>OY253748.1:13402287-14602287 GCA_958009045.1 Oxytorus armatus
ATAAGACGCAACTTTGAACAGCGTACAAGCAGCTTCGAAAATTTCGCCGGAAGCCCAAACGGAGATCGGTTTGTAGTGGCCAGAACAACCCTGCTCAACCCAATTTCGGTACGTTTCACCTCCGCGATTGACTAGACTTTTTACGAGACTGGACTTTTGACTCTGGGTTTAGCGAAGAACAATCTCGTTACTCGAACGCAGACGGAAGCCCTACCTCGACAATTTCGTTCCCGTCAATTATATCCACGTGAACTAACGCCCAAATTTACCGAAAATTTTCCGATTCAACAGCCATTCTAACCCCACCCCCATTTTCGATACCTCAAACAGTCCTTGAATTCCACACGCTTTTGTTCCTTTCGATCAAAGGAAATCTGCCATCTACAAATTGCCTTTTAACCCTGTACTCCATCATTGACCCGTAACGTTTCAGCGGAACAATTCATGCCCACACAACTGATATGCACACACATGTGATCGTGCAATTGTTCCTGTTATAGGATCGGGATACAGACGAAGTTACGAGTCGTTCGATATACAATGATGGGCATTTGAAGTGAAATACGGATATCTTCGCAGATTTTTGCGAAAATTTGACGAATTTGAAAATTTCAAAAGACTACGTTCAAGGATATTTGACAATCTTTCGAACGAAATGGGTCCCATTGAGATTGGTCAACAATTACGCACGTGTGCAACAAAAATGTGGGGGAGGGTGGAAAACCGGATTATCCGTCGACCTCGTGATTTGAGAGTTGCGGATGCGATAGAGGGTGAATATGGTATCCAACTGAAGGGTTACGAAAGGAATGAAAACCACTCCAGGAGCAATAGGATGAGCAACGCCCCGGTGGTAGGGGAGGGGGTTAAAGTGGGAATCTTTTTTCGTGGCTAGAGCAAAAACGGTCAAACCGATTGGGCTCATTCTTCTCATGGATGTATTATTCACAAGGGCCTATGGACATAGGAAAAAAAATTGGCGCTATCTTCCCCCGGAAACGGTGGGAAGGCGCATCATCGAAATGCAATTTTTCAAATTCGTCAAATTCTCGTGAAAATCGACGAAGATATCCGCATTCCACTACAAATGCCCAGCACTGTAGCCGTCTCGCGCTATTTAATAATTTACACTCTCATTAAATGTGTCTCGTAAATGCGATCACTCGACTTTGACGATCCTTTTCGCAATTACAGGTAGCTTTTTAAGCTTCCGTACCGAAAAACGAAACGCTTATATGGTGTGAAATCTGTTGTCCGTCAGTCCGTCTGTCCTTCCGTCACAGGCCTCTAACTCCCGAGCGGTTTAACCTATCGAGCTTGAAATTTAACATAAAGCTAGAGTGAAGCGTACCGAAGATAGGCCTCGTACGAAATTCTTTGGTGCATAAAGTATATTCATGCTTGACCGGTTCTTTCAGCAAAATCTTAGACATTTATTGAATTGCAATCACTTGATCCTGAGTTTAGCGATTCGAGACACTTTATCTCCTCTAGCATGAACAATTTTTTGTTGTTCTTAATTTCTGTGAAGCTTCGTGAACTAATCGATTATCCCCTCAACCAACGGTGTAATGATTCTATTTATACGAGGTCTGTTCAAAAAGTATCGCGAATTTTGAATTTCCGCGGGCTACGTATATTCAATTTTCGATTTTTTTGTGGCGTTAGGTTGGTACTCATGTCCCTCACTTATGCTGAAAAAATCGGCCACTTTTAACGTTTAGTTAATCGTTGACAGCTGTTTTGGTTAGACGTGTTTTGGCTTGTCTTCGATTTTTGCCTATTCCAAAAAATGGATCAAAGAATGTGTATCAAATTTTGCGTGAAAAACAAAATTAAGTGCGCGGACACATTCCGAATGTTGACTGTGGCAAATGGTGAAGCTACCTTGGACCAAAGCAACGTTTATCGGTGGTACTAAATGTTCTCAGAGGGCCGAGAAGATGCGAACAACGAAATGCGTTCCGGACGCCCGAGCACATCAACAACAAACGAAAACATTGATGAAGTGAGGAAAATAATATTGGCTAATCGTCGAATCACCGTTAGAGAAGTTGCTGAGGAACTAAACATATCGATTGGCTCGTGCTATTCGATTTTTACCAATGATTTGGGCATGAGACGGATCGCCGCGAAAGTCGTGCCGAAATTGCTCAATTTCGACCAAAATCAATGTCGCGTTAACATTGCTAAGGAGCTGTTGGACTCGGTCCACGACGACCCAGAGAGTCATGACTGGTGACGAATCATGGGTTTATGGTTATGACGTGGAAACCAAAGCTCAATCATCGCAATAGAAGCTGCTTTTTTTGAATAGGCAAAAATCGAAGACAAGCCAAAACACGTCTAACCAAAACAGCCGTCAACAATTAACTAAACATTCAAACTGGCCGATTTTTTCAGCATAACTGAGGGACATGAGTACCAACCTAACGCCACAAAAAAATCGAAAATCGAATATACGTAGCACGCGGAAATTCAAAATTCGCGATACTTTTTTAACAGACCTCGTATTCAATTTTTTTTTCATTCTTCTTCTCTCGCTCTATCATCGATATTGCGAAAACGGGATATTTGTTCAAATATAACGAGGCAAAGGGAGAGGAGAGTGATTTGAAAAATAGCACGAAGCCAAAGGGACAAAAATAAAAGCTATTAAGTACATGTATAATATATGCCGGCGGTTTAATGTCGTGTAATACATGAATCCCGAAAGTGAGCGATTGTCTTATATATCAGGTAAATAAGACGTTGATAAAGAATAATGTGACAATGGCATTACGTACTAGAAAAACAATAAAATTAGATGGCATTACGTACTAGAAAACAATAAAATAAAGAAAAACACAATAATGCACCGTCAATGACAATTCGGTCATATACATCGTTAGTTCAAAAATGAAGCCTGACAAATATGATAGGGTTAACCGTTAATATAATAGGGTTAAATCTGTTAATATAATTTCTCTCGGATATAATATTGCCCATTGAAATTCTATCCTACGTTTATCCTCGCACGTATTTTAATCTATTCACAACTCAGAACGCGCAGTCCCTCCAAACCCCCTCGAAACGATAAATCTTTCCGGCCGTTCACGCTATTCACATATACATATGTATATTTATCTGTATCCATGTATAGAAATCCTACGTATGTATGTATCGTCTACACACAACAATGCAGGGACGGCCGAGCGGAGAGAGCAAAGAGCATCCATCATTTCCAATAAAATTGTGCAAACTTGACAACACGTGTCCAAGTGAATTGAATTGGCGGTCGTCCGAATCGGGATACCCACAACCCTCGTACCTTCGTCACTACCAACCTTTCATAGGATCGTATCTACAACTATCGAATGTACAGAGAAGAGACAGAAAACTGGCTGCATGTACATGTATATAAATACGTATACAGAGACATACTCGTTCGGCTTGTCCGCGCCGCAAAAGTGCGGTTACGGAAAATCTGCAAAAGTGGCAAACGACACCGCGTCCATCCAATTCACGTCAGGCCACGTATGTGGTGGCGAGACTACTCATCGATTATTGGCAGTTTCTACAGTTGTTAATCGTTGCGGACAGAAAGTGACATAATTGCACCGATAACTGTCGTTATCGAAAGTTCATGGAGCCAATTACCGTCACAATATATTTTCCGCATTTGTGGATACGATGGTATATGGTTATACTCGTATTTCACGCGCCCTCGGAATATATTTTCTATTCAGAAACTCACCTTATCCCATTCGATCGAAGGGGAAACAGGAAGCCAATGTACGCTGGGATGCGCCCTTTATTTATTTTCTTCTTTTTTCCAATCCCCCGACCCCTCAATTTCTCTCGGAGTTCCTTCGTTTCAGACGACAACCGAATGCCGAACATCACGCCTCGGCAAAACAATAAAATATCACACAATGTATAGTGATGGATGTTCGTGAAAATGTGCGGACAAAAGAAATTCTCTTGCTGAGAAAACTATCGAGCGGGTGTACCTAACGGAATTCGGGGATGGTTTTCGCAACCTTTTTTAGAATACAGCAAGCATATTTATTATTGGGTATTACGGTGACCCGTATATATATTTCATGAAATTCGTATTTTACATGAATAACAGTAGAAGTTTTTCTATAAATATCACGAAACCAGAGTTTATTGTTTCATGTAATATATTTGTTATTGAAATAGTGCTTATGGAGAAATCAGATGAAGATATACTTTTTCGATCAGCAACACCAGTGAACGCGCGAGCGGTGCGCGGCTTCGATACTATTTCATATTATGGGCTCACATACCCTTAAAATTTTCGAAAAATCGATTTTTTTTTTACAGATTTCTATTCTTTATACTTTTGAGAATTTGTCCGTTACAAAGTTATAGCGATAAATGTGACCGGACATCGGGTTGGGAAGGCTACCTACCAAAAACTTTAAGGGGGGAAATAGGGTTAGGACAGCGTTTTCTCAATGATTTTCATGAATTTTTTTATAGTATAAAAAATGAATATAATTTATTGAAACTCTGAGAATATTTTATACATATATTTAAGTACATACTATAAAATTTTTGAAGAATTTCCTTGAAAAACACCGACAATATCAGCGAGCCCATATTGCAGGTCACAATCAGACTCAGCATTTTGCGTACATTCTGGAAGCCGCAATTTTCATCTGAAATCAAACGAGGTTGGAATTTACTTTTATTATATGTCTCTCTTCTATATGAACCTAAATGCTATCAATAATATAGAAAATTGAATTTTTTACAGCGGTCAAAACAAAAAAGCATGATTTTTTGCCATTTTTTACAACTTTATTTGCAAATAAAAATTATTTTAAATAATGATAATATTCCGATTTTAGGTTCATATAGAGCACAATACTATGAAGAAAGTAACTGCCAATTTTCAAAACGATTGGTTGAAAACTTTTCAAACTAGCGTGTACGCACGTTAAAAAAAAGTCGTTTTTAGAAAAACGCGTTTGAAAAAATAGCAAAATGCTGAGTCTGATTGTGACCTACAATATGGGGTCGCTAATATCGTCGGTGTTTTTCAAGGAAATTCTTCAAAAATTTTATAGTATATACTTAAATATATGTATAAAATATTCTCAAGGTTTCAATAAATTATATCAATTTTTTATACTATGAAAAAATTTATGAAAATCATTGAGAAAACGTTGTCCTAACCCTATTCCCCCCTTAATGGCTTATAACAATAGAACGAGTCGGAATTTTCACTTAAAATTTTGGAAACATATTTTTCAATAGTTTTACTAACAATCTATGAAATTTTTAAAAAATCGATTTTTTGAACCGTCTAACCCTATTTCCCCCCTTAAACGCGTTTTTCTCGAAACTATGTTTTTCGACAGTCTCAGCACGATAACTCAGTCAATTTTGTATATTTTTTACCTTTTTTTTTCTTAAATCTTGATAATTATTTTCTCTATAGTCTGACGAGAGGTTTTTTTTATATTTTGGTTGGACAATTTTTTTATAAATTATTAATCACTCATTTTTTTTAAATTCCATACTAAAGTTTGAAATACTGTAATATCTTTATTTTTGAAAAAAAACGAGAAATTCCGGCCGTCAGACTATTACTATTATATTATTTGACTGGGTTCTTTTTTATTTTGCAGATTGGATAATTTTTGGTGAAGTTATGATATCGACGAAAAGGCGCCATGGTTTTCATCAGTAGTCCATTTATACCCGTAAAAAATAATGTTAATATCAAAAAAGAAAATTGAAAATTTTTTTTCTTATAGTTGAAAAGCTAATAAAAAAATGTGAAATCAACAATTTAATTTTTTTTTCACAATATAACCTTTATAATATTTATTTCAAATGTACTCGGTTTCCAGCGTGCGCAGCGGCATGTAAACCCTTAAGGTAGTAGTCTGGTAACTTAAGCCGATTTTCATGTCTTTTTGGAGGGCGTTTTTTGTAGGATAATAAAAATGAATCGTTTTGGATATTTAGGATATTTTTATTTACATATTAAAGATACAAAAAAAAATTTGTTTGAAAAAATTTGATAGTTTATTATTATTATTATTATTGATCGAAATTGGCACCTCGGAAAAAAAGCGCGTGGGTGGCCCAGGTGATTTTGGCTCTTGATGTTATCTGAAATAAAAAATTCTTGATGATTCTCAATCTATAGACATGTCATTCTGGTCGGAACTACTGAAGTTAAATTTCATGGATAAATAACAAAGTGACGGACTTTGGAAAAAAGTTTTTTTTTCCAAAGTCCGCCATTTTGTTATTTATCCATGAAATTTAACTTCAGTAGTTCCGACCAGAATGACATGTCTATAGATTAAGAATCATCAAGAATTTTTTATTTCAGATAACATCAAGAGCCAAAATCACCGGGGCCACCCACGCGCTTTTTTTCGAGTTGCTAACTTCGATCAATAATAATAATAATAATAATAATAAACTATTAAATTTTTTCAACCAAATTTTTTTTTGTATCTTTAATATGTAAATAAAAACATCCTAAATATCCAAAACGATTCATTTTTAATTTCCTACAAAGAAACGCCCTCCAAAAAAGACATGAAAATCGGCTTAAGTTACCAGACTACTTCCTTAAGAGCATGTAAATATTAGGTGGATTTTGCCGACAAAATGCATTGAATTGTTTGGCCAAACGGTATTCCTAAACCGTCAAACATAATAATTTGAAATTTTATTGTGTAATTCCGGAAACCTCTATCTGCAACGTAAGGACGAGATAATAAACGAAATTCAGGAGAAAAATGAATATAATTATGATTGTAAAACGTAATTCCGAAAAATTCGACTCTTACGATATAGACAGATAAATATATTAACTAATGACCATTCATTTGTTGCTTTATCGGCAAAATTAACAGAATGCCGTTTGGACCAAAAATGCAGACTTATCGTGGAAAAGTGTATTGGTTTATTTCGTATACTATATTTCACTGCGGCTACTTGTAGACCCGAACGAAGCATTTTCCTGGGGCAGGTTTCAGTTCACAGACAATTTTTGCGACGTTTTGACGTTCTACTCGACAGCTGCGGCCAATAATCAGACGGGTGATCGCGTAACCGTGCACTTGGCTTGCACCAAGCGGGAAATGGTTTTTCTGAGTTTTTGATGGTAATTCAACGGAAACTACGGCAAAATGTAGCTACCTTTGTCGGGCACTTTTTTTTCGCAGTGTCTCTGCGCCCTCGTGGAAAGACGATACGGCAGTGCGGGTAGAAAGAGTGGTTGCGGATAACACCCTGGGGACAGGGGGGAAACCCTGGAGGAATATAATAGAAATGGGAATAAACGGGAAGGGTCGTAAAAACCTGAAAAGGTTTACGATGGAAACACTAATAATAAAGATACTTTTTGGTCATTTTTGTTATTTGAAACATTCCTTTTTTTTCTACCCGGCCGTACGAATTTTCCTATAAAATTGTGCTATTCACTAGTCCTGGCCTATGTCACCGGCGTTCCACGCAACAATTTATAGTGTGGAGGAATTTATAGGCAGTTTTTTTTTATACTTCAATAAAACGGCTGCTGGGACCCTAACAGGCTTACTCCGCGTGTTCTGCTGGATTAAATAATTTTGCCCATGCGGTATAACAACATATGTACCGCTATAAATATATGTGCTTTGCGATACTATGTCGTTGCTGAACGATTTTGTTAACGCTCGGGCGCCCTTCGACCACAACTCGAAAGAGTGACTGCGAAAGTGCCCGAACGAGACGCGGATACACCCTCGTTAAGGCTCTTTTTTCTCACTCTCGTTCTCTCTCTCTCTTTCTGAAAACCCCTTCAATTCCCCGTTTGGCTTCTGCCAAAGACCCCTTGA
This sequence comes from Oxytorus armatus, assembly GCA_958009045.1. Taxonomy (NCBI): domain Eukaryota; kingdom Metazoa; phylum Arthropoda; class Insecta; order Hymenoptera; family Ichneumonidae; genus Oxytorus; species Oxytorus armatus. The sequence continues at coordinate 13,410,141 of OY253748.1, forward strand.
CTGAACCCAAGTGGTTAAAAAAAAAAAAAAAAAACCGAACGAAGAAATAGAGGTAAATCAGAAAAGCACGTGAGGGTGCCTCGCGGTGGCTCGGTTAAACTTTGTTCGAGGTCGGTTTCCCCTTTGGCACGTGTACTTATGCTGTTGCTGGGCAGCAGTCGTGCGGTGTGGCTGGTTCAAGAGGTCGAAAAAAAAAAAAAAACGCGAAGGCATGGAAAAAAACAGGCAAAAAGGACACAAGAAAAAAGCGAGTTTTTCTGTGGAGCACCGACCTGTGGGCATTGGTTCGCTATGGCTGGTTTAGAAAATGTACATCAGACAACTTTTTGCGCTATCCCAACCGTGAAGATAGACGGAGCAACGTAAATAAAGAAAAATAAATTGATGCATCTCGGGCCGTAATCCTCGGCGCATAAGGTCAAAAATGAACGGCGAGAGAATCGAGAAAGTGTCAAAGCGTAACGATACATTTGATCGTTTCCAATCGCCCATTCCCAATTTTATTCATCCCTGTGGATCAATCGTACAGTTCTGTTCTCTTGTACTTGTTTTTGTTTTCGAAATTAAGGTAGTAGTCTGGTAACCTAAGCCGATTTTCATGTTTTTTTGGAGGGCGTTTTTTTGTAGGAAAATAAAAATGAATCGTTTCGGATATTTAGGATGTTTTTATTTACATATTAAAGATACAAAAAAAAATGTTGAAAAAATTTAATAGCTTATTATTATTATTATTGATCGAAGTTGGCACCTCGAAAAAAAAGCGCGTGGGTGACCCCGGTGATTTTGGCTCTTGATGTTATCTGAAATAAAAAATTCTTGATAATTCTTAATTTATAGACATGTCATTCTGGTCGGAACTACTGAAGTTAAATTTCATGGATAAATAACAAAAGGGCGGACTTTGGAAACAAAAACTTTTTTCCATCCTAAATATCCAAAACTATTCATTTTTATTTTCCTACAAAAAAACGCCCCCAAAAAAGACATGAAAATCGGCTTAAGTTACCAGACTACCTTAAGCACAATGAGATGAAAATTTAAAACAATGATTATGTGGCACTAGAATTGACAGAAACGTGGTGCTTCTAACGTGGAAGGGTTGAATGCATTGCATTTACATTGAAATAGCTAAAAATAAGTAATTAATAGTTTCCGGCTTAAAAATATTATTCTCCTGAACAAGACTTCGATCGATTGAAAACCGGGTTAAACAGTCGTCCGATAAGTCGTTGACGAGGCAATTTCGTTGTTGTGATTCTCGTGCGGAAATTGCAAGATGAAAATTTCATACGATTTCGTGCCAGAAAACGTTAACGAATCATATCCCCGGGACAGTTCGTGTTGGCAATTCTCTTCGATACGAGAAAAAACAATTTTGTCTTCTTCTACCATCGACAACATCGACCATTTTTCATCGTGCGTATGTCAATGTCTGTGTTTTTTTTATTCTCCTCTCTATTTCCTCGATGATTGGACATTTCGTTTCATCACAGTACTCCGAGTATACGGTTCGTTTTTTGTTTTTCTTTTCGTCGGAGAGGAAAAAAACGTTCTGTTTTCGACACGGATGTCACTCATCGACATCGTCGCTTCTATCTCTGATCCAAATGATCGAGTTTTCACTCTACGCTCTTTCATCACTTTTTTTTCTCGTCCCTATCGTACGTTTATTTTTTCCTCCAACAGAAATAGAAAATTGCATCGAAGCCCAAATCGAATCACGATCCGTTGGAATTCTTTTGGTATTACCTCGTTCGATCGTACTCGGCTTATTTTCGACTTGGCTGTTATCTGCCGTTGACCATGCGCTCCGCATATATCTCATTAGATGATTGAAGATATCTATTTTTTAATCAAATATTCGGTCGAACTCCGTAATAGTTTAGAAACGAACGACATTACATTTTGTTCAATAATTATAACTAATTTTTTTTGTTCCAACGTATACCCTTTCAGGTTCTTAGGTATGACCTTTCCCAATTCAATTTTTTTCCATTTTCCCCCCTATCACTCCCTACCAGCACTTCGCTAAGCTAACCTAACTTCCATTGCGCGCGCAGGTATCCACACTGTAGCCACACTGTATCGCATTTGCCATGGAGAGAGGAAAACTGCGGAATACCTGTGTCAAAACAGTAGCTTTGATTTAACTGAGTTTCATTTGTACTTACTACATCATAAACTCAATAAAACTGCCTCCCGCTTAACAGTCGACGCACCAGTCAGAGCACGACTAAGCGATCACCCATCATTCACTTTTTAAAGGCATATGAAAAAGTATGAGAAACTCCAATAGTGTCGGTACAGTAGGAACCTTTGAAATCTGGGTAACATTAAAGGAACATGTAAGAAAACGAAAGTTAACCGTACCAAAAACGATTTACTATATATTTTGGTATTGTAAGACCTCTAATTTGCCAGGTAGGACCCCAAAGACTCGCGATAATTGTCTGGGCATTGGAAATTGAGTAAAGAAAATCTTTCGTTCGGGTCGGCAAGTAGCGCCAGTGGAATATAAACGGACTAACGCGGTAAAACACTTTTTCACGATTACTGTGTATTTTTCGGCCAAATGCCATTTCGTTAAATTTGCAGATACAGCATCAAACAAATGCTCCTTAGTTAGGCTTTCTACCCGTCTATATCGTAATGGTCGATTTTTTTGGAATTACACTACACAATAATAATTATATTATTGAAAACCATTTTTTTAAATTTATTTTTATGATTGTGTGTTCAAATGTATACCCTCGCGGGTTTTTGGCGTATGACTCTTCCCAATTTTCCCTATCACTCTCTAACCGCACTATACTAAGTTAACCTAACTTCCGTAGTATCCGCAGCTGCTTCTTAGCTACACCGCATCGCATTCGCCATGGACGCGGGGAAACTGCGGAAAACCCGTGTCGATACAGTCTTTGAAACCGACACGCGTCCACCGCTGTCGGTTCCAATAATAATTATATCCATTTTTGTTTAAGAATTCCTTGTCTTTAACTGAAAATATACTTTTCTTTTTTGAATTTCAATATACTCTGGTCATTACGATACAGATAGAGATAACCAGAATTACTTAAGCAAATTTCGTATCACGCGGTTCGATAGTTTACGAATCGTATTTAGGCGGAAATTTTAATGCACTCTGTCGGTAATACAGAGTCGGTAGAACCTGTCACGTCCGTTTAAGGCGACACTGATAAGAGATTCTTCGCTAATTCACCGGAAACACACGAGAACTATTAAACATTTTCGAAATCTCGTACGAGAACTATCACGAAAATGGAAAGGAAATATGTATGTATAATATATATGAGAAGTTTTATTAAAACTAAAAGATTCAGCCGCGTACTTGAATAAACGACCAACGTCGACCGTATCGTACGTTAACCGACGGCGACCTTCATAATTCTCTCTCGTGCAGTTTAAAGCGTGTTTCAACAAAACGAGGGATGAGAGATGAGGAACGCTGGAAAACACATTACCCCAGCACAGGCGAACGTAACTTCTCGTTTCGCGACAATCGCAAAATTGTACGACTAAACCGTAAAAACCTCTTGAATGCAAAGTTTTTTATGGAACAAAAAAATGTTATTACCGGGCGTATTTGTCAAGGAAATGGATTGCGACCAATTTCGAGAATTTTTGAATAAGTAGCTGAAAAAACGAGTAGTAGAAGAGCCTGTAATCCTAATTTGTGTATTATTAAGTCATTATTTTCCAACATTCTCAAAACTTCTTAAGGTACTAGTCTGGTAACTTAAGCCGATTATCATGTCTTTTTTGAAGGGCGTTTTTTTGTAGGAAAATAAGAATGAATCGTTTTGGATATTTAGGATGTTTTTATTTACATATTAAAGATACAAAAAAAAAATTTTGAAAAAATTTAATAGTTTATTATTATTATTATTGACCGAAGTTGGCACCTCGAAAAAAAAGCGCGTGGGTGGCCCCGGTGATTTCGGCTCTTGATGTTATCTGAAATCAAAATTTCTTGATAATTCTTAATCTATAAACATGTCATTCTGGTCGGAATTACTGAAGTTAAATTTCATGGATAAATAACAAAATGGCGGACTTTGGATAAAAAAAGTCCTTTTATTTTAGCAAAGAAGGGGTTATAAAAGAAAAAGAAATTTAACTTCAGTAGTTCCGACCAGAATGACATGTCTATAGATTAAGAATTATCAAGAATTTTTTATTTCAGATAACATCAAGAGCTAAAATCACCGGGGCCACCCACGCGCTTTTTTTTCGAGGTGCCAACTTCAATCAATAATAATAATAATAATAATAAACTATTAAATTTTTTCAAACAAATTTTTTTGTGTATCTTTAATATGTAAATGAAGACATCCTAAATATACAAAACGATTCATTTTTATTTTCCTGAAAAAAACGCCCTCCAAAAAAGACATAAAAATCGGCCTAAGTTACCAGACAACTACCTTAATTTCAAGAATCGTGTCGTAGAGGAAGCTTTATCAACGTTAGCTCACGTCCTTCTCGAAATATTTCAACTTCATCTGGCCCACAACAAACAAACATTTGTTTTCTAAGCGAACAACAAACTAACCGTAATATAAAGCGTAGTGTAAATACGGTTCGGGGTCAAATATCAGAACGAGCAATATTTGGAACGGCTGATATTTTGAAATTAAAAGATTACTAATGTAGAACAACGAGGTTGAAGTTCTTCGGAAATTTATTTTTTCGACGGATGACGAAGTCGAATAACTGTTATTAAGAGAGGTCATTCATTTATTCGAGAATATGTGTTCAAATAGTCTGTGTACTTTGAAAGAACAAAAAATAGATTAACACGACGTAGAAAGTTTATATTACCGAAAAAAAAAAATAGTCAGTAGTTAATATTTATAACACTCAATATACCAAAAAGAAATATGCTGAGCATGCAAATTTCGAATGTGTAAAACTTGGACACGCAAATAATCGATGGATCGAAATATCGAACATCAAAATGGAGAACGTCAAAATAATAAACATCAACATACAGAGCATCAATATCGGGAACATTAAAATAGCGAACATTAAAGTACGCGCCATCTACTAGCTCCATTCGATAGCGCAAGGAATAGGAAATGTGTTTCTGACGTTCCATAAAAGCGTTCGTTATTTTGACCGTTCTACTTTTTGCCCTTTCACTATTTAGGCCGTTTGACTTGTTGGTTTTCGCTATTTTGAACTTTCGTGTTTTTGGTCTTTGGATCACTGAATTCAAAATTGCAAACTTTCTCAATATCCATAAATCTGAAATTCGTACACTCGACTTGTGAGGTGTCCGACACTTTTATCGACTCCATATTTCGTCTCTCGTAATTTTGCTCGTTGTCATATTTTTTTTTATACAAATCAATTTCAATGTTTTCGTGGTCTCAGAATTTCTTTAGTGATTTACAGACTTTCTTAAGGTAGTAGTCTGATATCTTATGCCGATTTTCATGTCTTTTTTGGAGGGCGTTTTTTTATAGGAAAATAAAAATGAATCGTTTTGGATATTTAGGATGTTTTTATTTACATATTAAAGATACAAAAATTTTTTTTTTTTTAAACTTAATAGTTTATTATTATTATTATTGATCGAAGTTGGCACCTCGAAAAAAAAGCGCAGACTTTTGAAAAAAAAACTTTTTTTTCCAAAGTCCGCCATTTTGTTATTTATCCATGAAATTTAACTTCAGTAGTTTCGACCAGAATGACATGTCTATAGATTAAGAATTATCAAGAATTTTTTATTTCAGATAACATCAAGAGCCAAAATCATCGGGGCCACCCACGCGCTTTTTTCGAGGTGCCAACTTCGATCAATAATAAATTAATAATAAACTATTAAATTTTTTCAACAAATTTTTTTTTCCTATCTTTAATATGTAAATAAAAACATCCTAAATATCCAAAACGATTCATTTTTATTTTCCTACAAAAAAACGCCCTCCAAAAAAGACATGAAAATCGGCTTAAGTTACCAGACTACTACCTTAAGATGAGCCATTCTATAGTTGAATATTCGTTAATTTTGAAACTTGAGATTTCGGCTGTTCCTATATTCGACCCCCACCCTGTAATTGCTTATAGATGATTCCATAGAAACGTCACTTTCTAGGGTAGTTTTTAGTCGACAGGACTTTTCGGAGATATCGAACAGTGGGGTAAAACAAAATTTTGGAATTTGCTAATATTCGAAAATTTCGTAAGCCTCCTTCGAATGTGCCATATACTCGTATAGCCTCCATAGCAAACCGGAAAGAGCTGTGGGCTTGAAACAAACATTTCAATTTCACGACACACCGCAACTCCGAGTGTAGTGGTGCTTGGCACATCTTAGCCAACAATTTCGAGGAGATCCCTCCGCCATTGCTCTCGGACATCCACCGCGAACTTGCCTGATTCTCTGACCCTCCGTACCGATGTATATCCCACTTGTACAACTTTCCTAGCTTCTGGCGATGCTTCTTGAATCCCCGCGAAGCTGGTAAGCGACGAGGAAAGTGCGAGAAGTGCCACGAGCCTCCCCGCGCTGTTGTTACCAAAGCATGTGGAAAGTAAGTGGTCTCGTACTTTCTTTATTACTCCGAGAAGACACGAGAATGGCGAAACTCCGGCAAAATATTTGTCCGCAGCGACACAAAGCGAAATTGCATTTCGTCCCATTCGACCCCTCGCGACACGTAGTCTGCGTTCATTCTGCAAAACCATCCCTGAATTTAATTAACCCAGCGCCCAAACTCAATGTTACTCCCGTCGACTGAAAGCTAAATATGATGTCATAATGAGATAAACCCGAAATTGCGTTTCGTTGACATTGAATAAATACTTAAAACGAAAATGTTTCGCTGAAATTACAAATCACACCGCGTTTTGGTCAAAAGCTCAAAAGATCAATGAGAAAACGCAAAAAATCATGTAATTATCATGATTCTTTGCGTTATCAGAAAACGCGTGTCAAAATACAATGGGCAAAGGCTCATATTTTAATATTCATATTATAATTTATTTCACTTTAATGAAATAAATGTGAAACGGGAATCGTGTTAAATAAAATTTTCCCCACTTCTAATCATTTTTTTTTAAACACCCGACATGTTTGGAAAGTGTCGCGTCCCGTAACGTCACATGTTCTAATTCTCTTATCTTCCCGATAAATTTTTAAACGCTCAAACACCGATCCAATAAATATTTCTATATCTCTTTCAGATTTTTTTCATCCCCACCGCCGCGCAGCTGCACTCACGCGTGCGACATCATAAACCCCTTTTGTTTTCTACAGTCTCTTAGATCTCTGACCATCCCCAAACTCGAGACATATCCCATCTCACTCACCGAAAAGACCTACAGAAGCCGCTCCTTTTTTTTCCACCGATCATTCAAATACGCCTCCTAGACAAATAACATATACTTTCACAATAAACAAACTTACATATGCGACACTACTAATTTATCTTCCATAACTCTAAACTCGACACATCTTATCTTGTAAGTTAATTTTTTTTCATTTCAATGCGGAGATTACAAGTTCGATGGCAAATGGCTGTACGAAAATCAGAACAGTATATTGAAGGGACAAGTAAGTTTTAAAGGATTTACAAGAGAGAGCGTAACTAGTATTAAATCGCATCAGACCATAACCTAGCGTCCTTCATGTCAAAGCGTCATCAATAGGCTTTCGTTTTCAATATGTGTCATTTTGTCAAAGTGTAAGCTTTACTTTTCTGCTTCCATTTGAAGAAAAAAGCAGCTAAAGGTCATGATTACTGTGTGATGCTTGTGGGGACGATGCTCCATCAATTTCAACTTGTGAGTACTGGTTTAGACCGTTCAAGAGGGGTGATGTTGACACGGAAGATAAGGAACGTGAAGGACGGCCAGAAACGTTTGACGAATTGAAGGCATTATTGGACGAAGACTCCAATTGTTACCAGATTCCGTTATTACTTCAATTTGTTACCACTTTTGCACAATAAAAACCCAAATATCATAAAAAACCTTTAAAACTTACTTGTACACCTAATATACAGTGGGTCAAAAAAGTATTCATACACCTTGTTTTTTTCTGATAACTTTATAGACATAAGCGATACGCAAAGAAAGCCAATTTTATTTAATAGTACATCAGGTGCAGAGATAAACTGCAAATGGAGAATTTTTTCCCAGGCATAATAGAAGAATTATGCGAAAAAAACGAAAATTTTCGGGCAAAAAAGTATTCATACACTTACGATTATAGTGAAAACCTACATCATCATAGTTGTTAATTATAACGAATATTTGGTGTGCATCCCTTTTGCTTCAATTATCGCCTCGAGTATCTTAGGCATGGATTCTAATAGCTTTTGCGTTGTTTCTTTTGCTATTTTCGCCCATTCTTCTAAAAGCACTCTTTGGAGATCGGACTTGTTTGTTATTTTTCTTTTTCTAATTTCTACATCCACCAAGTGCCATACATTTTCAATAGGATTGATGTCCGGAGGTTGTGGTGGTGTAATGAATTGTTTGCGGACATTATACAGTAACCATTCCCTCGTTTTCATGGCAGTATGTTTCGGGTCGTCATCTTGTTGGAAGTAGAAATTTCCATCCAGGACCATTTTATCTACACTTGCTTTCAAATTGCTGCGCAACACGTCGATATACCAGGGGTGTTAGTTGAAGTTTGCCGGTTTTACCAGTAGATGTCGCTAGCAATATGTATACATTTCTATGATTTGGCATGTATGTCATTTTTTTCTATTGACATTAACCTACAAAAATACGCAAGTCACATTCCGCCAAAATAATAGCGTCATATTTGTTTACCTCAGTGAATATGTCGAGTTTCATTCCAAGTAAATCGCATTTGCGGCATTCGTTGCTTTTCTTATTTCATCAAAAGAAAGAAGCAGCTGAAGCTCACCGGTTGCTGGTAGAAACTTATGGTGAACATGCTCCAGTGATTAGAACATGTGAGACATGGTTTCGTCAATTTAAAAGTGGAGATTTTGATTTGACAGACAATGAACATCCTGGTGCAGCGAAAAAGTTCGAAGACGAGGAATTGCAGGCGTTATTGGATGTTGATCCAACCCAATCGCAACAAAAATTGGCAGAAACACTAAATGTGACTCGAGGAGCAATTTGCCAACGTTTAAAAGCCATGAGAAAGATCCAAAAGTATGGAAAATGGGTGCCACACCAGCTGAACGATAGACAAATGGAAAATCGAAAAACCGTTTATGAAATGCTGCTTCAACGATTCGAAAGGAAATCTTTTCTGCATCGCATTGTCACGGGGCACGAAAAGTGGATTTATTTTGAGAACCCGAAGCGAAAAAAATCATGGCTTTCACCTGGTGAAGCCGGCCCATCGACTGCAAGGCCAAATCGCTTTGGCCGTAAGACAATGCTCTGTGTTTGGTGGGACCAGTGTGGTGTGGTGTACTACGAGTTGTTAAAACCTGGTGAAGCGGTGAACAAGGATCGCTACCGAAAACAAATGATCAATTTGAATTACGCGTTGATCGAAAAACGACCGGAATGAGCCCGAAGACATGGCAAAGTTATCTTGCAACATGACAACGCACCACCTCATACCGCTAAACTGGTGAAAGACACATTAAAAACACTTAATTGGGAAATATCATCACACTCGCCGTACTCTCCAAACCTCGCCCCGTCCGACTATCACCTTTTCGCATCGATAGGATCTGCCCTTGCAGAGCAGTGCTTCGCTAATTTTGAAGAAGTCGAAAAATGGCTCGTCGAATGGTTTACCTCGAAAGAGAAAAAGTTTTTTTGGGATGGTATCCATAATTTGCCTGAGAGATGGGCGAAATGTGTAGAAACCAATGGTCAATACTTTGAATAAAACAATTTTGTCATTCCTCTGAAAATTAAGTGTTTTCTTTATAGAAAAAACCGGCAAATTTCAACTAACACCCCTGGTACTTCTGGGCATTCATTTTACCATCTATAAAAGCCAGATTACCAACGCTATAGTATCCCATACAGCCCCAAACCATGACGCTTCCTCCGTCGTGCTTTACAGTCGGTATTAAATTTTTCTGCTGGAGCTCGGTATTTGGTTTCCGCCAGACGAATTTTTTTCCATCGGACCCGAAGATGTTAAACTTCGATTCATTCGAAAATACGACACGTTTCCAAAATTCTATAGATTTTTTTATGTAGGTTTTTGCGAAACCTAAACGTTTTTCTCGATTTATATTACTAATTAATGGTTTTTTGCGGGCAGTTCTGCCGTATATTTGGGCATAATTCAAAACGTTTCGAATAGTCTGGGGACATACGCTCTTCCCCGATGTTGACGCGACAACATTCGCTAAACTGCGAGCCCTTGTGAACGGTTTTTTGTAGCCTCTGTAACAATACTCCGACGCTCTCGTACCGTTAGTATTCTCGGTCGACCGGTTCGTGGCTTATTTTCTGTGCTGTTTGTTCTTTCGTATTTTTTTATTATATATTGCACTGTTGCGAAAGTTAAATTTACTTTTTTACTAATTTTTCGATAACTTTCACCGCGTTTTCGAAGAAAAATCACTCTATCTCGCATGGATATTGATATTTCGATTTTCTTTGCCGTCGTGTCTGTTCAGAGCTTGAAGATCTACTACCGCATGGAATAGGTCAAAACCATTGTGTAAACGGAGACTTGTTTACATTTTACGCAGAGGTCAGACCGTTTGTGAATGAATATCGAGGTTTAGCAGCTCAATCGTAAATATATGAATACTTTTTTTGCCCGAAAATTTTCGTTTTTTTGTCATAATTCTTCTATTATTCCTGGGAAAAAATTTTCCATTTGCAGTTTATCTCTGCACCTGATGTACTATTAAATAAAATTGGCTTTCTTTGCGTATCACTTATGTCTATAAATTTATCGCAAAAAAACAAGGTGTATGAATACTTTTTTGACCCACTGTATGTATACAGGGTGAGGCACTAACTGTTGCCACGTAGATAACTCCGAAAGTACGATAGTAGTAGAAAATTTTTTGAAACACAAGTTGCATGGGACAACGGGGGCTATCATATGGCGTTAGTTTTTTGTTGGTAGGTGGAGTCGCATCGGAGATTTCAAGGTCAACTTTGTTTTTTTTGATAGAATGGTATGTTTTGGTACTTATTTTCTGATATGGGCTATCGAGACAAATCCAATGATATTTAAAAAAATTGTTTTGATTTTTTTTTAATTCAAATTTTTTTTTTATTTATTTTTTTTTTTTTGAGGCAAAAAAGTGAGATGAACTTTATTTACAGAAGGTGTTCAAAGTGATTGCCATTGGATTCAATGCAGTACTGCAATCTCCTTATCACGGATTGTGTAGAATTTCTTATCACTTCGGCACTTATCGAATCACATGCTCTAACAATTCTCTCTCGCATATCATCAGGCGTAGTTGGACGTTCTTTATAAACAAGATCTTTCAAATATGCCCACAAGAAAAAATTTGAAATGTACGGCGTGTAGGGTGAGAACGTTCACGATATCTTTCAGCGTATAAGTCTCTAGCTCTCACTGCATTTTTCTGACATTCTCCATAAATTAGAAGCATATCGGTTTGTTCTTCAAAAGAATACGACATCATTTACATTCGCTTGATGCGATGATACTGGTCTTACCATTCTTACTATCGTTGTCTCGTACAAGACACAATACAATGTAATACATTGTACGATACAATGTAATGTAAATGTGCGTTAATAGTAAATATTGACTAAATACGGCGTTTTCATCAAACCTACAATGTACCGTGTAAATACACGGTCAAATTTTGCACGATATGCGAGAGAGAAAAAAAATTCTTTAAACAAAAAAAAATTTTAAAAAATTTAAAAAAATTTAAAAAAACATCATTGGATTCGTCTCGATAACCGCTACCAGAAAATAAGTACCAAAATATAGCATTCTATCTAAAAAAACATTGTTGACCTTGAAATCTCCGATGCGACTCCACCTAGCAACAAAAAACTAACGCCATATGATAGCCCCCGTTGTCCCATGCAACTTTTGTTTCAAAAAACTTTCTACTACTATCGTACTTTCGGAGTTATTCTACGTGGCAACAGTTAGTGCCTCACCCTGTATAGTGCCAGAGAATTTAAGTGGAATGTGGATATTTTCGCCGATTTTCGCGAAATTTGATGAATGAAAGAATTTCAAACAAAGTGCATTCGAGTAAATTTGATAATCTTTCGAACGAAAGCGCGTTCCATTGAGATTAGTCAACGATCGCGCACGTGCGCAACGATAATGTGCGGGGTTGGAAAATCCGGTGGTATCCGTTGATCTCGTGATTTAAGGGTTGCGGATGCGATAGCGGGTAAATATGATATCCAACTAAGAGTTACGAACATGGATGAAAATTACTCCAGGAGCAATTGGATACGCAAACCCCCGGGAGTTGAAATTTGCAGATTCGACAAATTTTCGGAAAAATCGACGAAAATATCCGCATTTCACTTCAAATGCCCAGCACCGTATATATGTTAGGATTTTTTATCTTTTTATTTTGCATTCAGGATGAAAATATAGCCAGGCTGATGAAATATGAAATAAATACACAACGGTGTTCTCCGGTAAATATAAATATACGAGGTCTGTTTAAAAAGTATCGCGAATTTTGAATTTCCGCGGGCTACGTATATTCGATTTTCGATTTTTTTGTGGCGTTAGGTTAGTATTCATGTCCCTCACTTATGCTGAAAAAATCGACCATTTTGAATGTTTAGTTAATTGTTGACAGCTGTTTTGGTTAGACGTGTTTTGGCTTGTCTTCGATTTTTGCCTATTCCAAAAAATGGATCAAAGAATCTGTATCAAATTTTGTGTGAAAAACAAAATTAAGTGCGCGGACGCATTCGGAATGTTGACTGTGGCATACGGTGAAGCTACCTTGGACCAAAGCAACGTTTATCGGTGGTACAAAATGTTCTCAGAGGGCCGAGAATATGCGAACAACGAAATGCGTTCCGGACGCCCTAGCACGTCAACAACAGACGAAAACATTGATGAAGTGAAGAAAATAATATTGGCCAATCGTCGAGTCGCCGTTAGAGAAGTTGCTGAGGAATTAAATATATCGATTGGCTCGTGCTATTCGATTTTTACCAATGATTTGGGCATGAGACGGGTCGCCGCGAAATTCGTGCCAAAATTACTCAATTTCGAATAAAAACAGTGTCGCGTTAACATTACTAAGGAGCTGTTGGACTCGGTCCGCGACGACCCAAATTTGCTCCAGAGGGTCATAACTGGTGACGAATCATAGGTTTATGGTTATGACGTGGAAACCAAAGCTCAATCATCGCAATGGAAGCTGCTTTTTTGGAATAGGCAAAAATCGAAGACAAGCCAAAACACGTCTAACCAAAACAGCTGTCAACAATTAACTAAACATTCAAAATGGCCGATTTCTTCAGCATAAGTGAGGGACATGAGTACCAACCGAACGCCACAAAAAAATCGAAAATCCAATATACGTAGCCCGCCCGTCGAATACGAACTCCTCCCCTTACACTTATTCTTGTTAATCCCAAATTCGGGTACGTCGGCGCTCGACCATTGGTCACGTCACTTACACTACTAGCTATATCTATAGTAATTAAATTAACAAAATTGTAGATATTACATATACAGATATATCAATAACATTCGACAAGAACTTTAATAGGTTACGATGTTCAAATTTATACTGCTCGTGCTTTTTCGAAATTCAAATTTTTTCACATAATACCTCACGTATCTTTGCTATTGATGGCGGTTTTTATAACAATACTGCTCTCTACATTGTATGATTTATAAAATAATCATTCAAAAAAAAACTCATTTTAATCACACCGCTCATTCACACAGTTTGATTAATTAAAATTGAACTCGATTTCTCGTGATAACCATTTGATTAATTCCCATTTTAATTATCGACATTCTTGAAAGAGAGAGAGAGAGACGGAGAGAGATATACTCTAGAGTCTCTTACACAAAGGCGAGAGTGTACTTCGTATCTCACCAGTGGATCCAGTAGCACCCTTATATACCGGTAAAATGATGAACAAAATTTTCCATTGAATGTATATACGTCGTAATAAGAATGTCCATTCTAAAAAAACGGATTCTTATGAAATATCTTCACAACGGTGAAAATTGAGGCCCTCGAATTACCTCGCTGTTTATCGACATCCTATTGATAGATCGTTGGTTATTTTTATAATAATTCACTCCTCCTGGCTGGCTCGTACTACTAGCTGAGATATATATGTACGCATATGTACATCTATAGATAGGATGGTATCGGTTACTCGAGCGAGGCAGGGTGCAATAACTCAACGTTGGTAAGAGTTGAGATTGGTTTTCATGGCTCTACGTATGATGTATATAGATATATGTATATATATATTGATATTGCATATATATAGAGCTGCGGATTTTTAGCCGTTTGTGGGGTTGCTGGTACCAGAAGCGGTGGTAACCATGCACCACTCTCGTACTCGATCCCACCGCCACATCCTTCATCGTCGTCGGACAAAAAAGCTCTCCATACGTCTTCCAACCAAGCAACTCGAGTCAAGCTCTCCCCTATGGTGGATTCAAGGTAGAGAACCCTACCCTCCCATTCACCCTTCGTTTTCAAGAGGCTTTTCTCCATTTGGCCAGCATGCAGTATAGGCATTTTTCGTATGTTCGTTGACGAAGAAAAGCTTCGTCTTGGGGCTTGACGAAGATCGATATATCGATTCCAACCGTCTTTGGCCTTGGAATGAAATTTCTTCCTTGACAGACTACCGCAATAACGAGAGAGAAGGAATTGGGAATACTTTCATCCTTCGCTAAAAGGGATAAAAAAAATTCAATCAGGACGAATCAATCGAATTAACTCGTAACGAGGCTCGTAGAATTCTCAGAGTAATCCCAAAGAGGTGCTCGTTGCTGCACTCGAGAATGCCGCGTATCGTACTGATGACTTAAAGCAACCGTGAACCCCTCAACTACATGTATCACGTACACACTGGTCTTTCCATGCTCGACCAATATTTCTGATACTTATCTTCTCGAATTTGATCCCTTAATTTTTCATTCTCTAGATCCTCCTTCCATCAGAAAATTCGATCCCATTTGATCATAAAAAAAAGCTTTCATCCAACCTCCACTCTGAAGTATCTATTAAGCTGAATTTAATTTTGAAACAGCAAGTTTTTCCGCTTTCAAAGGAGCATTTTCAATTTAAAAATTCACACTCACTTAATCGTTGGTCGCAAGCAAAGATTCGAAGTTCAACGAAATATATGATTCGTCAGTTTTGCAATTTTTATGCTGAGACGTTTGTTCCAGTTGATGCGGAATGACCAGTATATATGCCCACGTTTTACCCCCTCGAAAACGTTTCGCCGTTTGCCTACGTGAGCTAAACCCAACGATATTTGGCAACGTCCTGATGGTTCAGTCGGGAATAATATAACCAGACATTGCGTTCGTATTCACACAGGATGCATGATCGTTATACGTAAGGGTTTCCCTGCTAATTGGATGCAACTACGGGAAATATACATATACGCAATACAAATGCACTTCACCCCCCCCCCCCTTCCTGCAACATTTTCTACCCTCCCTCATCCTTCGATTACGAATGGACCATCGTTTCCTCTGCATCCCTCGTACCCACAGTCGCCACCCACAGGCAGGACACCATAGCCGTGGCAAGCTCGACGTTGATTAGGACATTGCTGATGATTTATAGGCGACGGGGATTCCCAGCAGGACCGGAGAGCCTGTGGCCTCTCTCTTTCCCTCTGGCTCTCCGTGTTACGCAAACCGAGAGTATAAAATATGTGGCTCGAGCTAGGATGAGCGCGAAGCCTCTCTGTGCGGCAGACTGGCGACCGTAAACCACGTTACGAAGACACATGGCGCTGGGGATGAGGACGCGCGAGAGCCACAGCATCCGGATACCCGGAGGCTAAGGGAGCGGGGTAGTTTGAGGGCGGGACGGGGGTGGAATGCAGCTGAGCCCGCGCGTTAAGGGTTTGCTGACTACCGTGATGCTTGGCTGAACAGTACGAGCTGTTACTACTACTACTACGGCTATACTACTTCACAGAGTCTACGAGATCCCGTGACACTCAGTAGAGAATAATTGCTCAAGTTTTCCTTTATCTTTCGGGATTAATTTTCAGGGTGACCTATCGAAGAAAACGAAACCCTTATGGTTGAAACTTGATTGCCGATCCGTTTGCCAGCCTGTCTTTCCGTCACAGGTCTCTAACTCCTAAATGGTTTAACCTAACAACTTGAAATTTGGCATTGAGCTTGAGTCTGATGTTTTGGAAGTGGCTATCGAGTTGTTTGAAGAAAAACAAAACAAAACTGTCGCCAATTTTGAGAGGCCAGAATGTGCGATCTCAAATTTAAAAAAAAAAGTTATATCCTCGCAAGGAGGTTATCGTTGGATAAGGCTTTCTTTAAGGATTGTAAACATATTTTGTAATACTTTTTTTAACAGTATTT
This sequence comes from Oxytorus armatus, assembly GCA_958009045.1. Taxonomy (NCBI): domain Eukaryota; kingdom Metazoa; phylum Arthropoda; class Insecta; order Hymenoptera; family Ichneumonidae; genus Oxytorus; species Oxytorus armatus. Next base: position 13,426,651 of record OY253748.1, read on the forward strand.
TCAACAATATCCAACACAGCGTTTGGTTCTTTTACTATGAACCCCCTTAATTTCGAAAGTTTTGCATCGACAATTCTGCAATAATTCTGACGCACGAAGGCAGATGAGGAGATTGGATGAAAACTGTAGCAAAGTCGAATCCGTCTGTCATTTATGAGATTTTGTAAAAACAGCATCTAACAATGGCATCAATGGCAACCGTATTCGCTTAAGGTAGCGCTCTAGTCTAAGGGAGGATTTTTCCTAGGTTAAAAAAAAATATTGAAAGGTACTATTAAATATTTTACCATCGGTCTGTTTTCCACTTATTTATTAATACCTGCAGGTATTCTGCAAATTTTTTCGAGTACAATAAAAATAAATTAAGGGTGCTACGCGAAACCGCAAAACCCCGAAGATTATTGATTAGTACAAGTGGGGCTATCGCATGAACCTCTAAAATTTCGATGAAACAATACGAAACATTTTTTATGGTTGTTCAAAGATTTAAAAAAACTCCGAAAATCCGTACACATTGTTTAGAAGGTCGCCATTTTGTGAACTGTTTTTTCCTTCGAAATTTTAGAAGTTAATGCGTTAGCCATACTTGTACTGAACAATAATCTTATTGGTTTTTTTGTTTCAGATGAGTAGAAAGTCTGGATTCATGGTCAAAGTCGCCATGGTATCATGGCGACTTGAAACCGCGTAGCACCCTCAATTAATTTTTATTATACTCGAAAAAATTTGCAGAGTACCTACAATCATCAATAAATAAATGAAAAAAGACCGATGTTGAAATATTTACTAGTACCTATACATTTTTTTATGACTTTCAAAAAAAAAAATCCTCGTTTAGGCTAGTAGACTGCCCTAAAGGATATGTCCGTGCTCGATCGTTTTTTATTTATTTATTTATTGCCTTGCGGATCTTCGGAAGTATATTTCCTGACTTGAAATTAAGCGGACTTTAATCTTCTTGATTATCGTTCATTTTCCTTCTTTTTGCTTGCAGGAGTTAAGCCGCGAATGAAAAATCACTACAGAGCTCATCAGTTATCGGTATGGCTGAGGCTAGTACCGGAATTGCACAGAGCCGGAATGGAGGACGTTGAGCCGAAGCACAACCTTTTTCATAGTCATGGTGATCCAAGTATATACGACGGTTCGGTGAGACCCGATCCTCTAAGCAGAGGAGTCGATGATTTGACGAGACGAAGCAACTTTACGACCGAGATTCCAACTACCACGGATTACAGTATAACAACTTGCGACAGTCGGATACAGAGTACAAATTTACAAAATGTTCACAACGCTAGCACAGATACTCTCGCCAGTCACGACGCTGCTGGGTAATTGTTTTTTAAATCCTATTTATTCCCGATACAATGAATGTTCCTCTTCGTAAATACAGTGGGTCAAAAAAGTATGCATACGCCTTGTTTTTTTGCGATAACTTTATAGACATAAGTGATACGCAAAGAAAGCCAATTTTATTTAACAGTACATCGGGTACAGAGATAAACTGCAAATGGAGAATTTTTTCCCAGGAATAAAAGAAGAATTATGCAAAAAAAAACCGAAAATTTTCGGGCCAAAAAAGTATTCGTACACTTACGATTGAGCTGCTAAACCTCGATATTCACTCACGGACGGTCTGACCTCTGCGCACAATGTAAACAACTCTTCGTTTACACAATGGTTTTGACCTATGAGATAGAGTGATTTTTCTTCGGAAACGCGATGAAAGGTATCGAAAAATTAGTAAAGAACTAAATCTAAGTTTCGCAACAGTGCAATATATAATAAAAAAATACGAAAGAACAAACAGCACAGAAAATAAGCCACTAACCGGTCGACCGAGAATACTAACGGTACGAGAGCGTCGGAGTATTGTTACAGAGGCTACAAAAAAACCGTTCACAAGTGCTCGCAGCTTAGCGAATGTTGTCGCGTCAACATCGGGGAAGAGCGTTTGTCCCCAGACTATTCTAAAAGTTTTGTATTCTGCCCAAATATACGGCAGAAATGCCCGCAAAAAAACCATTAATTAATAATATAAATCGAGAAAAACGTTTAGGTTTCGCAAAAACCTACGGAAAAACATCTATAGAATTTTGGAAACGTGTCGTGTTCTCGGATGAATCGAAGTTTAACAACTTCGGGTCCGATGGAAAAAAATTCGTCTGGCGGAAACCAAATACCGAGCGCCAGCAGAAAAATTTAATACCGACTGTAAAGCACGGCGGAGGAAGCGTCATGGCTTGGGGCTGTATGGGATATTATGGCGTTGGTAATCTGGCTTTTATAGATGGTACAATGAATGCCCGGAAGTATATCGACGTGTTGCGCAGCAATTTGAAAGCAAGTGTAGATAAAATGGGCCTGGATGGAAATTTCTACTTCCAACATAATAACGACCCGAAACATACCGCCATGAAAACGTGGGAATGGTTACTCTATAATGTCCGCAAACAATTGATTACACCACCACAATCTCCGGACATCAATCCTATTGAAAATTGATGGCACTTGATGGATGTAGAAATTAGAAAAAGAAAAATAACAAACAAACCCGATCTCCAAAGAGTGCTTTTAGAAGAATGAACGAAAATAGCAAAAGAAACAACGCAAAAGCTAGTAGAATCCATGCCTAAGAGACTCGAGGCGATAATTGAAGCAAAAGGGATGCATACCAAATATTAGTTATAATCAACAACTATGATGATGTAGGTTTTCACTATAATCGTAAGTGTATGAATACTTTTATTGCCCGAAAATTTTCGTTTTTTTGGCATAATTCTTCTATTATTCCTGGGAAAAAATTCTCCATTTGCAGTTTATCCCTGCACCTGATGTACTATTAAATAAAATTACCTTTCTTTGCGTATAGCTTATGTCTATAAAGTTATCGCAAAAAAACAAGGTATATGAATACTTTTTTGACCCACTGTAAATCAATTTCCGTAGAGAAATTTCCGCGGGTTATGACGCCGTTCGAGGTTTGACGGGTAATGCATTGAAATTTTCGGTCAACTGTCACTCCTGTACTATCCCACCGAATGATTTTAAATTTGTTCAACTGATTCCCGAGTTCTCTATCTATATCGTCATGACCAGAAAATGTTGATATTCAAAATGGAAATGTACATTTTCGGCTAAAAACGATGAGGTCCAAAAAGAAAAATGCATATGATTATTATTCTATAGCGAAATTTCGACAAATGATACCGTTGCGAGACGGATAAAAAAACCCTAAATAACAAGCCTTCGGTCGCTACTGCATGTGAAAAACTAATCACGCGGTAATTGTTCGAAAAATAAACAGTAAACGTGGAAAACAAAGTTTGGAAGTTTGGATCGTGGCAAGTGTTTTGGTTTAGTTCATTTATATTCCACTCGCGCAACTTGCAGGACCGAGCGCAAGATTTTCATTGTTCAATTTTCAATTCACAGATAATTTTCGAGAATTTTTGGGCTCCTACCTGGCAAATTAAAAGTCACAATACTAAAATATATAGTAAATTGCTTCTGGCACGGGTAAGGACTTTGGCCGGTGTAAAATCATGTGCAACAATTTTTTTTTTAATGAAAAAGTGATTTATATATAAAACTAATTACACATCTATTTAGTATAAATATCAAGCTAATTGAAAATTTTGTTTTTTGTTTTTTTGTTATACAAAATGGCCGACTACTGCTATTTGCCTTTGGTATCGTTTTCTTTCGGGCGTGACATTTGGCATCCACAATTTTTGACCCAGAACAAAAAAAAATCTCGTTAATCTACATCAGAATACCTAGAGAAGTCCGTACGGAATTTGAAAAATATTGTTTTATTCGAATATTGTAGGCATTTGAACTTAAAACGTGAATTTAAAGTGAAAAGCTTCGTTATAAGCAGTATAAAACTGCTCATAAAATGAAAAGTTTTTAATTAATCAGAAATTCCGTACGTACTTCTTTGCGAAATGCAATTAGAAACATAATTGAAAAATTTGAAGTAAATCGAGTTAAAATTGTCGAAGTTATTTATCACGCGGCGCACTCGGGTGCCCTATGGCCGTGCCAGAGGTAGGCTTACGTTATACGCTCCAAGTTGGTGAAAAAAATACTAACTACTACTATAACTTAAGGTAGTAGTCTGGTAACTTAAGCCGATTTTCATGTCTTTTTTGGAGGGCGTTTTTTTGTAGGAAAATAAAAATGAATCGTTTTGGATATTTAGGATGTTTTTATTTACATTTTAAAGATACAAAAGAAATTTGTTTGAAAAAATTTAATAGTTTATTATTATTATTATTATTATTGATCGAAGTTGGCACCTCGAAAAAAAAGCGCGTGGGTGGCAACGGTGATTTTGGCTCTTGATGTTATCTGAAATAAAAAATTCTTGATAATTCTTAATTTTTAGACATGTCATTCTGGTCGGAACTACTGAAGTTAAATTTCATGGATAAATAACAAAATGGAAAAGGACGTTTTTTTCCAAAGTCCGCCATTTTGTTATTTATCCATGAAATTTAACTTCAGTAGTTCCGACCAGAATGACGTGTCTATAGATTAAGAATTATCAAGAATTTTTTATTTCAAATAACATCAAGAGCCAAAATCACCGGGGCCACCCACGCGCTTTTTTTTCGAGATGCCAACTTCGATCAATAATAATAATAATAATAAACTATTACATTTTTTCAAACTAATTTTTTTTTGTATCTTCAATATGTAAATAAAAGCTTCCTAAATATCCAAAACGATTCATTTCTATTTTCCTACAAAAAAACGCCCTCCAAAAAATACATGAAAATCGACTCAACTTACCAGACTACTACCTTAACTTAACGTATTTTTATGATGAAGAAGCATCGTTCAAGCAACAAATAAAGCATTGATTTTTTTTGAATTCTACCATGGCCAAACCTCTTAAATTGCATATTTGTTACATGTTGGTACCACTTACTTACTTGGTACGCTATGCCGACGCCGTTGGACTTTCTCATTGTTTTTCACAGTCACGTGAAAAACTATGAGTACATCATTTCTTCAAAGTTTCATCATACAACCGTTCTGAACATACAAATTTAAATATATTTGGCTATCGATATTATTATTTTCTGAACCTTTTCCGGTATAAACTTAGCCATTCAGGAACTCGGTTTTTCAAAACTACATTTTTCGGAACTCTGCACTCTCTAATTATGAAAATTAGATTTTTGTTTTATTTAACGGGATTTTGATGCCAGTACCTTTTCAGTCGGTCCTCTAATTATTTTTGCCATATAATCCTTGGTGTATAACTATTTTTAGCAACGACATTTTTGTTTTTAACAATGGTGAATTTTGAAATTTCCAAAGCTTTTAGGATCCTCGCTCATAAATATGGAATTTTCGACCTTCGGGGCTTTCAAAGTTCGGAAGTTCAACCCAAGCACCTTCGACTCGAGTTTAACTCGAGTGAATTTCGAGCCATCAATGTGTCGTTTCTTTTCATAAATAAATTTCGCATTACGGAATAGTTAGTACTAAATTTGGTGAAAATCGACGGAACAGTTGAGATTTTTTCGAATTTTGAATTTTTGGAAAAATCATTCCGACCTTACAAACATGAAGCAAAACATATTATCTAATATACTAAAAAGAGGACGGATAAAAATTGCAAATTAAAACTTGCACGTGACTTTACACGTACAGGGTGTACCAAAGCTAGTACGTCAGAATGACACGAGGGTTAGATTGGCTCCGGACCTATCAGAATAAACAAATATGACCTCAGTAAAAGTCCATAGGTTTTCGGAAAATCGCTACCTAGTACTTGTTATTCTGCTACCACTGCTATAAATTACTGTGGGTTTACTCGTATTTTGGTCCTCAAATATGTACCGTTTGCGTATTAGGGTTGGAGCTAGACAATTTTAAGACATGTTGTAAAAATTAAATAAACCATTAAATATAATTTTTTTTGTTTCCTTAGCTCCCACAAAGGTACTATTTTTATTGTTTCTTAGAACAAGTTTGCTCACGGCCTTAGGTACCCACTTCGTCCGCTTTAGTGCCTTTTGTTCAAACCCAAACTAATTCATAGCGATGACAGCAAAATAACAAGTACTAGGTAGCGATTTTCCGATAAATCAAAAAAGACGAATTTTCTCGAAAACCATTAGACTTTTACTGAGGTCATATTTGTTTATTCTGATAGTTCCGGAGCCAATCGAACCCCCGTGTCAGTCTGACGTGTTTTGGAACACCCTGTATATACCTCCCTTCGTGAAGAATCCGAAATGAAGGACGGCACTTGCTGTTAGCGGGAGATTTATAAATCTACGAAAACGAAAACAAAGCCATATGCAAGTTTTTATTTGCACTATTTTTTTTCATTACTCAAAAATAACCTAATTTATGTTTCTTTACTAAATCAGTCGATCGTTATTTTAATTTCAGTTATGCCGCATATTCGACGGCTCTGAGCGTCACAATCGCCATCGGTTGCAGTCTGCTCATTCTCAACGTTCTCATATTCGCCGGTGTTTATTACCAGCGCGATAAAACGAGGCTCGAGGTTAAGAGCCTTCAGCAGCAACAAATGATGAATCAACAGTGCGGTCCACGTGGCTTCACGGAATTGAAACAACCACCACCTTCTCATTCACACTTTCCCGGTGGTGGACAAGTTATCGTCGATGTCGAGAACGAGATGCTGAGAAGGTACTACGATATTCAATGTTTATTTATTTTTTATGAAGTTTTTCAACAAATTTTCGAAGTTTGTTCTTCGTATGAAAATAAATATATAGCATTTTAACGACTATCCTTATACACAAAATGGAAAACAATGCATGGATTATAAATGTCTCATTAGTGGCTTCAATTACGAAGGCGAATAAATCCGAAACGATGATCTTTTAATCCTCGTCACAGGAACGTTATGAAGGGTGGCCCGAATGATCCTGGACTTATGCAACAGGGTCAGAGCACGCACACGTTGCCGCATCAGCATCATTATCAGCATCAGAAACAACACAGCCAGCAACACGCGACACTGCCACGAGCAACTGTTTTACAGGAAATGAGCATGCAGGTGGGCTGGAAATTCACGGTTAGATCATTTCATCGATACTACGTTTAGAAAAAATAAAATACAAAAAGTTTGCTTCTGATGCGTAACAGATTTCATTGATTCAAAATAATTTATTTAACTTGCAAAATTAAAAAGAAATGCATACCAATCATGTTTCCGGCTTCAAAAGAATTCTAGGATTAAATTGGCAAGATGGACGTGAAAAATAAGAAAAAGGATGTACTTCAGTTACTATTGGCGTTACACAGCTAAAGGTTACATTCGGGAATATTGTATTTTATGACTAACTGAAATGAATTTAGTAGCCACTGAGGCGAAAAACATGCATTGGCGTACTGTGAATTACACAAAATACTGTAAATTTCACTGTAAATTCAGTTGCTGACTTGACTTCCACTTTTCTTGACGAGAACTGTTAAAAACATTAATATTTTCTTTTTGGAATAAGTTGTAAAGCAATTATTTGATGGTATCGAGTATAAAAGAACATATTTAGGATGATAGGAAATAATAGCAATATTGAATCAGATTTTTTGGAAAAAAAAACCGTACATAACCTTGAAATGCATGTAAATTGGTTACACTACCCCTGGCGTCGAGATACCAGAAAATCGCGAAAACAAGGCATTTTAGAAAAAAAATGGTTCGGACAAAATTTGTTTGATTTGGAGAGCCAACACTTTTCACAGGACCAAACCATTTTCCATTGTCTGAAACATTTTTTTTTTTTTTTTTTTTTTAAACAAAACCCTTTTTCTTTTGGAATAACAGCAATATGTGAAGCAATTTTTTTTTTATAATGCGCTTTTTTTGGAATATACTAGACTTTCAATTTACTTTATTGCAAAGTAGAAGAGCTGATTTTTACTTACCTTAATTTGGCTACCTGCAACTTTCACAAAAATATAATGAAAAAGGATCAAATTAAATATATGAAACGGTTTGATTTATTTCTATTTTTGAAAAGGAAAACTTTTGTTTGTCTTATAAATACTTCATCAATTTATATTCTTTAATTATTTAAAAAGCGTTAATATTTATCACTGCTTCGTAAAAGGATTTTTAAAATAATGTAACGGGGATCGATCCATCAAGAGGTTAACAACTATTTCGCCAAATATATAATCATATGACATATGTAGATATTGAAAAATCCTTTATATTTATCACGCTCGGTTGCAGTTAGAATGTTTAAATCCCGATTCAAATTGGGGGGAAATAGGGTTAAGACAGCGTTTTCTCAATGATTTTCATGAATTCTTTTATAGTATAAAAAATGAATATAATTTATTGAAACTTTGAGGATATTTTATACATATATTTAAGTATATACTATAAAATTTTTTGAGAATTTCCTTGAAAAACACCGCAGATATTAGCGACCCCATATTGCAGGTCACAATCAGACTCAGCATTTTGCGTACATTCTGGAAGCCGCAATTTTCATCTGAATCCAAACGAGGTTGGAGTTTACTTTTATTATATGTCTCTCTTCTATATGAACCTAAATGCTATCAAAAAAATAGGAAATTGAATTTTTTACAAGGGTCAAAACAAAAAAGCATGATTATTTGCTATTTTTTACAACTTTATTTGCAAAAAAAAAATTATCTTAAATAATGATAACATTCCGATTTTAGGTTCATATAGAGCGCAATACTATGAAGAAAGTAACTGCCAATTTTCAAAACGATTGGTTGAAAACTTTTCAAACTAGCGTGTACGCAAGTTGAAAAAAGTCGTTTTCAGAAAAACGCGTTTGAAAAAATAGCAAAATGCTGAGTCTGATTATGACCTGCAATATGGGGTCGCTAATATCTGCGGTGTTTTTTAAGGAAATTCTTCAAAAATTTTATAGTATATACTTAAATATATGTATAAATTATTCTCAAAGTTTGAATAAATTATATTCATTTTTTATACTATAAAAAAAATCATGAAAGTCATTGAGAAAACGCTGTCCTAACCCTATTTCCCCCCCTTAATGGCTTATAACAATAGAACGATTCGGAATTTTCATTTAAAATTTTGGGAACATATTTTTCAATAGTTTTACTAACAATTTATGAAATAAAAAAAAATCGATTTTTTGAACCGTCTAACCCTAATTCGTCCCTTAAGGGCATATTTATTCAATATATTCATTGAAGTTGATGAGGTTAATAACTTTTTCGTAATTACATATAATAAATAAGTGTAACGCGGTGAAAATCGTTAGTGGGACGGAGACACAACCGCGAGAGCTATCGCGGAGTTTTTAGGTTAGTTCTATCAGAATTATCCGATCGCAACGCCTCTAGTGGCTGCTACAGAAATTAAAAACTAGTTCGTTAAAGGGCCGCTCCCTCGCCACAGAAATTTGAGGGAGTTTCCAGATCTGTCTACCGGACCGTGCTCTAATCTCCATGCTTCGGGCGCTGCTTTGCAGGTTCGGTTCATTATCTACGATTGTGTGATCTGAAGTATGCAATTGATCGAACATCGAGCACATCGACAGCCAATCATAATGACGAGTTAGTCGGCTTCAGAAATAAATCCCATTTCGAAATATTTCGTGACATGTGTTTTTTGTAGCGGGCATTTGAAAATGCAGTTCGAAAAGTAAAGAAAAAACGATCCAACATAAATCCGGTAACAGAATATTCCGAGTGTTGCATTTCTATCGTTCTGTTTCATACGGAATTTTATTTTATTTTACATTTGGTCAAATTACACGAATCAACGAATCGTATATAAACGATTTTTGTTTCAGCCAAACGGCTCGATTCATCTTAAAGTGCCGAGAGCACCGCCACCACCGAGAGCCAAAAGTCCGCCCGAGAATCAGCCACTGCTTCAGGGCGCGACGGTATCGAGCCGTGTGTCACAGGCGAGCATGAGCGAGATGAGAGTGTGATCTACGGACTCCCCTCCGAGGCCAGTCGTCGTCCCGGATGTTCTCACGGCGTCGACCCTGCTGTAGATAGACTCGCGTATCAACACAAGACCTCACGAGTGTAATCGCGTATATTCACATCGAGATTCCAACGAATTGCTGAAAAATTGTTAACAATTGAAGAACATCGCAATTACAAAAATAAGTTGACGATCGAAGGAGAAAGAAAGAGAAACAAAAAATGTCGTTGCAATTTATATTTCTCAGCGGGAATGCGGGGAAAAAAATGTTCGTGCATCATCTGAAACATGTTTCACAGGAGAATGTGAATTTTGTGGTAAACTCGAAGGACCTTATCAATTACGAGTCTTGAGACAACGGAGGGGGGTATATTAATGAAAAACGCGTCACGTACTCGCGATTCCGCAGATGCGCGCACAAACACACACACACACACGTACGCACGAGACACACACATGCGAACACGACGTACACACAGACGCACACATGCGTAAACAAAAATACATATAGAGACGAGGATTATGGAGTTATCGAGGAATAGATATATATTCATGATTGATCGAGTAGAATTTTACAAATGAAATGAACGATCAAATGATGAGGCAAAAAAAATCAATCGATAAAATCGAAGATATGTGAAGAAAGAGATGAAGAGTTGCCTACGTTCCATGTGAGCGTCGAGTTGCCAAAAAGAAAATCAAACATTGAAGCAAAATATTATATACCAATAATTATGCACAAACAGAAACGATGTTTGGGTTTCTAGTATGGTAGAATCGACGAAAAAAAAAAAAACACGTCTCCTTGGCAAGCGCGCACGAACAAAAGAAAGAGAGAAAGAGGAGAAAAAATATTTCACAATCACTCGAAATCCAATCAAATCGGCCCGCGGCGTTATCCAACGCTATGGCGAGGGTCGCAAAAAATCGAAAGAAAAATAGAAGGCAAAAAAAAAAAACGAAACGACGTAGGTAGTCAAAAAATGCAAAGAAATGTTTAGATGTTATAAACGAGAACATGGCTCAAGACAAGATTAAATGGAAAAAAAAACAATGATGATCAAGACCCGTGTATAAAAATACTATTCACTACGATGTTAGATGTTCCTTGTAAATAAATACAGAATGAAAGACTTTATACCGTAAGAACGCCAAACGTTTGCTACTTCCTAAGAATCAAATCGATAAAACAGCGTCGCGTATTGTTTTTACACTAAACGACATTTCGTGTCGTATTAAAAAAAAAAAATATATATATATATAGACACAAATGAAAATGAAGAAATTTCTTTCCGGAATTCGTGCAATTTGAGATCGTAACGCGGTGTACTATTTCGCGTGTCACTACATTTACATTTCAATTTTACCGATAATTTGAATTGTATAAGGGTATACATTTGCTTCTCGTCCCTGACGATTTTTTTCGTAAATTTTTGGTTTGTTTATTTTATTAAAACAATATAGAAAAATCATGAATCTAATCCCAGAGTTTGTGGGTCCGACGCATAGATCATTTTAGCGTGAAATTCCCCATATTTATAATATCTATACCTAGCTACGATCTCTCATTGCTCAGCGAGATATCCACCACTATCTTATCGTAGAATTACATGAGATGTTGAAAGAAAAAATAACGATGAACGGCCCCGGTGAGAAATTGAAAAATAAAATAAAATAAAAAGATCGAGGTCAAAAGGCGGAAAACGCGGAAAATGATCGTCGATTTCGATCGTCACGACGAACGATCATTCAATCGATAATCTCTTAAGTTTGAACGACTGATATAATAATAATAAATAAATAAATAAATAAATAAATAAATAATAATAATAACAATAATAATAATTTTCCTTCGCTGAACAAACTTCACATTGTCGGTGGAAGAAATAAAAAAATTCTCTGTATGATTTTTTATTTTTAGGAGAATTGTACTCCACATCATTTATGTAATATTGTAGAATGTAAAAAAAAATCCAACATTTTCGAATGAACAAAGGAACTTTGCGCGATTTTCAATGTCAAACGAGAGTCTCGGACGAATTTCACGAATTCAATGTAATTCGTGCATTTAAAAAAAAAATAATAATCGACATCTTGGATTGTTTACGAATGAGTGTTCAACCTTAGCGCCGTCGTTCCATAAAAATCGCCGCGATTTTGTTCAACAAAGACTACATTTGTACGTAGGAAAACATATGTGCGTATGCGTGGATGTGTGTGTGTGTGTGTGTGTGTTCATGTGTGTTATAAGGGTCAATGGGTTTGTTTACGCAGGCTTTTGCTCGTGTCAAGCTGAAATATTCAAAGCGCATAAACTGTCAAGCAGCCACGTATGGTGACACGAAGAATGAACAGATGACGTTTACGAGCGATTTTCCCTTGACTTTCTAGGGATCTTGCGATTTTCATAACGCCGGTAGCGCTACATCAAAGTTATGGCAAGCGTAAACCTAACCGCCGACAACCTAACGTAAAACCTAACGACAGTTTATGCGTTCCTGAATATCTCCAGTTAGGGTGAACAAAAGTCCGCGTAAACAATCCGAATGACAAGAGCGAATTTGCCATCATGCAGACCCGATGATTTTTTTTACGTCTTCATGGATGAATTGCTGACGGGATACTCATTTTTATTCACACAGCACACTGCCATAATACTTAAAGAAGATCATGGAAGCAAACGGCCCAACAAACAATCTTATACGACTATAAAACGAGCTCGCAAAAGTTGGAGACATACGAGATAAATCTAGTTATGTACATAATTAAAAGAAGAAGAAAAATCAAACGACATTGCTAATCGTGGGATTGCGCATTTTCATTTCTCATTATACGCTCAAACGAGAAAAGGACGCTCACAGAAATGACAAAGTGTAAAAGAGAGAGAGAGAGAGAAAGAGACACAGAGAATGAAAAAAAAACGCGCAATTAAGAGCCAAAATTGACAGAATTTTTATCGTAGTTAACGAAATAATGCGTCTGTTTGCGCGGATTTTTGTTTACGCTAAATGAAGATATTCAGGGCCGCTAAACTGTCAAACATATCGATGAGGGTATGTAGTATGTTTACGTGTCCATAACTCTGGGCCGTGTTCAGAAATTGCCCCGGTGTAGGATAAAAAGAGAAAGAGTGTTACGCTGTCGCGAACATCTGAGAGAGAAGCTACCTAACCGGATATGGTTTCTGAACGCAGCCCCGTCGTAGCGCTTTCGGCGTTATCAGAACCTCGCGTAAACGCCATCTGTTGATTCATCATGTTACTATACATGTGCGTTTTACTGTTATGCGACCTGAATATATTTCGACTTAACGTGAGCAAAAGTTCGCCTAAAAAAATTCAATGACTATCTCAGCTTCAAGCGAGTGTGAATTGATACAATATCATTATTATAAACTAGGGGGTTTCGCCCTCCTGCGCGCTTCGCGCGCCAAACCCCCGTGTCCCTCGAGGGGGACGTTCGTTTTCGGCAGGGTCAGCTTCACCAAACGGGTTTTGGGTGGCCCCGTACAGTCAAGCTGACCGCTTCCCTTTTACCGCAAAGGGAAAGCGGTCAGCTAAACCAAACAGATTGGGGTCGCCTCGTACGGTGAAACTGATCTCCTCAATTCTTGTTGACGACGGGGCGGCGGCGGCGAAATATTTATATAATATAGAGAGATATGGACAATCCGATTATACGACAGATCGTTAAAAAAAAAATTCAGGTGATGGAGAAAAAAGATCAAGCACTATTATAATCGATATGTGAGAATGGCGAAAGGAGTTTACTGGATGTTAAATTTCCGGTCGATTTTAGAAATATAATATTAAATACGATTATCGATTAAAAAATCCGCCTTTTAACATCGATCTTTCATCATTGGGTTGCATTGAATTTATTATCAACCGATTATGATTAATATTTATTATATTGGATACGATTTTAGCTCTGGCCCCCAACGCGCTCTCGCCGAACGCGTTTTTTTCGATTGATCGCTCTTAACCGTCGGGAGCAGCGAGAGCGGCTGCCGTGTTACGTTTAAAAGTTTTGTTGTCAAATTGTAAATACATAACGAAATATATGGAAATAATTGTATGTCTGTGAACCTTTCTTTAATTATCAATTGAGAATCGATTTTTTTGCATCAGAATCCGAGACATCAACGAGATTTGTTATAAAAATCTTATCTCCTCTGCTTCAAGTTCTTTCATTATTTATTTATTTATTTTTTAACTTCATGATGCTAAGAAAGTAATGTCAGTAGACACTACTGGTGATGTACAACTTCATTGAAAATAATTAACACCAAATTTTCTATTTTCTATTGCAAGCTGCTTGTTCGAAATTTCACACTATACTCAAAGCTTCCTCCGCATGGGAAACTCAAAATTGCGAAAGATATATTTCATTCTAGAGGGGATTGTGAGGATTGTGTGAAAATAAATTATACCTAATTCAGTCTGTTGCTCAAATGTTGAAAAATCGTTGATCGTGTATGTATAAAACTGATGAGTCAAAGTTCACAACATGTCCTTAATGTTCATTCGGATTATTGATGTTTAAACATCTTAGCGCTGGCCCAATCCGCACTGTTTTGGCCGGGAGGAATTCCGTGCCAACTGAGGAATACGTAAACAACATTAGTGTGTCGGGTGGGCTCACTGCAGTTGGTCGTGTCTCTTAGAGATGGCGCCAAGCGAGTTGGACCCAAGCCAAGTGTAAAATCACAGTGGCAATTTCTAACCCTTCTGTCACTCCAATAAGTACGTCATTAAAAAAACCGCCAAACGGTCGGACTGGGTCTAGCAAAATACGCTACGTTGGAGATATATGTGCTGTTTAATGCGCACTCCCCAATGGACAGACACTCATCTCAGTATTGGTCTATATTTCTCCCCAAAGCAACTTATCCAAAAAATCATAGATTTTATTCATTTCGTCCTTCTGCCACTTGCTACAGATGGTTCAGCTACTCTCGTGTGTTGTGATCTTCAATCAACTCGTGTGTTGTAAGTGACCTTCTTAACTAAGTCATTTTTAATTTTTGTAGCAACAACTAGAGGCGTTGCGATCGGATAATGCAGATAGATCCACCCTGAAAACGGTGATGTAGATCACTGTGTTGTATACTATTAGTGATTATTATATTAAAAATTACAAATTGGTGTATGGAACCAAATCACTTTTGTTTATTTTACAATTATTTCACCAATTTATAGTAATTAATTATTTTAAAATCGTTAATTTATCACTGCTTCGTAAAAGGATATGAAAAGAAAAACTAACGGGGATCGATTTATCAAGAGGTATACAACTATTTCGCGAAATATGTATTCATATGAGATAGATATTTAAAAATAGTTTATATTTATCACGCTCGGTTACAGTTAGAATGTTTTAAATCCGATTCAAATTAATGGCATATTTAATCAGTTGTTCATTGCATTTGACGGGATTAATAACTTTTTCATAATAACATACAATAAATATGTGTGACGCGGTGGAAATCGTTAATGGGACAGAGACAGACACCCGCGAGAGCTATCGCGGGGTTTTTAGGTTGTGTCTATCTGCAATTGGGAACTAACACGGGAGCGTGGCGTAAAAAACATGTCGGAAAGTAGCTTACACTTTTAAAAATATAACCCATGTGACAGTAGTGCTAATAAATAAAATGTTATTAAAATTGATTGACATACTATCTTGGACGGGTAAAAACCCAAATCGAAAAAATTTATACGATGCAGAACGAATTTTATCAGTCGGACATTTAATTAAGTGTGGAATAAACCCCGAAAAGAGTGATGATAATATGACAGCAATTACCGCCCTGTGTGTACAAACATTCCGTATGAAAGATAAACCTCATGAAATAAATGCAATAATATCTAATCCTGGAAAAATCAATTCAATAATTTCTTCATGCAAGGCAGAATTGGGAGAAAAGTGTAAACATGCAGTGGTAACATTAATTTATTGTTATCGGTGAGTTAAAAATTCCTAATCTCTAATGTTTTTAGATATTGATATCCAAGATACATATAAATAAATAAATAAACAAATTTTATAAACATTATTATAAATTTTATAAATTTTTTGAAAATTATTATAAACATTTATTTACTTGCAATAACACAAATAATACTCTCACTTCTACATTTTTAGGTAAAGCTCTACAAACGTACCTGGTAATATATAATCACTTTTTTCAAAATGTAGGGAGCACACTTTCATTCGATGAATGACTATATTTATTTTCAATAAATTTTTCCACCCTTTAAATTTATCGACTTTTTCCAAATTACCAAAATAATTTTTTTGTAACCACTGAAAGATCACCAGGCTTTGGAAAATTATGAAAAATCACGTTTAAATTTTTATTTGCTTTGCTCTGACAGTCTCTTACTGTACAGCAGACTCTATTTTTTTGATTTTTGACGCGCTGGAAATATTTCAACTTCCATATTAATTTTAATTTATTTATTATCCGTTTTATAATCTTTAGTAACAATGTAAACAGCATATACAGACTCGACTGTTGTAAGCTATTATTGGTTTGATTTTTTACCATCAGGCGGCGTGACTCAATTGGTTAATTCCCAATATATCCGATCGCAATGCCTCCAGTGGCTGCTACAGAAATTAAGGGAGGGGTAAGGGTTTCAGCGTAAAAAAAAACACTTTTTTTGCGATTTTTTTTCTCAAATATGGATTGAGCAATTTTATTCGAACCTTTTGTACATTATTGAGCATACTTTTGACAATGTTGTGTAATTTTTTCATGCAGAAATATTGAAGCATAAGCCCGTAACAGAGCTTCCCCCAGAACGTCTTGGAAAAAAAATTATTTGCGGTGTTCACTATAACTCGGCCGGAAATTATCTGAAAATGAAAAACCATGAAAATTTTGTCAAATTATAATCAGATCTTCCCCCCAACGTTCTCTGATAATTTTTTTTCATCTAAAAATTTTTGGCGGCCATCTAAAGTGTGAACTGTTATTTTCCACGAAAAATTCCGCCATTTTGTGGGTGGGAAACACCCTTAATGTAAAAAAAAAATTTAACTAAATGTTGGGGGGAGGTATTTTATATGTAGAAAATGTGTACAAAGTTTGAAATGAATCGGTCCAGTAGTTTTTAAATGGCAGTGAACACGGACTTTGAAAAAGTAGTTTTGAGAAAAACGCGTCTAAAGTTTATGAAGTAAAAAAGTGAAGAAAAACATTTTTTTTTCCAACTTACACAAAATCATCGATTCCAGCTCCATACAGCAGACTTCCTGCGGCATTGTCGATGTCTTCAGCCTCTTTTCTCTCAAGTCTTCGTTTTATTCTGGCTTCTTTGCTCTGCTGCTCAGCTTGAATCTCGGCCCTGTCAATACGATTGCTGTCCGTGAATGATGCATAATCATGAACGCTTGGGCCGACACTGACGTTCATGTCAGACAGAAAAGTTATAAAAGCACCAGCACCTTCATTGAAAGTGAATGCAGCTACATAAGATGCAAATTCAACAATTTGTCTGCTGCCAGATAATTTTTTCGGTGCAATTCTCCAAATCAGCTGGTTCAAACTTTCGTTGGCATTTTGAGTAAAGCCTCCAAGACACCTTTCTAGAAGTTCGTCTTTACTCAAATCTTCATAAATTGGTTTGATCGCTTCTATGACATCTTGTGGAAGTGGAGTGTAGTCATGTTTGAAATTTTCCACTCCTGTTGTGGCCAAAGCTTTTTGATATGAACACAACGAGTTCTCACCGCTCATGCACTTATGGTATTGAGGGTTATCGTCTGTTGACTGCTGGTAGTAGAACGTTGCCCAGATTGCATTTTTCATTCCTTCCAGCGAATCACAATTATGTCTGATTGCTGCTCCGTAGTATCGACTCAAATTATCAATGACTTTTCCAGTGAGCTTTCCTTTGCTGCCGAGTAACTTACTTTGCCTTGTTTTACCAGCATTTTTTCCGGTTTTTACAACTTTATTTTCTACAGTTTTATTTGCTAGATCACGTAGACGTTTACCCATTCTTTTTTGCACGTGACCTACACATTCTTTTTTATTTATAGTGAAATTTTCTCCGTAAGGTTTAGCTTTCACTAAATTGCCGTAAGTTTTACTGTCACCGTCTCCGATATAGTTGCTGATCTTTGCTCCGTAATTTGTTTCTGATCGGCGGAATAATTCGATAACAGCATTAACTTCCATGTTACCTGATGGTCCGGTGTGATTGGCTTGGCATTCATCATTTTCAACATGTTCTTGGTACCACTCTTCAAATTCATTAGTATTTAATTGCTTTCTCCATAATTGCACGCCTGACAGTGCAAGCTACTTATGAAAATATCGATAACTTTTCCAGACCAATATTCAATCAAGGAAGTGACGCCAAAGGAAGAGCTGAAGCCTTGCTTCTGCCACGTGTCGTCACCAGAAACGGTCAGTGTCTGACTCCGAATTTGCACGTGTTAGCTGTTTTTCTTCGTCTGCGGCGGAAACAAGAAATTTTTCAGCAGTCGTTTTGATGCTGCAGCAAATAGATTTCATGAGATCCAAATAAGATGGTTTTGATAGAAAACTACTTGCTATGTCCATGAGCCCTCAAAATGTATTGCAGCCTGCTAAACCCAAACCTAATTTACGCATTACAAAGGCAAAACGAGTGTTGATTTCATAGCGATGACCAGTTTTCTCACTCGACGGTATAGAGCGTGGATCACAATTTGCACATTTGACTTGGATTTGGAAGCCAAGGCCTTCTTTTTTGCAGCTTTTGAACTCAACTGAACAATCACACTGAGCACATTTCACTAAACTTGCGATGGTTGAGAAAACAAGCAAAAAATCGATGATTCTGTACTGTTTTTCAACGTCTTCTGGTACACTTGCACTGGTATTGAGTTTGATTTTCTTCGATGAAGCACTTTTTGTGGTAGCCTCATCTTTAATTATTCTATTCGGATTAAACCGTTTTTTTGATCTACAGAAATAAGGCCTTCCACTTTGTCGGTCTTCTCTCGAAACTTTGCTTACTCTCGGCATTTTTGTACAGGAAATTTTTTAGATGATTATAAAATGGCAAGCGCACGGTCAAACGTCTAACGACAAACTGACGCTCGTTTCTTCTTTTAAAATATTGTAGTGTATAGTATACACTATATACTATATACACAATAACAATGAATAAACTGTATACCTGTTCGACAGCTGCACTGCTAGCCCGACCGCCTGCAGCTGTTAGAGGTATAGCGTTAAAGGCCAGGAGATTGATAAGACAATAACTTCAAGAATATTGCTTAGATCGGTTTAAAATTTTAAGGACATATTCTTGAAATGTTAAACAATAAGATAAGACAAAAAAATCGATTTTTCGAAAGTGAAAACCCTTACCCCGCCCTTAAAAACGACTCCTTCAAGGGTCCTCGCTCTACCACTGAAATTTGAGCGAGTTTTCAAATCTGTATAATCTTGAATGATAATTTCAACACCAATTTTAATGATACAACATCTGAACCGCTTATCACATTCCTCAAGGGTGCGCTCGAACTTGAAATGAGCTCTGACAGAACAATTTCGTTGACCCGAGGCGGCGCAACTATTGACGCAGTACTCGAACGATTTTTAAATACGTTTCAATCTCAAACATACGAGGTCTGTTCAAAAAGTATCGCGAAATTTGAATTTCCGCGGGCTACGTATATTCGATTTTCGATTTTTTGTGGCGTTCGGTTGGTACTCATGCCCCTCACTTATGCTGAAAAAATCGGCCATTTTGAATGTTTGTTGACAGCTGTTTTGGTTAGACGTGTTTTGGCTTGTCTTCGATTTTTGCCTATTCCAAAAAAGTAGGTTCCATTGCGTCTGGAGCAAATTTGGGTCGTCGCGGACCGAGTCCAACAGCTCATTAGCAATGTTAACGCGACACTGTTTTTGTTCGAAATTGAGCAATTTTGGTACGAATTTCACGGCGACCCGTCTCATGCCCAAATCATTGGTGAAAATCGAATGGCACGAGTCAATCGATATGTTTAGTTCCTCAGCAACTTCTCTAACGGTGATTCGACGATTGGCCAATATTATTTTCTTCACTTCATCAATGTTTTCGTCTGTTGTTGATGTAGTCGGGCGTCCGGAACGCAGTTCGTTGTTCGCATCTTCTCGGCCCTCTGAGAACATTTTGTACCACCAATAAATGTTGCTTTGGTCCAAGGTAGCTTCACCATATGCCACCGTCAACATTCGGAATGCGTCCGCGTCCTTAATTTTGTTTTTCACACAAAATTTGATACAGATTCTGTGATCCATTTTTTGGAATAGGCAAAAATCGAAGACAAACCAAAAGACGTCTAACCAAAACAGCTGTCAACAATTAACTAAACATTCAAAATGGCCGATTTTTTCAGCATAAGTGAGGGACATGAGTACCAACCTAACGCCACAAAAAAATCGAAAATCCAATATACGTAGCCCGCGGAAATTCAAAATTCACGATACTTTTTTAACAGACCTCGTATGTATCGTATTTTAGTTATCACAAGGCTATTATAGCGAGCATAGGAGAGATTGATCCGGAATAAAGATTTTTCATATTTGTTTTACAATTATTATCTAAATAAAATATGTAATAATATTAATAACCCAATATTCACACATTATTCCCAAAAAGAATCAGGTGCAAACTCATTACAGGCTGGGATATTTGTTTACACAAAAATCTTGAGTTCAGAAAATAACTGGCACACGTCCTTTTGTTTCTCTTACTGACACTGTACGTGCCAAACATTCTTAAGGTAGTAGTCTGGTAACTTAAGCCAATTTTCATGTCTTTTTTGGAGGGCGTTTTTTTGTAGGAAAATAAAAAAGAATCGTTTTAGATATTCAAGATGTTTTTATTTACATATTAAAGATACAAAAAAAAATTTGTTTTAAAAAATTTAATAGTTTATTATTGTTATTAATATTGATCGAAGTTGGCGCCTCGAAAAAAAAGCGCGTGAGTGGCCCGGGGATTTTGGCTCTTGATGTTATCTGAAATAAAAAATTCTCGATAATTCTTAATCTATAGACATGTCATTCTGGTCGGATCTACTGAAGTTAAATTTCATGGATAAATAACAAAATAGCGGTCTTTGGAAAAAAAAGCTTTTTTCCAAAGTCCGCCATTTTGTTAGCGAACTTTGGAAAAAAAAACTTTTTTCCAAAGTCCGCCATTTTGTTATTTATCCATGAAATTTAACTTCAGTAGATCCGACCAGAATAACATGTCTATAGATTAAGAATTATCGAGAATTTTTTATTTCAGATAACATCAAGAGCCAAAATCACCGGGGCCACCCACGCGCTTTTTTCGAGGTGCCACCTTCTATCAATAATAATAATAATAGACTATTAAATTTTTTCAAAAAATTTTTCTTTGTATCTTTAATCTGTAAATAAAAACATCCTAAATATCCAAAACGATCCATTTTTATTTTCCTACAAAAAAACGCCCTCCAAAAAAGACATGAAAATCGGCTTAAGTTACCAGACTACTACCTTCAATACTTGCAAATTGTCTGAGGTACGTCATTTAAATTTCCCGCCTACTCGTACACTCTCTCGGTTAAGAATTGCGCATGTGCGCCAGATAGCGCCTCTTTGTCAATAAAATAAACACACACACACACAGCCACGTGAAACCCACCCACACGCGCGAGCCTCGGACTAATTTGGAAATTGTTACGGCTCGCTTGAGAGGCTATACTCGCGCACGGTGGTTAATCTCTCTCGCGAGCGTTTGTCTTTTCGACGATCAAATATTCGGTTTTATTTTATTATTTTTTGCCTTCACCTACTTTTGTTCGTGAGCGAAAAACAAAATTAGCGACGTCCCTCCGTCATTGGGGGATCGTGCGATTGTGGAAATCAAAATAGTGTCTCACTCCTGGATCAACAATGCCAAAGTTTCAGAAAGTTGAAATAAACAAAACGGAATGGGAGATACCTGAACGTTATCAGATGCTCAGGCCAGTTGGTTCGGGCGCCTACGGTCAAGTTTGGTAAGCGAGAGTTGCGAAATACGTTTTTTTTTCCCTCACTCCTCATACTTTTGTCATTTGTAAATGAAAATCAAAGATAAAAGAATTAAAAAAACAAATACAAATGTTACACAGCTACGAATAATAAACACCGTTAAGGTGACACATGGGGAAAAAACATTGTGAATTTCGTACTAAAATCGTGGACCTTGACATTCCCTCGCATATACTCGTCTTTTCTTACTCAACTTGCAGCAATCAACTGGTTGTCTATTCTCGTCCACGCGTTCGATTAAAAATAATAAAAAAAAAAACAGAACGCGATCGTCAATGTTAAAATGTCACTGAAAAAGAAATTCTCATTTGACCACTAGTGTGCCGAGTCTGATACCGTAAATTGTGGGAATTAAAAATTCCCGATCGATGTCCAACAATTTACAAGAGAGCTACGAGAGTTTAACGTAAAAAAATAACATCTTTCATTGTTTCATTTATTTTTTTTATACTATATCACTATTAATCGAAACAAATTTAAAGTTGCGTTAGAGATTCAATATTTTTTTCATTTGTTCTTGTTGGATATAAAATGCTACTCGATCCGTACAGACGTATTTGAATTACAAATAACGCAACAAGAAAAAAAGAATTAGGAATTTCCCTCCTCTGCCATTGTGCGTTTGATAAAAACACAAAATCATTGTGATCTTGAAGAACTTTACTGCATTACCAGCAGAGAGCTTGTGTCTCATTGAAACTCTCGGTTTATAAATAAAACAATCGTGTTCACAAATATATCCTATCCTCGAGTCCTGTTCGCATAATTTTATTGTCATTCAATCTAGTCATTAGAGATACGATCTTTGCTAGACGTTCCGGAAAGAATGTCCGTCGAATGCTCAATGACCTTGGAACTGTTCAAGCAATAAAGCAACTTTCTCTTATATTGTCCATGGCTCATGTGTACGCAAGATTATTCCCTATGTAACGCAACAGAATTCTGTCGGAACTAATGATCAACATTTGATGTCACACGCTTGAAGGAAACAATTAGAAAAATTTGTATTACGGGAACGGTTGCCTACGTAATCGTGTACAAAAAATTTGTTAGCGAGTTAAGCGCGTCAATTAATCTCTCTGATATATTTCTAGCTCGGCGGTGGATAACGTGACCAATCAGAAGGTAGCCATCAAGAAATTGGCTAGACCGTTTCAATCCGACGTTCACGCTAAGAGAACATACAGAGAGCTGCGAATGCTCAAGCACATGAATCATGAAAATGTATGTCGGACAAAAATATCCCTCTTGTAGACGGTACTCGAACTCGAAGCTCGTTCGCATAGAATGGAATTGTTTGAGAGATTTCGAAATTTTTTAAATTATTTCTTGCACGATTCGCAGGTAATTGGGCTGCTCGATGTATTCGATCCGTCGGCGTCGTTGGAAGAATTTCAAGATGTGTGAGTTATAGCGGAGATCTTGCTCCGGACTTTATTTTTGTGATAAACTTTCGAAGTTTCGGTACATCGTTTTTTTGCTGAACTATTTTCTTTCTTATATTCGCAGTTATCTCGTGACGCATCTCATGGGTGCGGATCTGAATAATATTGTCAGGACACAAAAGCTCTCCGACGATCATGTACAATTTCTGGTGTATCAGATTCTCAGGGGACTCAAGTACATTCACTCTGCGGGAATAATACACAGGGTAATTATTCATTTTCGTTTATAAATCGGCGACGTTCAAAAAAAATTTTTTTTTTTAAATACAAATCTTCAATCACGTCTGTAAACTCTTTTTAGCCTTTTTTCCCTATCCAATATTGACTTTATCATTTAGATTGTCGGATTTTTCACGTTTCATTCGAAATCTCCATAATATAATGAAATACTATTTTTATTGTCGTACAGATGATTATTTTGTTCGTACATTTTTTTCAAATGAGTATCAAAGTAGTAGTTTACAATGTTTCACAAAAAAATTGTCAAGGCATTGAAAAAACAAGTAGCTTTGTCACGAGGAACTTTGATAATTCGAATTCTCTACAAACTTGAATCCGACTAATATCACGTTTCTTGTATAGGATCTGAAACCATCCAATATAGCGGTTAACGAGGATTGCGAATTGAAGATTCTCGATTTTGGCTTGGCAAGACCAACGGAGAACGAAATGACGGGTTACGTCGCAACTAGATGGTACAGAGCACCAGAAATCATGCTTAATTGGATGCACTATAGTCAAACAGGTGGGAGTTTTTATTAAAAACGTATTTATCCACAAATTCAAATGCATCCTAAACATTTCTCTTTTTTTAATGTCTGCCATCGAAATCTTGTACGGATGTTTTTTTGACAAAATTTTAATCATTCTCAGTCGATATATGGTCCGTCGGCTGCATTATGGCTGAGTTGCTGACCGGCAGGACATTGTTCCCCGGCAGTGATCGTATCCTTTTTTTTAATCATACACATTTACATGTCTTGTTTGTTCCTTTTCCTCGACCATTTATCGCACCACTGTCTAATTAAATTAGCAAAAATTCGTTTGATCTTTGAATGCAGCAAGATAATGTAACATCGCTAATTTTCTTTTTCATGTCACTTAAAACATGCATCCATTTATCAAAAAAAAAAATGCTTTTTGCTAAGGATCTACACATGACTTCATTGACGCCTTCACAAGCTCTAAGATTACTCTGTTGCAAAAACTCTGCCACTCATCGGAACACTCCTTTTTTTCATTTTTTTTTTGCGCTTATTGCTTGAGGCTTCTATGCGAGTCCAACAACGCTCGCCAAAACGCGATGCATATATAGATATTTTTTAATTTCCAACGTTGCACGAATAAAATAATCATCCTAGGATTTTTGGACGACAAAAACAAAAAAGGACATCGTTATTAATCGAGTCAACAGGCAGTTTCAAGGTTATCGAAGTACTCAGAGATCACTTGACGAATTTAACGGGTGATTTTTTGCTGAATATTGCTTTTCTTTGTCTTCGAAAAAAAAACATCGATTATAGTAACGATAGTAGTGTTGGAGCCTTAGCAAAAGCAGATATCCAACAATTGAATCTAATAATGGAAATGCTGGGCACACCAGGGGGCGACTTCATGCAGAAAATATCATCGGAGTCGGTAAGTTGTCCCTTCCCCCCAGCCCCTCGGCAACAGTTTGAATATCACGTTTTACGACACGTATAGATTAAATCTTTGAAGCAAAACATTTTTTTATTACTCAATAATTGTTTCATGAATATGGACAATGTGTAATTCATAAAATTTCATGAATATGCTTCGAAGGTTTAACGAATTTTATGAATAATTCGTAAGAGCATGATATAAACACGATTCGATAAGAACTTTCACTGGTGTCTACTAGCTTTAGACAAGAATAACAATAACAACAACAACAAAAGCCGCATGAATTCACCCACTCGATAATTCAAACGATAAGCACGATATAATATAGTTAATATAGTAAATATTAATTGCCCGCTGTATCTAACTAATGCTCAACGGTGTGAAATAGCACTAATTCTTTATTATTGTCATGTAATGCGCAAAGATAAAATTCATTATCATAAAAGTAGAATACGCTTTCTCA
The DNA here is from genome assembly GCA_958009045.1 of Oxytorus armatus. Classification (NCBI taxonomy): domain Eukaryota; kingdom Metazoa; phylum Arthropoda; class Insecta; order Hymenoptera; family Ichneumonidae; genus Oxytorus; species Oxytorus armatus. The sequence goes on from OY253748.1 coordinate 13,452,207, forward strand.
CAGTGTTATATGAAATTTATTTATTTTTGCTCGTTAATAAAAGAAGCCTTAACCCCCCAAGCAGACATTGACCACCTAACACGAGTTCTAGTGCTTTGTGGCACGCCCTCGGAAGAGACTTTAAGCAAAGTTACCAGCCAAGAGGTAAATCGAAGAAAAAAAAATTAAAAAAGACCTATGAGGAAGCAAAAAGATATTTGTTCCATTGATATTTAAGACGTATATGCCAGGGTACACTCGCCACATTACACAAGAGAATAGAATCATTGTCAGTAACAATAAATGCTTACTACTACTATCAAAGTGATGCCAACACCAATTCAGGGATCAATCTACAACTTCGTCTCATTAAATTCCATAGTCTTCTTTTTTCTTCGTCGATACAAACCGAGGGAACGTTTTCCAAGGATCCTAGATAGACGCATCTAAAAATGATATTAAACGAGAATTTTCCTACCGGCGTAATGACATTTAAAAAATCTAAAAAACATTAGGTACATTATAAGTAAATCAAATTGACAATAATATGAAATGAAAGTATTGAACACTCTTAAAGCGATGTAAAACGCTCCATCTAGGTCCTACCATCATCTCAAATCTTGAATCCTAATTTTTTCAAAGGTGTATTGATTCTGTCGAAGAAGCAAAATCTTGCAATACATAGAATTGATAAACGCAGTTCGTAAGATTTAGCGTTTTGTCCAAAAACTCGAGAAATCTTCGAAAAGATTTTATCAAAATTTTTCTTACCGGCGGTCGGTATTTCATACGATCGAAAAATGAGAATGCATATAACACGAGACATATAAAAAGTACAGAAATAAAAAAAAATCGAGATAAAAGAGCCTCAGAATTTGATGAGCCGAGGTCAAGTTGCTTCTTCGGATTTGATTTTTCCCTAGTAACGAATTTGAGAAAATTTTAGGCAAGGAACTACATTCAGAGCTTACCGCCGCTGAAGAAAAAGAACTTTAAAGAGGTTTTTCGTGGAGCCAATCCTCAGGGTAAATTTCCAACGAAAAAGTGGTCGAGGTTTACTCAATCTTCATCCAATTCGATAATTGAGTATACCGAAAGAATCAAAAAAATAATAAAAATATTATTTCAGCCATTGATTTGCTCGAGATGATGTTGGAATTGGATTCGGAAAAACGGATAACGGCTGAACTTGCACTGGCGCATCCTTATTTCGTACAGTACGCCGATCCTACGGACGAGCCAGTCTCATTGCCTTACGATCAGAGTTTCGAGGATATGGATTTGCCGGTTGAAAAATGGAAGGAGTTAATCTATCACGAGGTCGTTAATTTCGTACCTCAACAATTACCCTCGGCAACAACGGCGCGATACTAGTTTTCGACAAAGTTTATATTGAACGTACAAGCGGCGTAAGATAAAATATTCGATAAGATAAAGGATGAAGATGATCATTTTTATATTATTACATTAAAATAACGCGAGGATTCAGCACTGTAAATAATTGATAGATGACTTAGGATAGAACAAATTTTTCGAGCTTATATACTATTATTGCCAATTTTTCCTTTTTTCTTTTCTTTTACAGAATATATAGTGTATATTTTTTATTACCAGTATGAGCGAGAAGAGAGATGAAGAGGGAAAAAAGATAAAAACACGAAAAACATCGTTATTGTCACTATCGTTTGTGCGAGGCGAGGATAAGCATATAACGCATGTTCCATTGTATCTATAAATAATAGTTCATACATGATGAAAAGAACAAAAAATGATTATTATCGTTGCAAAGATTGTGTACTATGTACACATATTTACATAACTGGCTTATGAAAAAAAAAAACGTTGTGTTCTAGTCGACGTAGATTGTCCCGGACACACCTATAATATTCGTTCCCAAAATCGTGTCTCAATCAAACACACGTTTTGTTTGAAATTACGCTTTCTTTTTTTTTTTATATCCATATCACAAAATTTGGTGATTTGGCGTCCAATTAGTTCGATTCTACAACTATACGAGCCACGAAACAAAAAGACGTACTTTCGTACAACAAACATACTTATCACAGCTTACAATGTAATGTAAAACAAAAATCGTATCAAAATCATGTAACTTATTATCGTTAGTTGACTAATGTTTTTTTTTACAACCTGGTTGTTCGGCTTACATATATATATTTATATATATATTTTTTTCTTTTACGGTGGAGATCGAAATATCGTGGCACACCCTTTATCATATGTTAACTCTACCAAAATGCAAACACAGATATACTGGTACTACATTTATTTCATTGATGAATGTATAATGCAATTGTACGAATTTGTAAACCAATCGTTTTTTTTTTGTTCATGGTAGAGGTGAATTTGAATTAAACAATTACATCGGAGCTACGATTATGTAATCTTTGAAAAAATTTATATTCGCCGAATGCCAGACGGTCAGTATTTGGTTTTACCCTTTCCTGGAATATCAATAAATCATTTGACTTTTAGTTCGAGCAAATTAATTACATTATAAAAATTATGTTTGCATGAAAGGTACTTGGGTTTTTTCCAAGAATACATAATAGTCAATAATTTTTCCATTTTCATGGCTAACAAATATTAAGAAAGGGATTGGTGACATTTTTATCAAGACGATAATGTGAGATTGAAAATTATCGACACGGTTACTGAATCGGCTTAGAAATTTCGTTTCACCTTTTTGGTGCTTTGCTACCTTTTAGAGGAAGCTTCGTTTTCGTGATAAAAAATTTTCTTCAGATATCAATGTCAATGCGTTTTAAATGTGCCAAAACATCGGACAATCACATCTAGAAAAGAATGTTCGTATGTATGTGCGTGATGGGCTTAAAGAATTCAGATTGGTATATCTCGAGTACGACTTTACTGATTTCTTGCAAATTCTGTACGGATTTGGAGCACCGAACCTCCATTGTTTGTTCAAAAATTTGTGGTCGCTCTAACGTTCGTAAACTTGCGGCTCTGGAGTCAAACTTTCTATATAAAAGAGTGCGGAGACGACGATGTTTAGTATTGAGTTTCGCAAGAATCGCTCGAGGGTGCAGATTTTATAAAATTTTGAATTTTTCGAACAATGAATTGACATTCATTAAATTTCCGAAAGTTGTGAGATCTGGGATTGATTTTTTATTTATTAATAAGGTATCATTGAAGGATGATTGATATTAAATTTGGTATGAATCGTTGAACGGGTTAAGAATCTATTAAAGATTTGATTTTTTTTTAAATGTTTTATAAACATTTTATGTTTGTTTACATTTCCAACTATAGAAGCTATAACAATAGGTTAGGGAACTATTTCTTCCTACGTCAACATTTTTCGAATATCTCTTTTTTTTTTCCCACAAAAAAAAATCCTTGAAAAATGTGAAAAAAAAACAGGGGGTCACAGTGGTGTTCACCCTTAATGAGAAAATTTAGCCAATGCTTGATTTCTGTTCAATGACCTATGAGTCTGTTGCAAATCAAAACAAAAAGTGTTCAAGTGTCAGGATGGCCGAGCGGTCTAAGGCGCCAGACTCAAGGTTAGTTTTCATACCTTCTCAGTCATACTGAGTCGATTAATGGGGCTTTCTGGTCCTCTCTGAGGGCGTGGGTTCGAATCCCACTTCTGACAAATTTTTTTTACAATTTTTTCCATCTTAATGCATTCGAATTATACAAAAATCATTGTATTTTCAACCTATCCGTTAGTCATAGATACACAATCTATGCTTGGACCGTGTTCAAATCCGCTTCGAGGCACGTTTTTTTTGTTGCGACAATTTATTGTTGAAGTAAATTATTTTATTATTACAATATAATGTTATATTAATATAAAAATTAACGACAAATATAGTATTAGGGGCTGGGAAGACAAGATTGAAAAAAAAAAAATTCCCGTACCGGGAATCGAACCCGAGCCTCCTGGGTGAAAGCCAGATATCCTAGCCACTAGACCATACGGGATGAGGATAGATGCTTTTAAACCTTAAGTAGTTTTCAGTGATTCTCATGAAGTTACCGCGACAACGTGGTACATGCACAAAGTGCGCCACCACCTCTAAACTAGACGTGAAATATCGACGGTTGGTAAGGGGAAAAATGTAAATAAATTTTTCTCCAATGTGCATTTTGAGTTTAGATTTAGAAAAATGAAGACGAAGTGCAAAAACTTTCTCGGACAATGTGATAATTCAATTTTCTCTGAGACATTTGATCTTTCGGACAAGAGATTAAAGTAGTAGACTCTGACTAACAATTGCCCAGTCTGGGCTTCTCATGTTCCCCAAAAGTCAATAGATGACAAAAATTTGCAGCTCTATCTCTCACGCACTAATCGCGGCTTAGTCCGTATCACGTCAACTTAATGCCATGTTTCATACACGACGGATCTGTTCAACCGGTAATAAACTTTCCGCTTCCATAGTTTCCCTAGAACGGTTTCGCTACTTCTGTTGCACTCATGCGATTACGGCACGTGTTCAGTCTCCCCTCAAGGTGGTATTGTGGCGGTACCGCAGTCGGTGAAAAATCGCCCTCCATATTTTCTCTGGGACCGAATCATCTTTTCGACAAAGACAAATTAGGTTTTCATGCCTGATGAATAGACGTACGAGAACTAAGTTCTTATCGAGCACAATATCAACAATTTCGGAAAAAAATAGGGAAATCCAACTTTGTTACTATAGAAGCTTTCCCGGATGTTTATCACATGACATCCGCATTGTGAATATTATATTTTTAACAATAAAGAATCTCTTTTATTCTAAAATATCCATAATTTAATCTAAACCATAAAATCAAAAATTGAGTAGCTAACTTCAGAGAGGTCTCCGATCTCAATATTCCATAACCTCAATTTTCCACCAAGGAATACTAATTTAATATATATCTCTTTGAAACATTGATCTCGTTCATGTTAAACTATATTCCCTATCTCATCACTCGTATCATAGATTTCAAAAAATTTCGAAATATCATTTGCCTTTATGCCTTTCACCCATGGAGCCGAGAGTAAAGGAGTCCAATCTCTAATGGGGAACGGCCGAAAAAAGCGACATAAAAAATTCAGCAAAAAAGGTGTCGCTGCGGTCGCAAACTGGTCCGAGTGAAGTGAGCAAGAAATAAACTGCACGTGGAACCTTGCTGAAGCTAGGCACCTACGGTCAATATACACATGACCCTTCGGTGTAGTTGAGTGTAATCACGCGTCATCGTTAATATAACAGTTTTATGAAACTTTTAATTACTGCCAATCTGTAAACGTAAGAACATAGATTAGCATTATATCGACTTTATAATATACTAACAAAAAGAAATGAAATAGTTTCGTAAAGGTTACAAAAAAAAAAACCAATGTGATTTATATTTAACGAAATTTAAAGTACAATAGGTGAGGAGATTGTGCATTGATTATTCCAGGATCAATAAATAACTATCAAGACATCCCGGTTAAAAAATACAGACGATGAGCATATAATAAATAATGAGGTAAACATCGGGTTTAGGGGACCTCCCTCCGATTCCTTTCGTAATAGGCCCATCCGACGCGCTTTCGCACGCAAAACAACTTTTTCCTCTGACAAAATTGGGGGACATTATATAGTAAAAAGTTACTAACAAATAAAGTTAATAATTCATACAGCTATTTTCCTTATACCAGCCAGTCCCAATCATCTTGTCCTTCACATGTGTTGTTAAGAATACGCCCTGAGTAACATACAAAAATTTTATCTGTCGCTCATTGTTTGTTAAAAAGTTATTAACAAAAGAAGTTTCGTAAATCAAACATGAAATACTTATGCTAGTGTATGGTGAACAGACAAGTATGAGCGGGTTCGCTGCGCCCTCCGTGCACCCCCCACACACCAGCCCAAAAACAACCCAAAAACAAACAAAACAAACCAAGAACAATCGAAAACAACCCAAAAACAAACCATATACCCGTTAGTATATTATAAAATCGATATAATGCTATTCTATGTCCTTATTTTTACAGATTGGCAGTAATTAAAAGTTTCATAAAATTGTTATAATAGCGATGACGCGTGATTAAACTCAATTACACCGAAGGGTCATGTGTAAATTGACCGTAGGTGCCTAGTTCAGCAAGGTTCCACGTACAGTTTATTTCTTGCTCACTTCACTCGGACCAGTTTGCGACCGCAGCGACACCTTTTTTGCTGAATTTTTGATGCCGCTTCAGAGTACGAAGATCGGACTTCTTTACTCTAGGCTCCATGCTTTCACTGGTCGTTTCGAGGTATTGAGAACGCGTCTTGTCAATATGGCGTCGGTTGGCCGGCGCATAGAGGGGGAACAGAAATGAAAATAGTAACTATATAGATGAAAATCCCTATTTGGCAACGGGCAGTCCGTTCAGCGGCGCTGTCTTCTCAGGACATGACGTGCAACAAGCACTCGTGCAGTAATCACAGTCGGAATACGTTTCTGATGAGTCCGTTGATCGACTTTATTCCAGTTATTTTTTTATCACAATAACGAGGAGAAAAGATAAACAGAAAAAAAACAAAAGAGAGGGATAGAGGGAGAGAGAGAGAGAGAAAGAGAAGACGAAAAAAAAAAACGTCGCGGTGCGAGTTCGCTAGTGCCGGGGTTTTTGCGAGTTTACAAACGCGTTAAAGCGGGGTGTCCGTTTGTCCAAAAGAGTGTGACAGTTCGTCGATTGGGCTAGCGGAAATTAGGGGTGTGGGCTCTCGCGAGACGCCGAAGGCGAAAAAAAACGAAAAGTAACTTTGGGTAAGTAATTTATAACATTGTTTGTGTTTCTTTCTATCCCTCCCCATACCAGCGCCCCCCTTTCACACCTTTTGCAACGTTCATTCCGAATAAATATTTCTATGCATGCGGATATATATTCGTTGAATTGTTAGTTCACGATTAGGTACGTGGTGTGCCGTACGAGGAACAACAAGAGGCGCGGGCGAGAGAGTGGGAAAGCGCAAGAGTGAAAAAAAAAAGAAGCTCGAGCCCGACGATTTCCCGGGCGGTTCGGCGGCTCAACTTTCTCGTGCATACTTTCGTGGGTCTAACCTGAGTTTTCCCTCGTTTTTTTCTCTGCAAAATACGACTCCGTCACTCTCGGGGAATATGCTTTTTTTTAACCTCAAATTCCATGGGTTTGAGTCTGGCGATGAGCGCGAGTCCGTATTCAAACAATTCGGTAGTTTTAATGCGAATACGACTATGGCGGAGTTATATATATATATATATATATATATATATATATATATATATTAGACTGTGCCATATTTGGGCTACTTTTTTTTTTTCGTTACTAACAGATTGTATAATCTAAAAAAGGCAAAAAAAGAAGCCTGTCCAAATTTTAGTCCTTTATATTAATATTCAAACGTCGCTCATCACGATTTCCTATTTCCCATCTGAATAATATGGGAAATTTTTCTTTATATTTGCGAAATTTTGTATCTCAGTAATAATTCATAATACGACTGAGGTTTCAACGTTTCCTTGTAGGAAATTGAATGCTGAACACAAATGATGTCTTACGAATTCGTTGTAAATATCACCATTTTCGTGATATTCGAGTTTAAAGTTTGAAATAATTGAAAATTCGCTGTTTTGCATCAATTATTGCATTATTCTTAGTCTTATCGCATAATTTCAGCGCACTTTTTATAGATTGTCGAATTCGCAATAAGGATATCCTTAAAAACAAAAAATTAATGGTAAAAAATTATGCTAGGAATATTCCCGAAATCTTTTGTTAATCAAATTATGGATAAATAATTGTAAATATTTCATAATTTAATATTACAAAAATTGAATTAACATTAATAATTACAGAAGATTTCTTTTATTACAATTTGGATACTGTTTACGATGTTTGTTTACAATTTGTAGCAAATATTGGAATTGCTCTTCATTTTTTGTTAAGGACGTATTGTATTCCTCTAATATAGCAACCCCACGCTCTGCAACATCATTAATCACTTTTAATTTTTTGAAGAACTTCAAATTTTCGCGATAGCTGTCATCATCGGGCCAACTCATGATATCTTCGTTGAGAAAATCATATGGCCGGTCGAATTTTACAAACAATTGCAATGAGTTCTTTGATACAAACGCACTCATAATTTAGATACCATACATTTTATGGTATCTTAATGAGGAATTAGCTACTCTTTTTAATAAAGTCAAAATGACTGAGTCAATGAAAAGTCGGGACAGTACTGCGGTGATAGAAAAACGGCGCATAGATATTAAAAATGATTTCGAATTAATTTTAAATAAAGATATGAGTGCATTTGTTTCAAAGAACTCATTGAAATTGTTTGTAAAATTCGACCTGCCATATGATTTTCTCAACGAAGATATCATGAGTTGGCCCGACGATGACAGCTATCGCGAAAATTTGGAGTTCTTCAAAAAATTAAAAGTGATTAATGACGTTGCAGAGCGTGGGGTTGCTATATTAGAGGAATACAATACGTCCTTAACAAGAAATGAAGAGCAATTCCAATATTTGCTACAAATTGTAAACAAATATCGTAAACAGTATCCAAATTGTAATAAAAGAAATGTTCTGTAATTATTAATGTTAATTCAATTTCTGTAATATTAAATTATGAAATATTTACAACTATTTATCCATAATTTAATTAATAAACGATTTCGGGAATATTCCTAACATAATTTTTATAATGTTCCTACCGATTTATTTGATAAATTATTATTAGGAGCAATTTTTATTGAGAATTGATTTTCGAATTGTTCAATTATCAAGATAGCATAATTTTTTACCATTAATTTTCTGTTTTTAAGGATATCTTTATTGCGAATTCGACAATCTACAAAAAGTGCGCTGAAATTATGCGATAAGACTAATAATAATGCAATAATTGATGCAAAACAGCGAATTTTCATGTATTTCAATCGTTAAACTCAAATATCACGAAAATGGTAATATTTGAGAGAAATTTATAAGACATCATTTGTGTTCAGCATTCAATTTCCTACAAGGGAACGTTGAAACCTCAGTCATATGATGAATTATTACTGAGATACAAAATTTCGCAAATATAAAGAAAAATTTCCCATGTTATTTAGATGGGAAATAGGAAATCGCGATGAGCGACCTTTGAATATTAATATAAAGGGCTAAAATTTGGACAGGCTTCTTTTTTTGCCTTTTTGAGTGTATACAGTCTGTTAGTAACGAAAAAAAAAAGTTGCCCAAATATGGCACAGTCTAATATATATATATACGTATACTAGGGGGGATCTGCCACCCTGCGCGCCAACCCCCCCCCCCCGCCCACGCCTCCCCCGGCCCCGCTCGATCCCCTCAACTCTTGTACACGGCGGCGGCGGCGAAATATTTATATAATTTAGAGAGATAACGTAATGCTGTGCCACTGATTTCATTCATAAGGAAAGAATTTCGAGTAGGGGTAAAAACCGCGTGCACTTATTTTTTTTTCTTCTCGTCTTTTTTCCAATGCTGTTTCTCGCGATGTCGCAATAGTGCACAAGTGATATTGAAAATTCATCGCTGAATATCCCTGAAATAATATCGACCTTGCGTAAATTAAACGTGCGTGAGAGTATTATATATATTTACATATCGTTATGTAATTATTAAAATCAAAATTACATGTAGCTTTATATCAATATATTAAGGGCATACTGAGAAAAAAAAGGTGTTTTGCTTGATTAAATCTACGGTGACGTTCCCCAATAGAAATATTTATTTGCCACAACAAAATCTTCGTCTACACTCCAAACATATTTTGCTCGATTTAACCGAATAACTGTTGAACAAATCAAACATTTTTTCTTCGTGATAAATAAATATTTCAGATGATCTAACAAAAATGTTGTGGCTGTGATAGGCTCCCGCCCATTGAACGTCGGAAAACAACGTTTTTTTCTGCGCTAAAAATAAAATGTATTAATCCCAAACGTGAGATTGTTCGAAATCTTTTTCTGGTCGTGTAAAAAAATATTCAAAGCGGTATTCAAAAAATTGTCAGAGGTAGTTCGATTTTTTATATATTTGTTTTTATACGAAAAAAAATATCGTATAAAAAATCCTAAACCGGAGTATCTCTGAAATGCTTTTTTCGCCATGTAAGAAAAATATTCAGATCGGTATTTTAAAAAATTGTACGAGGTAGGACGATTTTTAAATTTTTTGCTTTTATACCAAAAAAGAAATTGATCCAGAATTTATATTTCAATCGGAATGTTTAAATGATCGTAGAAATTATTTAGAACAGTCGCTCGTCTGAAATTTTCGATGCGATCTTTTTTTTGGTTCGACAAATTTAAAAGGATCGTTTAAGGTAGTAGTCTGGTAACTTAAGCCGATTGTCATGTCTTTTTTGGAGGGCGTTTTTTTGTAGGAAAATAAAAATGAATCGTTTTGGATATTTAGGATGTTTTTATTTATATATTAAAGATACAAAAAAAAATTTGTTTGAAAAAATTTAATAGTTTATTATTATTATTATTATTGATCGAAGTTGGCACCTCGAAATAAAGCGCGTCGGTGGCCCCGGTGATTTTGGCTCTTGATGTTATCTGGAATCAAATATTCTTGATAATTCTTAATGTATAGACATGTCATTCTGGTCGGAACTACTGAAGTTAAATTTCATGGATAAATAACAAAATGGCGGACTTTGGAAAAAAAAGTCCTTTTATTTTGCCCGCCATTTTGTTATTTATCCATGAAATTTAACTTCAGTAGTTCCGACCAGAATGACATGTCTATAGATTAAGAATTATCAAGAATTTTTTATTTCAGATAACATCAAGAGCCAAAATCACCGGGGCCACCCACGCGCTTTTTTTCGAGGTGCCAACTTCGATCAATAATAATAATAATAATAATAATAAACTATTAAATTTTTTCAAAAACATTTTTTTTTGTATCTTTAATATGTAAATAAAAACATCTTAAATATCCAAAACGATTCATTTTTTATTTCCTACAAAAAAACGCCCTCCAAAAAAGACATGAAAATCGGCTTAAGTTACCAGACTACTACCTTAAAGATACTATGGCACTCAAAATTTATATTCAGTGCAAATGTCAAATAATTTAAAAACAAGCTGAAACTTGAAAATCGCTTCGTCAAAATTTGACGCAACACTCAAAGGTCAAACCCCCTCTATGAGGAACTGTCTTTCGTAATTTTGGTTTACAAAAAGGGAGCCCTTGGCCTTTGAGCGTTTCTTGACATTTCGATGAAGCAATTTGTAAGTTTTCACTCGCACCTTGTTTCCATGCATGTATTGTCAATCATATATTTTTCGACATTCTTATATTTCATTAACTCGGAGCCGTTTCAACAAATCTCGCTACGTTCAATAATCACCGTCTTTTAATTATATTCTATTTATCTTGAAAGTTGTTATGCGATGAATTGAAATCTGTAATAGTTAAAACCACAGATTTTTAGAAAAGTTAAAAATTTCATAACTTTGAACGGTTTCATCGGTTCTCACGCGGCAACAATTCTTGCTTAAGGGTGAACACCACTGTGACCCCCTGTTTGTTTTCACATTTTTCAAGAATTTTTTTTTGTGGGAAAAAAAAGAGATATTCGAAAAAATTTTTTGGGTTTTGTCCCTTGTTTATTAATGTATCAAAAAACATTTTTTTCACATTTTACACGTCGCATGGTGGCGCTGGGGAAGCTCTCGCGTCAGGTGCTGTCATCTCCGCGGCACGCAGCAGAACTCTCTTCAACGTCGATCTGAAAAAAAATACCGAGTGTTTTCGTTAATAATATGATATTTTGAAGAGAAGTACATAGGGATTTGGAAAAATATTGTTTAACAAAAAATAGGCACGCCTTTGAAATTAAAGTTAATTTCAAATGCGTGCCTACTTTTTTTAAAACAATATTTTTCCAAATCCCTATGTACTTCTCTTCAAAATATCATATTATTAACGGAAACACTCGGTATTTTTTTTTCAGATCGACGTTGAAGAGAGTTCTGCTGCGTGCCGCGGAGATGACAGCACCTGACGCGAGAGCTTCCCCAGCGCCACCATGCGACGTGAAAAATGTGAAAAAAATGTTTTTTGATACATTAATAAACAAGGAACAAAACCCAAAAAAAATTTTCGAATCCCTTTTTTTTCCCACAAAAAAAAATTCTTGAAAAATGTGAAAAAAAACAGGGGGTCACAGTGGTGTTCACCCTTAATATTCTTGGCCCATATCCGCCGTTGATTCTCGCAATAACAAGGCATAGATAATAATATTATATTTCTATAGAGAATTTTAGCCCGAGATCTCCAAATTTGCGGAAGCTAGAGCGGTCAGCAAAGATTCTTGAAAAATTCAACTTTTTATAAAACTCGAACCGTTTCACCGATTTTCGTCAAATTTCGTATCTATCGTTCTTTGATCATATTCTATGTATACAAAGAGAATGATTCCGATATTTCAAAATTTGCGGAAGTTACAGAGGCGACAAGCGATTTTTGGAAAATTCAAAATTTTATGAAATCTTAACCGTTTAGCCGATATTCGCCAAATTCAATACGAACTGTCTTTAAATGATATTCTATTTATATTTAAAAAATAGCCCGATATCTCAACATTTGCGGAAGCTAGAGCGGCCAGCAAGTATTTTTGAAAAGTTCAACATTTTATAAAACTGGAATCGTTCCACCGATTTTCGTCAAATTTGACATCTATCGTTTTTTCATGATATCCTATTTATACAAAAAGAATGATTCCGAAATTTCAAAATTTGTGGAAACTAGAGCGCGTACAAATATTTTTCAAAAAATTCCATAAGCCATAAAACCGGACTCCATAAATTTCTAAAAAAATTGCTATAATCAAATCGGACATAATGCTTTTCTTGTGTGCAAAATAGACATTTGAATTTTACAGGCTAGATGCATCCAAACACGTGTCGACACATTTTTTCTAAATGTGATTTTTCCGTCGTTTCGACACATTTCAAACCGTTGACATTGAAAAATCGAAAAAAATTTTTTTATCACCACACAGCCTCCTCTATGAGGAAGCAAAATTACTTTAATTTCACCAACGGTTCTTAAACCTTTTCCCCTCAAGTGTATAATAGATTTTCAAATGAAAATATAATAATCTTCCCAATTCCGTATATAAGACTTGAAATAAACGTTGAAGTGAGTATGCAGCCTAAATTTCCAAAATGGAACGTTTCAAGGATTTACATTATTTTTCTTTATTTATTATTATTTAATCGTATGAAATTAACATGTTTCGAGGATGTTTGAAATTAATGTTCCACACGCTGCACAATAAACATAAAAATAAAAAAATAGGTACAATAAACTAATGTTCCACTTTTAAAAATTAAACTAGTTAATTTGAGTAGTGTCGTGAATCGCCATTGCAAAAAAGGTTTTACTTATAGTAATATCAACGAAAATTCGTAGCGAGTAAGAATGAAACACGAGGGGCCAAGGAAACACAGAAAGGATGAAAAAAAAAGACGAGAAAAAAAACCGATATAAAAGAAAACGAAACGCTCGAGAATCGCACAAGGTGAATGCCCCACGGGCATATACAACCCCATTCACCCGTTAAAGGCACCTCTATGTTTTCGAAACCGGTTGCACACGAAATCCATGGGAAAACGTTCGGGTACCGTGGGATCCTGTAACAAATCTCTCACGGCTGATATTTTTTTTCGCCTCGGCATATAGGCCTCGGTGTGTATGTGGATTGAAAAAAAAAAACAGTCCTGAGACATACCCACCGGTAGATTATTGCAGCACGGGCGTTTTGTGCCCTCGTATTTTTTTCACACAAAAAAAGTGAAATTTTTTTAACATTCGACAAAATCGGGTGATTAGTAATCGGTGGGAAGTTACCGATCGGATAGTTATTTAAAAAGTTGTGAATTAAAGAAAGGAAAACAAAATTATTTTCACTTTTTTGGTAATGTTTTCAGAAATCTAAAAATATCGAAATATGCAAATTGTCATGAATTTCGTTCTGTTTGACCGATTTAGATTTGTTCAGAGTGTTTTGAAAACGCCGTGAGTTGACTCGAACAATCTCCCGTTTGATCTCGATATCTTAATTTTTTATATTGTTAAAAGTATTTTGAAAATTGTCCAAATTTGGTGGAAAGAATTATGCAGAAATAGGAAAAAATCGATGACCCGATTACGAAAATAGGTAAAAAAATAAAAAATGGCAGTGTCAAAAATGTAGTTTCGAGAAAAACGCGTTTAAATAAAGTTAATATTTAAAAAAAAGTTAACAATTTTTAATAAGTGTTGTTAATATGTTAACAAAAAATTAAAATTTTTTAATAAGTGTTATATAGTTGTTAATAAGTTAACATAAAATATAAAATCAACAATTTAATTTTTTTTCACTATATACAGGGTGAGGCACTAACTGTTGCCACGTAGAATAACTCCGAAAGTACGATAGTAGTAGAAAATTTTTTAAAACACAAGTTGCATGGGACAACGGGGGCTATCAAATGGCGTTAGTTTTTTGTTGCTAGGTGGAGTCGCATCAGAGATTTCAAGGTCAACTTTGTTTTTTTTGATAGAATGGTATGTTTTGGTACTTATTTTCTGATATGGGCTATCGAGACGAATCCAATGATATTAAAAAAAAAAATTTTTATTTTTTTTTTATTTAAACATTTTTTTCAGGATATCTTTCAGCGTATAAGTCTCCAGCTCTCACTGAATTTTTCTGACATTCTCGGTAAATTAGAAGCATATCGGTTTGTTCTTCAAAAGAATACGACATCATTTACATTCGCTTGATGCGATGATACTGGTCTTACCATTCTGACTATCGTTGTCTCGTACAAGACACAATACAATCTAATACATTGTACGATACAATGTAATGTAAATGTGCGTTAATAGTAAATATTTACTAAATACGGCGTTTTCATCAAACCTACAATGTACCGTGTAAATACACGGTCAAATTTTGCACGATATGCGAGAGAGAAAAAAATTTGTTTAAACAAAAAAAAATCAAAAAAATAAAAAAAAAACATCATCGGATTCGTCTCGATAACCGCTACCAGAAAATAAGTACCAAAACATAGCATTCTATCTAAAAAAAACAATGTTGACCTTGAAATCTCCGATACGCCTCCACCTAGCAACAAAAAACTAACGCCATATGATAGCCCCCGTTGTCCCATGCAACTTTTGTTTCAAAAAATTTTCTACTACTATCGTACTTTCGGAGTTATTCCACGTGGCAACAGTTAGTGCCTCACTCTGTATACCTTTATAATAATTTTTAAAATCTACTCGGTTTTCAGCGCGCGCAGGGGGGTCGGCCCTTAAAGATGATGAAAAAAAAACGTTTTAACGATTTTTGTCTTCGAAAATCTAACCTTAAGGTAGTAGTCTGGTAACTTAAGCCGATTTTCATGTCTTTTTTGGAGGGCGTTTTTTTGTAGGAAAATAAAAATGAATCGTTTTGGATATTTAGGATGTTTTTATTTACATATTAAAGATACAAAAAAAAAATTTGTTGAAAAAATTTAATAGTTTATTATTATTATTATTGATCGAAGTTGGCACTTCGAAAAAAAAGCGCGTGGGTGGCCCCGGTGATTTTGGCTCTTAATGTTATCTGAAATAAAAAATTCTTGATAATTCTTTATCTATAGACATGTCATTCTGGTCGGAACTACTGAAGTTAAATTTCTTTTTATTTTACAACCCCTTATTTGCTAAAATAAAAGGACTTTTTTTTCAAAGTCCGCCATTCTGTTATTTATCCATGAAATTTTACTTCAGTAGTTTCGACCAGAATGACATGTCTATAGATTAAGAATTATCAAGAATTTTTTATTTCAGATAACATCAAGAGCCAAAATCACCGGGGCCACCCACGCGCTTTTTTTTCGAGGTGCCAACTTCGATCAATAATAATAATAATAATAATAAACTATTAAATTTTTTCAAAAAAATTTTGTTTGTATCTTTAATATGTAAATAAAAACATCCTAAATATCCAAAACGATTCATTTTTATTTTCCTACAAAAAAACGCCCTCCAAAAAAGACATGAAAATCAGCTTAAGTTACCAGACTACTACCTTAAAGGGGATAAATGGGATCAAAAAATCTATCTTCCTTTTTTCCAACGATGCAAACTTCGACGTCATAATTTTTCACATAAAAAGGTTTGGCGAGCAAGGATGTTTGGTATTGAATTTCGCAAGCATCACTTGTTGAGATTATATTAAATTTTGAATTTACGAAATTTTGATATTTTATGCGCAATTGTATATTCGTTCAAGTACAGTGGCGTTACTTGCCATAAAAGTAGGTTAAGAAATAACCACGTTAGGTATTGAGTTTGAAATGAATTGATCTAGTGCTTCGAGATTGTAAAAAAATTTGAATCTTTGAACTTTTGTGTATTTTGCAAAATGATAATAATTGTAAAACTTTGCGACCAGTAGTACTTTAGAATTGTTTAGAACGAATTCATCAAAACGAAACGTTGAAAAATAGAAACTTGTATATTTGCTTCTTCATTATTTTATTTCGTTCACAAAGCTTCCTCTATGAGAAAGCCGAACACGAAGAACTAACGTACGAGGTCTGTTAAAAAAATATCGCGAATTTTGAATTTCCGCGGGCTACGTATATTCGATTTTCGATTTTTTGGTGGCGTTAGGTTGGTACTCATGTCCCTCACTTATGCTGAAAAAATCGGCCATTTTGAATGTTTAGTTAATTGTTGACAGCTGTTTTGGTTAGACGTGTTTTGGCTTGTCTTCGATTTTTGCCTATTCCAAAAAAATGGATCAAAGAATCTGTATCAAATTTTGTGTGAAATACAAAATTAAGTGCGCGGACACATTCCGAATGTTGACTGTGGCATATGGGTGAAGCTACCTTGGACCAAAGCAACGTTTATCGGTGGTACAAAATGTTCTCAGAGGGCCGAGAAGATGCGAACAACGAAATGCGTTCCGGACGCCCGAGCACATCAACAACAGACGCAAACATTGATGAAGTGAAGAAAATAATATTGGCCAATCGTCGAATCACCGTTAGAGAAGTTGCTGAGGAACTGAACATATCGATTGGCATGTGCTATTCGATTTTTACCAATGATTTGGGCATGAGACGGATCGCCGCGATATTCGTGCCAAAATTGCTCAATTTCGAACAAAAACAGTGTCGCGTTAACATTGCTAAGGAGCTGTTGGACTCGGTCCACGACGACCCAAATTTGCTCCAGAGGGTCATAACTGGTGACGAAACATAGGTTTATGGTTATGACGTGGAAACCAAAGCTCAATCATCGCAATGGAAGCTCCTTTTTTGGAATAGGCAAAAATCGAAGACAAGCCAAGACACGTCTAACCAAAACAGCTGTCAACAATTAACTAAACATTCAAAATGGCCGATTTTTTCAGCATAAGTGAGGGACATGAGTACTAACCTAACGCCACAAAAAAATCGAAAATCGAATATACGTAGCCCGCGGAAATTCAAAATTCGCGATACTTTTTGAACAGACCTCGTACTAATGGATTTGCGAGCGAGATAATATAATGAGGGAGCAAAGTGCAAGTTCCTAATTTAAATCTTATTTTTTGTTTACGATCGATAGTTTCGTGGTTATAATAATTGTTGACAATCTCGTTTTTTTGCAAAACCAGCTGTACTTCAGCACCTTCAACTATAAATTAACCAAGAACACCTTGATACATTTAACGTCAATTGTAGATAATCATCTGAAATTATCTAAAGATAGGAGAGACAATAAATAGGATGTTAGTTTTGGAATATATATTTTTTAACAATTTAATGAAAACAAACGGAAATTTTGCATAACTAAATTGTGAGAGTAGAAAAATCCATTACATTTTCCAAAAAATTTGGGTGAATTTTCGTTGTTGCAAATGTGGGCATGCGATATTTATGAAATTTACATTAAAGATGAGAACCGTTCATAAATATTCTTTCTGGTGCCTATTTTAAAGAGCAGACGAAAGAGTTTAAACGTCGGTTTAATATTTCGACAGTATATCCATGTTGTTTTTTCTTTTCCTTATATCTGACCAAGTTTTTCTACTATTGACGCAATAACGCGTTCCACATAAAGATACGTCCGCGATAATAAATTCAAGAGACACAACGCCAATGAGATAACACTTTTTTTTTTCATCTTTGTACCGCGGACAAACAGCTTATGCGCGTAATATATGTTTTTAATAACGTTGACATAATGCTCTGAGAATCGGTCGCATTTGATGTCCGAGAAAACACCTGTCATGGGCGTATGTAATATCACGCGCGACGGACAATTTCTAATCGACGAAAATATCGCAGCAATATTGCTTAACGAACGGGATAGAACGGTGGGGAAAGCGATAAGATATCAGATTCGTCGTCAACACGGTGCGACCGTAAATACATACCAAATAACGTTATCGTCCCTTATTGAATATTTAACGGAGAAAAAAAATATCGGATTACTAAAATCTATGTTGCGAACGCGAAGAAATTGTATTCCTTTTCATTCTGTAAAATCAATAATCTCCAATTCCAATGTTAAGAAAAATTTCTATTTGTTATTATCGTTTTTAGGGTTCCGTACCGAAAAACCGAAGCCCTCATGGTGAGACTCCGTTGTCTGTCCGTCCGTCCGTCTGTCCATGCCAGAGGCCTCTAATTCCTAAGCGGCTTAAGTTTTCAACTTGAAATGTGGCACACTACTGAAGTGAGATGTTTCGAAGTTGGTCTCCGATTGGTTTTTGAAAAAATATCTTTTCGGGAATTTAGAAAGACCAAAATGTGTAATTTCGCATGAATTTTCTTTTTTTGTCCTCGCGAGTGGGCGCGAGTGGGCCTCGTATCGTTTGAATGGGCTTGCTTTAAACTTTAAGGATTGAAGGAAGTGTTTTTTTCATATTGATTTCGTGAAGTATAAAAAGCTTGTTCATATTTTACATGATTCTGATATTTTTTTAAATAAATAAAAGAACGTACTCATGCTACCTTAAAGGATTAATAATGGTGAACATTGAAATTTGTATATTGATTCCTCATTATTTTTACGCACACGCAAAGCTTTCTCCATGAAAAAAGCAAAATTGAAAAAGCCTCTTGCTCACAGAGGAGAATTTATGTTAATGCAGAAAAATGATGAGAAAGTAATATGCAAATTTTAATTTGCACTGGTTTTTGGTTCTTCTCTAAAGCACTAACCGATATCGAATATTCAATTAGTCCAAAGTTTATTTTCGCGTGGATCGATTATACGGGTCAATTACGTTGTTGTTAGAAAACGTCGTGGATAAACTTAGAAAATGTCGGATGGTTCCCGACCTGAATAAATTTATTTTCGTAGCTGTTATCGTAATTTTAATATTTCCAAGCGAAAATTACTCAAGGGGGCATTATCAAAATTGATAGTCCTGCATAAATATTTATATTCTCGGAAATGATAGAACGTTTGATTACGTTAGATATGAAAAATTAAAGTATGTATATGCATGAAAAAAAATATATATAATACATGTATCGTAACATTGGCAACGAATATGTGTAAAGGGCGGCAATTTGTTGAGCGGGTGACACGTAGTCTTAAAATGGAATTTTACGACTACGTGTCACCCCACGGGAATTTATATATGTTCAGGGTGCGATAGACGATATAACTCGAAAACGAGCGTGTACACAAAAGCCTGATCCCATAAACAGCTTGAACATACGTACCGAAACGGTCTCAAGGCGTAAAGAGTAGAATAATACTTTAGCAGGGTATCAAAATCAAATATTTATTGAAGAATTAGCATTTTATTGTTTCCACGATATATCCATTTTTGGGATTCATTTTATAATTAGACCGTTTTTTTTATTGCGTCGTTAACCGAAACTTTGCGCACCTTTTCATTTGGCCGACAATAATACATCGTACAGGAAACACTCAAACGATTAATTACTGGAAACATTTATACGATCACGTAAAGAAATATTTAGATCCGTATCTTAAAAGATCATACATGTAATTCTGTCAAAATAAACGAATATTTAAAAAATCCAACTCATTACAATTTTTTTATCGGAATATTTATTTACACGACCACAAAACCATATGTAACAATCTATCGTTTGCCATTGTCATTGCGATTCTTTTCACAATACACACAAAAATATTCACGTTTTTTTTCCAACGTTCAACGGTTTTTCGTAGTAGTTTATTGGGAATGTAGTGACAAAAACAGTAAAATTGTTGCAATTTTTTATTCACTTGCGGGGAGATTGATCTCATAAAATTATTTGTTCGAGCCTATATATTTTTTAATTAAAAAAAATAGGTCAAGTGTGAACCTGACCTGGTACTTTACGCGGGAAGAGTTCCGTACCATTCCCCTAAGTAAAGTCGTTTACCACTGACACCATTGCGACGCAAACTAGATATTTTCCTTAAATTTCATATATCTCAAAAACCATCAAAAATTGGACTTCACTATAGTTTTTCTCTAAACTTCCCATATGCCTTCGTATATCAAAATTATCGATGGAATACTTTCGAAATTAAGGGCAGCGACGGGACATGGCAAAAAACGAATATTTTGATATATATTGTGGAAAATATTTATCGAAAAAAATATTTAACAATATTTTTTTATTCCTTAAAGTAAGCCTTTTTGGATGATACCAAACTGGACAGGATAGAAAAGAAAATTATTTTGTGATGTCACATTTTGCCCTTCTGAATTCTCGAAAAAAATTATTTTTTTTTAATTACCTCGGGACCATCTTCGGAACATTTAGCTCCAGTTGCACGCCGAATTTCAAGTTGATAAGATAAATCGTGTAGGATCTAGAGGTCTGTAACGGAAGGACCGTCGGACGGACGGACAACCGAGTCCAATCATAAGGGTTTTTTGGGACGGAACCCTAAAAATCAAAATCTCATCAAATCTGACGCCTCTAATCCATTCTCACCAAATTCAATGCCATATGTCCTTGAATTCTACTGCAGTCGATGCGAATCCCCGGCTGCCCCTCTCCCCCTTGCGCCGCCAATCACCGAGCCAATTTGTTCCAAAGTGTGTTGATTTTTTGGGAAAAAGTTAAATCTTAGAATATGGCGTCTAGAATTCACGAATGCAGTTCATAAGATCGTTCTCCATAGAACTCAAACGACCTTCGAAAAAAAACATTCATTACAATTTATATTACCGTCAGTTGGTGTGTTTCACATGGCCTGTGTAAGGTCACGAGAAATTCCAACAGTGTCGGTATAGTAGGAACCATTGAAATATGAGGGAATATTGTATATATGTATTTTGGTATTGTAATCTCTAATTTGCGAGGTAGGACCACAAAACTCATGAAAATTGAGTAAGGGAAATCTCGGGTTCGAGTTTGCCAGTAGCGCCATTGGAATATAAAGGAAAACTAAACAAAATCTCTTTTCCACGATTGCTGTGTGTATTTTTTCGCCAAATGCCATTTCGTTAATATTGCGCATACAGCAGCAAACAAAGGCTTCCTAGTAAGGGTTTTTATCCGTCTATAACGTAACGGTCAAATTTTTCGGAATTACGCTATACAATAATAGTTATATCCATTTTTGTTTTCGACCTTTCAGTTTTTACCTGAAAATGTACATTTTTCTTTTGAATTCCAACATTTTCTGGCCCTTACGTTTTAGATATAGATGTTTACAATTACATGACCAAATTTAAAATCATTAGGTTCGATAGTTTAGGAATGACGTTTGGCGAAAAAGTTTCCATGCATTTTGTCAGTGATAGAGAATCGGGTGAAACAGATCTTTTAATAAAATATGCTTTTAATAAAAAGTTTTCAACTTGATCCATCACAATTTACGCGAGTTGCGAAGTTGTTTTTACAGCGGTACATAGACTGCGAAGGCAAAAAAGAAGATTTTCCAAGAGTTGTAAAAGCTTTTTGGGATTTCATCTCATGCGTTGGGCGACGTATCGTGGTTTTTCCACGTAGCACATTGTCCAGTGAGTTTACGGGGCTCAGAGAAACTTTTTCTCCCCCACAACGCGTTCATTGTAGAAAGGAAAAAATAATGTATATGTATGTTAGGATGTCGCACATAACACTCGCTCTTTAGAAAACTTCACGTAATATGAGAGGAAATCCAGGGGGCTATGAGGGTTGAAGGTATTTCTAACCGCGAGGGAGGGAAAGAAGGGCCGACATCATTGCTTTTCTCGGGTTAAGACAATGTTGTGTGTGTTTCAGAGAATGTTTTCAGCATGAAGAAAAGCTCGTTGCTCAGGTGCATAGAGCAGTAAGCAGGTGGAAGGATGAGAGAACTGGTACCGTGTTCTCTTTAGAGTTAAGGGAAAGGGAGAAAAACTCGACCACGGGCATGCAGGGTGGTTGCCTCTCGTTAATACATTTCGAATTTTTTTTCACGATAGTCATACATTGGTTCTACATGACGAACAAAAAATTCGTGCCAAATTTTAGCTTTCCATCTCAATTTTAACCCGTGGCCCCAGCGGTAATATATATATAATATATATATTAGGGTGGTCCTCATTCGGGGTACTTTCGAATTTTTTTTCACGATAGTCATACATTGGTTCTACATGACGAACAAAAAATTCGTGACAAATTTTAGCGCTCTATCTCAATTTTAACCCGTGGCCCCTGCGGTCAAAATTATTTTCCGTTTAAAACTTTAACCGCTGGGGGGCACGGGTTAAAATTGAGATAGAAAGCTAAAATTTGGCACGAATTTTTTGTTCGTCATGTAGAACCAATGTATGACTATCGTGAAAAAAAATTCGAAAGTACCCCAAATAAGGACCACCCTAATATATATATATATATATATATATATATATATATATTATATAATTATATCGCCGCCGCCGCCGCCGTGTACAAGAGTTGAGGGGGGAGCCCGGGGCGAGATGGAACGGGGGGGGGGGGGGGGTCTGGCGCGCGAAGCGCGCAGGGGGGCGGAGCCCCCCTAGTATATATATAAATATATTATATATTCATATATGTACGATATGGTACAACCACCAGCTTGTGGAAAATCGATGAAAGTATATATATAAACTTGCTCTGGCTCGCGAGATGTAGTTGCAAGAACGATTATTCCATTTGCATATACTTTTATATCCATATTCACGTCTATGGTAGTAATATAAAAACATACATTACCCACATGTGCATGTATACAAGAATTGGTATTATATAACATATGTATATAACGTATTATATACGACATCGGTATAATGGGGTAGATTTGTATGGGGTATTCCACATGACGAGGAGCGATTTTGGGAAACGTTTCTTGCTCGTTGGACGTGCGGATCGTTGCTTTTTAAAATTCATGGTGCAAATTGAAACTTGTACTGTTGCAAGTTCCTTCAACAATTTCGCGCATTAACAAATGTTCCTCTACCAGCAGGGGCTTTTTCATTGTCGAACTCTTCGTAGAGGAAGCTTTGTGCATACGGAAAAATGATGAGGAAGCAGTATGTAAATTTCAATTTGCATCATTTTGTTATACCTTAAACCGATAGGTTTCCTTGAATTTAATGGTATTTTTCGAAAAATTTAAAATAGTCTAAGTTCAATACCACATGCCCTTCCATGCTTCCCACTATTCGTCAAAAAAATAATGAGGAATGAGCAATATATTATACAAATTTCAATTTACAACAAATAATTGTTCCTTTAACTTCGCAGTGTGAGGTTCGCTGGATGTTGAATGCGTGTTTCGAAAAATTGTAAATATCATAAATATAAAATGTGTTTATCGATTTTCTCTAAGTTCAATACCAAATATCACTCGATGGTGCTCAATTCATACAGAAAGTTTTGATCCGATAGTCCAAAAATTTGACGAACTAAAATGCTGAGCGCATGTGGAAGGTCTGTTTTACCGACTTTGTATTACCGACAGAATGCATTAGAAATTTCGGCCAAACGTCGAAAATTCACCTCGAAACTATAAAAACGAATGATCTGAAATTTGGTGAAGTCATTCTGAACACCTCTATCTATATCGTAAAGATTAAAAAATGTTGGAATTCAAAATGGAAATGTATATTTTTCGCTAAAAACGGAAAAGTCCAAAACAACAATGGCTATAATTATCAGTGTCTAGCGTAATTCCAAAAAATGTCACCCTTGCGATACAGACGAATAGAAACCTTAACTAACGAGTCGAGATTGCATTTGGTCGAAAAATACACAGTAATTGTGGAAAAATGTTTTGGTTTAATTCGTGTATATTTCACCGGCGCTACTTACAGACCCGAACGCGAGATTTTCCTTACTCAATTCTCAATTCACGGACGATTTTCGAGAGTTTTTGGCGACACGGCAAATTAGAATTTACAAAACTTAAATATATATTGTAGTAAATTGCCTTGGCACGGTTAAATTGCGTATTTGGTGTACGTTCCTTTAATGTTATTCAGATTTCAATGGTGCCCACCATAACGACGCTACTGGAGTTTCTCATCGTTTTTTTACATGCTCTTAACAAAAATATCTGTAACGATTTTTCGAAGAATTAACAACGCTTCGATCGATTTTCTCCAAATTCAATAGCTACCAGTATTTGACGATAGTCCGTTCGTGTATGAATTTTTAGCTTGATAGCTTGAAAATTTCGCGGTTAATGTTCGACCGTTTTTTTTAACATGATTTTTACGAATCATTTAATTCGAGAAAAATTCGATTGGCCGATATGAAAATTTGTATAGAAACGAACTGATGTTTGATAATACATTTTGCGAGATTTTTTCAAATAATAAACACTTTTCTGAGGGTTTCGCAAACATTTTTTATCTTATTTTTTGGAAGCAATTTATTAGAAATGTTTGAACACATGATAAATTGTGTCGCGCATTTTTTTTTATATTTAGAGTCTTAACCGATGGGACGAACGAAGAAAACGTGCGTCACGCGATTGTCGTAAAAGTCCTCGTACACAGGTGCGTCGGTAAGTTTACGTGTCGGAGCTGAATTAAACGTGAATTATTGTTCAGAAGAACCGCAAAACGCTTACGCCTCGAATCACCTTCATACTCGCATAATTTATAATTGTTAATAATAACTGAGAATAATAGGAGAGAAACAGGAGAACTCGTTCGCTTTGTATTATTCGATGTTCTCGATGTATTTTCCTTCTGAATAATTCATTAGTGCACGTGGATGCATATATATATATATATATATATATATATACCGATATATTCGTGAAACTGTAAAATTTCCGCTTCACGTGTTTTCGTAGTGCCGGAAACTTGCTCCAAGTAATATATGTATGTACGTGTATATGGAGCATTCCAAGTTAAATCGACGGATAAATCTTTTTGTTACGTGGAGTTTACATGAAAACAACACTGAATAACCAATTTTCAGATTTGTTGCGAAAATTCATTTGATCGTTGCCAATGACAGCGTTAAAATATCATCGTCGGTGGTTATTGATTTTTTTCCAATTATACAGAAAATTTTTGGTCAAGAAGCAACTTTTTTTGAAACCTTTCCGAAAATGGGACCGATTGTAGTATGATAGGTGTTACAGAATTTTGACGCGAAACTTGTTACGGGAGGGTACCGAAAATTTTCAAGCGACACGAAAAGTGAAAGGTTTTGGGGGGAGCGCATTATTTGCGTGGTGGGGGAGAAACGGAGAAATATCGATCGGGCAAGACTTACGGGAGACGGCAGGGGAGATACGAGACAGTCGCGCAGCGGGCAAAAGAAATTTACAGCGCGACACGAAAAGTGAAAGACTGAGTTTGCGGGCTGGTGCGGGAGACGGCAAGGGAGATACGAGACAGTCGCGTAGCGGGCTCAGGAAATTTACCACGCGACACGGAAAGTGAAAGATTTTGAGGGGAGCGCATTATTTGAGTGGCAGGAGAGAAACGGGGAAATATCAATCTGGCAATCTTGTGGGAAACGCCAGGGGTGATACGAGACAGTCGCGCAGCGGCTACAAGAAATTAACAGCGCGACACGAAAAAGGAAAGACTATGAGTTAGCGGGTCGGTGCGAGAGACGGCGGGGTAGATACGAGTCAGTTGCGCAGCGGGCACCAGAAATTTACAGCGCGACACGAAAAGTGAAAGGTTTTGAGAGAAGCGCATTGTTTGAGTTGTTCGGGAGAAATTTACAGCGCGACACGAAATGTGAAAGGTTTTGAGGGAAGCGCATTGTTTGAGTTGTGGGGGAGAAACGGGGGAATATTGATCGGCAGGGGACATACGAGACAGTCGCGCAGCGGTTAAAAGAAATTTACAGCGCGACACGAAAAGTGAAAGACTATGATGACGGGAGGGGAGGGAATGATTTTTTTAAACGTTGTGAAAAATAAAGTTACTCAATTTTAAACTCTATTAAAACTCTATTTAAACTGTGACATTTAATTTGAAAATGGTTTCTTTAAATTTAACACTACCTTTGCAACTTTCAATATTTCCTTTCATTCATTGTGTCAATATTTAATAATCTAATAATTCAATAAAGTTACGAACATAAAAAAACTTAAGAAGTTTCACTTCTGTCATGTGTGGCTTCCACGCGCTACATTTTTTTTTCTAATACTTTCAATTGATATTTAAAAAAAATCTTTTCACGACAGATCGAAAAAGAATTCTGTGTGAATACCGTTAGCCGGGTTAAAAAACGACCGTATGCAAATCACAGACTTGCACATTGTTTCCCCATTATTTTATCGTTCAAGAAGTTCCGTCTACGAGTAAGATGATTGTTCAACTGACTTCCTCATTGAGGAAGCTCTGCAAAATAATGAGGAAGCAATGTGCAAGTTATTTATTGGTACTTTTATGTTTTTTGCCATTTTTAGCGCTGGCATCGATTTAACGATTCGACTCAATTTTTTAAAAAAGGTGAGTGTTGCAACCAGGTTGAACTGGAATCGAATGACTATATTACACTGCCCATATATAAAACTGTTGGAAGCATTTTTTGAGTTATATACTTTCGGTTTTTTTTACCCAGAATATCCACTTTCGCGCTGGGCGAAAAGTTTTTTCGCGAACAGAAGAGAAGACGTTTGATACGATATAAAATTCAAGGAGCGATAGAGTACTGGAAGGTATATATATTTTGCCAGAATGTAGAAGGGCGAGGACGAGATGAAAATGTTTGCAAAGTCGATCGTCTGCTGGTGTTCCTCCGGGGAATAACTCCCGAATTAAATTCTCTCTGAAATGAGAAAGACGCGAAAGTGTGCGAGAAGATAGCCCAGGTTAGATCGGACCTGGAAGACTCTATTTAGCTGGTGCGAAAACTTCGATGGTCT
This sequence comes from Oxytorus armatus, assembly GCA_958009045.1. Classification (NCBI taxonomy): domain Eukaryota; kingdom Metazoa; phylum Arthropoda; class Insecta; order Hymenoptera; family Ichneumonidae; genus Oxytorus; species Oxytorus armatus. The sequence continues at coordinate 13,479,505 of OY253748.1, forward strand.
AGAATAATGCAAAGAATTGAAATTCTTGAAGATTGCATTATATTGACGGAAAAATCCAGACACTGTTCCTACATTCGCTCATAAACGTACGAACTTGTGGAAATATCCTTGAAAAATATTTCAAGGAAACGCTGTCGGATGTGAGAGTTAGTTTATTTTTTATTTTTTTCCTTGTCACACCATCCTTTTCCTTCCGAAAGCCACAATAAAGTACGATAAGGTAAACACATTTTTTTTCCCCGGTTCGTAGAATTTTTCTTTTGCTATTTTTCTATCCACTCGTTTGATCAATATTACCGGGTGTCCAGAAAAAAAATCAATCGGACTGGAGAAATAGGTACTCCAAGCTTTCAAGAATTTTACGTTCATATATATTTTTGTACGATAACAAAAAAAAGTATCGTATTAGGTAGAGGACGAAAAAAAAGAGACAAATCTTTTATACGCATGTTCCGTGCACAACCGCACATAATTCACCTTTTTTGCCCCCACTCACCCGTCTGCGATGGTGCTTCGTTCGTTCTCGTTCGTTTCCTTCGGTCGTATTCAACGGACCGAGTGAGGGCACAGCAATCGTCGATCTTGCCGGAAGTCGATGCAGTCCGACCTCTTGCCGGAAGTCTATGAAAACCGACGTTATTAATCGAGAGGGAGCTCCGCAAGATATTTACAGACTTCATATACAAGCTGTATGATTAATATATGCGGTAAATATCAGGCGGATTTGATTAAACGAAATTTTCTAGTTCAGCTTCGGATTGTCGTCCTGTTATGAAAAATGCCGTATAATGTTAAAAATGTATTATACGGCCTATTTTAACGTTGTATAGCAAACTTTCACGTCATATAGAGGATTCAAACACTGTATAGGAAATCCTTACATTATTGGGAACTAATCAGTCAGGGGAAAAAGTCAGCCCAAATCAGCCAGCACTAGTTAACATGGGAAACAGTAGTAAACCTTCGATTTTCGTATATTTTTTGCCAAAATGTAATGGTTTTAGTACGATCTGATCATTAGAATTATTACCGTTGATGTTTGAGCGTCGACACAATCAACTACGACAATTTTATACAGACGGATTGCATTATCACCATAAGGATACGGTGAACGTATATGCCATATTTAACCTCAACATCAGAAAAATATTTCCCCCAGTCTACGGCTAAATAAATGACTTCGAACAATGAACTATTATTTGTAACTTCAATCTATCACATGACAAAATGGTATATTTATAAATTGTTCACTTTCAGCAATTATGCTATTTTAGTCAGGTCTCTTGTTGTTTACACGACACGATTAAAAAGATTTTTGATCTTTCGCCTGGGCTGAAAAACTCATACCCCTCGAACGGAACACCGTTCATGTTCTCCCGATTTTTATTTATTATATTGTTGCTGTAACAAACCAATAGATTTTTAATTATGATTAAATCGTGACACATTTGCACAGTAGTCATCGACACCGACTGGGAGAGAGTGGTTTGAAATTTGGCCAAGAGAGGTCTGGTTGCTAAATGGTAATTCCCAATATAAACTACCATTATACTACCATTGCCCGAGCGGAAATTTGGCCCGGCTTAAATCCGGCCCATGTCAGGCTGCCCTATCAGCCTGGCACGGCCCTGAGCAGGATCCGTATCAGGCCCACATCCGGCATATAACGAAGTTGCGGATCCAGGCCTGATCCGGCCGTGATCCGGCACCGATCTGGCCTCGATCTGGCACTGAATTCCAATTTTCAAATTTCAAATGAATAAAATCTGTTTATCTTCTGAGAATTATGTTATTGGCCATCGTATGTTGCTAGCTGGTCCATATAATCTTTAACAAAAAAAAAAAACGGCCTCCACCGGGGTTCGAACCTGCAACCTTTCTCACTAGCCTCCTTTCTCAAATTGGACCGAAAATATTGAAAAAAATGTTACTGTACTAACAGTTATTTTTTAGACGTTTTTTGTTGTTTAAACGATAATTGCGGTCGTTTAAAATTAATTTTCCAAACGGGAGTTGTGCTATTTAAACCTACCTATCTGTCTACCGACCTAACGAACTAACGCTGTAACCACTACTCTATCGAGCACTTGAGAATTACTTCTAGGAATATCTCATATGTAGTCCAACCACCAGAAATGAAGATGGTGAATTATATTAAAAATTGTTTTCGTAGTAGATTTAATTTTAAGGTGGTGTAGGTTCTCGATTGAAAAATCGATGTAGTAATGATAATAATGATATTAATAATAATAATAATAATAATAATAATAATAATATAAATACTATATTATAATTTCCTTTTATTGTTAGTATTTCCAGCGTATATTTTTGTCGGTTGTTTGAAAAACTCAGAAAAAGTCCTTCCCGTTCAGTAGTGGGTCGACAAGCCAGTAAACGGCTAAGCGGTCACCCATCCCAGTACTGACTGCGGCGAATACAGTAGTATTCCGCTTACTTAACATAGCAGACCGCCGAAGCCGCAAACCAACCGCGCGTCCACTGCTGTCAATCTTATGATTATTGTTATTATTGTTGTTGTTATTATTATTATTATTATTATTATTTAAATGTCAATCGAATAATGTCTCAAGAAGCATTATTCGAAATAATACGACACATAGATTTCCCAAATGAGTATCGTCCGTCTATCCTATTAAATCGTCGAAAGATACTCACTTTAATGCAAAATTTCATCTTGTGTTGACAATGAACTTCTGTTAACACAAGTTCAGTCTCAACACCTCAGGCTGCACTGATAATTCATGCCGTATCAGAATACCATCCGCCCCTGATCTGGGCGTGATACGGTTAGCGTGATCAGGATTTGCCACGGACGCCTTAGCCACACCTGATCCGGTCCTGATACTCGTATATGTAATGTTAGGCTAGCCTTATAATTCACGTAGTATCAGAATATGATCCAGCCCTGATGTGGGGGTCATCCGGTTAACCTGATCAGGATTTGCCACGGATGCCTTAGCCGCACCTGACCTGGCCCTGATATATGTAATGTAAGGCTAGCGTGATAACCCACGCCGTATCAGAATATGATTCGCCCCTGATCTGGGCGTGATCCGGTTAGCCTGATCAGGCTAATCTTATCGATTCCTGAACGGGGCCTGATCCTATATCAGGCCAGCCGGAACAAATTTCTGCTCGGGTATATATACCTAAAAAAAGGTGCAAGTTTAAACTTGCCAGTTACTTCCTTGAGATTTCACACAATCCTCAAGGCCTCCACTATGAGAAACTATATCTTTCTGAATGTTGGTTTTCTCACATGATGAAGCTTTGAGCATTGTGTTAAATTTCAAGAAAGCAACTTGGAAGTTTCAACATGCAGGTTTTTTTCCTACATGTATTGTAAATCTCAAGTTTTTCGAATAATTTGAATTTTCGTAAAATTACAACCGTTTCATTGGTTTTCACGAAATTCGGCCCTATTAATTCTTCAATGACATTTCATCTATATAGTAAATTTTACTCAAAGATGTAAAAACTTCGATACAAATTGCACGAATTAGAGTTTTAAAGAACTCCCATATTATATTTTTTGACAAATTCAAAATTCCATAAATTCAAACCACCGACATCGAAGTTCTCCAAATTGAATATCAAACATCCTTTGATGATATCCAATATACATACGAAATTTTGACTCGATAACAAAAAAATTGTACGAGTTAGCATCTTAAAAAATACCTATCTCCATTTTTTGAAAAATCATAGATACATAAATCTAAAACGATTCAGTCGATTTTGTTCAAATATGATACGAAATTTTCTTTAATAGTACTCAATCGTTGTACGAAGTCTTGGCCCGATAGTCCAAGAAATTACGCGGGCCTAGAGTTCTAGTATCGATTTTTCGAAAATCTCGAAGGTCCATAAATTTGCAACGCCACGGTCGATTTTCGCCAAATTCAATATCGAATAGTATTTAATGATAGCTTATTTGTGTACAAAGTTTTAGCCTGATAGCTTCGAGAGTTGCATGAATGATGCTATTGACACGTGTTTTTGAGAATTTTCAAACTCTGTAAGATCCAAAAAATTATCAATTATCACAAAAATCGTAGTGAAGAATGGGCTTCTACTGATTTACTTGTGCGATACGTTTCAGCCCGAAAGCTTAAACCAATTCGAAGTTGCAGCGGTTCAATGTTGCACTCCTATTTCACACGCGCAAACACACACACACACACATACAAACATCAATCTGGACATTTGTTACAATCGTGCTTCTCCTTTGTTTTCGAACATTACGAACACAGTGATATTTAAAACTCGAATTTTCTTTCATGGAAACAAAGCTTGCTCTATGAGAGAGCAAGGAGTCCTAGAAAATGTTGGCCATAAATCTATATATTTCACGATACGTGTCCCACAGGTACAAGATGAATGAAACTACATTAAAGCTCCACAAAGTTTATTCGAATTTCATCTATAGAGCAATTTTGGACCAAATTCAACAACGCTGTATTCGGAAAGTTTTGTCATTCTATACGTAATCAAACTTGTATTATATGTACAGAGATTTTTTTCGCTCCACGGGGAATTTCAACTCTGTATAGAATATATTCCAGGCAACCTACAGATACGCAGGAAGAACATATGCCCGGAATATGTCCTCGACGTCTCGGCTATTTCAAAAGATGTTTCTTCGAATGTATCGTGAGCTAGTCCGATGCGTCATTCAGGAATTTCCACAAAAGCGGTCACGCTGATTGGAGAATGTCAAAAATTCCAAAGTCATTTCGTGGGGCGAAGATACGAGGTCTATTTAAGGGGCGGGTAGGGTTTTAAAGGCGAAAAAAAGCATATTTTTATGATTTTTTTGCGGCGACATGAGTAATATAATTTTATTAAATAGAATTACATATTATTGTACAACTATTGAAGTATCTCAGAAAAAAATTTCAATGAAAAATATTGATAAATAAGCCGGTGACGTTGAATCTCCAGAGGCGCCTTGAAAAAAAGTGGTTTTGCGGTGAACATTATAACTCATTACCGGATCATGTGAAACAAAAAAATTGATATGCATTTTAAAGGTGATGTATTTCTCGAGGTAATCAGGAAGAGTTTTTTTTTTTTTTTTTTTTTCTATTTTTTGCAGCACTTGGAAGTGAAAAACGCAATTTTAGCTAAAAAAATCGCGCTTAATTTGTTATTAAAAAATTGAAAAAATTGAAAAAAAAAACTCCTCCTGATTACCTGTTGATTTATGTGAAAAAGTAATGTTTAAATTTTCAAAAGGATCGGTTCAGTAGATTTTGAGTTCTAATGTTCACAAACTTCAAAAATGACGTTTTCGGGAAAATCGATTTAAAGTTTTTTAGACGTACCGAGCGGCTACCGAGCAGGTTTAAAAATCAGGTATCACGGCCGGTCGTTTGAAACGCTGTAACTCCGTTAGTTTTACTCCGATTGACTAAAATTTATACACAATATTCTCGACATATTGTTCATTCAGAAAAAAAAAATGCAAAAAAAATAATTTTAAACCCCCCCCCTTAAAAAGTATCGCGAATTTTCAATTTCCGCGGGCTACGTATATTCTTTTTCTGTTTTGGTTAGACGTGTTTTGGCGTGTCTTCGATTTTTGCCTATTCCAAAAAATGGATCATAGTATCTGTATCAAATTTTGTGTGAAAACCAAAACTAAGTGCGCGGACGCATTCCGAATGCAATGATCAAAGCAACGTTTATCGGTGGGACAAAATGTTCTCAGAGGGCCGAGAAGATGCGAACAACGAAATGCATTCCGGATGCCCGAGCACATCAACAACAGACGAAAACATCGATGAAGTGAACAAAATAATATTGGCCAGTCGTCGAATTACCGTTAGAGAAGTTGCTGAGGAACTAAACATATCGATTGGCTCGTGCTATTCGATTTTTACCAACGATTTGGGCATGAGACGGGTCGCCGCGAAATTCGTGCCAAAATTGCTCAATTTCAAACAAAAACAATGCCGCGTTAACATTGCTAAGGAGCTGTTGGACTCGGTCCGCGACGACCCAAATTTGCTCCAGAGGGTCATAACTGGTGACGAATCATGGGTTTATGGTTATGACGTGGAAACCAAAGCTCAATCATCACAATGAAAGCTGCTTTTTTGGAATAGGCAAAAATCGAAGACAAGCCAAAACACGTCTAACCAAAACAGCTATCAGCAATTAACTAAACATTCAAAATGGCCGATTTTTTCAGCATAAGTAAGGGACACGAGTACCAACCTGACGCCACAAAAAATCGAAAATCGAATATACGTAGCCCGCGGAAATTCAAAATTCGCGATACTTTCTGAACAGATCTCGTATGTGTGTGAGTGGCTGCGTTATAGGGGCTGGGCTTGGACACCCTCGATTACAAGAACTTCCGGTCCCAGTTTGTTCTTAAAATCGAGGGTCTTACTGCAATTCCTCAGAGAGGAGGCTTTGAGCATTGTGTGAAATTCCGAGGAGGCAACTGGCAAGTTTCAACTTGCAGCTTTTATTTAATTACATTTTCAAGAGGCGTTATTAGCCAGTTTTAGAAATATAGGCTTTCCAAATTCTCAACATTTGAATCTTTAAAAATTGAGACAAAATTATTTAAAAAAAAATGTGTGCATCCCGTGGATCGACGAGTTTTCAATTTCTTAACGACGCGTTTTGGATGAGTAAAAAATCTAGAATCACCGCAGAAATTCAATCTAAGAATGAGAAAATAGAACTTGAAAGTGATCGATTATAATAATGAAGTTAATGACAGTCAAGATTTTCGATGTTTCGATAAACAAATCTCAATTAATACCTTTTTTCGATCGTCCCGAAATAATCTCTATCCATATCAACCTCATTCCCCTAACACGAAGAGAGGCGTCGTGAAAGCTTGTTAGTCCTCTTAACCCAAGAATTCCAATTAGTTTCAACGTTCTATTCTCCAGTCGAGCTTTTCTAATTACATGAGCCAGCAATAACACTCTAGTGGTTCATCCTCAGCATCGAGTTCTCTAATATAAGCTGTAAAGCTCTTGCAGTGTGAGTTACAGTTTCACCTCCGAACCTTCCTCTTCTTGCATCTCGATAACTCGATATTTCGCCAAGAGGGTTGTACGTGTGGATATAGGAGGTGCAAGTACACTTGGTTTCTCGATATAATCCTTATCCCTTTTCCTGGAGAGCCCCAGTTATGTATTCTCAGACTATGAGATATATAATATATACTTGGCTCGTTAACGAAGGTATAACCGCGAAAGCCTCGCGCCAAGTATCTTCGGCCACCAGGTATGACACTACGAAAACACAAGTAATCGTACTATATGTATGAGATATTTCGCGTCAAATCGATGCTCACAGTCCTTCGATTTCCATTCGTTTTTATATCAGTTTCACTGACTCCGAATGCACGCACACACCATATTTTTTACGTCAATCATTTTTCATATCTCACTTTGGAAAATAAAATCACTAATCTTTATTACTGTTTGGTAAATATGGAGTAAAGGGGACCCACTTCCGATGAACTTTGGAATAGGTCCATTCGACGCATTTTTGCACGAGAAACAACTTTTTCCTCTGACAAAATTGGGGGTCGTTATTTATTTAAAAGTTATTAACAAATAAAGTTAATAATTCATATAGCTATTTTCCTTATACCAGTCAGTCCTAACCATCTTGCCCTTCACATGTGTTGTTAAGAATACCCCCATGGGTATTCTAAAAACTATTATTATATTATTGTTAAATTATTGTTAAAAATGAACTGTTCGCCACTAGTAAAAGTATTTCATGTTCGATTTATGAAACTTCTTTTGTTAATAATTTGTTAACAAACAATGAGCAACGGATAAAACTTTTTGTATGTTACTTAGGCGGTTATTCTTAACAACTTATGTGAAGGACAAGATACTTGGGACCGACATATAAGGAAAATAGCTTTATGAATTATGAACTTTATTTGTTAATAACTTTTAAATAAATAACGGCCCCCAATTTTGTCAGAGGAAAAAGTTGTTCAGGAAGACTCCCTTGATATCATATATGAAGGACAAGGTCATCGGAAGTAGGTCCCCTTTGCTCCATATTTACCGAAGGCAGTTTTGCCAAGGGTAAAAACACCATTCAAAATGCCATTGGTATTGCGATTGCTTGTGCCTATAGGAAATGAATGGTAAAAACTCGATTCAAAATTCCATTGGTATTGTCATTGGGGGTTTCGATGGAATTTTTGTCATTGGGAAAAATGCCAAGACAGTTTTGCCAATGACAAAATATCGCCATTCAATTTCCCACAGGTACAAATGGCAATACTGATGGGATTTTGAATGAAGTTTTTACCATTCGATTTCCCATAGGCACTAGCAATGACAATACCAATGCGATTTCGAATGGAGTTTTTAACCTTGGCAAAAGTTCCTTCATTTGCCAATCCGTCTGAAGCAATGGAAATTCAATGGCAGTTATTAATGGAAAATTTTACTATTTAATCAGAAAAAATGCATACAAAATATGATCAAGCAAAAACTGAAAAATAATAGGAACGATCCGGGCCGGGTCGAAGTTTCGAACCGTAAAAGCTTCGACGGTGCAAAACTCCGAATTTTAATAGTACGAATTACATGGTTCATTCCGACGACAGTTCGAATAATCGACTGTAAATAACATCGAACGGGTATGAATCGATACCAAAAATGATACGAATTTAATATCGTCGAGTAAATATTTTTTCGAAAAATGACGCAGACGACAGAGCAATTTATCGAACGATCAGTTGTATTACTTGAAATTTCCGAATTGGTGATTTTTAGAGATCCGCAAAGTTCCGAAAATTATATTATCGAACAAGAAACTATCGGAAAGGTGCGAACGTAATGAAATTGAAGAAAAGAATTCTCGGGTATACGAATTTTTCGGACTCCGAAAATTACGGCGTCCACGATGCAGTATTCCGAAAATAAAAGTTCCGAAGGGGCAAAATTCCGAAAATTTGCAATTCGTGCGTTTAGATGACAGCACCACTGGTCTTATGTCCTATGGACCTTTTTCACGAGCGAGCGTCAGAGCCCACTAGTAGCGCTAGTGTTACTCTCTTTCGAAATTTTGCCCTGTTGGAATTTTGCCCCGTCGAATTAATACACTGTCGTCTGTTTACCCTTTTCGGGACATACAAATTCTAATATATTTGGCTTCGAACTTTTTTTTTCTGAACCTTTTCAGGTATAAAACTTGACCGTTCGGCAACTTGAGTTTCTAACACCACAATTTTTCGGAACTTTACGTTTTCTAATTATTAAAATACGATTTTTTAAGTAGTAGGATTTTTGATTTTCGATATTTTTGCAGATCGCTCCCATAATTATTCTTGTCATTTAATCCTCGATGTATAACTATTCTTCGCAATGACATTTCTGTTTTAAAAAGGACGGATTTTAAAGATTTCGAAAAGTTTTAGATCGTCCCACATAAATTCGTAATTTTGAACCGTCGAAGCTTTAACGGTTAGAAACTTCGACCCCGCCCCGAACGATCTGAGAAGTTTGCGAAAAAAATTACGATTATATAAGTTTATGAACAATGCCTCATATATAGATTATGTCCTTAAAGTCTTTATAGCAATTTTTTAAAATCTATGCAAAGAAATAACAATATTATAAGTTCATAATATTAGTAGTATATATATCTGAGTTTGGTATATACATTATTTTACAAAAAAATAAAGAAATGCCATACGAATTTACCATTCAAAATTAAACTGATAGGTGATATTACCATTTAGTTTCTATGGAAAAAAACTGCCATTGGAGTTTGCCATTGGCTTTCCATTCAGTTTGTATGGAATGAAATTGCCATTCGAGTTTGTCATAGACTTACCAGTCAGCTTGTTCCCATTAAACATGTTCCTTTGACTTTGCCATACAATTTGCATTGAAAGTGTATGGTAATCAGCCTTTGCTATTGACTGCCAATGGAAAATTTTGCTAAGGGCTAAATAGTCAGAATTTTGATGTATGTGTAAATAGACAGCGTAATTAGTAAAATAATGGATTCATCTCGATAACAATTCGACCGATCTCACTCCTTCTGAACTATCAAACCCCCTTTATTCGTTTAAATTTTCGAAAATTTCATCACAGTTACCAAATTCTACACGAATTTCAATTCTCAAAAAATGTTTGTGGTTGCTCTAACTTTTGTACATTTTCAAATATCGAGCTAACTTCTTTTTTTTTTATAAATCGGACATTATTATAGTACGGTGGGTATTGAATTTGACCAAAATCGGTGAAAACGTTGTATAGATATACATTTTTTAATTTTTCACAAATTCATTGTGTTCGCTCTAACGCCCGAAAATTTCGAGACATTTGGGCAATATTTTTTTTATATGAATACAGTATGATCAAAGGATTTTTGGTATTGAATTTAGCGAGAATCGGTGGAAGAGTTTGAATTTTATGAAATTTTGAATAAAAAAAAAATTGTCAAAAAACAGTCTGTGATCATACTAACTTTCGCATTTTTTGAGATATAGGACTAAATTATTTTTACATGAATAAAGTATCAGTAAATGATATTTGTTATTAAATTTAGGTTAAATGGATAAAAAGATTGAGATACTATTGACTCTTTGACTTTCTTTGAATGACAAAACTGTGTGATTGTGGAAATTCAAATCAGAAAACAGCGTGCAAATTAGACACTTGCACTGTGCTTCCTCATTATTATATTTTATCTCGGCCCATGAAGCTTCCTCCACAATTAAGTCAAAATTAAAAAACTACCTTGCTCCCAGAGGGGCTAATTGTTAGCGAGATAAAATAATGAGGGAGCAATGTCCAAATTGTAAAAATTTGCACGCTCTTTGTTATTAAGAAATTGATTTTCTTTAATTTGCCCACATGACATATTAATTTTTGTCCACAGATGTACTAACAAGTTTTCTGTGACAGATCTTCGATCTTTTCGAGCCATATTTTCTACAGATTCATTTATCCCCCCTTTTGTCTCTAGTAGTTACTAACTTACACCCAGGGGCAACAGCGAAGGGAGTAAGAGAAAATTAAGAGTTCGGTTCATCTTGCACAGCCGGGGTGCCTAATACCGGTTGAGGGATTGGATTTTCAGCTTGAGGCCATTATCGAGGATTAAGTGTACGAGAGCTATGGCGTTGACGAGCTATCTTGATTCTGGTCCTTCATTTCCGAATTTTTCTCATTCTCTCCAATGGTAGCATGCTTGCGAAAAACGAATTGCATTTTTTTCCGAACGTCAAAAACGCTTTCCACTTTAGATCGATTCTATTACGCCGCAGAGAGCCCAGAAAGAGTCGCGCGAACTCTCGAAACGTATTTGAATTAATTTGATCGCTGAGGCCGATTCTCCACCTTTCCTAAGTAACTTAGTTTCTGCCTTGACTGGAGAATAAAATAGAGGAGTAATATTGATGGTGTGTAAAAGTGAAGGGGAAGCTTTGTTTTCGTGAAAAAAATTTTTCGCAGATTTTCATGCCAATACTTAAAATGTTCCAAAACTTTGAAATACATTTTTAGAAAAACTGTCTGGATGGATGTGGGTGTGTGTGTGTGTGTGTGTGTGTGTGTGTGTGTATGGGCTGCAAAAATCAAGCTGCCGTAACTTTAGAATGGCTTGTCCGACCAGACTGAAATTTTGCACGCAAGTAGATCTATCACTCCTCTCTGGTATAATTTTAGTGAACATTGGACGACTAGTTCGGATTTTAAAGTTGCTTGATTTTTTTTTCAATGTTGTTAACGTTTTAGCGGTTGCATTTTTTGAGTTATCTAGGTAAATATTTCTACACGTGGCTTATCATAAAATACAGTTCGGTATTTAATTTGGAGAAAATCAATCGGGGCGTTCCATAGTTATAGAATGTCGAATTTTTCGAAAAATCGCTGTGGACGTTCGTTAAGGTTCTAGCTGGTGTAATTTTTGGGCGATCGAGTCAAAACTTCGTGCATCGATCGGGTATTTTTGAAGGATATTTCGTATAAAGTTTGAACGATTCTGAATCGGACATTTTAGATTTATAAAATTTCGAATTTTTCATAAAATCGACATAGGTTTTTTAAAGTTTTTTGCTCGTGTAATTTGTCGGCTGTCGAGGAGAAATTGTGGACGTCAATTGGGGTACCATCAAAGAATACCCCGTTTTGAATTTGAAGGAATAAATAAATCAAAGCGATTTATGTGATTTTTAATTTTCAAAAAATCGAGACGTCTTTATTATTCAGTACAACATGTTTATTATTCGTGCAACATGTACCGAATTTTTCGAATTTTCGGGTACAAATTTGAATATAGATAGAATGCCATCGAAGAATGCTCGAAGTCGAACAAAGCAAGAATCCATGAGACGGTTGTGATTATATAAAATTTACAATACAAGGTGTGTAAATTAAGTAATGAGACTGATTTTTTTCATTTTTTTTATTCAAATAGAATTACAATTTTACATTGTCACCCTCAAAATAACTTCCTTCTGAAGCCACACAGCGTTGGAGACGGTTCATCCAATCCTCATAGCAGTGCTGGAACTCCGATACTGGAATAGCCTTCAGCTGGTCGGTTACAGCTGTTTGAATGTTTTCGAGTGTCCCAAAATGAGTTCCCTTGAAGTGATTTTTCAATCTCGGGAAGAGAAAAAAGTCACGAGGACTCAAGTCAGGCGAATAAGGAGGCTGAGGAGCCACAGGAATGTTTTTACTGGCCAAAAACTCGTTTATTGAAATTGCTGTGTGACAAGGAGCATTATCGTGATGCAACACCCAGTTGTTCTTGACGTTTAGTCTCACACGAATGACCCTTTTTCGAAGTTTTTCAAGAACCTCCCGGTAAAAGTGTTGATTGACCGTTTGGCCTTGAGGTACAAACTCTTTGTGGACGATTCCGTGGGTATCGAAAAAACGAATCAGCATGCATTTGATCTTCGACTTACTCATTCTTGCTTTATTGGGCCTTGGAGAGGTTGAAGTGTGCCACTCCATGCTCTGGCGCTTGGTTTCTGGGTCGTACTCAAACACCCAAGACTCGTCACCAGTAATGACACGTTCCAGAAAATGGGGGTCATTTTCAATCGAATCCAAAAAGTCCAGGCACCCTTCCCTCCTGATGTCCTTTTGCTCTTGCGAAAGGTTTTTTGGAACCATTTTTGCGCAGATTTGTCTCATCCTCAATTCATTGGTCAAAATTTGATGAACGGTGGTGTGAGTCAAATTCACCTCTTCCCCGATCATTCTGACTGTGAACCGACGAGCTAAACGCACAAGATCCCGGATTCTGTCGACATTTTCATCGGTTCTTGAAGATAAAGGCCTTCCGCTTCATGGTTCATCTTCAATCGACTCTCTTCCTTCTGAAAAAGCCTTAAACCATCGAAAAACCTGGGCTCTTGACAAAACACTGTCTCCGTGGGCCTGCTGAAGTTTAGCAAGAGCTTCCGTTGCACTGTGCCCAAGTCTGAAGTAAACCCTGATAGCACACCGTTGCTCGAAATTGATGTCAATTATTTTTAGAACACAATAGAAAAAACTGTTTGACAAAAAAAATCGCTACGGACAACCAAATGACTCGAGCGAATTCAAACCCGTACTGAAGGCGTATCACATGTTCCCCGGCCGCCCCTCCAAGCCCAGCGCCGCAAGTGTTGCCAGATCGAACGCCACGTTGCCAGTCTCATTACTTAATTTACACACCTCGTAGTACGAAAATGTTGGGACTCACAATACATGTATGGAAGCAAACTTCACCGTTTCAACTTCGAAGTTTGCTTCCTCGAAATTTCACACAACGCTTAAATCTTCCTTTCTGAGGAAGCTAAAATTGAGATAGATATATTTCGTCAAAGAGGAGGCTTTAAGCGTTCTATGAAATTTGGAGGAAGCAACGTACAATTTTCAACTTGCAGCTTGTTTTTGTACGATATAGCGCATAATTTATGATACAGTTCCTATTTCATTTTTATCACGGTCTTTATAACGATATTAATGATCACTGTATTCAATAACTTTTGACGGGCGAACGGTATAAATGGGTTCAATGTGTTTAATGAGTGAGAGAGGGAGCGAGAAAGAGAGAGAGTGGAAGGTCTTTACAATTCGATTGACGAGATGGAACTAATGAGGTGATGTCGTAAAGATAAGGGAAAAAAAGTCTAGAGGTGGAGGAAATGTCACGAGCTGGCGAGCTTGTAATGTCCATGGAACTAAAGACAATAGGACCGAAGTGCTGACGGGATAATGATTAGCGGAACGGGAGATTGGATTAAGATGCGGTGTTCAGATATTAGGTTATAGATGTTGGCAAACGAATGTTATGTCAAGGTGACGGTGCTGATAGAGTGAGGGTAAGTCATGCTTACGAATCGAGATGTTTGATTATATAGGGGAAGGATGGGGACTTCATTTACGTTAATGTACGTAAACCTAATATTTATTATTCAAAATAGTGATCATTCATTTTCATCAATTGTACCATCATTTTAATAATACAAATTACAAAAATACTGTTTTCTTTAATTATTCTTCGATACTGTCAAAAGCATTGCAGAATTTATTCTCGTGATTAAAATTGACTGAAAGTAAATCCATTGATAACGCGTCCCATCACTGTATATAGTTCTCGTTGTTCCCATTGCCGACGGTATTACGACTCAATATGGACGCCATAAAAGTCTCGAAAACTTTTCTCACAAACTTTTGATGGGATTTCGACGTGCCGCTATTATCTATAAAGTATCACTGTTCAAGACTCTTCAAAATTCTTTGGAAGCTTTTTCCCCCGCCTCCCAGCTCAGGTCTCGAGAATTTATTAACTTCTCATTAGCTCACATTTTATATCTCTGCCGATATTCAAGTTGATAGTTGATAGACACAGCAACTATAGACTATCGCGTCAATGTTTTACAAGAGCGAGAAAAAAAAAGCTACAAGTGGAAACTCGCAAGTTGCTTTTCCGAAATTTCACAAAATGCTCTAAGCTTCCTCTTCGAAGAACTGTATTTTTCTCAATTTTGTCTTCGTCATAGAGGAAGCTTTGAGCGTTGTGTAAAATTTCGAAGCAACTGGCAAGTTCTAATTTTTGCAGCTTTTTTTCCTAGATGTATTTAAGATACTAAATTATTCGAATAATTTGAAATATCATAAAATCGCAATCATTTCATCGATTTTCGTGAAATTCGACCACCCAATCATCCTTCAATTACGGACCATCTATATGCAAATTTTTACCACAAAATCTAAAAAGTTCGACCCAATAGCAAAACGTTTTCTGAGCCTCGATCGATTTTTTCCGAATTCAATACGGAAAATCGTTTGATGGTACCCGAACGATGTATCAACTTTTGGCTTGATAGTCCACAAATTGCATGAGCTAGAGTTTTAACACACATCCGTATCGATTTTTCGAAAAATTCGAAATTTCATCGACTCACAAAGCCTCGATCGATTTTCTTAAGGTCTTATACGCAGTCGGGAGACCGAAAAAAAGCGATTTTTCAAAAATTTTTCCTGGAAACACATTTTTATTTATTAACGTAAAAATTTATATACATATTGTGGTATCTTTAACTTTATTTTCATATTTTTTATTTGGAAAAATAATGACTTTTAAAGCTGCTACAGCCGATCTCCGGCAGCTCCTTTAAAAAAAGGCGTCTTGCGGTGAGCTCGATGTCTCTGGATTGAATCATCGAAAGTGAAAAAATAAAAAAGATTTCGTTGATATAAGGTATTATCTAGTCTTTAGTCAAAGGAATAAGCAAAATATTAATTTTTAACAAAATGTCGGCTTCTCAAAAAAAAAAAAAATTCGATTTTCGATTAAAATGTTGGCCGTAAATTCTTTATAAAATGGAACATATTTATCGGCGAGAAAAAACCTTCGATTAATCACTGAAAAGTATATTTATAAAGCTTGTGTAAAAATTTGAGACTGATCGGTTTAGCCTTTTCCGAGAAATCTTGCTCGCCGACTTTAAAAACACAGTTTTGAGAAAAACGCATTCAAACTTACGGCGCTACTTTCAAACGCTCCGAGACATCTTTACAAATGTGCGTATAACTTCGAGAATGTTTGTCGGATTGACATGAAATTTTCTGTATATATACTTAAATATATGTACATTGCGAAAATTAAATTAAAATTTGTTTGTTTGTTGAAAATCCTGACTGCGTATAACCCCTTAAATGACATAGCGAACGTCTCAGTATAATAGTCTATTTGTGCAAGAAAAATGAGAAAAAACCGAGGATAACAGCTGCAAGTTGAAAGGTGTAAGTCTGGAAACCCGATAGTTCGCCCTTTACCTCGGTAGCTCGAAAAGTGCACGAGTTATGATTTTAACACAGAATTAAAAAATGTTTCAAAATCTTATAAGATAAAAAAAAAATGTCACTTGTCACAAAAATCGTAGTGAAGAAAGGCCCGTTACTCACCTAGTTGTGTGCCAAATTTAAGGTAGTAGTCTGGTAACTTAAGCCGATTTTCATGTCTTTTTTGGAGGGCGTGTTTTTGTAGGAAAATAAAAATGAATCGTTTTGGATATTTAGGATGTTTTTATTTACATATTAAAGATACAAAAAAAAACTTGTTGAAAAAATTTAATAGTTTATTATTATTATTATTATTATTATTATTATTATTGAACGAAGTTGGCACTCCGAAAAAAGGCGCGTGGGTGGCCCCGGTGATTTTGGCTCTTGATGTTATCTGAAATCAAAAATTCTTGATAATTCCTAATCTATGGACATGTCATTCTGGTCGGAACTACTGCAGTTAAATTTCATGGATAAATAACTACCGAAGTTAAATTTCATGGATAAATAACAAAATGGCGGACTTTGGAAAAAAAACTTTTTTCCAAAGTCCGCCATTTTGTTATTTATCCATGAAATTTAACTTCAGTAGTTCCGACCAGAATGACATGTCCATAGATTAAGAATTATCAAGAATTTTTTATTTCAGATAACATCAAGAGCCAAAATCACCGGGGCCACCCACGCGCTTTTTGTTCGAGGTGCCAACTTCGATCAATAATAGTAATAATAATAAAATATTAAATTTGTTCAAAAACATTTTTTTTTGTATCTTTAATATATAAATAAAAACATCCTAAATATCCAAAACGATTCATTTTTATTTTCCTACAAAAAAACGCCCTCCAAAAAAGACATGACAATCGGCTTAAGTTACCAGACTACTACCCAATCACGGACACACGCACACATAGACACACATCCGTCCATCTATTCAGATATTTATTTTCAATATGATTTTCCGATGATTTTTTTTTTCATAAAAATAAAGTTCTCCGCTGTGAGGAAGCAAAAGAGCAAAAGATTACGAGAAATATTCGTTTTTGCAATTAACCGCAATAGTGAAGCTTTCATCTCAATATCGTGATTTCGTGTGATTATTCAATTGGTGACGAGCGTTTGAACAGAGAATTGCACGTGCTGTATATGCAGGGAATGTTTATTCGCCAGTTGACGGGCAATTTCGTTCTCGCTTTTATTCACGTTGCTATTCAAAGCAAATGGCAATATTCGTGCTCGGTTCATCTGGGATGATGAATTTTCCGCCCGCCGATTTTAGATACGCCTATATTTATAGTACGTATATCAACTTTTGTGTATATAATGCACTTGAAAGAGAAAATTGATTTACAAGGCGATTTTATTCGAAAACCAATAAGACCCTGAACGACATTGGCACGCGAAATTCAATGCTACCTCAATATCGTGTATCGCGAAGAGAAAGCAAAAAGCTTTACAAAAAAATGTATAGAAACGCTAGACTTTAACCGAGGAGACTTGTAAAGAAGAAAGTAGAAAATAGAAGTTGGAGCTCGGACGAAGAATTCTCTTTTACACTTTATCGTAAGCTGTGAACGCCAGCACTCGAGCGTGCTTTTCCGGTGTTATTTCGTTCTATATTTATACTCTCCAACTTATACTACTACTTCTACGAGAAATGCTACGGAATACTGCAGCACTTTTAGAAATTTATTTTTTGATCGTTTCGTAGTTCAAGTGAACAATATGTTTTTGCGGGGCCTTGGCACGTAGTTTTCCGATTTACGTTATGTCTACAAAGGGTTTTACACTTTTGGCAGTTAGCCATTATGGAAATGATGGAAAGACTTGTAGGATAGATGTTTACGTGGACGTGAGTGTAGATTTAGGCACGGCAGGTTTGTGTAAGTTTGTGCTAGTTGCATTTCCAATGTTAATGGCGAATGTGGGTTAAGGTAGAATACGTTTGTTTCGATTTATTTATCGCATAATTGCATCCCCAACGTGAACGGTGTATGTAGGTTAAGGTAGGATACGCGTTTGTTCATGTTTAGGCAATTTGTAACTTTAATATCATCAGTTTTTCACTTTTTTGTTCGAGATATTCAGGACGAAATCTCTTTCTATGAAACTTTTGTTGGTAATGATTGAAAGTAATTGTACAAAAACACTTCGAGTTTCATCGAAACTCATTTAAAATCCCGTAAATACCTTAAAGGGGAACCCCACTGTGAACAGGCTCAAAAAGGTCCTTTTTCACGAATTTTTATTTGCTACTTAATGAATTATTTTAGTATCGGGAGAATGGTATGTTTTTAAGGACACTTTGAAGCTGTTTTATAAAAACTTTCATAAAAAAAAAATAAAAATTATGACAGTTATAATTTTTATAAAAATTCTCCGTAAAATTTGTTCGTTTAACGGTAAAATCCCTATCTCTGGCATGGTTCATCTGAAAAATAAATCAAAAATATTTTTATTGTACATTGGCAAATGGTATATTAAAAAAGTTTTTTTTAAACATGCCGCCATTTAAAAAAAAAAATCGGCTCTGATTAACGAAAACTACATTTACGCAGATTAAGAAGTCTTTTATTTTCCAGATGAACCATGTCAGAGATAGGAATTCTACCGTTAAAAGAAACATTTTTACGAAAAATTTTTATAAAACAACTTCAAAGTGCCCTTAAAAACGCAGCGTTATTCCAATCCTGAAATAATTCATTAAGTAGCAAACAAAATTTCGTGAAAAAGGACCTTTTTTGTGCACGTTCACAGTGGGGTTTTCCCTTAATGAGGCAGTAAAAATATATAACTGTGCTTCAAAGGATTAAATCGATCAATTCCCAATCGAGAGTCCGCGTTTCAAAGTTATTTCCTCGCAATATGCTAATTTTGGTTTCCTCGCAAAGGAAGCTTTGTGAACGCGAAAAAAGTTGGAGTCGAAAAAGTTTTTATTGGCGTAATCGGAGCTCGTGACTTTTTCATCATATTTGTTATTGCCGCGCAGTTGTTGTCGTGACATTTCTGGGGTAAAATAGCGAACAATATAGTGAAAACATTTCTCATTTCGTAGAATAATTGTATTCGAATTTTTCCGTAAAAAAAAAAAAAATTGAACGTCCAGGGGTTGGATTACGTGCACGCTCGACTTCGACAACTCGAGCAAACTCGATTCCCGTGCGGTTTCCGCCCTACCGCTTTTCATGCTTATTTATCATAGGATTTGGCTGCAACCAATTTCACCATACCATGGATTAGTCACTGTCGAAGAATGGGCATATCGATGGCATATTCTCGTTTCACCTTGTCGAATACGCAGTCGATCGGTGCACGTAATCCGCCTCCTGGGGCTCGATTATCGAGTCCTACCCTAATACTTCTCGCATACTGCTTCCCATTTAAAGCATCGAGTCTCGTACCCGAGATTAATGAAAGCGTGAACACGGCCCCAGACCACAAAATACGAGACGTTACATATAGTGTTTCGAACGGTGATCACGAGATGGCGTTACGTGACATGGGCTTTAGGAAGGTCCTTAGACATGGTAGGTAAGGACACGAGTTTTCCAATAGCAATTTCAGATCGTGCGCAAATGATATTTCACTATATCTACATTTATATGGTATTGCCTAATGGCTACTGTTAACAGTTCGACAGGTTTTGTTCACTTATCGGGTGCTTTTCATATTAATGTTATTAAAAATTGTCGTCCTAGGTTCCTAGGCCACAGCTGGATACGCTGATGTGAATGCGGTGGCGAAGCATTTTTTACAATGAAATTCCAGCTATGCCCACCGATAAAGACTATAAACTTTATCTGTGTTTATTATCAAAATGTATCTCAACGTCACATCCGTTCTGCTTACACAATTTTCGAGTTTAATGTTGGATGTGAACTATCAGCATGTTCCTCACCAAAAATCGTTTAAGGGAGAACACCACTGTGACCCCCTGTTTTTTTTTCACATTTTTCAAGAATTTTTTTTTGTGGGAAAAAAAAGAGATATTCGAAAAATTTTTGTGGGTTTTGTTCCTTGTTTATTAATGTATCAAAAAACATTTTTTTCACATTTTTCACGCCGCATGGTGGCGCTGGGGAAGCTCTCGCGTCAGGTGCTGTCATTTCCGCGGCACACAGCAGAACTCTCTTCAACGTCGATCTGAAAAAAAATACCGAGTGTTTTCGTTAATAATATGATATTTTGAAGAGAAGTACACAGGGATTTGGAAAAATATTGTTTTAAAAAAAATAGGCACGCCTTTGAAATTAACTTTAATTTCAAAGGCGTGCCTATTTTTTTAAAACAATATTTTGAATATGATATTTTGAAGAGAAGTACATAGGGATTTGGAAAAATATTGTTTTAAAAAAAATAGGCACGCCTTTGAAATTAAAGTTAATTTCAAAGGCGTGCCTATTTATTTGAAAACAATATTTTTCCAAATCCCTGTGTACTTCTCTTCAAAATATCATATTATTAACGAAAACGCTCGGTATTTTCTTTCAGATCGACGTTGAAGAGAGTTCTGCCGCGTGCCGCGGAAATGACAGCACCTGACGCGAGAGCTTCCCCAGCGCCACCATGCGGCGTGAAAAATGTGAAAAAAATGTTTTTTGATACATTAATAAACAAGGAACAAAACCCAAACAAATTTGTCGAATATCTCTTTTTTTTCCCACAAAAAAAAATTCTTGAAAAATGTGAAAAAAAAACAGGGGGTCACAGTGGTGTTCTCCCTTAAGGAGGCTCACTAGATTTGCCGGGTCGCGCTTCGACATTTGTTTCAACCGTAAAAAGCTTTGTTAGTGATATTAAACGAGGTAAAGAAACTATCTGATTTTTGTCATAAGATTTCATTTAAATGCACTCTATCATGGTAGGCTATCATATTCTCCAAAACCAGGTTCGCCAAATTCATATCTCCCAAACCGGCATTCGTGTCCCGAAAGTTACTGATTAACTTTGCACATACATATATTGTATCGTGAGCAAGGCAAATCGTATTATCTATGTTACTCGTGATACCGGGTGAGCAAAACTACTGCGGAGTATCTCGTCCAATCATGAATACATATCATTGTCCACGTAGACTCTGTAAACAATGTGTGTACTTCCGGTGAGTGCTCCATGGTATTTCGTACTGAATCGTAAAATAAATACATTGGGACACGTGATATAGTCGAACTGATCCTCACGAGGTCCGTCTCTCCGAAGTTTTTCAAGTTAATTTTTTCGATGTTTTTCTTCATAAACTTAAATTAACTTCAAAAACTTCGGAGACCTGGACCACATGAATATCAGTTCGGCTATATGACGTTCCCCAATGTATTTATTTTACGATTCAGTACGAAATACCATGGAGCACTCACCGGAAGTACACACATTGTTTACACAGTCTACGTGAACAATAATATATGTTCATGATTGCACGAGGTACTCACTCCGCAGTAGTTTTGCTCGCCTAATATCACGAATAACATAGACATAAAGTATACGATTTTCCTTGCTCACAACACAATATATGTGCAAACGTAATCACCGTAACTTTCGAGAAACAAATGCCGATTTGGGGATTACGAATTTGGGGAATATGGTTTTGGAAAATATGATAGCCTACCTCTATCATCATACTGTCCTTTATTTATTCGAAAAAAATTAATAAAATGTTTTGTTTTTGTGTTTTCCAACATATACCCTAACGGGTTTTTACAATACGTACCCGCACTATGCTAAACTAATCTAACTTCCGTAGCATCCGCAGCTGTTTTTTAGGTACACTGTATCGCATTCGCCTTGGGCACGGGAAACCGCGGAAAACCCGTGCCGATACGGATAGCTTTTTATTTTTACTGAGTTCAGTTGAGTCACAGATACTCGGAAAAATTGCCGCTCAGTAGTCGGCGTGCAAGCCAGTGCACGGCTAAGCGGTTACCCATCCCATTACTGACCGCGGCCAATACTGCTTATCCTGGAAGATCGCCGAAGCCATACACGCGTCCGCCGTTGTCGGTATTATCCTTTATTTATCTTTTCTGTATTCTTTCTTGAGTTATAATAGCGGGAACACGAAATACCATAAGGCTCTATGTTGAATTGCAAATTTTTTGAATTACTTCTTCGAGAACAGTGTAGGTGGAAATTCTTAAATAATTTACATCTATCCGCGTGTAAGTGCGGAATGTAAAATAAGTATTGCAAAAATTTCTGCGCATTTTTATTCTACCTAATGAACCTCCTTAAGAGGTTTTCTGTAATAATAATATTTTTTCAGTAGACCATTTTCTATGTTTTTATTTCCTTCGAGCGACTACATAAGGCTACGAACGCATCGCTGTATTGCAACAGTCATTTTCTGCTTGCTACTTGCGTGTAATACTGCCACGGATAAAACATAAACTTTCATGACAATCTTTAACATTTCATTACAATTTCTCATAATTTTTTTTTCATTTCACCATTTTTCTTTACCATTATTGATTTTTTTTACAATTCATTCGATTCAATACAATAAAGTGTGAAAAGGGATTGATATTCTTTTGCGAAATGAAATAAAAAACTATATTTTATATAAAGAAGACGCACACTAAATTTCGCTGTCATCCGTAGTATCTTCAAAAATGTTTTCGGACGATGCGGACGGACACACGGACGGATGGACGGACGGGCAGAAATGGGATAATGTTTTTTTTTGTATTCTAGGTCATGTGAAACAACGTGTGTGAAGTTAGCATCTCAAGTATCAGCATCTCATAAAATAACTTTATATTTACTTGCATCCAGCATAGTTCTACAGTTCTTGATAGTTTTTAACAATAGTTCCGCCGAATTAACTGTTAAAATTGAGTTTTTCCAAATGAGATGCTAACTTCCAAAAACACATTTCAGCATCTCACCGCATTTCGAATATACGAACTCAGGGGAGGTATAATTCGTGGAGTTCTATGTCCAAAAGGCTTTTCCTCAATAGTTCTAGCGATTAAACTTGGCCGGAAAAGTTTTATCGTCGTAAAACTCGACCGTGAGTGGTATACGTGTATAACAATGAGATGTGGTTGCAGTTCTAAGAGCTCTGACTAAACTAAAATATTTTTTCGATAGTTCTGATCTTATTAAAGCATAATCAAAAGAGTTCTGGCGCATACGGATGCGCGATCGTCTCTAAAAAATTTTAACGTCCTTATACGGCCGGGCACGGCTTACGTACACGTACTCCTGTGAGATGCTGATAGATTTCTAAGAGTTCTGGCTAAATTAAAAAATATTGTCGATAGTTCTAATTTTGATAAAGCATAATCAAAAGAGTTCTGGTGCGTGCGGATTCGAGATCGTGTCCGAAAAATTTTAACGTCCTTATACGGCCGGGCACGATATACGTACACGTACTCCTGTGAGATGCTGATCGATTTCTAAGAGTTCTGACTACACTTAAATATTTTTTCGATAGTTCTGATCTTACTAAAGCATAATTAAAAAAGTTCTGGCGCGTACGGATGCGAGATCGTGTCCAAAAAATTCTAAGGTCCTTATACGGCCGGGCACGGTATATGGTACATACACGTACTCCTGTGAGATGCTGATCGATTTCTAAGAGTTCTGACTACACTAAAATATTTTTTCGATAGTTCTGATCCTACTAAAGCATAATTAAAACAGTTTTGGCGAGTACCGATATGAGATCGTGTCCAAAAATATTCTAACGTCCTCATATGGCCGCGCACGGCATATATAAACGTACTCCTGTGAGATGCTGATCAATTTCTAAGAGTTCTGACTAAACTAAAAAATACTTTCGATAGTTCTGATCTTATTAAAGCATAATCAAAAGAGTTCTGGCGAGTACCGATGCGAGATCGTATCCAGAAAAATTCTAACGTTCTTATACAGCCGCGCTCGCTGTACATACACGTACTCCTGTGAGATGCTGATCGATTTCTAAGAGTTCTGGCTAAACTAAAAAATTGTTTCGACAGTTCTAATCTTATTAAAGCATAATCAAAAGAGTTCTGGCACGTACCGATGCGAGATCGTATCCAGAAAAATTCTACCGTCCTTATACGGCCGAGCAGGGTTTACGTATACGTACTCCTGTGAGATGCTGATAGATTTCGGTGAGATGCTAAAATGTGTTTTTGGAAGTTAGCATCTCGTTTGTAAAAACTCAATTTTAACAGTTAATTCGGCGGAACTATTGTTAAAAACTATCAAGAACTGTAGAACTATGCTGGATGCAAGTAAATATGAAGTTATTTTATGAGATGCTGATAGTTGAGATGCTAACTTCACACACGTTGTAAAACATTTGTTTCGACCGTAATCCGACTGTCAAATTGTTTTGCTTCCTAAGAGAGATAGCTTTATTTTCTATTACAATGCTTTCTCTCTTTACGTACTTCGTATGTGATGAGAAAGTACAATAAAATGTTCGAGAATATTGTAATACAGTACTCAAAGAAGTCTGGCTAAGAAATCCGAAAATATCGTTTAAAATGTTCGAACAGACGTGTCATTCTGTTTTCACACGCAAGCAGATTCCTCACATCCTCATCTTTAACATAAATATCGTCAATATTGGACTCAATATTGTCGTCATTTGGACGTGATTCGGATTGAAATTTAATCGAAAATATCCGTTATTTCTTTCACGTTTAAAATTTTCCACCTATCGGACTAAACTTTGTACACAAATGAATCATTATTGAAAATTGCTCGTTATAGAGTTCGTGGCAAACCGATACCGTCGTATTGAATTTATAAATTATTTCATTTTTCGACAAATCGATAAAGTAGCATACCAAAGTTTGCAAACAAAAAAAACTCTGCTAAATCAAAAACCTACACACTACTTTCCGATTATATCAATTCCTTCCCAAGGTTTCCTCCATGACGAAGCAAAAGTTGAAACGAGAAAAAATAATGAGGCAAAAATGTGGAAGTTTCTGGTTCGCACAGTATTTCCGTTTATACAGCTTATTCCAATTTGGCTGTCGTTCTAAATCCACCTGCTGAATACGCGTAATGCCTTCCACATAGTGGTCGACGAGTTTGAACTCCCAGAGTAATTTTTTCTCAATATACCAACTGTACACGTGTATTTTCACCGTGGTTCGCGAAACCCACGCGCGTCAATATAATGATATCACTGACCGTGATCGAACTTCGAAGTACGAAGACTACTCGGGTACGTTATTGGACAATACTTCATCGTCCAATTAGTCGTGCCAACGACGGCAATGAAACTGCTCGCTGAAACAACCGATCCTTGTTCCAGCGTGAACACATCTTCAACATCGTATTAGTAATCGGTGGAGTCTCGTGGCACTATTGAACACGCGCATTGGAGGAAAACTTTTGAATCCCGCGGGAATTGGAAAAAATTCATTCCCTAAGTTACTGAAATCTCCCAGGATCACTTTTATTTACGATCGCTTTTATTTTTAGGACCATCCAACATTGCGCGTCCCAAAGACCGATAAGAAATTTAGGAAATTCGACCTATCCGGCATCGCAGTACCTTTTATTTCGCGATAGGCTTCTCATTCCCTATTTTTTTTTACCTTTAGGCTTCTTTGAGACATGATGAAGAACCTCGAAGCGGAGCTTCGAGCGTTGTACATTTTTAAAATGACTCTTCTATGGGCTCTATAAAGCCCTTTTTCATAATGCAAGCATGTCAGGGTACCTGGATATAGCAGACCTTTTTATGTATATACTTCGAGCTAGGTATCTCGCGTCACCTCAACCTTTACTCCCTTTTACTTTTTCCTTTTTATAAACTTTATCCCAACGCACTTAAAAAGAACTCCTCTACATTGCAGCGGGTCCTTTGGGACCGATTGTTCTAGGATAATTACGAGAAAGTCCAATTTTGATCGTTAACGTTCTCTAAGCCTTAACCGTACATAAGGATTATCGTAGACCGATGTTTTGCTACAATTCATACTTCATGGTGTTACAAATTGAATGATAAGAAATTCTGTCGTAATTGAATTGCTACTGGGGTACAAAAAACAAATAAAATACTTTTGGCAGAGACCATATGAGCAGTTTGAGGTTACCTTATATGCATTTTCTCATCTACCAAAATCCGTTCTGTCTGTGGGCAACGAGAACAAGCAGGGCTTACCCTCGGGGATTCGGCTGATTGAATCTCCGAGCAATGTCGGCCAATATATAGGATAGTCGAACGGGAGATCGCGGAAAGGAAGAAAAGAGGGATATCCAACAGAGGCCCGTGTAAGAAGATAGAGCATGGACTAAGCTTTACTTTACTACTCCATAGAGACTATATATAAAATCGCGAAATCAATCGGGAATCCCCAAACACTCTGCGAAATTCCCTCGAACTATCGACGCTATATCGTTTCAATCCTTTATTTTACGTTACTTTTTATAGTTCCGTATCGAAAAACGTAACCCTTTTGGTCAGAGACGGTTGTCCGTCCGTCCGTCTGTCTGTCCTTATCTCACAGGCCTTTAACTTCTAAACGATTTAATTTATCGATTCGAAATTTGGCACCCACCTAAACTGATACGTTCTAAAGATGGCCCTCGAGCCATTTTTGAAGAAATATTCTGTCGAGAATTTGGAATGACCGAAATGTGGGATCTCAAAAAAAAAAAAATGTTTCCGTCCTGCCGAATGGGGTATCGTTTAAAAGGGTTTACCCTGGATTGAAGACAAGTTTTTTAAATATTTTTGTCGACGAATATTTTCAACAATATCCATCAACAAAATGTTCGTTTTTTTACTATCCTCCCCTTCCCCGCCCCTAATGTCAAAACTACTGCATCGAAAATTCGGAAATAATTCTGAAATATGAAGGTGTATGGACAGTTCGGAGGAAAACTATAGCGATGCCGAAATGATCATTGGTTTTAGAAATATATGAAATTGAAGACTTCACTTATTGTTAGGGGAATAGGTAAGCTATCCCTCGGCGCGTGAGGAATGTGCTTCACGCTTTACCTGCGTTTTTTCGAATATCCTAGCTTGGGTTTCGAGTAATCCAGGGAATCTTACCGAAAAACGAGCATTTCCTTGAATCGACTAAACTAACGATTATGGAAATAAACATAAATGTTTATCTGCTAGAATCAAATTTTTGGTAATTATATACTGATATTCGATGGTAAGCTTATTGATTGTTTGATGAACGATCCTGAAGATTTCATGGTACTTTTGAAATATTAGTTTCGACCAATGGAGAAGTCTATAAAGTTACTAAAATTCCTACTATAGATTTGTTCATACACCGAGCGTTATTGCTTTTTTTTCTCTATACACACATGCACAGTTTAATATTGTCCCAGAAATCGCTCGACCGTATAAATATTTCATTACCACGAGAACTACTTGAGAAGATCGATCGTGGGCAAACACTGGCGTCGAGCCAACACTCTCGCAATGACACATCGAGATCGAAGAACCGCCACACAGTCATGCGCAACAAAAGTGAGCTTGTTCACGATGTCATTTATTTTTCAAGCATTTAGCAAAGATGGTGGAACGCTAGTCCCACCCCAGCGGTATCTGTGGTGGATTATTCGACGTTTTATTCACCTCGTGTCTG
Source organism: Oxytorus armatus (assembly GCA_958009045.1). Classification (NCBI taxonomy): domain Eukaryota; kingdom Metazoa; phylum Arthropoda; class Insecta; order Hymenoptera; family Ichneumonidae; genus Oxytorus; species Oxytorus armatus. Next base: position 13,507,385 of record OY253748.1, read on the forward strand.
TACCACAATGTCGACGAGTGTCTAGTTATATGGAAAAGTAACGACTGCAAGATAGTTTGCAAGTGTCCCGAGAGTTCGGTGAGCCGCACCGTCGACAGGAAATCGTCTCGGTACGACGAGTTGACATTCCCGTATATTCATTTATAGCCGAAGGTATATACGTTCGTCATTATCTGTCTGTCTTTTTACAATGGATTTGACTTACATCAGTTTCCTCTCAGCTCTTCGAAGCTCCCTCATGCAATACTTTTGGAGGGCACTCAACAGGACAATGAGATCATTCATCTACCTCCGGTGTAATTACCAAAGTAAAGTGGGTGTTATGATTGCGTTTAAAGAAACAGAACAACTGGAGCTGCCATATTGTTTCCTCGTCATTTTTGGCCTGTCACTAATTTTCATCTGTGGTTTGTGTATGCAGAAAAATTATGAGCAAGCTATATGCGAGTTTCAATTTGCACCATTTTTCTTTAACTTAACTAGAATCGGTGTACGCGCGTCGAGCGCTCCTTTTGTAGGTTACACGTTCATCGTGCAATCTGAAGTATGGACATTAATGAACTCTGAATACTTCATCGACATCCAATCATAATGACGAGTTAGTCGGTTTCAGAAATAAATCGCATTTCGAGATATTTCGTGACGTTTCTTTTTGTTTAGGGGGGATAGTGTGAGGTTTGCTTGATAATTTATGAATTTTTCGAAAAATTGAAGATACTTTAAATATGGAATGCTTATATCAATTTTCTCAAAATTTGATATCAAATATCCCGTCATTGTACCCCATTCATGTAAGAAGTTTTGGGCCGATAACCTAAAAACTGCAGGAGTCTTAAAATACCTATAGCGAAAAGTATTTCATCGATTATTTGCGTAGAATGTTTTAGTCCGGTAGCTCGAAAATCGCATTGGTTATGCTCTTAAGACGAAGGCGCAATGTACCACGTGATAGATGGGCATGCAAGAGATAATTGCAAATTATTATCGATATTTTCTCCCAAATGGCCTAATCGATCGACATGATATAAGTTTAGCCACCTTTTGTCAGGATACAGCAGTGACTAGCCGTATTTCATTCCGTTCATTTGTGTCATTTCGGAGAAAGTACAATTCGCTTTTTCGAAGTGGTTTCGGAGCGTCCATTTCATTAACAGACATTCTTGACAAAATTGAAAAACAAACAAATTCAAAGACAAAGTGCATTGCAATTTTTGGCCAAACGCCATTCCTAAACTCTCAAGCCGAACGATTTTTAATTTGAACGAATAATTCTAGATATCTCTAGCTACAACTTAATAGCGAGAAAATCAATAATTGAATGGAAAGGCATCGAGTAGATAATTTCGTAAATTGATACGATTATTATCGGGGAGGCATTATGAGAATTCGAAGAAACAACGATGGAAATACGAGGGGGGGCCCAAAAAAAAACGGGAATTTCGTCATAATTTCTTAATTTTTTAATATTTTTACACCAAATTTTGATCACCTTCAAAGTATTCTCCTTTGACCACAACGCACCTTTGCAAACGATCCTTCCAATGTTCGAAACATTTTTTAAATTCACTTATTGGGATGTTCTTTAGACCTTCCAGCGATTTTTGTTTTACCTCCTCCACAGTAGCAAAACGCTTCCCTCTCATGTCCCTTTTGAGTCTGGGGAACAAAAAAAATCTCAGGGGGCTAGATCCGGTGAGTAGGGGGGGTGGACAATTGGTGTCATGCAGTTTTTGGTCAAAAACTGCTTTACGGAGAGAGCGGCGTGGGCCGGCGCGTTGTCATGATGGAGGAACCAGTCACTTGTGCGCCAAAGATCTGCCCTTTTCTTCCGGATATTTTCCCTCAATCTTTGCAAAACCTCCAAGTAGAACTTCTGGTTGACAGTTTGACCCGGGGGAACGAACTCCGCGTGCACAACACCTCTGCAATCGAAGAAACAAATGAGCATTGTCTTGATGTTTGACTTCACTTGGCGAGCTTTTTTCGGACGAGGAGAGCGAGGTGTCTTCCACTGGCTTGATTGCTGCTTTGTTTCGGGGTCGTATCCATAGCACCACGATTCATCACCAGTAATCACCTTGGAAAAAGTTCAGGGTTCTCTTCGAGCTAATTTTGAAGTTCAAAACATGCCAGAAGGCGACGGACAAATTTGGCTGCAACTCTGCTCATGTGCAAATCTTTGGATAAAATCCTCTGAATTGAACTCCATGATATCCCAGACATCTCACAGAGTTGATCAATGGTTCGGCGACGGTCTTCATGAATGAGAGCATTGATTTTGTCGACGTTTTCGTCACTTCTTGACGTTGAGGGGCGTCCTGAACGGAGTTGGTCTTCAATTGACATTTCTCCATTTTTAAAACGTGAAAACCACTCGTAGACTCTGGTTTTACTTAGGGCAGCATCTCCATAAGCAGTCTTAAGCATTACAGTAGTTTCCGCGACCGATTTCCCCAACAGGAAACAACATTTCACAGCCGCGCGTTGCTCTCGACAATCAGCCATCACGTTTTCGCCGAAATGGAAAAAGTTGTTTCACTACAAAAAATCCCACGGGCGAACCGATGCACTCACGGCGACAGAACTTCGCACACTAACTCAGGAGACGTGCCCCCAACGGATACCTGGTTGAGCAATGGGTTCCCCCGCTCTCCCTCCCCGCCGCAGCGCAATTTCCGATTTTTTTGGGTCCCCCCTCGTATATAATAGTGAAAATGGCCACAAATGGTAGACTGGTCAAAAACGGTACGTCTATCCTAGACTTTCTCCGACTGTAGCGGAGATTTACGACAATTTTTCCTTACTTTGGAAAATCTACAACTTTTCAGTCCCGATGAAAAAAAGTTTAATTTTGTTTTTTCTTTAAATTGAAAATCGGGAAAACAATAAATAGAGCAATCCGGTATGACTGTTACGAAGAAAATGTTTTCAAGAAAACAAAGGAAATACAATTAATTAATTTTCTTTCTCCGAAGAACGGAAAATCGTTTTGTTCCATTATGTCGTTCGTGAACGAGACGCGGCATCGTTTATCGACAATGAAAATAGAATGCATATATATACGTATGTATTTCGCCGCTTCTCACTCTCGGCAGAGATGATAGACACCGCAGGCAATGTTTCGAGTAAATGACAATTTCCACGAGGCTTATAGACGGAGGAGAGCATTGGCTCACCTTAATGAACATCGATTATCCATTAAACACCCGTGAATGTACATGCAAGTATATATATATATATATACAAAGCTACAAAGTTGTGTATATGTATATACAGTGCTGAGCATTTGAAGTGGAATGCGGATATCTTCGCCGATTGTTGCGAAAATTTGACGAATTTGAAAATTGCACTTCGACGATGCCCACCGTTTCCGAGAAACAATAACACTCTTTTCTTTTCAACGAGATCATAGGCCCTCGTGAATAACGCATCCACGATCCACGATAAAAATGAGCCCAATCTGTCCAACAGTTTTCGCGCTACCCCGGAAAAAAGATTTCCAATTTAACCCACCCGCGTCACCGGGGGTTGTGCAGTTTTCGTCCCTGTTTGTAACCCTTTGGTTGAAGAGGGTAAATACCCTCTATCGTATCCGCGACCCATGAATCACGAGGTCGACGAATCACCCGATTTTCCATCCCCCCCACATTTTCGTTGTGCACGTGCGCAGTCGATGACCAATCTCAATGGGACCCGTTTCGTTCGAAAGATTATGAAATTTCCTTGAAAGTACTTTTTTGGAATTTTCAAATTCGTGAAATTTTCTAAAATTGGCGAAGATATTTGCATTCCACTTCAAATGCCCAGCACTGTAGGCGAAGCGATATTCCCTCCCCAGCAGGTTCTGTAACAGGATTGGTACATGGTCATAATCACAGGGGGCCGAACAGTGATTTTAGTGAGCGTGCTATCGTGCAAATTTTAGGCCTTGTTCATAACACTGTATCGCACGAGAATCTCGATTCTGTCGAATCTGTATAAAATAATCTCCCCCCCACCATATTATGGACATGTCGAGAAATATCTCAAAATGCGATTCATTTCTGCGGCCGACTAACTCGTCATTATGATTGGCTACCGATGTCGTGCTCGGTGTTCGTTTATCTGCGTACTTCAGATCGCACGATTAACCTAACCCACAAAAACAGCGCCGCGAAGCGCGTACACCGATTCTAGTGAATGTTAAAAGTAACTAAAATCGAAGTATCAGTTTATGACTGTACTCATACACGGATCGTCATAATTTTAATCGCCCTGGACAATTTTTCCTCGTTATTATCCATCGATCGTAAAATTGAACAATTTTAATTTCGTCGAAGTTACGAACGTCCTGGGAAAAACATAAAATGTGCTTAACTAGAGAAAATGTGCTTAACTAGAGAAAACTTACTCCACAATTGTACGGGAATAAGAGGTCTGTTCAAAAAGTATCGAGAATTTTGAATTTCCGCGGGCTACGTATATTCGATTTTTGATTTTTTTGTGGCGTTAGGTTGGTACTCGTGTCCCTCACTTATGCTGAAAAAATCGGCCATTTTGAAATTTTAGTTAATTGTTGACAGCTGTTTTGGTTAGACGTGTTTTGGCTTGTCTTCGATTTTTGCCTATTCCAAAAAAGCAGCTTCCATTGCGATGATTGAGCTTTGGTTTCCACGTCATACCGATGATTCGTCACCAGTTATGACCCTCTGGAGACAATTTGGGTCGTCGCGGACCGAGTCCAACAGCTCCTTAGCAATGTTAACGCGACACTGTTTTTGTTCGAAATTGAGCAATTTTGGCACGAATTTAGCGGCGACTCGTCTCATGCCCAAATCATTGGTAAAAATCGAATAGCACGAGCCAATCGATATGTTTAGTTCCTCAGCAACTTCTCTAACGGTAATTCGACGATTGGCCAATATTATTTTGTTCACTTCATCAATGTTTTCGTCTGTTGTTGATGTGCTCGGGCGTCCACAACGCATTTCGTTGTTCGCATCTTCTCGGCTCTCTGAGAACATTTTGTACCACCGATGAACGTTGCTTTGGTCCAAGGTAGCTTCACCATATGCCACAGTCAACATTCGAAATGCGTCCGCGCACTTAATTTTGTTTTTCACACAAAATTTCATACAGATTCTTTGATCCATTTTTTGGATCAGGCAAAAATCAAAATCAAAATCAAACCAAACAAGCCCAAACACGTCCAACCAAAACAGCTGTCAACAATTAACTAAACATTCAAAATGGCCGATTTTTTCAGCATAAGTGAGGGACATGAGTACCAACCTAACGCCACAAAAAAAAATCGAAAATCGAATATACGTAGGCCGCGGAAATTCAAAATTCGCGATACTTTTTGAACAGACCTCGGATATGCAATATTCGTACAAAAACTACATGACTTAGCCTGTCAATAGGCTTAAGGAGGCAATAAAATGAAACTCCGGCTCGGTTTTGTTGAAAAAAATCATTTCTCGTATTCCAAGCTCGTGTCCTAGTATTTGATTATTCGAGAAGACTGGACTCTTTAGTATGTAAAACAATATAAACCAAAATATTTGGGAAAGGAACGTTGATGAACGCCGGTCAGAACGACCATATTCAGTTTGGGCATTCAACATTCCGTTTCGAAATATTTTGGTTTATATATTTTTAACATAACAGAGAGTCCTATCATTGTCCTCGAAAAATCGAAAAAAAAAAAAACAGGCCACGAGCTTGGAATCCGAGAAACAATTTTTTTTCAACAAAATTGAACCAGATCTTTATTTTATCGTCTCTTAAGGGTGCCATCCCGTGTATAGGGTCTTTTTTCCTCTTTTTTTGGGAATTTTGTTGGGCGATATAAATAAAGATACAACTGCGAAATTTTTAACACTTATCTATTCACACTTTGAGCAGACTTTACAATTTTTTCAGCCCGAAATCGTCGTTCATTGCTGAGGTACGCGGCAACTTAGTCGCTCATTTTCAAAAAACGTTTACCACGATTGCGGGCGTTCTGCTTATCTGAAACAAAAAAATCAAACGGCTTTTTAATCTGCGAAGTTTACCTAGTCTTGGAACTAGGATTATCAAAAAATATTGAAAAGTTTTTCTTGTTATGCTGAGGAAGTCGTGAAAAAAAAACAAAATTGACGATAAGATTTCAACAAGTTGCCAAAAATAAACTTTTTAATATTTTTTGATAATCCTAGTTCCAAAATTAGTTAAAACTTCACAGATTGAAATGCCGTTTGATTTTTTTGTTTTAGATAAGTAGAACACCCGCAATTGTGATAATCGTTTTTTTGAAAATGTTTGGCTAAGTTGCCGTGTACCTCAGCAATGAGCGACGATTTCGTGCTGAAAAAATTGTAAAGTGTGCTCAAAATATGAATGAATATGTGGTAAAAATTTCGCAGTTGTATCTTCGTTTAGTTCGTACAAAAAAATCGTCAAAAAAAGCTTAAAAAAAGAGCCTTCACACGGGATGACGGCCTTACTAAGGGATGGTAAGGGTTTTAGCGTGAAAAAAAAAACACTTTTTCTTCGATTTTTTTTAGAAATATGGATTGAGCAAATTTATTAAAACTTTTTGTACATTATTAAGTATGATTTCAACAACACTCGGTAATTTTTTTATGCGGAAATATCGACAAACAAGCCGGTGACAGAGCTTTTCCAAGAACGTCATTGGAAATAGACGATTTGCGGTGTACGCTGTATGTCAGCTGGAAATTATCTGACATAAAAAAGCATTGAAATTTAGTCAAAGTATCATTAAATCCTCTCCCCAACGTTCTCTGATTATTATTTTTTTAATTTTTTAATTTTTGGTGGTCATTTAAAGTGAAAACCGCTATTTTTTACGAAAAATTCCGCCATTTTGTAAGTGGAAAACCCCCTTAATGTAAAAGAAAAATCTAAAACTTAAAGTTAGGGGGAGGTATTTTATATGTAGAAAGTGTGTACCAAGTTTGAAATAAATCAGTAATGTAGTTTTTAAAGGGGAGGAGACTAACTAGTCAATAACTTCGAGAGTTTTGCAGTTTTTTCTAATCAACCAAACTCAATTGTTTTTTGTCAGAACGTTCGTAACTTTTACCACATACAATTTGATCAGTAAAATAAAGTATCTCGAATTTTATAAAAATCCTTTGAACAATTTGAGGAATATACTGATTTTTTGATATTTTAATCAATTTTTCAAATTCCTGGAACAATTAATTTGCGAATTTTACACGAGAAAATGATTCGGTGCAACATTTACGATATTTCGATTTAAATATTGAACGAGAGGTAACTTTGCACACCCTCTCGCGAATCACGGATACGATGAAGGCAACGAATACCAATCAATTATCGGCGTGTACCATATACATACATAGTTTTTTTTGTATACGGTACATCACACGGCTCCTTCCTCTCTTTGGTCTGTCGCATCAGTCGACCTCGTATCGTATAACCCGATCGTTTCGCCTCGTCTCGTCATCCACCTACCTCCTCCTAACAGCTTCACAGTTCCAGATAGGGCCGTAAATGCTCCTACACATCGAACCCCGGTAGAACGCGCTTGACGTTTATTAGATCCACCGTTGTCTACACGAGCTGGGCTGGTGTGTGTACGCCTATGTACAAACCTTCTGATGCAACTTCTGGTACTATGGACCGGTGTAGTATTAGTTCTCCAATCACGATAAATTTCCCTCTGAAACTGACCCACTTACGTCGACGTCAAAGACATTTTTTTTGTAGTTTAGATTTTAGTTTCCGTTTATGATTTTTCTTTGTTATAAATTTATGTCTAATGTTTTGCCCTCCAGCTATTGAGACAAGTTGATTTTGTCCTTTTTGTTACTTTGGCTTTCTCTGAGGAAGCTTTGCTTACGTGAAACGAAAATATTCTCGAGTCTAATACCAATACGTTCAGGATGTGCTAAAAGATCGAAAAATCACATTCGGTGATAATATTCAACTTGCCATAGGGTTGATGAAAATCTACAAAATCAGCTACTAGATGTTTCGTAAATTCATGTATATTCAAAGCTTTGTGCTTTAGAACGTGGTGGCGAAAATCTTTGGCATTGTTTGAAATGTTTAATTTCATTCGAAATTGTATGTGGGCTTAAACTTTCTTAAGGTAGTAGTCTGGTAACTTAAGCCGATTTTCATGTCTTTTTTGGAGGGCGTTTTTTTGTAGGAAAATAAAAATGAATCGTTTTGGATATTTAGGATGTTTTTATTTACATATTAAAGATACAAAAAAAAAATTTTGTTGAAAAAATTTAATAGTTTATTATTATTATTATTATTGATCGAAGTAGGCACCTCGAAAAAAAATCGCGTGTGTAGCCCCGGTGATTTTGGCTCTTGATGTTATCTGAAATAAAAAATTCTTGATAATTCTTAATCTATAGACATGTCATTCTGGTCGGAACTACTGAAATTAAATTTCATGGATAAATAACAAAATGGCGGACTTTGGAAAAAAAAGTCCTTTTATTTCGCCCGCCATTTTGTTATTTATCCATGAAATTTAATTTTATTAGTTATAGTACCTATTTCAATGGTACGACCTGTCATTTATATGTTGCGGAACGGTCACTTGTACGAATCCGACGATGATGACTCGGGTGTCGCGTTGATAAAGGAAATTTTGCGAGACGAACTGACTTCTCGATTTTGTTTGACGTACGATTCCATTATCGGAGTAAATGCAAGGCAAGTAGCGAGTTTCCTTGATCCGCGATATAAAGACTTGCTCGGGGAGTCTCCGGAAGCACGAAATGATGTTCGATCATTTGTGCGAAACCAGTTTACAACCGATCTAATTGCGCAGAGTGAAAACGAAAATCAGCAAACGGCGATGGACTTTCTTTTTCAAAATGCTCTTACCGGTAACACAGCTGATACTCAGTTCGAAATGTATCTGATCGAGCCCAAAATTAGTTACAATATGAACCCCTTCGAATGGTGGGCAACTCGGGAAAAACGGTAACCTGAACTCGCAACTCTCGTACGGAAATATTTGTGCATTCCAGCGACATCGCCCAGTTCCGAACGAGTATTTTCTACGGCCGGGAACATTCTTCGTCCGAAACGAAATTGTCTGCTCCCCGAAAATGTTTATCTTCTCGTATTCTTGTACCAGAAACGCAAATTTATGTAAATTGGTTGTTTTTTTTTGTTTATTACAGAAATAAACTTTACTTACACCCTGATGCTAATTATTTTACAGAACTGATTTCTTCAACAAAGTACTTTAGTCTCGTTAGAAATTGTAGTTTTCGTCGGATGTGAATTACAGTACAGAAAAAGTTTGGTAATAATTGTAAATGTGCCTGCAAGATTTTTTCCAGGAATCTTCGTTATAATGATAATCTAATTTGTTTAATATTGATATCAGTCGGTAAAAATAAAAAATGGTCAACTAATGGTAAGGTCAGGTAATGAGTTATTATTCGTCTTATCAATATACTTCGCAAACATTGTTCTTGGCAACATCTACGCATGCCTCACAAATTGTGTAAATTGAACAATTATTTTCAGCATTTTCGGCATCAACTATCGGCGGTAATTGCCCGATATTATCCGTTATTATCCGAGTACCCGGTTACCCGGATACCCCGGATACCCGCATACCCGAATCCGTTATTACCCGGATATTATCGAGTTATCGAGATATACGGATTTGAAGCGTTGGATCCGTGAAACCCGAATTACTCGGGTATCCGGATACCCGGAAAAGTTCAAGCTCTATTGTTTAGATTGAATTAGAGATGGGCGATATTGAAAATATAATCAATTGTCAAGTAATCGATTACGAATATAATCGATATCTACAAATCGATTTTTTTTTTCGGAAATGTGATATATTTATTAATACTTTTTTTAAAAAGTGCCTATTTATTCGATAATCACCCAAAATATTTACTTTAAAAATTCGGTAAGAAGAACTCATTTCGCCCCATTAAAAGTAGAATCTAAATAGCAAAAAAACCCAAGATCACAATCAAATGACCCGTGCAGAAATTGTGGCAGGGATCCAGCTGGATTCCAGCAATTATCCCCAGTCTCTGGCCAGGATCCGACTGGATATCCGATTGGATCCCAACAGGGAATCGTCACGCTTGTAAGTTGGATTCCAGTCGGGACTCCCGACCGGGAGTCCCGACTGGGATCCGGCTGGGATCCAAGAGGAGTTATATGGGATCTGACGGGATCCCTAAAGGATTTTACAGGGTCATCGTAGATACGCGTAAATCGCAATAAATCTGTTTACCCGAGAAATATGAGATGATATACATTTATTATGTAATACTTAATAAATTAGGTTATAAAAATAGATGATAAATATGGCGATAGCTTATTATTTTAGATTTTTTTAATTTATCGCTTTGGAAACAGCTTGTTTATGTTTTTTTAAGCCAATGACGTAAAGATTTGTTAATTCGGCGGGCGGGGTTGACGTCCATCCCAATCTTTTGCGTTTGATATCGCATTTCCGACATATTTCAATACCTCATCCTCATTGACAGATGATCCATCTGAGTGCGTGTGGTATCTCGTAAGTGCGGCTGAAATCAGATTTCAAAAAATAGTTACATCTATTTGCTTTTCTGTTAGTCTTGCGACAAGTTGAGAATTATGAATATAGCTCATAATTTTTTGTAGCGTAGTTCATCAGAGCAAATGTTTTAACATTCTCAACTTATCGCAAGGTTCAGTTTGCACCGATAAGCCCATTTGGCTTTGCAAGGTCTCAGTTTCTTCATGAGAAGATTTTGTATGGTCCAACGGTACACATTTTCATTTGAAGCTCATGCACAGATATCCTCTGCACATTTGAATCTCATGCACAGAGGATATCTGCGCATGAGGTTCAAATGAAAATGTGTACCGTCAGACCATAAAAAATCTTCTCATGAAGAGTCAATCATCAGTGCAAAGTGAACCTTGCGACAAGTTGAGAATGTTAAATATTTGCTGTGATGAATTACGCTACAAAAAATTATTTCAATTATGAATATATCTCATACTTTTTTTGTAGTGTAGTTCATCAGAGCAAATATTTTAACATTCTCAACTTGTCGCAAGGCTCAGTTTGCACCGATAAGCCCATTTAGCTTTTTTGGTGGTCCGATGGCACACATTTTCAATTGAAGCCCATGGGCAGAGGATATCTGCGCATGAGCTTTAAATGAAAATGTGTATCGTCGGACCATACAAAATCTTCTCATGAAGAGCCAAATGCGCTTATCAGTGCAAACTTAACCTTGCAACAAGTTGAGCAAATTAAAATATTTGCTCTGATGAATTACGCTACAAAAAAAATTGTTTCAATTATGAATATATCTGATTATTTTGGTGTTCTTCGAGTAGTATTTTTTAAAAGCAACAGTGTCGCAGTTTTTATTCATCTTTTGCCAACTCGAGCCCGTTGATACAACTGACTATGAACCTGCTTTCAATAATTCATTTTAGGCTTTCTATTGAAACGTAAATTATTAAAAATTTTCTTTCTTACTTGAAACTGATGTCGATGCCTTGTTTGGTATGGCATAACCTTTTGATAACTTCTTGATCGATGACTGTGAAGATGTTTGAGGACGTATAACCTTTGCAGTTGAGTTCTGACGTCAAAAAGATTTGTTTCGAGCTCTCCTCGACACCTTGAATACTTCAGCTTGTGAACTAGTAGATGATGAACTGGAGCTCCTCGACGATTTTTCGATTGGTACTAGAAAGGAAAACAAATTGTTAACTACATTTTTGTATGTTCAGTATTCCAGGCTAAATCGAAGCATCTGTAATCGTCCCCTTCTAGGATTTGGTACCCAATTTTTTATTTTATTACAAACCTAAAAGGCATCCATCTTTTTTGAAGATTTTTTCTGACAGCCCCCATTTGAAATAAAATAATAATAATAATGTTTTTTCTCCAAAAAACCTATGAACATACCATCTGTTCCATTTTGTAGGCTTGGTACATCAAGCAATTCCTCCATTGATTTTTTTTCAAATGCTTCCATGATACGACTTGCTTTTTTTAAATGATTTTCTTCTGCATCCGTAGTAAAAGCATAGGCTTCGGTTCGTAACTTTTTGAGTCGCTGCAGTGCCACATCATATGCACCTAAAGTTTGAAGAAAAATCTTAGTGGCGGTTGTTCTTTCTTAACTCTGCCCTGGAGCAATTCACAAGATTTCTTTGTGTATGGCGGTTGGGGATATTTTATAAAACAAACTTTTGTCTTCCAGTCGCAGGAAATCCACGACGCAGGTACTATATCAACGTCCAGAAGACCTTCTTTTTGACTTTGAGAAAACTGTACAAGTTGAAACTTATAATTTTTTTCATCTGTGCCTGAGATGCCTAGAAACATTAACAATAACAAAGAAAATTACGTTTTCATTTGTATGCACTGCTTGTACCGTTTCAGTACTTACCCGAGTGTAAATTCATTTCCTTCATCGTTGCATTAATTTTTTTCTGCATCTTTCAATTCTCTGTCGAATTTTTTTCACGATTTTCCGATTAAAACGACGATTTTTAAGCACAACCCGATTCCTTACGTTTAATTAGTTCGATAGATTATATAATTTTCACACAAAACTGAAAACTAATATATAAGCTCGGACTTACATGCCCAAAAATATTCTGACGCAATGATTCACAGAAAACGTGGTCGCCACGATGCGTATTTATAGGTTATGTTTCGCCACTACCGGCTTTGTCCTTGAATTTTATTTCTATTTTCTTGATTTTTTATGCGACGATATTTGAACGAATAAACCAATTGTTCTTTTTGTTTATCACTACAACTGTACATAGAATATACACGTAAAACTGCAAAAAAAATCACTCTAACTCGGGCTTGAAACCTCTTGCACTATGAGAAGTTCGCGCAATACAATGTACAATCGGTGTCGGTACGGCATGCGTACGAATAAAGTATATACGAGTACAACACACACACACACACACACACACACAGACCGGCGACTGTGTTTCACCGCGCGGCTTATGCCGCTATCACTCTATGGATATATAATTTGTTTACATTTATAACAAGTACATTTGCTATTATACCAACTTAAGCAATATACTTATTGCTTATAAGTAATATTTGGTGACATTTTTTTAATTCTTTGATTTTTCACTATTTCTTTATGCCCAAGAGAATTCTATTATTTTTTGGATCGTATCTATAACTCGTATTTATAAACTCGGTATAAAAGTTTTATAGAAGCTGTGATTTAATGATGGAGAAGCGGAATTACGGAAACTTTCGGGCTTCCTCCTTGCGCTAATACTTTTGTAAGTCTTGTTTACAACCACACACAAAAACACACACGCGACGCGCACACTTTAAAATATACCTTATCAATCACGTTATCTGGGGGCACGCCCCGGTCCAGCTGGAATCCAGCTAGATCCAGCTAGATCCAGCTAGATCCTAGATGCAAATTTTTTGTTGAAATCCCCAAAAATTATCGACAGATATTTTACGGGAAAATGATAATAATAGCCCGATTATTGAAACCAGAAACCTCAATTTATACAGTTAAAGTTTCGCTGATCAGTGGTAATCGGGATACCACCCGGGATCCAGCTGGAATCCTAGAAGGAAATTCTTTGCTGAAATGTTGAAAAATTATCGATGGATATTTAATAGAAAAATAATATTAAATCCGATTATTGAAATCAGAAACTTTTATTTATACAATTTGAAGTTTTCTCGATCAGCGATAATCGGGATAGAACCTGGGATCCACCTGGAATCCGGAAGGGAATCCCTTGATAGGGAGATCCTGACAAATCCCGATCGGGATTTGGCTGGAAACGGGGACACCCTACCAAATTTCTGCCTGGGGAATGATACAGGATACAAATTTTTGAATTATATATAAAACTAACTGTGACCCGCGATTTCACCCGCGTTAAATTTGGATTATATATCTGTTTCATATACATTATGACTACATAACCAAGTGCATCTCATTAAGTATAAATACCATTCGGATATTATGTGGAAAAATAACAGGACCAATGACTAAAAAATACACCGACGCCACCACCGCTTTTTGGGGTCATAGCATAAAGTTATATGGCCTAGATCCTTCCTAAATAAACGGGCTATCTAATACAAAAAGAATTTTTCAAATTGGATTAGTATTGCCTGAGATTAGCGCGTTCGAACAAACATACAAAGTCTCCAGCTTTATTATAACATAGTAGTAAGAGTAAGATAAAATGGAATATGACTCGTATCATCTCCGAGATATCACAATGGAAGAAAACAGGAATCCGTTATACAATATATTTTTTTCACGACCATAAAAAATAAACATTTTATTTTGCACAATAATGAAAACGAAAATAGTCGATTTCGATTATATTTAGCCACAATAAATCGCACAATTGCTGCAAATAATTGATATACATGAATAAAAAACAATCGATTTGACGGAAATCGATGGTAATCACCCATCTCTGGATAGAATACAGAAGAAAAAAAACATGAAAATTACAAACAAAGCAAATTGCTTCCTAATTATTTTGTCTCCTTCACAAAACTTCCCGAACGAGAAAGCCACAATTGAAGAAATAACTTGTTCATAGACTAGGATTTGTCAGCGAGATAAAATAATGAGGAAGCAATGTGCAAGTTTTTTATTTCCACGTTTTTTTTTCGCCCATCTGTCCACCGTCCAATATTGGTTTTGAGAATATATAACTTTGTCAATTAATTAACGTTCGTTATTATGCGCGAACATTTTTCGTGATAGTGCTCTGGAACACGTTTCCGAGGTAGCGAAAACCGCAATTTGTTTTTTATACGCATTCATGAAAATTCATAGAAAATCGGTGCGTTGGAAAAATAATGAAAATTTCGTAGAACGAAAAGAGCTTCACTTGAAGTTCCGGAGAAAACCAGTGTGCCATCACAGTGATTACGACTTTTTGTTTGTCCTTGTTTGAAATATTATAAAATTTCGTAAACGTCAATATTTTAGAAGTAAAAGTAACACTATATTGAAGTGTTTTTAACTCAAAATTTGAATTCCAACCAAAAACAAATTGTATATTTTTATAAATTACGAGCTGTGCGGTTTCATCCGCCTCAAATTTCCGTCCCCCGATTCAACGCGCCGCGGGCGCTCCTTAGCGTCATAGCATAAAGTTATACGAGTGTGGTGTAAAGCCTTCCTCAATTAATGGGCTATCTAATGCAACAAGAATTTTTGCATATCGGATTAGTATTTCCTGAGATGAGCGCGTTCGAACAAATATACAAACATACAAACATGCAAACATACAGGCATACAGACATACAAACATACAACCGTACAACCATATAAACATACAAACATACAAACATACAGACATACAGACATACAATCATACAAACTTTCCAGCTTTATTATAGTAGTAAGATTTTGTTTGGGTTTAGGTTTGTATGGGTCTCTTTCGGTTAATATCATTCTAACGGTGCACGAGAAATTAAATAATAAAAATAATGATATTGACTTGAAATTGTCTTTGTGCCTATTTGTCAATCACGAGTCCCCGTGTTCAGAATTAAACAACAAAATGGTTAGAACGTTCAAAGTTACTTTGCCATCCTGTTAGCGTGCACTAATTGCCACGTGAATCATTTTACGTTATTATCCTCGGTCTGGAAGAGGTCTCACGTGGGAGAATGTTTTTAATCCACCCGACCGAGGGAGCTAATATTTCCCACAACGCTAGAGACTGTTGTGACGTTCGTCCTCCGGGAAAATAGGGAGAACAAATTTTCCTTTCGTATATAACACGATATAACGCTACATCCGTGCTTCAATTCCAGCGTTATCGCTCTTTCGTAATTCCAACGTGACTACCCTCTCAATTTCCGCTGGTATAAACACGCGCAAATCTTTCTCGTCTTTCTCGCATTTATTTTTCATCGTCAACTCCCCCAGAAGCCTCCGGGCTTGAAAAGGATTTACTAATGTTGGAAAAATTCGATTTTCCATTTGATTTTGTAAATGCCGCACTCTGACATTCCCATCAATTTCCCATCATAGCTGCACAAATTGAAAAATCATTTATCAATTTCACAAACCTCTTTTTTATACGGTCGATCGCGTAATATAGACTCTTCCGTTTGACGTACTCCGTGACTTCGTCCAAATGTTCACTTTATCGTCTGAAATATAATCATATAATACCAATAAAAAATTGCTTTCTAGCACCATACATATTTTTCACCAAATATTAATAGTTTTCATTGCCACATTATTTTTTCATAATTTTTTAATTGAGTTATGTTCAGTAAAAAACTCGTCGTTTATTTTTCTGTTATCAAATAACTATTTTAAATATCAAATTTAAAAAACAATTAAATTACATTAACTTAATTTTTTTGAAGCACCTGTAGAACCGAATCCACCTTTAAAGGTATTACATTTTTTTTTTTAACTAGGAATTTACTATAGGCATTTTAGAAAATTAAACACTTTTGTCGATAACGAACCGTGCTGATTTACGAGAGAAAAAAACCTATAAATCAGTATGGAGTGTTTCTTCGTACCACTCTAAAATATACTAGAGCAAAACGTGCAAATTAGATACTTATAGACCACTTCGTCATTATTTTGGCTCGTTCACAAATCCTCCTCTACGAACAAGTTAATTTTTTTACCTTGGCTTCCTCATAGAAGAAGTTTCCTGAGCGAGATAAAACAATGAGGAAAGAATTAGCAAGTTCTTACATTTGCACGTGCTTCTTCTTTTTCAATCGCAAATTTTTTATTTATTCACAGTTTCGTAAAGTCTAAGCCCTTTCGTCGATTTGCCTTAAATTCAATACCAAACATCCTTCGATGATACCGTATTCATGTAAAAAAAAACTGGCAGGATACCGCAAAATTTGCGACAGTCAGATCGATCACATTGATTTTTCGAAAAGTTTGTAAATTTCTAACGATCAAACGCTTTGACCGATTTTGGCCAAATTTAATACCAACCATACTTTAATAATGTTCTATTCATAGAAAAAAATTTGCTGAAGACCTCAAAATGTACGATAGTTAGAGTAACCAAAACCATTTTTCGATAAGTCAAATTCGTGTAAATTTTAACACTCGCTATACGTTTTTCCAAAAAAAAACACGCAAATTAGAAACTTGTATATTGCTTTCTCATTATTTTATGCCGCTCACAAATCCTTCTCTATGAGCAAGTTATTTCCTCAATTTTGACTTCCTCATAGAGAAAACTTTGTGAGCGAGATAAAATGATAAGGAAGTAATGTGCAAGTTTCTGATTTGCATGTTTTTTTTAAAATGAATTCGATTCAAACAATTCTAAGGTATTCCCCAAAATTGATTAAATCCGGATAATTTCACTGATTTTGCAAAATATACAATGGGGATCCAGAGTTTCATGATTATTCATTATCATTCTGCAAAATTGACTAAAGTTAAATGCAATTCACTGATTTTGCAAAACATACAAAAGTTCAAACATACACATTTTTTTACAACCTCGAAGTACCTTACCAATTTATTTCAAACTCAATATCGAACATGGTTATCCCTAAACCTATTTTTATGGCAAGTTATGGCAAAAAAAATGTAATAATATCATAATCCTTTAACCGATTCATGCAAAATTCAATCCCAATCATCCTTCAGTACATACCACATCCATGAGAGAAAAATTAACCGAAAGTCTCAAAACTTTTCAAAATTAAATCCATCTCAAACATTTTTCGAAAAATTCAAAATTCCATAAAATCTAAACCGCTCAGGCGATTTTTGCCAAATTTAATATCAAACATTCTTATCCCCTAACCCTTTTACGAGTATATAAAATGTTTTGATTCGATAGATGAAAATTTACGAAAGTTGGAGCGAACGCAGAAATTTTTTGATAATTTAAAAATAGCGTAAAATCTCGAATCTTTGAAAAATTTCAACGAAAATTGCAGCAAACAACGGAGGTTCGAAGCTCTATATCTGTGCAAAGTTTGCGAGAAATCGGTCAGTTCGTTCTCGAGTCATATCAAGTTGAATTTTTAGACCCTATCACACGCACACACACACTAATGGATCCAAAAGGACATTTTTTTCGAGATGTAATTTTCGGATGTTTTAGCACATTTTAAGCACTGACATTAAAAATTCCTTTTTTCTTCTTCATGAAACCAAAGCTTCGTCTACGAGGAAGTAAACTTACAATAACAAATAAAGGGGGTTTAATGCCCAAGAAGTGTGCACAATTTGAGCCAGATCGGCCGACTCGTACTTGACCGATCAAACAAACCAAACAACCCAAGCAACCGATTATTTGACTCTTGAAGCTGACCGCTCCCATACATCCAGACATTTTTTTCGAAATATGATTTTTTGACTATTTGGCACATTTTCATCAGCCCGGTGTGAAAATCTCGGAATAACAAAAAAATTGTCAAGAAAACAAAAATTCCTCTATGAGAAAGCAAAATTTGATGAGAATTATGATGATGTCGATTTTGCCTGAAACGCCCTGTATAAATCACTGTCAGAGCACTTAAGAAACTAAAACTCTTCGCGTTGTATTATATTGAGTGTTTCTCAAATTGAGTGCATTATACTGTTCTATAGCATCGTTAAATCCAATAAATCCATTTGACGTATGCAACCAATATTGTAGATAAATATATACTTATGGATATGTACTATACATATATACATGTAGCTTAAACTGCAAATAAAAGTACTCTCAATTCTCGGTATTTTCTTGGTTTTCCCCCGAGCATAGGACGCGTTTGCGCGCACGGGCTTTCCCGAGTATCTCGGCTCATTCCTTTTCATGAAGTGCTTTTCGTACCATCAATTTATATAACTGCTGTATGCTCTATATATGTATTTCGTGTCTTCGAGATTGGCGAAGCTTTTGGCTGGCTCTACTTGATTTTATCGATTTTCAACAGCGTCACATATACGACGTACATTGGGACTCGGGAAAATGGAAAAAAATACAACGAGGTATTACGGCAAACTGTGTGCAATGATGTTTCGACTAACACAAATATGTTATAACGAGGCGAAAGAAAATCAAACGACAAGTTCAAACTAAAAACAATTTGGGTTCAATGATTTCGATTTTTTTTCTTCTATTCATTCAGTAAAGGAACGCTCATATGTAGTTTTCATCGTATGTAAAAATATGCATATATAGGTTATGTGTACAACCGAACACAAATGAGTACTGTGAGTTGCGGCATATATGTGTAAGACCGTTTGTTTTGTTCATAAACTCCAAAGTTACAACTACGCAATATAATATGGCTCGGTGGCCTTCCGAGGTCCATAATGACGTCAAACGGAGTTCAATCGAAGTTACACGCACTCTGACGCGTACTCCAGAAGAAATCGTCGTCATTGCACCGCAGAGGTTCTCAGTGAAACTTTTTTAAACGGACACAATGCAGAAGACTTGGATTCGGATCGAAAGTCAATCTGTACTGTTTAAATTGATTAAACCTTCACCGAATTGCATTTGGTTCAATGAAATATTTTTTTTGTGACAGTATCATTATTCAGTGGTCTTGTACTTCGTATATTGTGTATAACATAGATGTTTAACGGAGAACTATAACAAAAATTGGGCATCGAAAGTTTAAACCCTTGTAACATTCTAATTAACAAAAAAAAAGAATAGTTTTTCATTTTTTTAAATATGACGCTGAAAAGTAGTTGACAAGCTCTATCTTGCTGCAAAATAAAAACGGAAAATAATTTTTATCTCGACAACCTCTACAGTTGCGTCGGATAAAATTTTACCCGTCGTACCCGCTTATCACATAAAATAAAATATATAATGGTAGACAAATTATATTTATCATGTTCAAACTTTCGATGAGAATTGGTTGGAGCCATGTTACTCGAGAGCGTGTGAAAGACGATGAGACATTCCAAGAGCGTCGGTATGGTAGGGATCTTTGAAATCTGGGAAACATTCAAGGAACATGTACCAAATACACGAGTTAACCGTGCCAGAAGCGATTTATTATACAATTTTGTATTGTAACCACTAATTTGACACGTAGAACCCCGAACACTTTGGCGTTTGGCCAACAATTGCAATAGAGTCGGTAAAACTGACCTTTCGCATGCTCTTGAAGAGCACATATCACTCCGTCCGACCAATTCGAAAACGCAAAATGTAACTTCTCCGAAACTACACAGCTGATCGGGATGAAGTAAAGCTTAGTCAGTGCGGCAGCAGTGACTAACAAGGAAAGTACCCGAGGTGTCCTCGGGAAACTCATGGATGTTATAGAGCATTAAAAACTAAACGACAGGTATTTTTTTATATCTCTGGAAAAACGGTTTCAAGGGGTGAAACCACCCCCTAAAGTCGCACAGGTCAAGCACTAATTTTGCAGTTTCACATACAAGCGGTGCATCGATTTTAATGAAACAAAAATTAAAATGATTCCTATGCGAAGAAATGAAGAGCTCACCCGACAATAAAAAACAATATATATTTTAAGGGGTTGAAACACTCTTGAACATCTACTTCTTGCACCCTACATTAAAAACTTCCGAAACGATTAGAATGAAAATTATGCTGTTTTATAGCGGAAATAAAATTAAAGTTCACGTATTTTTGTATTTGTGCAAGAGAACAGTTTTAAGGAGGCAAGCTATCCCTATTTCAGTTTTTACGTTCCAGTTGTCTCCTTGTCATTCCAAATGTGTTTGCCGATACGAACTTTTATCATTAAGCTAAAATGAATGATTCACTGCTTTTTTAAGGTAGTAGTCTAGTAACTTAAGCCGATTTTCATGTCTTTTTTGGAGGGCGTTTTTTTTTGTAGGAAAATAAAAATGAATCGTTTTGGATATTTAGGATATTTTTATATACATATTAAAGATACAAAAAAAAATTTGTTGGAAAAATTTAATAGTTTATTATTATTATTATAATTGATCGAAGTTGGCACCTCGAAAAAAAAGCGCGTGTGTAGCCCCGGTGATTTTGGCTCTTGATGTTATCTGAAATGAAAAATTCTTGATAATTCTTAATCTATAGACATGTCATTCTGGTCGGAACTACTGAAGTTAAATTTCATGGATAAATAACAAAATGGCGGACTTTGGAAAAAAGTTTTTTTTTCCAAACCCGACCATTTTGTTATTTATCCATGAAATTTAGTTCCGACCAGAATGACATGTCAATAGATTAAGAATTATCAAGAATTTTTCATTTCAGATAACATCAAGAGTTAAAATCACCGGGGCCACCCACGCGCTATTTTTTCGAGGTGCCAACTTCGATCAATAATAATAATAATAATAAACTATTAAATTTTTTCAAACAAATTTTTTTTTGTATCTTTAATATGTAAATAAAAACATCCTAAATATCCAAAACGATTCATTTTTATTTTCCTACAAAAAAACGCCCTCCAAAAGAGACATGAAAATCGGCTTAAGTTACCAGACTACTACCTTAAATTAGCACGAATACTTAAGGGGACGGACCACCCTTTCTAGCGTCTTTTTTAATGGATATTCAAAAGTTTCTGAACCACTGCTAGGAAATTTTATGATGGTACGATTTTCGTGTTCAGATAAATTTACGATTACGATCGGACTTATGCATGGTACGATTTTCAAGTTTATCTCAACACGAAAGTTGTACCATCATTAAGTTTCTTGGCAGTGGATCGAAAACTTTTGAATATCTATTAATAAACGGGCTAGAAAGGGTGGTCCGGTCCCTTAAGTATTCGTTCTAATTGAAAAAAAAAACGGGGAATCATTAATTTTAGCTAAATGAGAAGAGTTCGTATTGGCAAACACGTTTGGAATGACAAGGAAACAACAAATACAAAAATACGTGAACTCTAATTTTATTTCTGCTATAAAACAGCATCATTTTCATTCCAATCGATTCGCAAGTTTTCGATGTAGGGTGCAAGAAGTAGATGTTTAAGGGTGTTTCGAACCCTTAAAATAACAAAAAAACGGTGAACCATTAGTTTTCGCTTAATAAGAAGAGTTCGAATCGGCAAACACATTCGAAATGACAAGGAGACAACTGGAATGTAAAAACTCAAATAGGGGTAGCTTACCCCCTTAAAACTGTTTTCTTGGAC
This sequence comes from Oxytorus armatus, assembly GCA_958009045.1. Taxonomy (NCBI): domain Eukaryota; kingdom Metazoa; phylum Arthropoda; class Insecta; order Hymenoptera; family Ichneumonidae; genus Oxytorus; species Oxytorus armatus. Next base: position 13,529,493 of record OY253748.1, read on the forward strand.
AAATACAAAAATAGCTGTGCCAGAGCTTCCCGTAAACTTTGATCTGCTACAAAATACAAACATTTTTTCAGTTCAAACCTTCTGTAGTTACTATTTGACGGTAATTAAAATGAAGAAAATGCAAATAAAAAAAAAATGGGACGCATAAAGAAAAAATCGAAATTTGCACGCAAAATTTCTGCAAACTTTATGCGTGCCATTTTTAAAAATTTGCATTTTCTTCGTTTTAATTGCCATCGAATAGATACTACACATGTTCTAACCGAAAAAACTGTTGAGCTTTGTTTCAGATGAAAGTCTACGGGAAGCTAGACTGCACGCCGATTCGGAACCCCCGCTACAACCTTAATGTAACAGTCTGCCACAGCTCCGCCATTTCGACAATAAACAAATGAAAAAATTGTTTTGTATACTTAAATACAAACAACACACATTGTTTTGTACTTTAGGTATACTATTGAAGTATACCTAAAGTTTGATAAATGTAGGATAAATATCTCTTAGTTAGAAAAATTCTTAAAAATTGACCAACTTTATCCCATGTAGTTGTACATGCCTCCTTAAACTGAGGTTAAACATAGGCGGTAATCGCACAAGTGCAACAGAGATAGCGGCAGAGGAATTGTACACTTACTAACTGTGCCCGCGGTGTCACCGGCGTTAAATTTGGATTATACATTTTTACCATGTCACCCTCGTTCCTTAAGGTCATAGCATGAAGTTATGTGGCCTAGAGCCTTCCTGAATACACGGGCTGCCTAATGCAGAAAGAATTTTTCAAATCGGATCAATATTTCCTGAGATTAGCGCGTTTAAACAAACAAACACTCGCAAACATAGATATGCAAGTATCCCTCCGATAAAGAAGACATGTCACGAAATATCTCGAAATGCGATTTATTCCTGAAGCCGACTTACTCGTCATTATGATTGGCTGTCGATGTCGTCCTCGGAGTTCGTACATCCGCATACTCCAGATCGCACGATGAACCTAACTTACAAAAGCAGCGCGTATAAGCGCTCACACCGATACTAGTATACGTTAAACATACATTCACGCTTGTACACTCGTACGTCGATCGAAAACTGGGTCATTGCGGGCCTAAAATTCACCATCGCTAGTTGTGGTTTCATGCTAAATGTAAAATACTCCGTGCACACACATATATTCGTATATCGACTTCTCAAACAAAAGGACGCAAGGCGCATCGCTACGGCCCTAAAACTTGTTCAGTGACGTCCATTTGTTTGTAAGCATTGGATATACATTGACACGGACGCACGTAACTTGGGAATACGTAGGTAGAGAAGGATACACCGTGAAAACACCGAGAGAGAAACCTGTGTGCGAGGAAACCCCGTTCTGGGCATCAGGAAACTCTAGAGATAACGAGCTTTCGTCGCATATATCAACGTACATGCTACCCTAACTTTATGCACCCCATATTTGTATACATGTAGACGTATGTTCCACTACGGAGGTAGCGAGGCGGCGGGATGGTGGAACTCCTATTCTGGAAAAGGATAGAATGAAAGTGCTGCCTCTGCCCTGGAAACGAGATGGTCGCTAGTGCAAGTAATAATACACGTTGGGCATTCCACGCCAACTCGACCTGGCTGTGACTCTCACCATTTATTTATTTATTTTTCGTTCAAGTACGTTATAGAATGACAAAAAAAATGGCCCAAACCATTTTTCAGATTTTTTTTGAAAATTAGTGTAATAATAATCAGAACTGCAAAATTGATCATAGAGGTAGTTATCGCTCTGGTTTAATTTAACAGACTAAATTTCTTGATAGAAAACAACATTTTTGAGACTGTTTATTTTTATCATACAATGTTGAGCATTTGAAGTGGAATGCGGATGTCTTCGCCGATTTTCGCCGACAATTTGACGAATTTGAAAATTGCACTTCGACGATGCACGTCCCCACCGTTTCCGGAGAATGATAACGCCAATTTTTTTTCGCGAAGTCGTAGACTCTCGTGAATAATACATCCACGACAAAAATGAGCCCATTCATTCGAACAGTTTTCGGACTAAACCGGATAAAAGATTTCCACTTCGCGCCCCCTGTCATCGGAGGGTTTTTGCAACCAATTGCTTCTAGAGTAGTTTTCATCCCTGTTTGTAACCCTTTAGTTGGATACCATATTAATCCTCTATCGTATCCACAAACCCTTAAATCACGAGGTCGACGTTTCATCCGATTTTCCACCCCTGCCCACATTTTCGTTACGCACGTGCGCAATTTTTGACCAATCTCAATAGGGCCCGTTTCGTTCGAAAGTTTATCAAATTTCCTTGAATGTACTTTTATGAAATTTTTAAATTCGGCAAACTTTTGCAAAAATCGGCGAGGATATCCGCATTCCATTTCAAATGGCCAGCACTGCAGGTTTTTTTTCATTCAAGCTGTCACATACGAGGTCTGTTCAAAAAGTATCGCGAATTTTGAATTTCCGCGGGCTACGTATATTCGATTTTGGATTTTTTTGTGGCGTTAGGTTGGTACTCATGCCCCTCACTTATGCTGAAAAAATCGGCCATTTTGAATGCTTAGTTAATTGTTGACAGCTGCTTTGGTTAGACGTGTTTTGGCTTGTCTTAGATTTTTGCCTATTCCAAAAAATGGATCAAAGAATCTATCAAATTTTGTGCGAAAAACAAAATTAAGTGCGCGGACGCATTCCGAATGTTGACTGTGGCATATGGTGAAGCTACTTTGGACCAAAGCAACGTTTATCGGTGGTACAAAATGTTCTCAGAGGGCCGAGAAGATGCGAACAACGAAATGCGTTCCGGACGCCCGGGCACATCAACAACAGACGAAAACATTGATGAAGTGAAGAAAATAATATTGGCCAATCGTCGAATCACCGTTAGAGAAGTTGCTGAGGAACTAAACATATCGATTGGCTCGTGCTATTCGATTTTTACCAATGATTTGGGCATGAGACGGGTCGCCGCGAAATTCGTGCCAAAATTGTTCAATTTCGAACAAAAACAGTGTCGCGTTAACATTGCTAAGGAGCTGTTGAACTCGGTCCGCGACGACCCAAATTTGCTCCAGAGGGTCCATAACTGGTGACGAATCTTGGGTTTATGGTTACGACGTGGCAACAAAAGCTCAATCATCGCAATGGAAGCGGCTTTTTTGGAATAGGCAAAAATCGAAGACAAGCCAAAACACGTCTCACCAAAACAGCTGTCAACAATTAACTAAACATTCAAAATAGCCGATTTTTTCAGCATAAGTGAGGGACACGAGTACCAACCTAACGCCACAAAAAAATCGAAAATCGAATATACGCAGCCCGCGGAAATTCAAAATTCGCGATACTTTTTGAACAGACCTCGTAGTCACGTAAAAAAAGTATTTCAATATAAAATAATTAATGAAAAAGAAATGTCAACATTTGTTGTAAAGCGGTTGTATTTTTATTTGATTTTGCTATCTCCGAAAATTTTTGTTCCCTATAAAGAAGTTTATTGTGTAAGTAAGAGGCACAGGTCCCTCTTGAAGGGACGAGAGCAAAAAATAGGCTACCAAAATTAACAGCTCAGATTGTGACGAGCACGACAATAACATACGAGTACTTAAAGGAAAATAATGGTGAGGGTCACACTCAGGTCGAGTCGGTGTGGAATGCCCCATTTATGTATATATATTAATTGGTGGCAAAAAAGTAAATACGGGACATTCCAAGCAAACGCAAAAAAACGTTTTTTAACGTTAATCTCGATTGGAAGAGGAAATGCTTATGTGGTTATTTTTCTCGATATCATTTTTAATCGTGGACTTGGAGGGCAGGGATTTTTATTGCGGCATTTGACAGTTTGAACCTCGTAATTATTCAATCATTTATAATGTGAGACCGGACCAAGAAGAAAATGTGAAAAAAATCATGGATGGTCTCTTTTAATATTAACAACGATATAAAAGAAATCGGGGAAATGAAAATTGGTTAGTCCCAAGGTTGTGTCAATCGGCATAGAATGCTCCATATATATTCACATATATGGTATCAGCACTCTGTTATCACCGTACATCCCTTGTGTATACCGAGAGAATCTCCGTTTCACTTGCTGTTTTTCCTGGAACACGCGAAACTCTCTTCGTTTATATGGCTCTCACAAGAGATCTACGGGCACGTGCTTTTACGAGACGACGCGCGCCCTCGAGCTGCTTTTCCATTTCATTGCACGAGAGCAAGAGTTGCATTCCGCATCATCCTTCCAACGATGTTTTACATTTTAATTTTCTCTACGTCACATATAACGTATGTACTCATGTATCTTTGTATATACTTGACACAACCTCGTCTTTCTCGTTTCTCTCGAATATATAAGAGGTTCAAGACCTTGCGGGAATAGGTTCCAGCTTTTCTCTTGCAAATGATGATTTTTTTACGACGACACACGCAAAATATGAAATTAATAGCGCGTTTCTCCAAAGTCACGAAAATGATTCCGTAAAATTAAAAGATTTTAGATGGACCTGAAAAAATCCTGGAAATATCACGGAATTACGGCAATCAGTTTAGAAAGATTTTTTTTGCGGTTTTTTCCTCTTATCATCCTGCGTCTGTAAGTCTTTATTATTAGTATCGACGTACATGTTTCATGCGATTTTGAGCCACCAAATTTTTAGGTTAGCCGATATCTGGACTGCGCTGAAATTGAGTGAAGTGTCTGATTAAAAATGGTAAATAAAGAATAAAAAATAAGGACGACGGCATTAGGTAAAGCACGATACATAACTTGACACTGTTGTGTACTAAGGGGGGATATACGAGGGGGGACCGAAAAAAATGGGAATTGCGCTGCGGCGGGGAGGGAGAGTGGGGGAACCCATTGCTCGACCAGATGTCCGTTGGGGACACGTCTCCTGAGTTAGTGTGCGAAGTTCTGTCGCCGTGAGTGCATCGGTTCGCCCGTGGGAATTTTTGTAGTGAAACAACTTTTTCCATTTCGGCGAAAACGTGATGGCCGATTGTCGAGAGCAACGCGCGGCTGTGAAAGTTTGTTTCCTGTTGGGGAAATCGGCCGCGAAAACTACTGTAATGCTTAAGACTACTTATGGAGATGCTGCCCTAAGTAAAACCAGAGTCTACGAGTGGTTTTCACGTTTTAAAAATGGTGAAATGTCAATCGAAGACCAACCCCGTTCTGAACGCCCCTCAACGTCAAGAAGTGACGAAAACGTCGACAAAATCAATTCTCTCATTCATGAAGACCGTCGCCGAACCATTGATCAACTCTGTGAGATGTCTGGGATATCATGGAGTTCAATTCAGAGGATTTCGTCCAAAGATTTACACATGAGCAGAGTTGCAGCCAAATTTGTCCCTCGCCTTCTCACATCTTTTGAACATTGGAAGAATCGTTTGAAGAGGTGCGTTGTGGTCAAAGGAGAATACTTTGAAGGTGATTAAAATTTGGTGTAAAAATATTAAAAAATAAAGAAATTATGACGAAATTCCCGTTTTTTCTTTGGTCCCCCCTCGTAGGTTTAGAACTACGTTTTCTTTAGTGATTTTCATTAATTTTTTTGGCAATAAAGGAATGTATATAGTTTATTGAAACTTTCAGACCATTTTGTACATATATTCAAATAAATATCGTAATTTTTTGGAAGTATTTTCTCGGAAAATATGGGCTGCACCCCATCGGAGATCACCATCAGTCGTAGCTGTTTGTATACATTCTGGAGGCCACTGTTTTTATCTTATATTAATAGGGCTTCAAATGTACTTTGAGGACATACTTTTAGGCGTCTGTCTTCTATATGAACCTAACTTCCGCCCAAAAAATTGAAAATTGCATTTTTTTTAGACGTGTTTAAACAAAAGAGTATAATTTTTTTAAATCGTGTTTTCTGTGTTTAAGCCCTTTTAAAAAATGCAATTTTCGGTTTTTTGGGGGAAGCTAGGTTCCTTTCTTGCCAAAAAAATTCACGATAATCACTAAAAAATCGTAGGCCTAAACCTATTACCTCCCTTAATGCATGATCTAGTCATTGCCTCGCCCTTGTTTTCAGTGTTTTTCAATGAGCTCAACGATAAAACCCGATAGATCGGCTCTGGCCACGAATATACTTGGGGTCCTATCGCCGAGCAGAAAGGGATAAAAGAGCGACATTATTAATCAATTACTAACAAGGCTCTAGAAGAATGAGACTCGAGATGGATTAGCAGTCCAAGTTTCGCGATAGATCCTCTATTTCTGCTTCCTCGTATAAAGAAGCTTTATCCAAGGAAAAGAAAGATATTGAAGCAGAAAAGTTAAAAGCGAATAAACGACGTTACATAGAAGCATGCAAAGAATTAGAGGCACAAAAGATAACGATAATGAACGAAGCTTTACAAGAAACTAGTCGTTGAGGAAGAGATAAAATATTCGCAATGTTTCCAATGTTTGTTTTCTTTTCTTTAAGATTTCGCAGTTACAAAATGTCATAGTTATTAACACATAGTTTGTAAACAAAACTACCGTCCGGTTTAACCGAAGATATTTTTAAAAAAATTGAATTGTTTTTCATATATATAAATATACATAATGTGGTTGAAGTTACGAACGTTCTGGCAAAAACAAAATTGAATTAGAGAAAGCTTACTTCTTAAATGAATGGAACCAAATATTCGTACAAAAATCTGACAATTCACTCTGTTACAGACTAAATCTGACGATTAATACGCTTAAGACGCGATGAAATAAAGGTCTGGCTCAATTTTCTTGACAACAAATTGTTTCTCGGATTCTAAGCCCGTGTCCTGCTTTTTTTTTTATTTTTCGAGAACACTGTTAGGACTCTCTATTATGTTAAAAGAATATAAACCAACATATTTCGGAAAGGAACGTTGATGAACGCCCGAACGGAATATGGTCGTTCTGGCCGACGTTGATCAAGATACCTTTCCTAAATATTTTGGTTTATATTTTTTTACATACTAGAGAGTCCTATCAGTTTCCTCGAATAATCAAATAACAGGACACGAGCTTGGAACACGAGAAATAATTTTTTTTGCAACAAAACCAAGCCGAAACTTCATTTTATCGCCTCTTAAGTCTATTGACAGGCTAAATCATGTGGTTTTTGTACGAATATATACTCTCGTACAATTCAGGAGTAAGTTTTCTCTAGTTAAGCGCATTTAATTTTTTGTTGTTATCAGAACGTTCGTAATTTCAACGACATTATATATAACATACACGTGAATAAACAAATAAAAGCTTCATGTTATATTTATTGGTTTGCCATTTTGTTATTTTAAGCTACTTGTTTGATAGAATTCAACGAAAAAAGATCATGGTAATTTTGTGATTTTACACCTGGTAAGCCTGAATATATTATGGAATTTCATGATCACATGGTGTTAGACACCATGAATAAGCGACGTGCGCGCTTTCTGCGCAGCGTTGTAGGTTTAGATTTGTCGTCGTACGATCGTGCGATGTGAAGTATGCACATGACCGAACACCGAGCACGACAGTCAGTCATCGGGAACTTTCCAACAAGGCATTTAGGCGACACACAGCGGCACAGTGTCTGACGCGCGGTGCTTTCCAACAACGACACACCGTGACACGATCGAATATAGCTACAAAGCATAGTCGAACGCTTCTCACTAGAACTTTCGTGAAATGACATGAACAAACTCTAGGGGGTGTACTACACAGTCTAGTTCAAACTCCAGGGCACGGTCTTGTATACAGGTTTGGAAACTCCTCCTAGTTTGATACAACTTTTATATTATTAATTACGCGTAATTATACTGAAGAGTCATGTGTATATTTATTGTAGATGGCTAGGTTCAGCTAGATTCCACGTGCAGTTTACGTCTTGTTGACTTCACTTCAGAAATTCGCCACGACAGACGCTTTTGGCAAAATCTGAAACCATTATGTTACGGATTTTTGAGGACCCTTTTTCGTACGCTCCACACTAGAGACTCCTTTACTCTAGTCCACGGTCTTGTACGAGGGGGGACCCAAAAAAAACGGGAATTTCGTCATAATTTCTTTATTTTTTAATATTTTTACACCAAATTTTGATCACCTTCAAAGTATTCTCCTTTGACCACAACGCACCTCTACAAACGATTCTTCCAATGTTCAAAACATTTTTTAAATTCACTTATCGGGATGTTCTTTAGGCCTTCCAGCGATTTTTGTTTTACGTTTTCCACAGTGGCAAAACGCTTTCCTTTCATGTCCCTTTTGAGTCTGGGGAACAAAAAAAAATCACAGGGGGCTAGATCCGGTGAGTAGGGAGGGTGGACAATTGGTGTCATGCAGTTTTTGGTCAAAAACTGTTTTACGGAGAGAACGGCGTGGGCCGGCGCGCTGTCATGATGGAGGAACCAGTCACTTGTGCGCCAAAGATCTGCCCTTTTCTTCCGGATACTCTCCCTCAATCTTTGGATAAAATCCTCTGAATTGAACCCCATGATATCCCAGACATCTCACAGAGTTGATCAATGGTTCGGCGACGGTCTTCATGAATGAGAGCATTGATTTTGTCGACGTTTTCGTCACTTCTTGACGTTGAGGGGCGTCCTGAACGGGGTAGGTCTTCAATTGACATTTCTCCATTTTTAAAACGTGAAAACCACTCGTAGACTCTGGTTTTACTTAAGGCAGCATCACCATAAGCAATCTTAAGCATTACAGTAGTTTCCGCGGCCGATTTCCCCAACAGGAAACAAAATTTCACAGCCGTGCGTTGCTCTCGACTATCGGCCATCACATTTTCGCCGAAATGGAAAAGGTTGTTTCACTACAAAAATTCCCACGGGCGAACCGATGGACTCACGGCGACAGAACTTCGCACACTAACTCAGGAGACGTGGCCCCAGCGGACACCTGGTCGAGCAATGGGTTCCCCCACTCCTCCGCTGAAAGTGACCCTTTTAAGGCACCAGACCACAGTAAAAAAAATTCTTTTCATTTTTTTTTTCATTTTCTGAAAGATGCATTGGTTAAGAATGCTCTCACCAAATTTTGTAAAGAAATTCGTAAAATTGACGGAGATACAGCATTTTATGTGGAACCGTTCCAAGCACACGACCGCGCCACGCAAAACTTTGAACACGTTTTTCTCGAAACTACGTTTTTCAACCTGGTTGACAACATATTTAAAAAACTATTCATCCGATTTGCATGTACCAAGTTTTAAAATGTTCGAAAATCCAGTCTCTATGGCACCACGTAGGGATTTTTTTTATAAAGGGCCCCTCCTATTTTATTTTATTTTTTCATAAACGATGAAAATTTTCTGTGAAAATGGGAAATAATATTCGCTGATTCGCCATTTTTTTTTTTTAGATATCGAAATTCCCTTACGTGATGCTATAAACCTATATGTCCAGTTTATATATTTTTTTTGTATTTTTCTGATGAACCGTATGACTTAGTTGTTGTCGACCACCAAGCAGCAACTTCGTCGGAGTATCCTTTTGGAAGCGGCGTACACCGCAAACTATTCTTAAGGTTCGAATTTAAAAATTTGTGTAGTGTCTTCTGTACGTATATATTGAATATTAGTATCAATAATTAAAAAAACCGTTTATCGTTTGCTCGAAAAAAATTATTAAAAATACACCCTCGTACCGCGCGCGCACTGTGTTATCCGTCAAGATAACATTGTCCCAATCTCGATTCAAATTTTCCTTTGACCGCGCCAGTCGTTTTTCCATGTGCTTTTCTGACAATAAAGGTTTCTTCAAAGTTGATCGAAGCGACACTTTTTTTTCATGCAGGCGACTCCGAATCGTATTTAAAGAGACTTGAATTCCTTTTATGCGGAGTTTCATTTGGGCACGGTGCAGCGAAAGGCCTGGTTCGTCTGTGAAAAAGACGTAAGATCGTTTTATCCTCCTTCGTTGTTGTCGGGCGGGCTAGTCCCCTTTCCGGCGGATCTTCTACATTTCCAACCTCAAAATATAGCCTTACCCACGTCTTAACGAATGCCCCTGACTTCCCCATATATTTCGCAGCCACTTCATACGTCAGTTTCGGTACTTTCGCACGATTTACGAAAAACACCGCTTCGTACCGGTTCAAGAATTTTCCACTCATTGTGAAGATAACGAATTCACTGTTATCAACAACATAATGTGCCGGAAAATTGTATATTGCGCAAAAGAATACGAAACAAGGATTCAAACGAATATGGACAGATGGCGCTCCGGTGGCTCCTAACCAAATGACGACGGTTGTTTTCTTGTTGAACAGACTGTATATGTGTTTCTTATGACTTTGTGTATAACCAAAATTCCAGTCTCCCCTAGTACGAATCGATCCAATTAAATTGGCATTTGAGTCAATGAAATGTGTTTCTTTACGACTTTATGTATAACCAAAATTCCACAGTCTCCCCTAGTACGAATCGATTTAAATAAATTGGCATTTGAGTCAATGAAACTTTGTACGAATGAAGCACAATTGTATTACCCCAGAAACTACACAATAAGCAATACTTGATCAAAAACAGGCCTTACTTGAAGCAAAATACATTTTTAGTTATATTTCGAACGACAAAATGCTATTTTGATCATAGAAAAATGCATTAGGTCAAACGTCGTCGTAGATTCGACTTGGCCACATGGATTTCATCTTAATTAAATAATTCAATGTTTCTTGATGTACTTGTCTCAATTGACTCTGAGCTATTCAAGTATACGAGCTCTGATATGTACCACGTGCCAGATCATACGCCGGTATAACCGCACGAATTTATTAGATGCATATATATATATATATATTATATATATATATATAGGTCATTATCGTTTCACGAATTACGACCCCAGCATCATTCGTTGCAGCACACAGCAGAGAGTACTAGCCACCGCCTCTGCTGTCGCCTCGCGGCTGAATTGACAGCCGTTACACGATTTGTCGTTCAGTTCAGTCTCGATAATCGTCGCGAAACGACGACGACGACGACCAGAGGCGCATGGGCGCAACGTTACACGAATAATATCCGTATTAGTTTTCGATACGCTTCATCCACATCAGAGACAATTAGTGCTCTCCTTAATTTAATTGCATTTTTTCTTAAACATCCATTGAATCAAAAAGAAACAATTTATCCGTGATACTGATAAATTTACAAATAGAATTCATGACGAATGTGAAAATCGTGTTTTTTTTTCTTTCGTCAACATGCAAGTAGATATAATTCTACAAGCTGCTGGATATATGGACCCTTTGCACAAGACCACGTGCCATATCAAATATCACTCAAAGAAAAAAAATTAATCCAACGAGAGAACGTAAAACCATGCCCAAGGTGATTATCAAAAGGATGTTGTGCTAATGAGTTATTCTGTAATGCTTGTATCTGAAAGACCGCGAGACTAAAGTTAAAAAAACATATTGAAATCGTATTAAGGTAGTAGTCTGATAACTCAAGCCGATTTTCATGTCTTTTTTGGAGGGCGTTTTTTTGTAGGAAAATAAAAATGAATCGTTTCGAATATATAGGATGTTTTTATTTACATATTAAAGATACAAAAAAAAAAAATTTGGAAAAAACGTAATAGTTTATCATTATTATTATTGATCGTGGGTGGCCCCGGTGATTTTGGCTCTTGATGTTATCTGAAATAAAAAATTCTTGATAATTCTTAATCTCTAGACATGTCATTCTGGTCGGGTTTGAAGAAAAAAGTTTTTTTTTCCAAAGTCCGCCATTTTGTTATTTATTCATGAAATTTAACTTCAGTAGTTCCGACCAGAATGAAATGTCTATAGATTAAGAATTATCAAGAAGTTTCGATTTCAGATAACATCAAGACCCAAAATCACCGGAGCCACCCACGCGCTTTTTTTTCGAGGTGCCAACTTCGATCAATAATAATAATAATAATAAACTATTAAATTTTTTCAAAAATTTTTTTTTTTGTATCTTTAATATGTAAATAAAAACATCCTAAATATCCAAAACGATTCATTTTTATTCTCCTACAAAAAAACGCCCTCCAAAAAAGACATGAAAATCGGCTTAAGTTACCAGACTACTACCTTAAATTGTACTGTAATCTACGTCGACTACTAAAAGACCAAAAGTCATATTTTCTGTAAATGAACATGAAATGCGATGTGGGATAGTCTTTTGATTTTTAGTCACCCGATCTACTTATAGTACAGTGAAATTTGACGTTATTATACTTGTATCCAACCGATTCTTATCGAACTACATAGGTTCAGTTATACGGTAATGCTCGTATCTGAAAGACCGCAAGACTGTAAAGTTGAAAAAAAAAATGAAATCGTATTAAATTGTTCTGTAATCTACGTCGACTGTTAGAAGACAAAAAGTCATATTTTATGTAATTGAACATGAAATACGATGTGGGATAGTCTTTTGATTTTTTAGTCACCAATCAATTTATAGTACAGTAAAGTTTTACGTTATTATACTTGTATCCAACCGATTGACTATATCACTTTTATCGATCGTACACCACTCTCGTCGTTCAACACTCTAAAATAGAGTTTCAACCCGGAAAATGTCCACTTTAAGGTCACCACTACGGTTCGGTCGAGTGGAATCAGTGCAAAATTGTTTAAATAATTTTTACAAATTATTGTGCCCTGATTGTAAGTAATGAATGATAGATTGTAGTGCCATCGGAGACAGTAATATGGAAAAATAATTTTTGCGTTAAAATCATTCAAAAAATTGACTAATTTATATCAATTTACGACGAGGTGTTACTTTATTTCATTATTATTATCATTTCTTTTTCAAAGAATAATCCATAATATTTGTCCGGTAATCACGAGTTGTGGCTCATTTTGCCGATTAAAAGATGCCAAAATTAATTAACCACGCAGGTTTTTATAGTCTTTATTCGTTAAATATTATAGCCATTTCGTTCCCCGATGTTCATAAAGAAACGGCTATAATTTTTCACCAATAAAGATTATTACCAATCTCGGTGGTAAATTTGATAGAGCAGTTTTCAAATTTTTGCAAATTTCAATAAACAAAATGATCCCTTGTCATGATTGGATCAATACTTTTAACAAATTTATGTTTATAAATATTTTTCTATGTTACTGACTTACACGGTAGTAACATCCATTTTGCTTGCTCATAGAGGAAGCTCTGTTTTCACGATACCAACAAATTATAAATTTTCTAATGGTCTATTCGTTTAAAATGTGCGAAAACATGGATAAATCATATTTAGAAAAAAATATTCGCGTGTGTTGTATGATAGGCTCCAAAAAATCAACATGCTATATTTCGAGATCGACTTGACCGATATCTTGCAAACTGCACGAATTTGGGATATCGAACTTCCATTATTTTCTGCAATTGTAATTGGTATCATTCGAGCGTTAGAGATTTTACGCCATTTTGAGATTTTCGTCAAATCTGTGTGATTGTTCTGACTTTCCTGAATTGTCTGCTGTCGGGTCAAAACTTTCGACATGAAAGAATTGGGGGCGAAGAAGGGGTTCGGATTTTATAAAATTTCGGATTTTTCGAAAAATGTTTGAGATTCATTTAATTTCCATAAGTTTTGAGATCTTTGATTAATTTTTCGTTCGTGAATAGAGTATTATTAAGGAATGATTGATATTGAATTTGGTAAAAATCGGTGAAAGGGTTAAGATTTTATTAAATTTATAATTAAAAATTTTCCTTATATTTCATAAGAAATTGTATATTTTTTTATTTATGACTGTGGAGACGGTATTTGTCATAAAAATAGGTTAGAGGGCTACTTTCTACGTGAATTGGGTACAATGGAAGGATATTTGATATTAAATTTAGAGAAAATCAATTAACGCATTCTATATTTATGGTATCTTCATTTTTTCAATAAATACATTAAAAATCAAAAAAACCTCATACTATCAACTTATTGAGCGACAAAAAGATACATACGAGTACACAAAGATTCCTCTATTGGGAATTACCGTTTAGTAACCTGACCTCTCGCGGCCAAATGTCGAACCACTCTCTCCCAGTCAGTCCCCGATGATTGCTATGCGAATGTGTCACGTTTGAAGCGTACTAAAAAAATGTACTGCTTTATTACAGCAACAATATAATAAATGAAAATTGGGAGAATATGGACGAAGTCCAGTCCGATAATTATGAGATTTTCAGCCCACGCGAAAGATCAAAATCGTTTTATTTTCGTGTCGTGTAAACAACAAGAGGCGCGGCGACTGAAATTGCACAATTGCTGAAAAATTAACAATTCATAAATATAACATTTATTGTTTCGAAGTAATTCATTTAGCCGTAGAGGGGCGGGCAATATTTTTCTGATTTTGAGGTTAAACATAGTACGTCATACAGATTCACCGTATCCTTATGGCAATAATGCCCACCGTCTGTGTCCAATTGTCGCAGTCGATTCCGTTCACGCCCAAACATCAACGGCAATAATCCTGATTATTAGATCGTACTAGAAACATTACATTTCGCCAAGAAATATACGATAATCGAGGGTTTACTGCTGTTCCCCATGCTAACTAGTGCGGGATGACGGGCTGACTGAGAATGAGCGGCCATATTGAATAGGCCACACGTTCGTGGTAATTTCCAATGAAGTCAACATTGAAAAAGTCTCTTTTTTAATACTGTAAATTAACCCACGACAATTTGTCGAAATAATTGTAAAATTTGAGCACTGATTTTATACAAATGGCCACGATAATAACTTTAAGTGATTCATTGGTGTTAGCTAGATCTAACAGCATTTTAGACACCATATTCTACAGTTGTGATTACACGTATTAGTAGGATATGCTAATTAAGTAATTATAATTCATTCAATGTTCATTTAATTCAATGTCGAATGTCATTGAATTAAAATTAATCATGTCAGAGTTGAGTATAATTCAGTTAAATTAAACAAATTCACTTTACGTACTGAATCTACTTTTTTTTCTTTTTTTTTTTTAATTCGAGTAAACCTGATAATACGAAGTATCCGAATCAGCATGTCCTGCAAAATAGGCGTGCATACATTAGCAGAATATGCTAATTAAGTAATTAAGGTAGTAGTCTGGTAACTTAAGCCGATTTTCATGTCTTTTTTGGAGGGCGTTTTTTTGTACGAAAATAAAAATGAATCGTTTTGGATATTTAGGATGTTTTTATTTACATATTAAAGATACAAAAAAAAAATTTTTTGAAAAAATTTAATAGTTTATTATTATTATTATTATTGATCGAAGTCGGCACCTCGAAAAAAAAGCGCGTGGGTGACCCCCGGTGATTTTGGCTCTTGATGTTATCTGAAATAAAAAATTCTTGATAATTCTTAATCTATAGACATGTCATTCTAGTCGGAACTACTGGAGTTAAATTTCTTTTTATTTTATTTATTTTCTTTTTTTCCAAAGTCCGCCATTTTGTTATTTATCCATGAAATTTAACTTTAGTAATTTCGACCAGAATGACATGTCTATAGATTAAGAATTATCAAGAAATTTTGATTTCAGATACCATCAAGAGCCGAAATCACCGGGGCCACCCCCGCGCTTTTTCTTCGAGGTGCCAACTTCGATCAATAATAATAATTATAATCTATTAAATTTTTTCAAAAATTTTTTTTTTGTATCTTTAATATGTAAATAAAAACATCCTAAATATCTAAAACGATTCATTTTTATTTTCCTACAAAAAAACGCCCTCCAAAAAAGACATGAAAATGGGCTTAAGTTACCAGACTACTACCTAAATTCATTCAATATTCTTTGAATGAAAAGTTAACCATCGAATGTCATTAAATTGAAATTAATCATGTTAGAATTGAATATAATTCAGTTAAATTAAACAAATTCATTTTACGTGCTGAATCAACTTTTTTTTTTTGCTTTTCTTTTTTTTGAACTCGAGCAAACCTAATGATACGCAGTATCCGAGTTAGCATGTCCTGCAAAATAGGCGTACAGGATATGTTGGATTGCAATATACAAACATATATATGTATATATGTATATACTCGTATACATACCTCGTACACTTTTGTATTACGTACATGAAGTAAAGAACGTGACGCACGAGATATCTCGAATTCCCAATGCTGAAGAGGATGTGGTGGCAAACTGCATCGCCATTTTCGACACAACTCTCGCGGGCGCTCCGTGGCAAAGGCTATAAAGTGACAGTACGCGCATAAAGATAGTAAAACGTGATGTTAAGGTGATATATTGCATTCAATGTGCGTACCACACACCTCGATGTAGGGTGGGAGAGAGACATTTCATGGCCGTACACGAGCTTCGCGAGCTCCCATGGGCAATAGCTATACATTCCAATAAATTATACATGCATTGAAATCATCTGCCTCTCCTAGAAAAGAAATTTCACACCCTTTTCTAGATTTATCTTGTGCGAACTAGTTTGTTTTCTTTTCGTTTTACGTGTATAAGGTTTCGATAAAATACGATTTAATTCGATTTAAATATAAATAATTGTTCGATGAAGACAGATTTTGTTCAATCGGAATAATGATCGGTATGGGATGTGCGAAAACTTTAGATTTTCGGAAAATTGAAAAAAATGATCGATCCTCTTGTTATAAAACTTAAGGGAAAAACACCACTCCAGCGGTCGAAAAAAAAGTCCTAACTTTCACGAATTATTTTGGGAGTATGAAAAACGGAGTAGGATTTCTTTTCAGAGGGTTTATTTAACACTTATTGAAGTGTGACATTTTTTTTTAAATTATCATTTTGATACAAAATGGCGGTGATAGAGCCCAACTTGAAAATCGCCTTTTTTTAAAACACCTTCACGGGAGGACGGTTTTCTC
Organism: Oxytorus armatus; assembly: GCA_958009045.1. Taxonomy (NCBI): domain Eukaryota; kingdom Metazoa; phylum Arthropoda; class Insecta; order Hymenoptera; family Ichneumonidae; genus Oxytorus; species Oxytorus armatus. The sequence continues at coordinate 13,546,296 of OY253748.1, forward strand.
GTTAAGTATAAGACCTGGAACAAAAAACGAAAAAAAATTTATAATCTACTAGCTGACCCGACAGACGTTGTCCTGTCTGAGCTATGAATATTCAATTCGAACTGGAATAAATAATAATAAAAAAAAATCATTTCAAAAACATAGTGTTTATTGTAATGCTTTTTGATACACAACATTGTTAGTTTTGTTTTCTGGCACGTAAATAAATAATGTTGATGGTTTTCCGACACGGGAACAGGCGACATACAATTGGCCATGTGAAAAACATGGACTTTCAAGATTGATGCCACAAACACTTAACGACTGCCCTTGCGATTTATTTATCGATATTACAAATGCAAGCCGCACTGGAAACTGCAATCGTTTAAAGTCAAATGGCATGTCGTTCGGAATCATAGGGATGCGTGGAATCAAAACGTCTTCGCCTTTGTACTTCCCTTTCAAAATCGTGGCTTCGATGGCGTTGTTCATTAATTTCTTCACCGCAAGCCGAGTGTCATTACGAAGACTGGCTGGTTTATGTTCCGCAACATAATGATTATCGATTCGACTTTTAATTGCAGATTACAAATTCCGTTGGATAGTTGACAACATCATCTTGGTTAGTAACGGAATCAACCGATTTGTATGTCATCAATTCGCCAGCTATCTTACTTTGAATCTGAAAATTAATTTTAGGGATACCTCTGTGTAGCCTATAAGTTGGTAGTCTCATAGGGGCGAATGTTTGAATTTATCGCTTACACAATGAATTTTTTGATCGATAGATGCATGCATCTATCAAATGACATTTACTTCGCGCGAACTGTCAAACGCGCGAAGGTTAAATAGTCGTAAAGTTTTCTGAAATTTTCCAATTTTCTGTGCGATTTTCTTAATTTTTCTTTCCGTAAGAACCTTCTACGAAGTATTAGAAAACTTTTTTAGAAAAGATGAATTAAATCGGTAAAGTCGTTCTCAAGTTATGGCGTGACCAAGGGAAATAGGGATTCATTTTTATATATAAAGATCGACTATTGGGTATGGGACTACGTAGGGGTTTTTTTTTATAAAATTTTGTAGAAATGGCGCACTTTTGAAAAAATTAATCGATTTTTCGCCAAAAACTTGGTAGTAAATAGTTTATAAAAAAAAGTTTACGTTAAATTTAAAAAAACGACTACGTAGTCCGATAGACAATATAATTGCGAAGCTACTATCAACATTTAAAATCGATCCATGCAACGGTGTTCAAGTAATACATAACCCAAGTTTGAAAAAGACCCGAGCGGAAATTTGGTCCGGCATAAATCCGGCCCATGTCAGGCTGCCCTATCAGCCTGGCCCGGCCCTGATCAGGATCCGTATCAGGCCGACATCCGGCATGTAACGGAGTTGCGGATCTACGCCTGATCCGGCCATAATCCGGCCGTGATCCGGCACCGATCTGGCCTCGATCTAGCACTGAATTCCAATTTTCAAATTTCAAATGAATAAAATCTATTTATCTTCTGAGAATTGGGTTTTTGGCCATCGTATGTTGTTAGCTGGCCCATTTAATAATATTTAACAAAAAAAAAAAAAAAACGGCCTCCATCGGGGTTCGAACCTGCAACCTCTCTCACTAGACTCCATTCTCAAATTGGACCAAAAAATATTGAAAAAAAATGTTACTTTACTAACAGTCATTTTTTAAACGTTTTTTGTTGTTTAAACGATAATTGCGGTCGTTTAAAATTAATTTTCCAATCGGGAGTTGTGCTATTTTAACCTACCTATCTGTCTACCTACCGACCTAACGAACTAACGCTGTAACCACCACTCTACCGAGCACTTGTGAATTACTTCTAGGAATATCTTATATGTAGTCCAACCACCAGAAATGAAGATGGTGAATTATATTTAAAATTGTCTTCGTAGTAGATTTAATTTTAAGGTAGTGTAGGTTCTCGATTGAAAAATTGATGTAGTAATGATAATAATGATAATAATAAATAATAATAATATAAATACTATATTATAATTTCTTTTTATTATTAGTATTTCCAGCGTATATTTTTGTCGGTTGTTTGAAAAACTCAGAAAAAGTGCTTCCCGTTCAGTAGTGAGTAGACAAGCCAGGTCCTCATATATGCAATGTAAGGCTAGCCTGATAATTCACGCAGTATCAGAATATGATTCGGCCCTGATGTGGGGGTGATCCGGTTAACCTGATGAGGATTTGCCACGGATGCCGTAGCCGCCCCTGATCCGGCCCTGATATATGTAATGTAAGGCTAGCCTGATAATCCACGCCGTATCAGAGTATGATCCGCCCCTGATCTGGGCGTGATCCGGTTAGCCTGATCAGGATTTTCCACGGATGCCGTAGCCGCACCTGATCCGGCCCTGATATATGTAATGTAAGGCTAGCCTGATAACCCACACCGTATCAGAATATGATCCACCCCTGATCTGGGCGTGATCCGGTTAGCCTGATCAGGCTAACCTTATCGATTCCTGAACGGGGCCTGATCCTATATCAGGCCAGCCGGAACAAATTTCTGCTCGGGGACGAGTTTCAAGATGGGCTCTGTCGCCGCCATTTTGTATCAACATGATAATAAAAAAATTTGTTTAGATACTTCAATATGTGGTAAATAATCCATCTAGAAAGAAATCCTATTCCTTTTTTCAGACTCCCAAAATAAATCGTCAAAGTTGGGCCTTTTTTTTTTCCGCTAGAGAAGTGTTAACCCTTAAGAAAAACCTATTTTACAATTCCTATTCGAGGAGGGATTGAGGGAGTTAACGTTATTCCGCAATAGTCAGTGTAAAAATGTTCAATTCGCCATTGAAATATATTGGTAACATAAAAAAACTTTGCTCCGATTTGAACACTATTAGAATTAATTATCCATTAATGTAAACAATTATCGATTTGAAATGTGAATTATAATTTTTTTTCTTTCATTCTTCTTGTTACAGTCGGACAGTTCGGTATCCGATTTTTCGGACGCTGAGGACGACAACACAAATGAGTTAGGGTCAAACGTGGGGTTGAAAAATTTCGCCATGGACGCGGTGGACAGCGTCAGTAGGCGGCAAGCTACTCGTGTATTTAAAAAATCCAGTCCAAATGGCAGGATCACGGTGTATCTTGGAAAGAGGGATTTCGTCGATCACATAACGCACGTCGATCCGATCGGTAAATTGATAGATAAATATATTTCAATGTTATATCCATTCGCATGGATAAATATAATGAGGAGGAAAAAAATTCAATGAAATGGCCAGAAAATGTGGGTCACATTGAAATATATTGGTGTATTAAGGGAAGAAGAGTGAAGGTCAACGTAACCTGACAACATTTCTAACCCATTTTTCTCTCAGACGGCTGGTTCGAATTATAAAAAAATAATGTGGCCGTCTGTGTAATTGATAAACGCAGAAAGCTTAAGATCATGCGACGAATTTGGAAAATATTGCAAATTAAGTAGTCTACTTTGTTGTCATTAAATCCTTGGAAAGTGGAATCCTAGAAGAAAATTCTTTATGGAAATCCCGAAAAACTATCGATGCATATTTTACGGGAAAATGATATGAAGTCGAATTGTTGAAACCAGAAACTTTAATTTATATATTTCAAATTTTGCCGACCAGCGCTAATCGTAATACAAACCGGGTTTCACCTGGAATCCGGAGAGGAACCCTTGATAAGGAAGTTTTTAACAAATCCTGATCATGGTTTGGCTGGAAGCGGGGACACCCTAGCAAATTCCTACACGGGGACGTTAACATCCCCCGTCACAATTTACACCTCTACAGCTTTTGATACTTTTTCGAAGTCTAATTAAATTAGCATAACCTACTTGATTAGTAAAATTAAATTAACAACTGTAAAGAAATGTTCAAATTTATTAATTTTGACTTCTAGATACTTAGACCGTTATTTAATTATTGTTTCTACATTCTGTCAATTTTTCTTCCTCATACATGAAGCTTTGTTTAAAAAAAATAAATGTCTAGTTTTTAATGCCACTGTTTTATATAATGTGCCAAAACCTCGGAAAATGACATTAAAAAAATATATGCAAATTAGAACCTCGCACATTTTTTACTCGTTATTTTATCTCGTTAACAAACACTCTGATAGGGTGCTACGATTCAAGAAATAACCTGACTACGGAGGGGCATTTGTGAATGAGATAAAATATTGAGGAACCGATGTGCAAGTTTATAATTTGAACGATTTTTTTGTACGAAATTAATATTAAACTTTATGAGGAATAAACGATATAAACAAAAAAAAGAGTATATCGATTTCAAGTAACAAGAGGAGATTTATGCTCGCGTGTCACTTTGCGAGATTAAAGAAATTACAAGGATAGAACGAATCAAAGATAATGAAAGAAATATTGAAGCTGATGAAGGAATCGCGAAAGGTTACGATGGGAGATCGTGCGTTGTCCGGTTGCATAAGCCAATTACCACGTGGACATCAGCTCCCACCAACCCCTCCCCTTCCTACTCTCACAAATGCCACGCGATTGTGTACCATCCCCGAGTTGATTCGCACATTTTTACAATATTTATTTTTCTACTGATCAAACACTGCGCAGTTTTCTCGAGGCTAAACCAAAATACATATTTTTTGTTTAAAACAAAAATTCTTCATTCTAGCCACATTCTAGCGGCAGAAAAAAAGGCCTAACTTTGACGATTTATTTTGAGAGTATGAAAAAAGGAATAAGATTTCTTTTCAGAGGCTTTATTTAATACGTATTGAAATATGAAAAAAAAAAATTTCTTATCATTTCGGTACAAAATGGCGGCGACAGGGCCCATCTTGAAAATCGTCTTTTTTCAAAACACCCATACGGGAGGACGGTTTTTCTCGTAAAGTATAAGACTTGGAACAAAAAATCAAAAAATCAAAAAGTCAAAAAATCAAAAAATCAAAAAATCAAAAAATCAAAAAATCAAAAAATCAAAAAATCAAAAAATCAAAAAATCAAAAAATCAAAAAATCAAAAAATCAAAAAATCAAAAAATCAAAAAATCAAAAAATCAAAAAATCAAAAAATCAAAAAATCAAAAAATCAAAAAATCAAAAAATCAAAAAATCAAAAAATCAAAAAATCAAAAAAACAAAAAATCAAAAAATCAAAAAATCAAAAAATCAAAAAATCAAAAAATCAAAAAATCAAAAAATCAAAAAATCAAAAAATCAAAAAATCAAAAAATCAAAAAATCAAAGAATCAAAAAATCAAAAAATCAAAAAATCAAAAAATCAAAAAATCAAAAAATCAAAAAATCTATTGGCTTTTTTTTTAATCAAATTTTGTAGAAACGGTGGACTTTCGAAACAGTTAATCGATTTTTTGCCAAGAACACGCAGTAAATTGTTTATAAAAAAAGTTTATATTAAATAAAAAAAACGGCTACGTACTCCGATAGAGAATGTAATTGTGAAGCTACTATCAAAATTTCAAATTGATCCATGCAACGGGGTTCAAATAATACGTCCTTCCAGTTTGGAAAAGACGATTTTGAAGATGGGCCCTGTCGTCGCCATTTTGTATAAAAATTATAATATAAATTTTTGTATTCATATTTCAATATGTGTTAAATAAACGCTCTGAAAAGAAACCCTATTCCTTTCTTCATACTCCCAAAATAAATCGTCAAAGATTTCGCTTTTTTTTCTGCCGCTAGAGTGGTATTACCCCTTAATTCAGCTGAATTTCATTTTCAATTTTCAATTATATAAAATTGTATCTTACTCTCACGTTGCAAAAACAACTTTTAGTTTCATTTTGATTCATTTGACCTTTTTGTTTGCCAATTATAAAACAATCCAACAACGATAATGGCACCCGTATACAAACTGCTAGTGCGACGCAATGTTTATCTCGTTAATACACTATGGCACCTCGATTTCAAGAACAAACTGGGACCGGAAGTTCTTATTATCGAGGCTGCCTAAGCCCAGTCCCTATAACGAAAATAACCACTCGCGCACTTATGCCCATGACCGTACGATAACATATGATCGGGGCGCCCCGATTTTTCATCATATTTAGGGTTATGTTCATCCATATTTTTTACATATGTACACTACGTTATGCCAACGTGCAAACAACCTAACCTCAAATGGACCCGAATGACTTTTAAGGGGGGAAATAGGATTAGGACAGCGTTTTCTCAATGATTTTCATGAATTTTTTTATAGTATAAAAAATGAATATAATTTATTGAAACTTCGAGAATATTTTATACATATATTTAAGTATATACTATAAAATTTTTGAAGAATTTTCTTGAAAAACAGCGGAGATATTAGCGACCCCATATTGCAGGTCACAATCACACTCAGCATTTTGTGTACATTCTGGAAGCCGCAATTTTCATCTGCAATCAAACGAGGCTGGAATTTACTTTTATTATATGTCTCTCTTCTATATGAACCTAAATGCTAACAAAAAAATTGAAAATTGAATTTTTTACAGGGGTGAAAACAAAAAAGCATGATTTTTTACCATTTTTTACAACTTTATTTGCAATGAAAAAATTATTTTAAATAATGATAATATTCCGATTTTAGGTTCATATAGAGCGCAATACTATGAAGAAAGTAACTGCTAATTTTCAAAACGATTGGTTGAAAAGTTTTCAAACTAGCGTGTACGCAAGTTAAAAAAAAGTCGTTTTCAGAAAAACGCTCGGTTATACACGTGGCGCGCTCGGGGCCTGAAGGAGAGCTACTCACTTTAATGTCTTATAACAATAGAACGAGTCGGAATTGTCATTTAAAATTTTGGGAACATATTTTTCAATAGTTTTACTAACAATTTATGAAATAAAAAAAAAATCAATTTTTTTAACCGTCTAACTTTATTTCCCCCCTTAAGAGAAAAATACGACTACGGTCCTGGCCATCGTGACATAGATGCGCAGGCGAGGCAAAAGAGTGGGGATTTTTCTTTAAATCGAACTTGTTAAAATCGAGGTCCTAGTGTACATAAAATTAGATGTAATAATTAATTTTTTATTAATTAAACAAAAATTATATTAATAAAAATAATTACAGACGGCGTAGTACTGATCGATCCGGATTACGTAAAGGATCGAAAGGTCTTCGGTCATGTTCTGGCGGCCTTCAGGTACGGCCGGGAAGACCTGGACGTCCTCGGCCTAACCTTTAGGAAGGACCTTTATCTCGCGGCCGAGCAGATCTATCCGGTCGTGCCCGGGTCCCAGCCACCGAGAGAGCTAACCCGCCTCCAGGAGAGACTAGTTAAGAAGCTCGGTAGCAATGCGTTTCCGTTCTACTTCGAGCTTCCGCCACACTGTCCAGCCTCGGTTACCCTACAACCGGCACCCGGTGACACCGGTAAACCGTGCGGCGTCGATTACGAACTTAAAGCGTTCGTAGGTGAGACACAAGAGGACAAACCTCACAAAAGGTAACGGGGGATTTTTTGTTTTTCTTTTGGGTTTTTTTAATGCCAAAAAAGAGAGTACTAAAAACAATTATGGTTCTGTAATCATCGGAAATCCTGTGTTTATCCTTTCTGATGGAGTCGAAACTCCGCCTTGTGCTCGTTTTCTTGATGGAGTCTTTTTCACAGATTTTTAAAAATCGGTACACCGATTTTTTTCATAAGCCCTTTGTACACACTTTCGATGATTTAAAATTTATCGTTACAGTATGAAGAAAAATTCGAGATATCGGGACGAATCAAACAGTATTGTCCAAGTCAACTCTGCGACGTTTTCAAAACGCCACCTATGAGACTAAACCGGTTAAACCGAAGCAACGTTATGGGCATTTGAAATTTCGGTATTTTTTGGTTTCTATAAGGGTGTGAAAAAAATGCACAAAACAAATCTTGCTTCGCACTTTCCACTAGTCAATTGGAAATTTCCCGCTGATTAATAATCCCTTCGAATTTTTGTCGATAGCTCAAAAGATCAATGTGAAATGGCAATAAATTGAAAAAGTTTCCCATTCTTTCCGTTTTGCAAAAAATACTCTTGCGATAACTTCATTAGCAAGTTATTATAAAATTAGTACGATATCTCAAAAATTACGGAAGCTAGAGCGCGTACAAATATTTTTCGATAATTTCGATAAAGTCACAAAATCTGAGTTGTAAATTTTCATACAAATCTTGATAATTAAAACCTCTTGCTTCACTTCTGTCCGTGAAATTGCAGCCCTGTAGCTTAAATTGTTCCCGAGATATTGGGAAAAGCAGTAAACCCTCGGTTATCGTATATTTTTTGGCAAAATGTAATGTTTTAAGCACGGTCGGTTAATCAGGGTTATTATCGTTGATGTTTGCGCGTGAATAGAATTGACTGCGGGAATTGAATACACATGGAGTGCATTATTGCCGCAAGAATACGGTGAACCTACATATGTACATGACGTACTATGTTTACCCTTAAAATCAGAAAAATATTGCCCACCAATGTACGGCTAAATAAATTACTTCGAAATAATAAACTAATACTTATAAACATCAATCTGTCGAATGACATAATGTTTTATTTATAAATTGTTAATTTTTCAGCAACTATGCAATTTCAGTTGTGTCTCTTGTCGTTTACACGGTACGAATAAAATGGTTTATGACCTTTCGCGTCGGTTGAAAATCTCATTCCCCTTGGACCGAACATCGTCCATGTTCTCCCAAATTTTATTTACTATATTATTGCCGTAATGAAACAATACATTTTCAATTTTGATTAAAACGTGACACATTTGCACAGTTAGCATCGGGCACCGCCTGGAAGAGAGTGGTTTGAGATTTGGCCGAGAGAGGTCAGGTTGCTAAATGGTAATTCCCAATATTCGAATGTGCGGGGCCGTTATACGAGGTCTGTTCAAAAAGTATCGCGAATTTTGAATTTCCGCGGGCTACGTATATTTGATTTTCGATTTTTTTGTGGCGTTAGGTTGGTACTCATGTCCCTCACTTATGCTGAAAAAATCGGCCATTTTGAATGTTTCGTTAATTGTTGACAGCTGTTTTGGTTAGACGTGTTTTGGCTTGTCTTCGATTTTTGCCTATTCCAAAAAATGGATCAAAGAATCTGTATGAAATTTTGTGTGAAAAACAAAATTAAGTGCGCGGACGCATTCCGAATGTTGACTGTGGCATATGGTGAAGGTACCTTGGACCAAAGCAACGTTTATCGGTGGTACAAAATGTTCTCAGAGGGCCGAGAACATGCGAACAACGAAATGCGTTCCGGACGCCCGGGCACAACAACAACAGACGAAAACATTGATGAAGTGAAGAAAATAATACTGGCCAATCGTCGAATCACCGTTAGAGAAGTTGCTGAGGAACTAAACATATCGATTGCCTCCTACTATTCGATTTTTACCAATGATTTGGGCATGAGACGGGTCGCCGCGAAATTCGTGCCAAAATTGCTCAATTTCGAACAAAAACAGTGTCGCGTTAACATTGCTAAGGAGCTGTTGGACTCGGTCCGCGACGACCCAAATTTGCTCCAGAGGGTCATAACTGGTGACGAATCATGGGTTTATGGTTATGACGTGGAAACCAAAGCTCAATCATCGCAATGGAAGCTGCTTTTTTGGAATAGGCAAAAATCGAAGATAAGCCAAAACACGTCTAACCAAAACAGCTATCAACAATTAACTAAACATTCAGAATGGCCGATTTTTTCAACATAAGTGAGGGACACGAGTATCGACCTAACGCCACAAAAAATTCGAAAATCGAATATACGTAGCCCGCGGAAATTAAAAATTCGCGATACTTTTTGAACAGACCTCGTATACCCACACACATCCACACATTTTTTTCGAAATAATATTATCCGACGTTTTAGCACATTTTGAAGACATTGACATTGAAAATTCGAAGAAAAAAATATATATGTTTCATCATCACGAAGCTTCTTCTATTAGGAAGCAAAAATTAGTGTAACTTTTTCAATTCGCTACAGTAACGCGTTAATGCACTCTATAATTTGTCCATTTTTTTCTCATTAGCTCTCCGTATGAAATTACCGCAAACGGTGTTTCCAAATTTCGAGAATACCAGTAACATTTTTTTTCAAAATTCACATACATTCTACCGTAACAGAAAAAAAAGATCTAAACTAAATTTCTTTCGTCGCTTGTATAATCTAAAAAAGTCGCGCGTTTGTTGCAGAAATTCCGTGAGACTGGCGATAAGAAAAATAATGTACGCGCCCTCGAGACAGGGCGAACAACCGTCTGTCGAGGTTAGCAAGGAATTCATGATGTCGCCTAACAAGCTTCATCTCGAGGCGTCTCTCGACAAGGAGCTCTATCATCATGGCGAAAATATCGCCGTTAACGTTCACATAGCGAACAACAGTAATCGTACGGTGAAAAAGATCAAAGTATCGGTCAGGCAATTTGCCGATATTTGTTTATTCTCGACGGCTCAGTACAAGTGCACAGTCGCCGAGGCCGAAAGCGAGTGAGTATATATTTCGATTATTTTTCTTTTTTCTACGCCGCAAAATTCGATAAATGCGTTAAAAAATGCGTTTTTATTTGATACATCGTAATTTTAGTTTAATTTTAAAAAAGTAATAATAAATGAAGCGTTTTTTTTCAAAGAAATTCAAATTTATTCGAATTGAACAAAAGTTGAGCCCGTAACAATTTACCAAATTTACCAAATAATTCTTATCCTTTCTCAAAGCTAAAAAAAACGTTAATGAATTTTAATATATTTTCGTTTAATTCGAATGAACTTTATTTGAATCGAATACATTTTTTTTCGCTATATTTATCCAGTTCACACTAGGGGATCAGGGCCACAATGAATATGCAGTTATAAGATTAGACATTTTTTTTTTTTAAATATAGTCGAACATTTTTTTTAAAGGAAATTTATGCCGCAAAGAAAAATGACCATTTAAATGTTAAATCATTTATTGTTATTTATTTTTATTTTTTCGTTGATTCGACTCATTGATAAAAAGTTTCGATGAAAATTCCGTTAACACACTGTTGCGCTCCTAAAAACTATTCGTGATAAATTCAATAGACTATATGAATTATTTTTAGCCGCCGTTAATCGCGTTCGCGTGTCGGATTATCGAGCCCCGTAAACGATGGAACTCTCTTTTTTTTTTACGCCCGGCCGGGGAAAATTTCGTTGTGAAATTACAAACGAGATCGCGTTGGGTCTAACGTTGATTAAAATTGACCGTAGAGGTAGGGTATATATATATGGGGCGAGGCTCGCGTGATTCGTTGAAATAATTTTGCTGAAACTCGAGGGAATGAAACAAAAAAGAAGAAACATTGAGAACGAAAAAAGCACAAAATTCCGGAAAAAATAGCATTTCCCGCGCGTTTCACGAAATATTTCCCTCTGGACGAGCGAGCAAATGGACCTGTCACACGAAGAAGATGGGTGTGTCTGAAAAATGTCCTGGGGAGAATTCACGTGCCATATGAATTGTCTCGGAGTATCGGAGTTTGTTGTTTTTATTTTTTCGAAAAAAATAGGAAATGTGCGACTTTGTCACTAGTAGAATTTTTTTTTTTTTTTTTTTTAGTAAATCCGAGTTGTTTTAAAAGCGTTTACCAGCTGTACAATATTTTATTAACTGATGTTCGAAAACTTTGTTTTAACATTCTTAATGCTACACGACTCGCGATGTTTAAAAGTCTGCAGAAAATTGTCGAAACGCTTATTTTTTTAGTAATGTTGGAATTTAAAAAAATTTCTTTCCTCAATTGTACAAAAAATAATTATTATCATGACGGAAGAAAAATCGCGCGATTTGAAGAAAAAATATTGCAAATTTCGTTTCCATTTCTCTATAGTACGGAACACGTTTACATGTACGTGAAAGCGATACATTTTCGCTTAAGGTAGTAGTCTGGTAACTTAAGCCGATTTTCATGTGTTTTTTGGAGGGCGATTTTTTGTAGAAAAATTAAAATGAATCGTTTTGGATATTTAGGATGTTTTTATTTATATATTAAAGTTCCAAAAAAAATTTTTTTTTTTTAATTTAAAAGTTTATTATTATTATTATTATTGATCGAAGTTGGCACCTCGAAAAAAAAGCGCGTGGGTGGCCCCGGTGATTTTGGCTCTTGATGTTATCTGAAATCAAAAATTCTTGATAATTCTTAATCTATAGACATGTCATTCTGGTCGGAACTACTGAAGTTTTTGTTCGAGGTGCCAACTTCCATCAATAATAATAATAATAAACTATTAAATTTTGTCAACAAAATTTTTTGTTGTATCTTTAATATGTAAATAAAAACATCCTAAATATCCAAAACGATTCATTTTTATTTTCCTACAAAAAAACGCCCTCCAAAAAAGACATGAAAATCGGCTTAAGTCACCAGACTACTACCTTAATCGTTTTTTTTTCATTTTTCGGCAAAAATAAAAACAAAAAAAATCCTTGCGATTTTGTCACCGGTAGAGATTTTTTTTTCTTGAAAATCCGAGTTGCATCGTTGTTTCAAAAACGTTCACCAGCCGTACAATATTTTAATCACTGATGTTTGAAGACTTTTTTTTACATTTTTAATGATGCACGACTCGTGAATTCGCAAAAGTTTGCGGGAAAATTGCTGAAACGCATCTTTTTTTAGTGATTGGTTGGAATGAAAAAAATTCGTCAATTGTAAAAAAAAAAAAATAATTTTTATCAGAATAAACGAAAAGTCGTGAGTATTGAGAGCAAAAAAAAATATTGCAAATTTCTTTTCTATTTCTTCCCAGTACGAAACACGTATACACGTACGCGAAAGCGATAAATTTTCGTTTAATCATTCTTTGTTTTTTTTTTACTGAACTGGCATCGTGGCGTGTCATCGACGACCCCATTTTCTCCTACGGCGCACGAGTTTAATTTGAATTTCAGCGTCGCCCATTGCAAGTATAATTAACCGTGAATAATTGTCGGCAACTTTGCGCAGCCGGGACATTGACTTGCATCGGCTAGAAAACACGCGTACGATCGAGAATTTCGAGTGAAATTTAAGAAGCAATAATGAAAAAAAAAACGAAAAAAAATTCTAAGAATTAATCGAGCTTCGATGCCCAGTGAAGGATCATTACTTTTCGCCATAAATCGATATTAACAAAAACAAAAACAACAAGAAAAAAACCAATTCTAATAAGGAAATCGCGTCCATGGACAAAGAGCGACTGCGAAATTTTCGTGGATCGGTCATTGACGGGGTTAGAAAGTGTAGGATCAAAACGATGAAAAAGAAAATAAAACGAATTTTTTAAATAGAAATACAATTTTTAAAAGAGAAAGAACGTTTTTTTAAACAACAAATATTGTGGGGTATAATTTGTTTTTTGTTTTTAATAGACAAAAGAAAAACAAACGGGAAATATTATTTTGAGAAAGAAGGGGGGAGGGGTGTGTTTGTTGTCTCGACGAGACGAGCCCGATGATTAAAGGGAGAGGACAAAAAAAATAAGATTATTGCACTGGCAGTATAGGGGTAGCACCAGGATTCACCATGAGCAAGGTATTTTCTCTAAAGCCGAGCCTTGCCGACAACAAGGACAAGCGTGGTCTTGCCCTAGACGGGCAACTTAAGCACGAGGACACCAATCTCGCATCTAGTACCATGTGAGCGTTTGAACAAAAAAAAAAAAAAACAACCCAAAAATTGGGCACGATTAATTAATATTTACGATACGATCAATCGCGAGTGGAGACTGAAAATAAACACGTACTCTTTAACAAATTAATTTTTTTACGAAATTCTTTGATAATTATTAGTCAAACTATTATAATTGTGATCAATAACTGTCATATTAATTATTAACAATTATTAATCGTAATTTTAATTACTACTTTAAGACTATAATATTGTAGTTTCATTCGGTAACTATAATTTTCAATTATCATTACGTCAAATGCATATTTTTTTTGCAAAATAATCGATGAAATAGCGAAATCGTAGTTATACGTTGTAAAAGTTTTGGGTATTCGTTCGACTTTGGTCCAAAGGCATGTCCCACGGTCGCGAAATTAGCCCCTTCCCGCCTCCCCCGTCGTGTATCGCGAACACGCCAAATTATCATCGCCGCAGAGCCAATTCACCTGCGAGTCCCTTTTGCAGTCTCCACTCGAACGATTTCGTAACAAGAAGAAAAAAAAAAAGGAAAGAGGCCAATACGAATAACAAAACTACATTTCGTTGGTGGATGGAATGCCCGTTATTCTTCTTTTTTTTTTCTTACTTTTTGTGGTTTATTTTGTTCCTTTTTTTTGTTTATTGTCTTTTTTGTCCTTTTTTTCCGTCAATTTTTGTGCTCTGGGATTCCTCAATTCCGTCCGGCTCGCCAAAAGCCTGTCATTATACCCCGTGGTTGTGGAATTCGAAATTCGTGGTGATAGTCTTTTCGGTCGCATTAAAAAAAAAAATCCTCCGTCCCTGTGTCGACGAATTACTACGAGAAACAACATGAATTTTATCAGTTTACCTTTTTTTTTTGTTTTTTTTTAAACAACGCCTGTGTACTGTTTATTACTGTCCGCACGAGTTTGCAGCGACCTGGCCCGACCATCCGACACTAACCGCAGAGCGGCGCTCGCACTCATTGGTCCCTGATCAGTGCGAGCTCCGCTCAGCGGTCGATGCCGGAAGTTCGGGCGAAACCGCCCGCAACATGACGGGTTACAGCGCTCCCCCGGTGGTAAATTCCGGCAATTCTGGGTAGAGAACATCGACTACTGATTTATTCATTTTATTTTTCCATACGAAACAATAAACTTTCTTTTGGGTAAAAAGAAATGTTGCAGCAATTACGTAAAAATGTTCTGCCGTATATTGTTAATTCCCGAACGAATTTTCAGAATTCAATATCACGAAGATACATATGAATGCGTCTGCGAGGAACCGCGTTTACTGAAATTTTTTTTGTCGACACCTCTCGGGTTTCCGAAATTAACTAAGATTCCCAGAAATGTCGTAAATCCGCCACCACCGCAAAATGCCTATTTTCTTTTCCCTTCGTGCACAGAGCAAAATATAACGTTAAATGCAAATATCACACACATCTATACAGAGGGTTCGGCGGATCATTGGTTTACCGTAATATTATGTTACACATTTGTAACGAACAAATGCACAAAAAACCCACGATCCCAGCTCGTCATCAGAACGTATTTTTTTTAATCTTCATTTGCAGTCTGTGTGGCACAAATTAATTTTTATTTATATATATATCACGGTAATTTCGAGGGTCGTTTCATGTTTGATTCTTCGTCATTTTCAGAAGTCACGAATTCTTCAACTTTTATATACTGGAATAGAATTGCGATGCAATAAAAGTAAATCAATCGTGCGGCAATTAAACGTACATTACACCTTTTTTGTTCTTTTCTTTTGTTTCAAATACCGCAACGAGTCAAAATTTTCTACATAAAGAATTTTTAAATGTAACAAAACCCATATTCCGGTCGGTTGATGAAAAATTGTAGGAGTTCAATTTTTTTTCATTATCGTTTCATTTTAAACGAAAGTGCATCCATGCATACAATTTTTGAGATTCAGATCTGAATATTTGTTCACGTGATCGCGAGAACAATTCCGAAAATCGCGCACACTGGGATTTTCTATACGATTTTTTCTCTATTTTACTAATTGAAAATGTTCGTGAACCCTCCACCACACCTTGGCATATTGAAATCCGCTGTACAAAACATTTTTACAATGCTGTGCGTTAAGGGGAGGGATAAGCCTCTTCCTCCCGCGTTTCCGCACTTGGTGGTGCGAGTGAACTTGCTGCGTAACACCTTTTCTTGGAAACGACTTAATCGAATGGAAAACAAAATCGACGCTAAAAAGATAGCATCAGACATTTTTTTTTTAATGTTCTTTTGACCGTTGGCCTCTCCTTAAGAGGACGCTAAACACGGGCGGTGATCACGTGAGTGCGACAGAGATAGCGGCACAGGAATTGTGCGAAAGCGAGACAAAGTGTCTTTAGCCTCCCCTTAAGGGCATGTAAAAGACGATGAGAAACTGCAAGAGCGTCGGTATAGTAGGGACTTTCGGAATCTGGGCAACATTCAAGAACATGTATCAAAAACGTACGTTAATCAGGCTAGAAGCGACTTACTGCGAATGTTGGTATCGTAACGTCAAACTTGCCAGGTGAAACCCCAAAAACAGTGGAAAATTGTCTGTGAATTGAACATTTTGTAAGAAAAATCTCGCGTTTGGATGTGCAAGTGGCGCCATTGGAATATAAATGAACTAAACGAAAAAACTTTTCCACGATTACTGTCTATTTTTCGGTCGAATCCCACTGCGTTAATTTTGCAGTTACGGCAACAAATGAATGCTTGTTAGTCATGGTTTCTATCCATCTATATCGCAATGGTCAAATTTTTCGGAATTACCGTATGCATTAATAATTATATACATCTTTGTTTTAGATCATTTTGTTCTTAGCTAAAAATGTATATTTCTATTTGGAATTTCACTATTTTCCCGCGTGAAGATGGGCGATATTGAAAATTTAATCGATTACAAGGACAATCGACATCTACAAATCGATTAATCGTAAAAAAAATTGAAAAATAATCGTTTTTTTTATATTCCAAATTTAAAAAATACGCAAAGCGATATTTTTTATTTAAAACGATGATCAATGTCAAACAAATGATGAACGATACAAAATTGAAAATTTAAACGATATATTACTCGTATAATCCGAGGTATCACAATCGAAGATTGCAGGAATCCAATACACAATAAATTTGGGATCCTAATTATCAAATTAGAGGTTATAATACCAAAATACATAGTACACGGTCTGGCACGATTAACTTACGTATTTGGTACATGTTCCTCGAATACCACCCAGATTTCAAAGGTCGCCACTATACCGACGCTGTTCGAATTTATCATCGCCTTACACATGCTCTCAAAATACAGTAAGACCTTGATTTTAAACACAAACTGGAACCGGAAGTTCTTATAATTGAAACTGACTAAGCTGCTATTGGAAATTACCAAAGAGGCGTGGCCTATTCAATATGGCCACTCAATCCCAGTCAGTCCAAGTCAGCCAGTACTACTTAGCATGTGGAACAGCAGGGACCCCTCGATTATCGTATATTTTTTGGCTAAATGTAATGTTTTTAGTAAGATCTGATAATCAGGATTATTATCGTTGATGTTTATGCGTGAACAGAATCAACTGCGACATATGAATATAGACGGAGTACATTATTACCATAGGGATATGGTGAACCTATATGACGTACCATGTTTAACATTAAAATCAGAAAAAATATTGCCCGCCACTGTACGGCTGAATAAATGACTTCAAACAATAAACTATTAATTATAACATCAATCACATGACATAACGTTAT
This sequence comes from Oxytorus armatus, assembly GCA_958009045.1. Lineage (NCBI taxonomy): Eukaryota > Metazoa > Arthropoda > Insecta > Hymenoptera > Ichneumonidae > Oxytorus > Oxytorus armatus. The sequence goes on from OY253748.1 coordinate 13,563,670, forward strand.
ATTTATAAATGGTTCATTTTTCAGCAATTATACAATTTCAGTCACACCTTGTTTACACGATACGAATAAAACGGTTTTTGATGTTTCGCGGACGCTGACAATCTCATACTCCTCGGACCGAACATCGTCCATGTTCTCCCGATTATTATTGATTACATTGTTGCTGTAACAAAGCAGTACATTTTTAATTATGACCAAAACGTGACACATTCGCATAGTAATCATCGGGGATCCACTGGGAGGGAGTGCTTTGAAATTTGGCCGAGAGAGGTCAGGTCGCTAAATGGTAATTCACAATAACGCAACCAATCAGTCACGAGCTTATGGCCAGTACCGTATTATAGCGTATCATTGGGGCGCTCTTTCTCGCCAAGCTTAGACTTATCTGTGTCCATATTTTTTACGTAACTACACTTCGTTCTGCTAACGTGCAGACAACCTAACCTAAAAAGGGCCCCAATGACTTTTAAGAAAAATACGACTACGGCCCTGGCTGACGTGACGTAATTCGGTCCACCATGTACAGGCGAGACAAAAGAGCGGGGATTTACCTTAAAATCGAACTCCTTAGAATCGAGGTCCTAGTGTACAGCTAATTTGAACACTTCACCCTACAAAAAAAAATCTCCTCATAAGACAATTTCAAGCTGAATTCATTTCTTTTTTTTAACTATACCGCATTTTAAAACTGCAAAAATTTTTCGTTACCAGTATCGTCGAAATTACCGTGGTACATAAACATTACAAATATGCAGGGTCGGCATACTTAAAATGACAAGATTGATGTTCCGTGATCAATTCTCATACTCAAAACGATTCCTCGTCTGAATGATATACACGCGCTAGTTTTATGTGGAATCACGATATCTAACTGAGTATATTGAGCGCGAAATAACGTTTTTGAGTAGTCGATAGATTGCTTCGTTTCGGTTCTTGCTCTATAATCTCAGTGAAAAAAAAAAAAAAAAAAAAAAAAATCTGGAGAGCATCGGCGATGTCAGAATTTAATGATAGAACGCAGTCCGTATAATTACGTTAAGACGAATTCACGTGTTCAATCTTCGACGAAAGAGAGAGAGAGAGAGAGAGAGAGAGAGAGAGAGAGAGAGAGAGAGAAAGAGCGAGAAGGAGAACGAGAGAAACCGAGAGGGTTTGAATAGGGATTACAGATTGAAAATTTGAGCAAATAAATAAATAAATAACAATAAAATAAAATCACACATCAATTTCCCTCGAGTATTCATTCTTTTAAATTTACGTATCTCAGTTCTCTTCTGATCCTCTCGTATTTCTTCATTTTTTTTTATCTCACTCTACGTACCATTTTGCCCGATGCGAAATTGAAAACGGAAGGGCAAATTCCTTCCGTCAGGCTAATTACGAAACTTCTCATACTCCATTTGTACAACGTAGATATTATTCATATAAATGCATTATTAAATACGAAGCAAAAAAAGAAAAAGCGCACACACCGTGGTTTCACTTGTGACTGTAATGTTTGTCAGGGAGGGATGCCCGGTGGGGCCAGGTTTCACGCTGAGCAAAGTGTTTTCGGTGACGCCGCTTCTCGCCAACAACAAAGATAAATGGGCCCTTGCCCTAGACGGCCAGCTCAAACACGAGGACACCAATTTGGCGTCCAGCACGCTGTAAGGCCAACGTTATACGAACAAATAATCGTTTCATTCGCGTCATCGAAGAACAAAATTTTTTTTCGAGCAATGACAAAGAGATGGAAGAAAAAAAATTTTAACTCTCACTGCGACATTTTTCAAATTGTTATTATTATTTTTTTAATTCGTGGAGGTTTGACGATCTACGGCGTTGTCGACACGTTTTTTTTTTTTATTATGAGAAATTATTCAGTCCTACAGTTCAAGAGTCAAACACAGTCGGGAAATCGTGTCTTTATAATATTTATAAGATGCGCAATATTTCCAAACTTATTTCGATTAAAAGATTAAAACTATTTAATTTTGCCATTAACTTTATTGCATTTGTACTTTGGATAAAAATTGCGGATTTTTTTTAGCTATATGCTTCTGTTAATTGGGAAAATAATTAATTTTTTGTACGACTTTTCAAAAGTCGAATGTTCTTTAAATCGACAAATAACGTTACATATATAAATAATTGACGAAGTAATTCCGTTGATGATTCGGTTCGTCGAGCCTCCTCGCGATTTATTTCGTTCACGTTCATAACGACCTCGCAGGATATCCGTCGGGGGGAAATGCGACGTTGAATAACAATAATGATAATAATAGTGGTAATATTAAATACGTAAATTCCGTTGAAAATCGTAAGTCAATTCGAGGACGAAATAGAATTTCAAACGATTGCGTCGTGGCGCCCTTCGGATATTCTTGAAGATAATTTCATCGAGATATGTCAGTGTACCTTTAACATTTCATTTATTACGTTCCATCTTCGGCAAGTAATTTATAATTTTCGTTTTATCATTTCTTTACGTGTTGATCGACGATGGCTGATCGTAATTTTTTGTTGTTCTTTTTTTTTTGACGAAAATTGCGTTTCCCAAAATTTAATATTATGAATATAATACATACATATATGTATATGTATATATATATATATATATGTCACTGTGATCGGCTGTCGTTATTGTGTCGTCCGATTGCAAAAATAAACAGCAACAACAAAAAAGCAGCATAACTACCGACCAACATATATACTCGTTTAGATCTCGTGCGCGTTCTTTGAATACGAAACAAAACAAAAAAACTCCAATTTACAGTCGGTCGAGAGAGGAACTATGAAACATGAAATGTCACTAGGTATGCCGCTTCACAAATGCTTCTTATCAGACTTTTTTTTTTTTCTCTCTTTTTTTTTACTCCAATTTATTTCAATTTTTATTTTTACTAATTACCCATTTTATTCCCAAAGATAGAACGGTACATTTTCATTTTAATCGTTATCCCACACGTTACGGGACAAAAGTCGATTGAATTATTATTATTTTTTGCCCAGAGTGAATAGCGTTGGGCGAACGTAAGAAATTCATTGGCATATGTATATCGGTGATATATTGTGCTTTATGGGCACCGGTGCATCGATATCATTCCGATGGATAACGATACAGAATAATTTTTGGACGTAATATTTATGAAAAATTGATTTAAGGAGGTTCACTAAGTTTATCAAGGCGTGGCATTGGGGAACGCACGACGCTTAGTGATAATGTACTTTCGCGAATGTACTTTCTCCGAAATGACAACCGATCGGCATGAAACAAGCCAATGCTACGGTGGCAAAAAGTGGCTAAGCTTATTTCATCGTGATCGGTCGTGCCGTTTGGAAGAAAGTACCGATAAGAATTTTCCAGCTATTTCTCTCGCACTCATGCGTCACGTGGTACATGTGCGCCTTCCTCTTAAGAGGGCACGAAAGACAATGAAAAACTCCAATGGAGTCGGTATAGTGGGAACCTTTAAAATCTCAGTTCAAGGAAAACTGTACCAATTATGGAAATACACCGTGTCAGAAACGATTTACTATATATTTTGGTATTGTAACTTCTAGTTTGCGAGGTAGGTCCCGAAAAAACTTTCGAAAAGTGTCTGCGAATTGATAATTGAGTAAGGAAAATCTCGCGTTTGGGGATGCAAGCGGCGCCAGTGGAATATAAACGAATTAAAACACTTTTCGACCAAATGCCACGTTGTTCATTTTTCATATAGAGCAAGAAAAAAAGGGTCGTTAGCAGGGGTTTTTATCCGCTTCTATCGCAATAGTAATTTTTTTTCGGAAATACGCTATTCAATAATAATTATATACACTTCTTGTTTTAGACCTCTTCGATTTTAGCTGAAGAAGTACATTTCTATATTTTAAATTTCACATTTTTCTGGTATTCATGATAGAGACAAATGTGTCTAGAATAACTTGACCAAGTTTAACATAATTCGGTTTAATTGGTTAGGGGTGATATTTGACCGAATATTCGTATGCATTCTGTCGGTAATACAGAGTTGATAGAACAGACATTTCACATGCTCGCAAACGAGTTAGAAAGACTATCTGCTTTTGTCATGGAGATTCATTTAAATTCACTCTATCCTCTATTTATTTTCTCTGTATGTTTTCCTTGAATCATAACGGCCGGAACACGAAGTGCCATGAGGGCTTATGTTAAATTGCAAATTTTTAATATTCATTCATTGAGAACGGTGTAGGTGAACATTAAAAAATAATTCAATCCGTGTGTAGGCACGGAATGTAAAATGAAAATTTCAGCAATTTCGATGCATTTTCGTTTTATCTAGTGAACCTCCTTAATGAAAATAGCGAGAAAATAATTGCTTTCAATTATTTCGAAATAATTATTTTTCATTTATTTTACAATGTTTATTACATAATTGAACAGTCCTAAAATATGATTTTTAATACAAAGAAATTACGCACTGTTATTCCAACAATCGTAATGAATAACTTTGTAACATGACAAATTTGTCTACAAAATATATGTCGTCGATCGAATCGAACGATACAGTGACGTGAATACTGCCCCCCGCACCTCCCCAAATTTTAAAAGCCAGAAGCCTGAATTCGAGAGGAAGATAATGATTAGAAGAAAATATTTATAGAAAGCTACAATTTATAAATAAAAACTAGAATTTTTTCATATTTTAATTATTTAAATCCATGGAGAATTGCAAAAAAAAATATTTTGCTCGTTAACCCTCCGTGGTCACTAAGGGTCAAACTGACCCAAACTTTAAGGTGGTAGTCTGGTAACTTAAGCCGATTTTCATGTCTTTTTTTGGAGTGCGTTTTTTTTGTAGAAAAATAAAAATGAATCGTTTTGGATATTTAGGATGTTTTTATTTACATATTAAAGATACAAACAAAAATTTTTCAAACTAATTTTTTTTTGTATCTCTAATATGTAAATAAAAACATCCTAAATATCCAAAGGGATTCATTTTTATTTTCCTACAAAATAAACGCCCTCTAAAAAAGACATGAAAATCGGCTTAAGTTACCAGACTACTACCTTAAGAGTGGAACCCCTCAGGGTTAATACTTTTTTTTTTAACGCGCCCTATAGAAGTATTTATTTCCTCAAAGTACCATATCTACTGGGTACCGTCTAAACTGTTATCAAAACAACTTTGAAAAATTGGAATGATCGCGATTTTTTGAGTGAAAAAGTTCATTTTTTAATACACGATTTTTTTAAAGACGCTATCAATTTTTTTCTTGGTCGTTCCGATGTTCAGAGTATGTTCCATAATTTTTTGGACCCAATTGGACCGAAACGTACGAAAAATATTAAAAAAAAGGTTCGGGTAAATTTGATCTTGTGTGGGCAGCACAGAACTGGGGGAAAGTGTGATCATGGAGGGTTAAAAAAAATACAGCAAGAATACCGTCGCGTGAAACCTCAGGAATACGAGAATATTGTTGAAAATTTAAAAAACACGAAACATTCCACCGTGCCGAAAGACCGTTTTCCAAAATTCCACATCCTCCCTCATTGTACATGCATGTAGCTTATATTTCTCAGCGTCGAATAATGTCTTTAAAACTTGCACACAAGCTTTGTACGCCACTCAATGTTGCCGCACGAATTTCGTTACTTTTTTTTCTGCTGTGTATACTGCTTACCTTTCATTACATTTTATCTTTTTCCCTCGTTCGTTATGTATACCATGTAGACGTTATGTATTCATTGTAGAGTAATTTTTCGGTTAACTTTCAACATTGACTCGACGTTTGTACAATCGAAAGCAAACAGAAAAAAAATGTCATCCTCATGCATAGCTTCGGTGAAAAAAAAAAGAAAAAAAGTCAAACAGTTAGCAAATATTTGTTGAATGTCGTTATGGATGTGCTTTTCGATTATCCAGACCGCTGCGTCAACAATGGCGGAAAGTGCATGGAAGGCTCCCGGCTCGTCGCTTTAGTGAACACGATTTTTTTGTTTTTTTTTTATTTCACTAATCGATTTTATTTTTCGTTTGTTTTATAATAATTATCCTATTTCACAGTGTCGCCGATCCGTCGCAACGCGAGAACCTCGGTATAATCGTACAGTACAAAGTTAAAGTGAAACTCTGCCTCGGAGCCCTCGGAGGGTGAGTCACCAATTTTGTTATATCCGTTTTTTTTTCCTTGTTCATATTTCTAGTGGTATTTTTCATTCCAGTTCCGAATCCCACATTCGTTTTTTACGCCAAATAATTGTTCGTAATTATTTTGTCGAATATTAATTAGAAAACCAATGATTTATTCAAACTATTCGGAATTATTCGCAAAATAGTTACAATTTCTATCTTTACTCTCTTTTTTTCGCATTTACTGTAATTGAAACAAATTTTCCAGTATGATGATTTTTGATAATTTTGACTCCACATAGAGGAAGCTTTGTTCTCGTGATAACAAAATTTGTTAGTTATTAATGTCAATGCGTTTAAAATATGCCAAAACATCGGTAAATGACATCTAAAAAAAATGTTCGTACGCGCGCGCGCGTGTGTGTGATAGGCTTAAAAAATTCACTTGTTATATCTCGTGTACGACTTGACCGATTCTTTGCAAACCGTGCACGGATTTGACGCATCGAACCTTCATTGTTTACTCTAATTTTCGTTGGAATTACTTGAGCGTTAGAGATTCTAAGCCATTTTGGAATTGCCGCAAATTGTCCGCGATCACTCTAACTTTTGTAAATTTTCACAAAATCACTTCAGCAGTGTAGATTTGATACAATTTTGAATTTTTCGAGAAACTCTTGAGGTCGATTTGATTTCCAAAAGTTTTGATATTTTAGGTTAATTTTTCTCTCGTGAATGAAGTATCACTAAACGATGATTGGCATTGAATTTTACATGAATCGGTGAAAGGATTAAGATATTATTAAATTTTGAATTTTCTTAAATTCGTATATTTTATAAGAAATTGTATGGTCGTTTAACTTTCTTAAATTTTCAACAATAGAAGCGGTACTCGCCACAAAAAAACGTTTGTGAATAGCCACCATCGATATTGAGTTTCAAATAAATCGGTAAAGTGTTTCGAGATTGTAAAAACATTTGATTGTTTCGACATTTGTATATTTTGCGAAATCAGTGAATTGCTTTAACTTTAGTAAAATTTGCAGATTGATAATAAAGAATCATGAAACTTTGGGCCCCGAGGTACCTTAGAGTTGTTTGAATCGAGTTTATTAAAAAAAAGAAAATGCAAATTAGAAACTTGCACATTGCTTCCTCATTATTTTATCGCGCTCGCAAAGCCTCCTCTACGACGAAACCAAAGTTGGAGACATAACTTGCTCATAGAGGGAGATTTGTGAACGGGACAAAATAATGAGGAAGGAATGTGCAAGTTCCTAATTTGCATTTTAATTTTTTATTTGTTTTTTTCGACAAGTGCATTATAAATCAAGCAAACCTCACAATATTAAGTTGAAGGAGCGAAAAATATGGCGTAAATTGAAATTTGCATATTGCCGCCTCATCATTTCTGCGCGTATACAAATTTTCCTCTATGAGCAAGAGGGTTTATCAATTTTTTATTTGTGTATACGGAAACACGACGAGGAAGCAATACGGAAATTTTTATTTATGCAATCTTTCTCTCCTTTAACTTGATAGTGTGACGGTTGCTTCATTTATAATGGATTTGTCGAAAAAAAAAATTAAAATGCCATATAAAAATAATGAGGAATATGCAAGTTTTTAGCGTTTATCCTAATTTAAACAAATTTTACAATAATGTTATGTTTGAATGGTGTTTTATTTTATTTGATTTATAGCAATTACTTTTTTTTTATTATATCCATTTAAATTTTAGTTTAAATTGGATGAAATATGGAGATTACGTTAAAATAAAACTCAACGTTCTACATCTATACACAGTCCGAGATTTTGTATAGATGTGGAACGTTAAATAATATCGTGCAGATTATTGACGATTAGTCGGTTTATTCAGTTTTCTTTTGCGCAGTGAATTGGTGGCGGAATTACCGTTTATACTAATGCATCCGAAACCAGAGGAAGAGACACCGGCCCCATCGACAGCGAGACCAAGTCCAACGCACAGAACGGAAGACGGTGATGGTCCGCCCGACACGAACCTCATACAGTTGGACACGTAAGGATAATTTGACGATTAAATTTATCCGATTTTTTTATCACCTATGTCAATTTTTTTAAGATGTGTAACTTTTATGAATTTTGGTTGAATTTGATTTAAAAAAACAGCAATACTCGTACAGCGTTTCCTCGTAGTACGTATGCGTTAACGTGTAGTAATGGGCGTTTAAAAAAAATTCAAATGTTCATAAAAAAAAGTGAGTACCTTAAAGATTTATGTTAGGAACTGGTTGATCGTTACACAACTAAACGTCCAGGTCGCGACTATTGTAGCTGAAGGCTAATTAAAATGAATTTAGTATCCATCGAAACTAAGAAACGTCTGAGTGCTGCAAGCAAAGAAAAGTATAGCATAGAAATTACATTTTTTTATTGTTTACTGTAAATTTAGTTGCTAAATTACCCTTTACGTTTAGTCTGAAAACGAAATATTCGTTTTCAGACTACAAGCATTTATGTGTAAAGCAACATTCCGATAGTATTGAGTGTAAAGAGCATATTTAGGACGATTGGAAATAATAAAGTTCAATATTGAAGTAGGTTATGGTAAAAAAAAAAAATCCAACCCTAATCATAGCATGCATGGGGGTAACAGTGCACCTGGCATATACCCAGATATATATATATATTAGGGCGATTTTTTTTTTTCGGGTATTTTTTTTTTCAGTCCCCACCCGAAATTTTGTTGGATATGTCGAAACAGAAATTCCCTGCAAGTTACAGCCCTTAATATTAATTCTAAGTACTTTCCCTTAGCGTGAGAAGATTTTCCATCTAAAATACACGTAAATCGATTTTTTTTTTTTCAAATTTCTATAACTCAGCCGCATTTTATGCTATCATATTGTTCTTGGTTTCAATTTACTCAGAATAAAACAATCTAAAAAAGTGCCTTTTGCGGCGAAAGTGTAAATTGTACTGGTGAGTTGGTACGGGTCACTGAAGATGACTTTTACCCAAAATTCTCGTTTTTTTGCTGTTATCTCCGAAACAATTGATTCTACGAAAAAAATGTAAATGAAAAAATTGTTGAGAATTTAATTTCCTACAAAAAAGGTCCTGTCGACCCAATTGCTTAGATCAATATTTCTTGAGATATTGAACTTTATTTTTTTTAATTCTATTTATCATTTAATATTTCATATTTTATAAATTTTATACTACTCATAAGTTAAAGTTAAAGTTATAGGAGTTATAGGATTAAAAAAAAAAAATCGATTTACGTGTATTCTAGATGGAAAATCTTTTCACGCTAAGGGAAAGTACTTAGAATTAATATTAAGGGCTGTAACTTTCAGGGAATTTGTTTTTCGACATATCCAACAAAATTTCAGGTGGGCACTGAGAAAAAAAAATAGTCGAAAAAAAATCGCCCTAACATATATTTGTGTATATAGGTTTCAAAACTCATTTAATTCGTAATAACTATCATAACATGTGGAGACGTGTCGATTTTTTAATTTTTTTACCTGTCATATACTGTAACGGAACAGCTTTTCTTCCTCGCCCGTGTGCCATGCACAGACGAGGCAAAAATATTGAAATTTCCCTTAAAATCAAGGTCCCAGTGTATTCAGATATTGTTGCGAATCATTGTTTTTTGTCTCATAGCAAATTATTTCGAAAATTAACTAAAATCAAACAAACGCTTGTTTAATTTTAAACAAAGGATCGTTTAATTTTGGCTATATTAATTATTTAAAAAAATTGGCTATTATTATAATTTATTAGTATTAGCGATTACCTCTTAAAGCTTAGTAATTAAGAGCAGGAATTCGATAGTATTTAGGGGCTTCAGTTAGATTTATTTAACATGAGCAAATTTCGATTTTGCAACTCGATTATATTTGTACGAAATTGAAAAACGTCACACTGACGCGCTCGTCTAGACGAGGTGAATGTGACGAAACTTGCGCCTTTTTACGACGTTATCTACTTAATGTCGTCACGAATGATGAGATCTCGACTATAATTCAGATCCCCCAAGAGATTGAGAGAGGGAGTAATCACGTTACGAATAAACTTTATCGTCTTTATAAATATTTTGTTATTTTCTATTTCAGAGAGGACGACGTCGGTGACGATGACATTATATTCGAGGATTTCGCAAGGTTGAGGCTCAAAGGCGAAACAGATGCCTGACCGTTTGAGCCCGAAATTAACTACTGGATAAAAACACAAAAAACGTCCAAAATTTTCCATAATGTTGCATGATCGATTGAAACGTGCTCTCTTCTTCAAACTGTATCGCTACCAAACGCACTCGAGTATTTGCCTGGAAAAACAAATTTTTCCGATCATCCAGTCAAGTCGTACGTTCGTCATTGATTTGGCGTCGATGTTATTGTTTTTTCTCGTCAATCGTAATCTTCATCGAAGTAAAAGAAAAACAGAAATGTTAATTAAAAAAGAACAAACCGTGAAGAACTTGTAACGAACCAGAAGTGCGCAATGTTCGATGAAAAAAAAATCATTGAAAATGATTTTTTTATTCGCTAGAGTAATTGTGAATTATTCTAAAAGAAAAATCTTAGTTCTACGAGAATAATTATCGAAAAATTATTCTTAATCTTTCGACAAGAAAAATTATAGTTTTCATTCATTCAGAATAATAATTGTTCGTAATGCGATTTTTTTTTAAATTGAGAAGTTATTGTATATGATCTTTTTGATCGCATAAATCACGGAGAGCATGGTCAATGGTTATATCAGAAATATTTCACTCGATCACATCATAGTTGGCGTTACAAATCCTCAAGTTCATTTTGATGAGCTAACCCGAGTGAATTTTATGATTATCCCGAGATTCAATTGCCACAAACGTTCGTCGCTACGCTTATTAAGCTTACTGAATCTTCTTTTTTTTCGTTCTACAATCGTATTCGCACTTTATACGTGCTGGCACGAGTAAGGATATTTTGCTATACAATCGAGAACAACAAGGTAACCGTACGCATACTGCGAAGCTTTTACCTACAATTATACAAAAACACACAATTACATAATATACGCGATTACTAATATATCATTTTTTTTTATTAATCAACTTTGCAGGTCTTAGACATGCACGTGAATTTTTATTCCAGAGATGATTTTCTTTTCTATTTAGTTCGTTGAGTGAAGTAAAAATCTGTTCACAGCTTGTTCGATCTAATTCGTCTAGGTTTTGCTACATTTTTTTTCTTCTACTGCGTTGTAATTGCTGTCGCAAGTCGAGTTGTGGAAGAAAAAAAAAAAACTTGATATGCTCGTAAATTCATCTAATTTTCGATGCAAAAATTATAGATTATGAACATTTTTTTTCAGAATGAACAACAGTGCTCAGAGACGTTTGGAACAATTTGTCTTTTCCTCCGAATACGCTTCTGTGACGTTTTTGGCGAAAATAACGAATTGAACATTTATCTTCTTTCATATTTCACCCGAAAGTCGATAAAACTTTCGTTACCAATTTTTCATCGATCTCGGATCTTTTTTCTGAACTTATGACACCCCAAACAAACGAGCCAACTAAATTCATAATAAGTCATCGTATTTATCAATTCCTCCCGGACAGCATTTAAACGCGTAAACGTGTAAATACTCAAGTTATAATAATATTTTTTATCGCTTTATCACTTATTCTAATACGAGAGAAAGAAATCACACCTCCAACATATGCAAACACACAATACACCTATTCGCGATGCTCACGACTGATGGCAGCGCTGCGAACGGATGGGTCACGTGGACTGAAAAGAGGGCTATACCAGCCGCATATGGTAGCCTTCCCGCATATCATCATGTTAACTGCATTTTTATTTATTATATCGATAATATAATTAATCACAGCAATGATTTTACGATTAACCCAAATAAACGAGTTTGTGATAGGTGATATACATAGGCGGAATATGAACGAGGGCGAGCAAGTACTGATAAAGTCCGGACACATGGGGGGGTATCGAAATAGCAATCACGATAAATTGTTTTGTGAAAAATATGACCGATCTCATTTTACAAAGAAGAGCTCTTAATTAATCTCCTCACACTATCGAAGGAAGAATGAACAGATGCACCCCGGACTTTCACGAACTCAACGGTTCTTTCGCTTGGACGGTGAAAGTGCACGGTGTACAAATGTACTGTATTGGATTTTTTTTCTATCAAGAGCGAATATTGTCGAAAGTTTTCGGGCAAATTCGCCGTTGTTGAAAGCAACTTGTGCAATTAAAAAATTTACGAAAAAGTCAGGATTGGTTCGTTGTAAGTCTATTCGGTACTAATGTCCTGTAATTTTCGTTTTGTGCACAAAATATGTTGAGTGAAATATCAAATGATGTTCAACTTTGCATTGTTGGAAAGCAACGAAGATAGATTTTTTAATCCCATTTATCCGCTTTAAGGTTAGATTTTCGAAGACAAAACTCGTTAAAACGTTTTTTTGGAATCTTCTTTAAGGACCTGGGCCTAAATGGGCAAGAGAAGCGAGAGCAGTAATGAAAATAAAAATAAAAAACTATTTTCATTGCATTCCAACGATGCAAACTTCAACATCATAATATCAAATACCGGTAAAATTTTTTTCGAATCGATCGTCTGATGCGTTATTTTCTGTCGTATTCTTCATGTATCATTAAGCCCACCTCAAGGCCCCGTGGAAGGTCGTATTCTTCATGTATCATTAAGCCCGCCTCGCCTTTTAGTCCACCTCACAGCAACCCGCTAAAACAAAATACTACCACCTGGTACGGCCCTCTTATAAATAGTTATTATACCGGACGACAGTTAGCGTAGCAGCGAGTGAGCATCGCGACTAAATGATCAACGCAATGCCAAAGCAGAGAAAAATAAACTTTTCTTTCTTCACCCAACTCATAACTGTACAACCTCACATGTTTATATGAGTAAACAAAAAAAAAAGAGAGAGATATAAATACCGACAAATACAGCGAGCGCAAGTTGCGTAGCAACGAATGGTATTTGCGTATTGACGATAGAAGATAAAAATAAAGAACGAAAGTGAAAAAAAACACAGCTAAACGTGAATGAAGAGCGAGAGACATTAAAACTTGTAAAATGTCGAATTAATATTTGAATCATCCTACGAATAAAATGATATGCACGAGAGAATGTGAACGAAAAATGTGCCCTTTGACCCATTCACGATGTCCAAGTATAATTGTAATATTGGCGATAGAATGTAATGTCCAAATGCGTTGCTCGTCCATGAAAAGTGTTTATCTTCAATTTTCTGTTAGCTTGTAAAGAACGAGAATTGTGAGGACGTTGTTCAACGAATGCTTGGAAATTATCGAAATTCTAGACGACGGAGAATATATTGTAACGAATTGACGAAATATGCAATTGGCAATAGTGCGTTCGGACTGTACATAACCAGGACGAGTAATAACGAAGGGCAGAATATTTTCATCTACCAATGGGAATCGCCGTCGCAACTTTTATATTTTATCAACTAACACGTGTCGATGGGTGAGAAAGAAACGAAGCATGGAGAGAAAGGAAGAAATGAAAACGAATGAAATTGAATGTAAAGCCGAGTAAAGACGATGGAAAGAAAAAGGAATAAAGTATTATTTTTCAATTGTTTCAGTATGACTGAAACACAAATTTCTTCCGATCGACTCTTATCGAATATGGTTGAACGGGTGAGAATAATCGACAAAAAAAAACAACAAGCAAAACGAACAATTTACTGAATTTCAACAACGAGATTAGCGATATTGATAGAATCTATGAAAGTTGAGCGCTGCGGACATTGCGCGCGCGCAAAGAGAATCGAATGAAATTTGATTGAGAGAAAAAGAAAAGTAAACTGAATAAAAAAAAAGATTTGCGGATCGTTTCACAATGTCGAAAATGTTTATAATGTATCAATTATATGTCGAACGCATCGAAAAATGCTTAATTTATTCAATCGTGTGTATGAAATATTAAGGGAAAAATACGGGAGAAAGAGTGAGAGAGCGTGTAATTCGTAATAATTTTTGTTATAACGCTGAATGTTTTCGTTTGTCTGGGCAATATTACGTGTCAAATAAAGAAGAGAAACGTATTTACATGTATAAACAAAAACAAATAATAGTTAATGATGAAAATATATATAATATAATATATTGTATATGTATAAATTGTGTATTCTCGTATTATGACTGTAATAATTTAATAAATCATGTATATTGGATCGTTCTGGTTTATACGTTGCAAAAAGTTGAAACAAAGGTCAAAACCTTTTTTTTTTTTTTGTTAATTATAGTGTGTACCGGGTGAATCATTTAACTCGGATTTTTGTAATATCTCGAAAAATACGCATCGTATAGAAAAATTTGCCGAATCGAAACTTTAATATCTCCGAGGGGGGCATCTGTTAGTACTAAATTACTCACATCCCCACACCCCATGGTTCTATCACGAAACCCCACCGGTTCCAACGGAGATAATGAATCACCGACATGGCAAGTAGGCCAAATAAAAAAACGCCGTAGAACCTCCGGAGTAATCGAGAGCGACGATGAAAATAGAAATAAATTCCGAACTAAAAACAGATTCGCTGTTCTTAATAACGAAAGCGAGCCGACTGAGTGATAATCATGATATGAGCCTAGACAATAACAACACGGCCGAGGTAAACACGAGAGAACCGAAACCACCGCTGATATTCGTACCGGACGTTAAATCTATCACCAATCTTGAAAAAAGCCTCGAGAGACTGGTAAGCAAGCAAAACTATACACCAGAACCATGAACACGGATGGTAACACAAAAATAATGCCAAAAGACTCAGAAACCTATCAACAAATTATTTATGTTCTCAACGAGTTAAGAGCTTCGTATCACACGTACCAGCTGAAACAACAACGTGCATATCGAATAGTTTTACGGTCCGTACACCCCTCCACCCCACTCGAAGATATAAAAAACGCCATCGGTGAGCTTGGACACCAGGTGAGGCATGTTTCAAATATACGAAATAACATAACCAAAGAGCCGTTACCACTATTTTTGGTCGACTTAGAGCCGAATCCAAACAACAAAGAGATTTACAAAATTGACCTCCTCTTGAACGCTAAAATCAAGATCGAACCAACCATAAAAAACCTGGCAATAGTTCAGTGTATAAGATGCCAGCGATACGGACATACTGATCCATACAGCCACATGAAATTTAGATGCGTGAAATGCGAAGGTGAACATCCCACAACGTCCTGTAAAAAATCAAAAGAGACACCAGCAAAATGCGTTCACTGTGGAGGAAATCACGCGGCTAATTATAAAGGCTGCCGGGTATACCAGGACATGCTAGAGAAAAGAAATTCCGCTATGCAAAAACCCCATTGGCGTAGATCAAGGCCACAGTATGTAAACAACTCCCACGAACAGCGTCCTATACAAATTCAAAATATTCCCCCGTCTGCAAACGGTACTCAATATCAAAGTTACGTGCAGGCGACTGAAGCCAATGTGAACACTCGCTCAGGAATGACGAATGATAACAGAGAAATATTAAATGTCATCGAAAAATCATTTAATGAACTCAAACAAGCAATAATGCACCAAAGCAAGCTAGTGAATACCATGTTAAAATTACTAACCACGGTACTCACCAAGTTCGCGGATAAATAATTCAATTCCTATCGAATAGTTTTTTGGAACGCCAACGGCCTAGCTAACCACAAACAAGAACTAACAACATTCCTACACATAAATAAAATTGATATCCTTCTAGTCGCTGAGACCCACTTCACAGATAAGAGTTACATCAAAATTTTCGACTACGACTTCTATAACACTAATCACCCCAATGGCACCGCACATAGAGGAACCGCAATATTTATCAAAAAATCTATAAAACACTACGAAACGTCACCTTACTTCAAGGACTATTTACAGGCAACGAGCATTATCGTCGACAACAAAAAGATGGGACCCATAGGTGTGTCAGCTGTGTACTGCCCTCCGAGACACAACATTAAAGATAATGAATTCACTGACGTTCTTCAAGGACTGGGACCCCGTTTTCTTGCTGGAGGAGACTTTAATGGCACGCACCCTGCATGTGGATCGCGACTAACGACGACAAGAGGTAGAGAACTAAGGAAAGCAATGACAGCTCTGCACTGCGATCAACTTTGATCAGGACAACCGACCTATTGGCCTACAGATAGAAATAAAACCCCGGATGTACTTGATTTCTTCATATCCAAGGGAATAGCAAAAAATTATATGCGCACAGAATCCAGTCTGGACTTATCATCTGATCACACTCCAGTAATATTAATGCTCAACACTGAAGTAATTAGAAAAGAACCACCATCATCACTACACAACGAGAACACCGACTGGCCCGCATTTCAAGACAGAAGTGAAAAACTCATAAATAAATTCAAATATTCCTCTTAAAAATGAAACCGACATCGATGACGCAACGGAATACTTTAATCAACTAATCCAGGACGCAGCCTGGGAATCCACACCGAACGCTGGCGCTCGTTGTACCACCATAAACTACCCAGACCAAATGAAACGGAAAATCACTGAAAAAAGAAGTCTCAGGAGACGGTGGCAACTGAGCAGAAACCCTATTGATGAAAGAATATTTAACAAAGCAGCCCAAGAACTCAAAAAATTGATCTTCGAATACAATAATCGCAATATTGAAGGATACTTAGTAAACTTGAATAATACGAAAAGTACGGACTACTCTCTGTGGAAAGCAACTAAACGAATAAATAACATGCAAAATTATAATCCACCAATCAAGAAAAACAACGGGGAATGGGCACAAAGCGATACTGAAAAAGCAAAGATATTTGCAGAACACCTTGCTCAAGTCTTCACTCCTCTCTCTACGCGGGAAAACGACGCAGATACGTTTAACTTTTTACAATGTCCACTCCCGATGGAACTACCGATCCGACACATTTCTCCTGCGGAAATTGAAAACACAATACGTGAAAACGTAAATGCAAAAAAATGTCCTGGCTATGACCTAATAACCGGAACAATTCTCAAAAAACTGCCAAGAAAAGAAATAGTGTTTCTCACCAACTTATTCAATGCCATCATACGTATATCATGCATTCCGAGTCAGCGGATAGTAGCACAAATAATTATGATTCCAAAACCCAAAAAACCACCGAACTCGGTCACATCATATAGGCCCATAAGCCTCTTGCCTATTGTATCTAAATTATTCGAAAGGCTGCTTTTGGCTAGAATGAAAAATACCATTGTTGCACAGGGACGAATTCCTGAACATCAATTTGAGTTCAGGCCTAAACATTCAACAGTAGCACAAGTGAACAGGGTATTCAACGTCATAGCCAACGCACTCGAGGAAAAAAAGTACTGTTCTGCGGTCTTCCTGGACATCGAACAAGCTTTCGACAAAGTGTGGCACACTGGATCGCTATACAAAATTAAAATGTTACTGCCACAGTTCTACCTACTTTCAAAATCATAGTTGCATAACTGGAAGTTCCAAGTGAGATATGGTGCGGAATATTCTGAATTCTTCACCATCAATTCGGGAGTTCCTCAAGGAAGCGGTCTAGGCCCGGTTCTCTACACTCTCTTCACATCTGACCTCCTTGAGGGACAAAACACCACCACAGCTACATTCGCCGACGACACTGCCTTACTGTCTTGCACAAAAACTAGATACAGCCTCAAGAATACTTAAAAATGAACTGAACAACATTGAAAGTTGGTTGAAAAGATGGAAAATCAAAGCCAACGTTGCGAAATCGGTTCATATTACTTTCACAATGAAAAAAAAAATAGCTGCCCTGCAGTTAAACTGAACGGTCAACTCTTTCCACGAGTTGAAGAGGTAAAACACCTTGGCATGCATCTTGATAAAAGATTAACCTCGGCAAGTCACATAAAAAAGAAAATAAAAGATCTTGACTTAAAATTAAAAAAGATGTACTGGCTAATAGGCAAGAAATCCAAGCTATCGTTGTATAACAAGCTCATCGTATACAAAACCGTACTCAAACCGATTTGGACATATGGAATACAACTCTGGGGAACTGCCAGCAACACTAATATTGAAATCTTACAAAAATTTCAATCCAAAACGCTCAGAACGATAACGAACGCTCCCTGATACATCTTCAACGCCACGCTCCACGAAGACCTCGGAATTGACACAATCAGAAATACCGCCAAAAAACAAAGCACTAGCTACGAAATGCGTATCGACCAACACGCGCTGATTTGCGTAACATCCAAATCAGCTACCAACACAACTACTCGACCGAAATCGCATCACACGTAGACTAAAAAAATACAAACCGCTAGACCTTCGCCAACGATTTGACTACTAAAAAACAAGATGTAATAAAAACAAAAATTAATCCACGTACGAACCAATTGTAGCGTGCATCGATGGATGCAACTACTACCTTTACTTACTTTTATAATCGCCTCAACGAAATTATTTATTGTTATGGAACATAGCAGCTTATAATTGTAAATAAATGGAGATAAAATAATAAAAAATAAAAAATAAAAATCTGCTACAGTCCATCTCCGGGAGGTCCTCTAAAAAAAGACGTCGTACGGTGAGCACGATATCTCTGGATTCGATCATTTAAAATGAAAAAACAAAAAATATTTCGTTAATATAAGGTAGTTTCTAGTATTTAATCGAAGGAATAAGCAAAATATTAACTTTCAACCAAATGGCGGATTCTCAAAAAAAATGTCGATTTTCGATAAAAATGTTGGCCTTAAATTGTTTATAAAATGGAAAATATTTATCGGCGAGAAAAAATCTTCGATTGATCACTAAAAAATATATTTATAAAGCTTGTGTAAAAATTTGAGACTGATCGGTTTAGCCGTTTGCGAGGTAAGATACCTCGGAAACGGCTAAATCGATCAGTCTCAAATTTTTATATAATATAATTTTTTGCTTTTTCCTCACCGACTTTAAAACACACAGTTTTGAGAAAAACGCATTCAAACTTACTCGTATGACACTACTTTCAAACGCTCGAGACGTCCTTACAAATATGCGTGTAACTTCGAGAATATTTGTCGGATTGACATGAAATTTTCTGTGTATATACTTAAATATATGTACATTCCGAAAATGAAATTTAAAAAATTTTTTTTGTTGAAAATCCCGAATGCGTATTACCCTTTAACGAAAAAACGATGCAGTTTTAGTGTCACATTTAGGACTGAGTTAATAATATTATTCGTGTTTACGTTTTGAATAATCATAATTTATTCTTTTTTTTTTTCATTTCCACTTTTCCTGGAATTTTCCGAGTATTTTCACTTTTCCTGATCGTGAAAATGTTCTTGAATTTCGTATGGATTTTTTTTACCGGATACCATGTATTAAAACGATTCGTAAATGACGCTTGAATTTTTCGAATTGAGAATTCATTTTAATACTAATTAAATA
The DNA here is from genome assembly GCA_958009045.1 of Oxytorus armatus. Taxonomy (NCBI): domain Eukaryota; kingdom Metazoa; phylum Arthropoda; class Insecta; order Hymenoptera; family Ichneumonidae; genus Oxytorus; species Oxytorus armatus. The sequence continues at coordinate 13,583,218 of OY253748.1, forward strand.
ATATAATGTAAGATTTTCGGATATATGAATATTTAAAAAAATATTAAATATTTTGTATATGTATATATATTTTTTATCTTTATTCACTCCGCTTCAAGAACGATGTACATTTGCTCGAACACTCGATTCAACACTGGGGTTCCTATGCCTTTACATTATCCGCACGGACGCACAAACACGCCGGTAGACTAGTATTTACACATACGCATACTAGCTCCGCTTATATCTACAAACCTTATAAATATCACATTTATAATGATAAATAATATTACTGAACAATTCATTAGGATTTTTTTACATCAATCACATCGTTATTATTAGTTCTCTTTTCATCGGTTGATAACATCATAAACATTCATCAGTATATTATACATTATCTTAATTCATTGACAATTAATATTGATTATTCAACCCCAATATTTAATTTTTTTGAACTCTTTGGTACAGTAAGCCGTCAGTTTTAAGAACAAACTAGCACCGGAAGTTCTGATAATCGAGGGTGCCTTAGCCCGGCCCCCATAACACAATCAATCCCTATGATACTAGCACTTATGACCAGTGCTAGTATCATAGTACATAATCGGGGGAGGCATCCTTAGTGTATGTCCATACACTAAGGATTTCGATTTTGAGGAAGATCGCCACTCCTTTGCCTCGCCTGTGCATGGTGGGGTGCATTACGTCACGGTGACTATGGCCGTAGTCGTATTTCTCTTAAAAGTTATTAAAACACTTTTTGGGTTAAGTTGTTACTTACCACACTTTGGGTTAGGTTGTTGGCACGTCAGCATAACGTAGTGGATTTATGTAAAAAAATATGGACGTATATAACTCTAAACATGACGAAAAAGGGCACCCCAATCAATATGCTATTATGCGGTCCTGGCCACAAGCTGATCGTGTTACAGGGACCGGGCTTAGGCAGCTTCGATTGTAAGAACTTCCGCTTCCACTTCTTCCCACTAGAAAAACAGCATGTCATGAAATATCTCGATATGCGATTTATTTCCGAAGCCGACCATCTCGAGTTCGTTCCTGCGCATACTTCAGATTGCACGATGAACCTAACCTACAAAGGTAGGTCTGGTACGGAAAGCGTGTACACCGATTCTAGTATTCTTAAAATCGAATCCTACTGTATTTTTTACACAAGTACACTACGTTATGCTAGCGTGCAGCAACCTAATCTAAAAACGGCCCCAATGATTTTGAAGAGAAATACGACTACGGTCATAACGTCGTAACGTAGATGCGCCCCATTATGCACAGGCAAAGCAAAAGAGTCGGGATTTTCCTCAAAATCGAACTCCTTACAATCGAGGTCCTAGTGTACATTGTGGATATGATAGACATTAAATTGTTGAAAGAATGAATGTCTTTTTATTCCTTAAATTTCTAAGTACCTTGTTGAAGGATGAATAACTTTTTACTTGTTTTCTAATTATATTTTATTTATGGAATTTTTTTGAAAATTAACGAACGTTTACATCTTTGTTTTATCACATTTCTTTTACCGCGTAAACAAAAATCTTCCTAAAAACACTACTTTATCATTTATCATCAATTACTAGAATGCATCTGTAAATATGTCATATATAATATATTTCGATGAAAATGTTCAACAGAGCCGTTCATTCGTTGGAATCAAAGTATGTTTTCATTGTCCCGTATTTAATAATTGGATCATGAGTGTTTTACGTGCCCATCTAATGACACAATTATCTAATATATGTTCATTCATTGAAACTTGATCAAATCTGCTTCCTCATCGAAGAACCTTCGTTTTCATAAAAAACGAAAATTTTCGAGTTTTTCATACCAATGTCTGTAAAATGTCACGAAACATCGTAAATCCACATTTAGACAAAATGTCCGTGCGTGTGACAAGCTTGAAAAATTCAATTTGCTATATCTTGAGAACGACCCGACCGATTTCGTAACCACAAGCATTTTTTCTTAAAATTGAAAATTTCATAAAATCTGTACTGTTTCACCGATTATCGACAAATGCAATACCAATCGTCCTTCATTGATAGTCTATTTATATATATATATATATATATATATAATTAGCCCGATATCTCACAAATTGCAGAAGTAAGAGCGGGCAGACGTTTTTCGAAAATTTCAAAAAGCCACAAAGTCTGAGCGACTTGGAACATTTCTATAAAAATTGTAGTACATAAAGCGGAAGAACTGCTTTACTCGTGTCCGAAATTGCAGCACTGTATATCAAACCGTTCCCGAAATAGAGACATGTGCATTTTGCAGGGCCGTTATACACAAACGCACACGCACACAGGTCTGTAACGGAACAGCCTTTTTCGAACAGCTCAACAAAATGGGGATTTTCCTTAAAATCAAGGTCCTAGTGTATTCAGACATTGTTGCGAATCATTGTTTTTTTGTCTCGTAGCAAATTATTTCGAAAATTAACTAAAATCAAATAAGGGATTGTTTAATTTTATACAATCATTTAGTTTTATACAAAGGGTCATTTGATTTTGGCTAAATTAATTATTTTAAAAAATTGGCTATTGTTTTAATTTATTACTATTATCAATTATCTGTTAAAGCTTAGTAATTAAGAAGAGGAATGCTATAGTATTTAGGGGCTTCCGTTAAATTTACTCAACATTCCCAAATTTCGATTTTATCACTCGATTATATTTGTTTCCGGAATTGAAAAACGTCCCATCACACTGACGCGTTCATCTAGACGCGGTGAGTGTGCCGAAACTTACGCCTCTTTACGACGTAATATACTTAAGTGAAGCCGTCACGTATGATGAGATCTCGGCTATAATTCAGTTACTTCGAGAGAACAAACTTCGTCGCCTTTATATTTATTTTTTTATTTTCTATTTCAGAGAGCAAGACGTCGGTGACGACGATATTATATTCGAGGATTTCGCAAGGTTGAGGCCAAAGGCGAAACAGATGCCTGACCGTTTGAGTCCGAAATTAAATGTAGTAAATAAAGCGTAAGTACCGCTTGACGCATGTCCGAAATTGCAGCGCTATAGCTCCGTTCCCGAGATAGAGATGTGATTTTCCAATTTTTCTAAATGTGATTTTTCGACGTTTTGGTATATATTTTGGGCGCATTTACACGGTAAGCTCGAAAAAATTTTTTTTCACCATCACTTCCTCTATGAGGAAGCAAAAAATAATTAATTACCACAGATTTACTTATAAATGACAAAATTATAAAAAGGTACAGTAGTTAAATTCCTTGTTTGTTCATAGTGCAGACTACCTTTTACTGAATCGGAACAAGCAAAGACGCTGAGGAAGCATTTTGATGAAGCTAACGAACGAGGTCTCGAGAAGAATGGACATTTAAGAAAATTAAAAATTCAAGTAATATCTTGAATCTTGATGTACTAATCAATACTAAATATTAATTACATATCAGTATAATTCACATCACTAATTTACAACAAAGATCGTTCTCGTTGATTCGATGGTCGCGACGTGTTTATCGTCACCCAATCAAGCACCAACGAATGTTTTCCATTGGCAGGTGACGATAAGTTGTTTCGAATGTTTAAAAATCGCAAATCTGCTTCGCGTCTAAATTTTTGCAATTTTTATTTTCTCTTTATCGAAGTAAATACAGATTAGAGATCATTTATACAGTGTTGCCATATGGCGTCATACAAAAGTCCGCACGAAAAAAAAAACTATAGAGAGTATTGAAAAAAATTAGAGTGAACTATTTGAAATTCTATGTAGTTATTTATCTGACAGATTTTGTTTCCAACTCCCAATAACTTTTCTGTTGAATATTTCAATTTTGTCTTTCCGCAATAATTATATTTTTTGGTAGATCACTAGCAGATCGAATGTGCTTCCGACGATCATGTATAGATATATATTTTGCGAGATTGGATCGTGTTTTTGATACTTTTAAGAAATCTTTGAATGAGTTTCTTACGTGTAATTTTATTAATAACTATCTTCCTTGCCGTCGAATGGTGTTTTAACGAAATACGTTGTTAGCGTTCCCTTACCCTTGACATAAGTTGGTCCACGACAGACGAGCTCGTAACCAGCATTTTTTAATATCTTCGACGTTTCCTCGGTCACTTGGAGTCTGCCCATTTCACCGCAACTGTCCATTCTCGATGCAACATTCACCGTGTTTCCCCATATGTCGTATTGAGGTTTTTGTGCACCCACCACACCGGCTATGACCGGCCCGTGATTCAGACCTTCGGAAAAAATAATACAAATTTTAATATCGACTTATTTAATAAGTTTTATGTTTACAACGATAAATATTCTTAAATATATAGTTCCATTTAGACTTTGTTCATATTCAATTTCAATTTTGTTTTCTCACAAAGGAAGCTTTATTTTTATGAAAAAATAATCGCCTGTTTTGATTTCATTGTATTTAATATGTTCCAAATATCGAAAATTTACATTTAGAAAAAATGTCCGGATGGATTTGTCTGCTGTGCGTGCGTGATAGGGGTGGAAAATTAGAACCGCCATAATTTCGAATTAGTTTGAGCTTTCGGTCTAAAATTTGGAACACAAGTGAACCAGTAAAGACACTTTCCTCGATACGATTATTGTGACAATTCATAACTTATTTTTGGGTTTTAACAGATTTTGAAAATTCAAAAAAATTATTAAGAGCATAACTCATGCAATTTTCGAGTGATCAGGCTAGAACTTTTTACACAAATAGTCTATCATAAAATATAGCTTGCTGTTGAATTTGGAGAAAATCGGTCAAAGCGTTCCGAAATTAGAAAAATTTCAAGTTTTTCAAATAATTACTATAGCCGTTTGCTGGAGCTTTCGCTATTAAAGGATATTTCGTATCAAACTCGAACAAAATCGAGTCAGGCATTTTAGAATTATGAAATTGTGAATTTTTCGAAAATTCGATATAGGCGTTTCATGAGTCTGTAGCTCGAGTAATTTTTGGACCATCGAGATAAAATTCGGTATATCAATTGGGTACTATCAAAGAATATTCCGTATTGAACTTGAAGAAAACAAATTCAATCGAGGCAATTTATGGAATTTTCAATTTAAAAAAAATCAAGATGGGTTTGTTAAAATACTAGTTCGTGCAACATACATTGAACTTTAAAAATTTCCAGGTAAAATATTATATACAGATAGAATGTCATCGAAGAATAATCGAGGTCGTAGATAGCAGGAATCCATGAGATGGTTGTGATTATATAAAATTGAAAATAATATGAAAAATTTGCGACTTGAAATACATGCATTGAACAGCATCAAGTTGCAACTTGCTAATTGCTTCGTCGAAATTCCACATAATGCTCAAAGCTTGCTTAATGAGGAAGCCAAAGATGGGAAATATATCGTAGGGGTTCATTGTAGAGGAGGCTTTGAGCATTGTGTGAAATTTCGAGGAAGCGACTGGCAAGTTTCAATTGTAATTTTGTATTATTTGTTATTGCGCCACAATTTCGTACATGTATTGGGTACTAACGAAGGATGTTCGCTATTGAATTTCGAGAAATTCGATCGAGGTGTTGTGAATATGTAGCATTGTTAATTTTTCAACAAAATTATATACACTGGGAACTCGATTTTAAGGAAAATTCCCACTCTTTTAGCTCGTCCGTGTATGGTTGGACGCATCAAGTCACGACGGCCAGGACCGTAGTCGTATTTCTCTTAAAAGTCATTGGATGTCTTTTTAGGTCAGGTTGATTGCACGTTAGCATAACGTAGTGTACTTACGAGTATATAAAAAATATGGACGTACACAACCCTTAACATGATGCGAAATGGCTCCCCGATCATATGCTATGATACGGTCCTGACCATAAGCGCGTGAGTGGCTGGTTGTGTTATTGGGGATTACCACTTAACGACCTGACCTCTCTCGGACAAATTTCAGACCTCTCTCTCCCAGTCCGTGCCCGTTACTATGTGAATGTGTCACGTTAAAACGTGACACATTACATAGTTCATATTTTTATTTGTAATTAAAATTACAATTAAAAATTTACCGTGTTATTACGGTAACAATATAATTTAAAAAATCGATAGAAAATGGACGGTGTTCGGTCCGAGGGGTGTGAGATTTTAAATCCGAGCGCAAAATTAAAAACCGTCTTATTCGTGTCGTGTGAACAACAAGAGGCGCGACTGAAATTGCATAATTGCTGAAGAATGAACAATTTATAAATATACCGTTATGTCATGTGATAGATTGATGTTGTCAGTGATAGGTTATTTTTCAAAGTCATTTATTTAGCCTTAGAGTGTCGGGCGATATTTTTATGATTTTGAGGTTAAACATGGCACATCATATAGGTTCACCGCATCCTCATGGCAATAGTGCACTCCGTCTGTATCCAGTTGTCGCAATTGATTCTGCCCACGCATAAACATCAACGGTAATAATCCTGATTATCAGATCGCACTAAAAACATTACAGTTCGTTAAAAAATATATGAAAATCGAGGGCTTATTACTGTTCCTCATGCTAACCAGTGCTGGTTGACTTGGACTGACTGGGAATGAGCGGCCATATTGAATAGGCCACGCCTCCGTGGTAATTCCCAATATCTCGGGAATGGTGTGAGCTACAGCGCTGCAATTTCGCAGGCAATTAAAGGAAGACGTTCGTTTTATTTATTAAGATTTTTTATAAAAGTTTACTGCTCAGATTTTACGACTTTTTGAAATTTTCGAAAAATGTCTGGAGGTGCCATCTGTGCTGTTTGTGTGGTAATTCCCAATCTAAGACAGCCTCGATTATAGTAACTTTCGGTTCCAGTGTGTTCTTAAAATCGAGGTCCTAATGTGGGCGTTTGTTAAGATTCCTCTATGAGAAAGCCAAAATCGAGAAATTCTTATAGTAAAGATTTCGACCATTGTGTGATATATTCAGGAAGCAACTTGCAACTTTTTTTTTAAGCAAGTATAATATAAACAAATGTTTACCCATTCTGAGCTTGAATCTCTGAAAAGATTCCCTGTTTATCTGGTCGAGTATCGTCATCAAGGCTATTGCAAATTCAACGAGAACGATCACGTTGTGATCCTGTTGCTTCGCCCTGTCCTGTTTATGAAATAATCAAAAGTTAATAAACATTATTTTGTGAAAATGTCAATTTTACCACAGTCTGTTTTTCGCCGAGTGGATTTTTTTTACAATCTTTAAAATAAACGTAATAGCTGAAAAGAATAGGACGCCATGATTAATGACAAACAGCTAAAAGCAGTATCTCATTTTTTTAAATACAATTTAACTTCAAAACTTTTCTTGGTATAACGTCACCGACACTTGTCAAAATAAACAAATAAATTACTTTTCTTTGTTAATCGAACGAAAAAAAATAGAAGTCGGTATTCTTCGTTGTCACCGATCGAAAAAGTGAATATTTTACCTTCCCGTCAATATCTTCCTTTCCAGGACTCAAACCGGAAGCGAGCATGTACGTACTGCCGATAGTTTTGATCTTCTCGATTCCCGAGAATTTCGGTTTAAGCAATAATTTGTCAAAATCACATATTATCTCGTTCAATAATCTCAGACATTCGAGACCCTGTTTGTTGATGTCGGTCTCGTCGTAAAATTCCTTGTAATTCGGTATCGAGGCGAACATCACAGCAATGCTGTTGTATCTCTCGTGATAGAGATCCTAAAGGAGAATTGTTGATAAATAATGTCGAGTGTACGTGCTCGGAAAGAAAAGAAGAAAAAAATTTATTTTTCCATCCGTTGAAATCGCCCGATATGCACCTGATTGGTCCTCGTAGCGAGAAAGTGGTCGGCCACGTGGGCCGGAAGTATATTCTCCAAGAGAATCTTATTTATACCTCTCATTGTTTCGACCTCGTCCTGCTCGACCTTCAGCTTGTTTTTCCACATAAAATCGGTTCTCGAGGTAAATTCTACCTGTCGATCGAGCACATGAAGCACCAGAGCGATGAGAAACAGAAGATAACCGATATGCACGAGATAATGGATTCCGGGAAAGCTGCGTAAAATAATAATGATGGAATTATATAAATACAAACGAAAAAAAAATAGGAATTTTTTATATCTCGATACGAGATATAAAAAAGAAGAAGTAATGACGGACAAGCACTTTATATCCGTGGTATCGGATGACTCACTCGTTTCTGTAACTGGAGTAGTAGATGGCGACTACGGGCACTTGCGAGAGTACAACGAGAATCGCGATAATCGATAGAATCATAACGCCGAGTTTCAGAAGAAAACCAATTCTCAGATGTGTCCAACCGACCACCAGAGCTATCGCTGCTGACTGCAAGTATGCCTGAAAGGACAATTTTCATTGACATACATTTTGAAACAAATGTTCGTATTATTTTTATTTCATTTCTTTATTTATTCACTTTTTCTGTTTTTATACTTTTTTGTTTCTCAACCCTCTATTTTTATTACGTAAAGCGAATACCGATTTTCATCATTGAGTCAAAGAAAAACAGTTTTTCCTTCGAGAGAATTCTGAATTTTCCTCTGCTCGCGTTCGTCCAACACTAAATTGTCTTTTGTGTGTTGCCCGGTAGGATTCGGATATGTTTTTTTCCGGTAAAGGTTTCTGTTTTCTTTTTCCAATTTCTTATTGGTTCATAATATACCCTTTCGTGTTTTCACGTAAGGCCCTTCTCAATTCCATTTCCTCCCTTTTCCTTCTATCACTCCCTACCCGCACTTCGTTGAGCTAAGCTAACTTCCATTGCGCGCGCAGACGTCTTCGCTACGCTGTATCGCGATTGCCACGGGCACAGGGAAACTGCGGAAAACCTGTGTCGATAAAGACGGCTTTGTTTTAATTCAGTTTTAGTTGTATTTACTACATCAGAAACCCAATGAAATTGCCTTCTGCTCAGCAGTCGGCGCGCCAGCCAGTGCTAAGCGGTCGCTCATCGAAGTACAAACCGCGGCGAAAGCTACTTAATTTGGATAATCGCCAGAGCTGCGCACTGGCCGCGCTCCCACTGTTGTCGGTCTGGTGAAATTTTTGTTAAAAACTAGTAACCGAAATATTTGAGGTAGTAGTCTGGTAACTTAAGCCGATTTGCATGTCATTTTTGGAGGGCGTTTTTTTGTAGGAAAATAAAAATGAATCGTTTTGGATATTTAGGATGTTTTTATTTACATATTAAACATACAAAAAAATATTTGTTTGAAAAAATTTAATAGATTATTATTATTATTATTATTGATCGAAGTTGGCACTTCGAAAAAAAAGCGCGTGGGTGGCCCCGGTGATTTTGGCTCTTGATGTTATCTAAAATCAAAAATTCTTGATAATTCTTAATCTATAGACATGTCATTCTGGTCGGAACTACTGAAGTTAAATTTCATGGATAAATAACAAATTGGCGGACTTTGGAAAAAAAAGGTTTTTTTTCCAACTTTGGAAAAAAAACCTTTTTTTTCCAAAGTCCGCCAATTTGTTATTTATCCATGAAATTTAACTTCAGTAGTTCCGACCAGAATGACATGTCGATAGATTAAGAATTATCAAGAATTTTTTATTTCAGATAACATCAAGAGCCAAAATCACCGGGGCCACCCACGCGCTTTTTTTTCGAGGTGTCAACTTCGATCAATAATAATAATAATAAACTATTAAATTTTTCCAACAAAATTTTTTTTTGTATCTTTAATGTGTAAATAAAAACATCCTAAATATCCAAAACGATTCATTGTTATTTTCCTACAAAAAAACGCCCTCCAAAAAAGACATGAAAATCGGCTTAAGTTACCAGACTTACTACCTTAAGCACGTTTATCGCCCCAATGTCCTTTCTTTTAAATTGTTAGCTCTCTCTCCAGTACTCCTTTTCCACCTAATTTCTAAACATCATTCTTCCTTCGGCGGCTTGCAGAGGAAGCTTCGTGATGGTGAACATTTTTTTTTTTTGGTTTTTAATATCAATGCGGTCAAAATCTGATAAAACATCGGAAAATCACATTTATAACAAAATGGCTAGACATATATGAGTGCGTCTATGTGCGTAATGTTCCTGCAAAATTCAAACGTTTATATCTCCAGACCGAGTTGAACTAATGCGCCGCAGTTTTGCACACAAGTAAAGCAGTACTTCTGCTTTATTTACTTCAATTTTTATAGACTTTTATGAAGTGGTTCAGATTTTATGGCCTTTAGAATTTTCGAAAAATGTCTGCACGCGCTCTTGTTTCCGCCTTTTTTGAGATGTCGAAGTGATTTTTTATATATAAATGGACATCATTACAGGACGGTTGGTATTGAATTTGGCGATAATCGGTAAACTGATTAAGATTTTATGAAGTTATGAATTTTCCGAAAATTGCTTGCCGCTGTAACTTCCGAAAATTTTGAAATAACGAAGTGAATTTTTCTTTCGCGAAAATCGTTAGAAAGCTTCGGGTTTTATGAATTTTTGATTTTTTTCAAAATTCGTCGTTGATGACAGCTCTGGCTTCCGCAAATTCTGAGGTATCAGACGAAAACTCTGTGCATGAAGAGAATCAACTACGAATATGGGCGAAGAATCTTAATTGTTGCAGCGCGAGAGTAGATGAAACCGTACAAACTTTTAAATTTTTTCGAAAAATTACTGCGTTCCTTTTGAATTCCGCAAATCTTGATACATGATTTTTTTTTACATGCATACAGTATACGAGGTCTGTTCAAAAAGTATCGCGAATTTTTAATTTCCGCGGGCTACGTATATTCGATATTCGATTTTTTTGTGGCGTCAGGTTGGTACTCATGACCCTCACTTATGCTGAAAAAATCGGCCATTTTGAATGTTTAGTTAATTGTTGACAGCTGTTTTGGTTAGACGTGTTTTGGCTTGTCTTCGATTTTTGCCTATTCCAAAGAATGGATCAAAGAATCTGTATCAAATTTTGTGAGAAAAACAAAATTAAGTGCGCGGACGCATTCCGAATGTTGACTGTGGCATATGGTGAAGCTACCTTGGACCAAAGCAACGTTTATCGGTGGTACAAAATAAACAACAGATGAAAACATTGATGAAATTAAGAAAATAATATTGGCCAATCGTCGAATCACCGTTAGAGAAGTTGCTGAGGAACTAAACATATCGATTGCCTCGTGCTTTTCGATTTTTACCAATGATTTGGGCATGAGACGGGTCGCCGCGAAATTCGTGCCAAAATTGCTCAATTTCGAACAAAAACCGTGTCGCGTTAACATTGCTAAGGAGCTGTTCGACTCGGTCCGCGACGACCCAAATTTGCTCCAGAGGGTCATAACTGGTGACGAATCATGGGTTTATGGTGATGACATGGAAACCAAAGCTCAATCATCGCAATGGAAGCTGCTTTTTTGGAATAGGCAAAAATCGAAGACAAGCCAAAACACGTCTAACCAAAACAGCTGTCAACAATTAACTAAACATTCAAAATGGCCGATTTTTTTCAGCATAAGTGAGGGACATGAGTACCAACCTAACGCGACAAAAAAATCGAATTTACGTAGCCCGCGGAAATTCAAAATTCGCGATACTTTTTGAACAGACCTCGTATATGATCGATGAATTTAACGCAAATCGATGAAAGGATTAAAATTTTATGAAATTTCGATAAAAAAAAAAAAAATGTCACAAAAAGTATTTGATTATTTTAACCTCCGCGTTTTTTGACATATAGGGCTACACTTTTTTACGTGAATAGAGTATCATCCGGTGATAGTTGGTATTGAATTCAGGATAAATCGATGAAAGCGTTTAGATATTTATGAAACTTTGAATTTATTAAAAGAAAAATCTATAATTAAAATCGAAATTAAGGAAAAAACGTGCAAATCGGAAACTTGCACATTGTTTTATATAGGGAAAATTTTGAGCCAATAAAAATAACGAGGAAGCAGTAATGTGCAAGTAGCTATTTTTTTTTCACATTTTGGCTGCTCAAAATTCATCAAAACTTATTTTGAACAATGTCTCGACGCCGATTTTAGCAACACTTCTTACTGTAACCACATGCCAAATTTCAAGCTGATAGATTGAACCGTTTAAGTATTAGAAGCCTGTGACAGAAGGACAGACGGACGGACGGACGGACGGCCATCCGAGTTTCACCACATAAGCGTTTTGTTTGTTCAATACGAAAGTCTGTAATAATGAATTATGAAAAATAAGGAAAGAAAAAATCCTCTTACCGGAATGACATAATCTCTCGACTCGTCGACATCAATGAGACTAATCAGTGACGATGAAACAGCCAAAATTGCGGTAATGAGATAAACAGCGAGTCTTATTCCACGAGTGAGAGCCGTTTTGCCCGACTCCTCGTTTGTATTTCCAGTTTTTTCGGTGTACCAAGATACTCCAGCGATTATAGCGAGAGAAGCGAGGCCAGCGGAGAAACAACCGTAGACCGTAATACTCCTTGATTAGAAATGAATAATGAAAGAAAAAAAAAGGAAAGTTTAATTTTCTCGTTTTGCCAGAAAATTTTTTCGAACAACAATGGAATTGACGCACGAACGATCGTTAACGTGCTTATTCACCTGACAAATTTCTCGATTACCTTGGCAGATAAATGACCTGAACGATAAACATCATCGAGTAGATAATGGTCGATGCGAGAAAGTACCACGTATATTGTTCGTCCTTTTGATTTCTGTACTGAGTCTCCTGATTTTTATCCTTGAACCAATATGTTACCGGCGACATACCTTCGTTACCTGACAGCCAGTATCTAATTATATAAAATCATTATTATACGTTTGTTTTTGCCCACTCGTGCTTTCTGTAATTTTTGCTTGTTTTTTGTTCTTAAAAAATAACTCACTTGACGTCGAAACAAGTGGCGTTGTTCGGTAGTAAATTAGACTCGATCATGGCGATACTCTGAAAAAAAATAATTCGCGTCATTTTCATGTGAATCAGTTCAAAGTGTTTGCAGTGAATACATCAGAATTTTTCTATAGAAAATCGTTTGTTTAATCGAAAGGATTAATATAAAAAATATATTTTACTTTCTCATGGACGAAGCAATAAATGCGAACAATTTTTTTCGCAGATTTTCATGCTACGGTACTTAAAATTATCCAAAACATTGAAAAAATATGTTTAGAAAAAATGTATATGTGTATTATTAGGCTGCAAAAAATCAAACTTCCATAACTTTGGAATGGTTTTGTCGACCAAGACAATTGACAATTGACCAATTGACATTGACCAGACAATCGACCATTTTGCCCGCAAGTAGTGAACATTTCGATGAACATTGAACGAATAGTTTGGTTTTTAGAAATATTTAAATTTTTTCTAAAATATTTGTTCTAGCGTTCGCAATTGTTGAGCTATCAAGCTAAATTTTTCTACATAACTGCCCTATCATAAAATACTATTGAGTAAAAATTCTGTACATCGATTGAGTACTATCGAAGAATACTTCGTTTTGAATTTAAATGAAAAAATCAAGCGAGGTGATTTATAGAATTTTTAATAATAAAAAAAGCGAGATATGTTTATTAAGGCCTTATATACGCGAAAAATTTCAAAATTTTGCATATTTTTTTAATTTTTGATTCCATTAGCCTGAACGGTTAGGAATATTCTAAGCTTTACAGAATTGAAAAATTGCTATTAAATAAGGTAAGATTGCATTTATAATATATACCACGCGGCCCGCCAGACCGCCAACTTCGAAGCCGTTTTTCCACGATTCACTATTTTGAACCTTGTGAAAGTTCTAACTCTTGAAGGAAGGTTCAGATCGCTTTGAAATTTTTACAACATATTCTTAGTATCATCACCTATCGCGTGAACCATAGAAACAAAAATTTCACTGACACAAAAAAATAGGTAAATATGGAGCAAAGGGGACCCACTTCCGATTGACTTGCCTTTAATATATGTTGTCTAGGGACCCTTTCTGAACAACTTTTTCCTCTGACACAATTGGGGGTCGTTATTTATTAAAAAGTTATTAACAAATAAAGTTAATAATTCATATAGCTATTTTCTTTATAGCAGCCAGTCCCAATCATCTTGTCCTTCACATGTGTTGTTAAGAATACCCCCCTGAGTAACATACCAAAAGTTTTATCCGTCCTCATTGTTTGTTAAAAAGTTATTAACAAAAGAAAATTCATAAATACAATATGAAATACTTGCACGATGGCCAGTACACGTATGACCGGACGGGCTGCTGCCCCCCTGCCCCCACCGCATACCGGCCCATAGACAAACTAAAAACAACCCAAAACAACCCCAGTAACATAACGAAACAAACAGACAAACCCAACAAACAAATTCAAAACAAACCCAAACCAAAAACCCAAACCCAATAAACAAACAAATCCAAAACAAACCCAAACCAAAAAACCCAAACCCAATAAACAAACAAATTCAAAATAAACAAAAACAAAAAATACGATTTCGACCAGCGTATCGACAGTTTCTTCGACATTATGAGTACCATGTATCCGCTTCATAATATAAATAATGAATAAAACAAATAATTGTTTTTTTATATGTTTGTTTGCGTTGTTTTTGGGTCGTTTTTGGGCTGGTTTTGGGTTGATTTTGGGTTGTTTTTGGTTTGCCTTTGGGCTGGTGAGTGGAGGATTGCAGGGGGCGCAGCCCCCCCGCTCATGTGCTGTTCACCATATCACTAGAACAAGTAGTTCATGTTTGATTTATCAACCTTTTTTTGTTAATAACTTTTTAACAAACAATGAGCGATGGATAAAACTTTTTGTATGCTACTCAGGGGTGTATTCTTAACAACAAATGTGAAGGACAAGATGATTAGGACTGGCTGGTATAAGGAAAATAGCTATATGTATTATTAACTTTATTTGTTAATAACTTTTTAATAAATAACGACCCCCAATTGTGTCAGAGAAAAAAATTGTTCAGGAGGGGTCCCTACACAACATATATTAAAGGCAAGTCAATCGGAAGTGGGTCCCCTTTGCTCCATATCTACCATCATTTTTATTAATAATATTGTTGGTTCACACTGAAGATACCTCCATTATGCAATTATAAGTATGTTCATTTTTTTTTTTTCAGATACCCACATCGATGCCGAGAACTTTCACCATCAACGCGCGCGCAAAAAAAATACATTGCTTTATTATGTTATATCTCCGCCATTTGTTAATATTTCTGATTTTTCTTTACATGTACTTAACTATTTGCACAAATGATCTGTAAAAAAAATGTTGTCAAAATATGCGTCATTTTTTTTAAACGCGTCTAGAAAAGTACCTTCGAAAATCGACGAAATCGCGTATATAAGGCCTTAAGACACTAGTTCGTGCGACAAGTACCGAACTTTTTAATTTTCCGGATAAAATGTTCTACGAATCGATTCAGACGTTTCAGAATCATAAAATTTTGAATTAAAAAAAAAAATCGATATATGTGTTTGTTGAGTCACTCTTGTAATTTTTGGACCATCAAGTAAAAATTCAGTACATCGATTGGGTACTATCGAAGAATACTCCGTATTGAATTTGAAGGGAAAAAAAATCCATCAAAACGATTTACGGAATTTTTAATAAAAAAAAAATATTTATTTAGTAGCGAACTTTTGAAATTTTCAATTGAAGTTTTCGATTGAAGTCGAACATAGCAAGAATCCGTGAGACGGTTGTAAAAAAATTATACAAAATTTACAATAATTCGAAAAATGTTGGATTTACAATACATGAATGGAAACAAGCTGCAAATCGAAACTTGCAAGTTGCTTCCTCGAAATTTCCCACAACGCTTGAAGCTTCCTCGGTGAGGAAGCCAAAATTGAAATAAATATACTTCTTCGTAGAGAAAGCTTTAAGCGTTACGTGAAATTTCGAGGAAGCAACTTGCAAGTTTCAATTTGCAGCTTGTTTTTAATCGGTAAAGCTAAAAAAATTATTTCGACTCACCGTTAATCCGATATTTTTAGCGAGTGTGGATTCTGTGATATTGGCAAATGGCTTGTCAGCACCCCAACATTCGACGTACTTGGTCATTTTGCTACTCGGCCTCGATCTTAATAAAAGTATTATTTATCGAAATTAATGAACTTATTCATTAATTTTTCTTGTTTTCGATTTATACGTCGATTGTTAAAAAAAATCAAGTAATTAATAAATCGTAAATCGGTAAAATACTTTTGAAATTTGACGTTTTTTTAATTCGTACCTCGATGGAGTTGGTCCAGGTCCGTGGGTTCTACCGTTCTCCTGCAATCCGTTCTCTTCCTTCGTTTTCTAATTCATCATAAATAAATTTGAAAAGGAAAAGAAAATTGTTAAGCACGTACGATAGTCAAAGTTAGGGGCTGAAAAATGTTTGCAACACTCTTACATTCGCATTAGGGGTCTTGGGGCGTCGACGAGAAAAAAAAAAGTTTCAAATATAGATTTATAATAAGGATTCACCAGGGAGGCTAAAGGAGTTATATCGAAAGAATGGGCTAATAAAAGTTTAATATACTTTATGAAAAAGTGCTATAAGTTCTGATTTAGAGAAATTGATAAAAAGTGATTTTTTTTCGGTTTTGTAACTAGTACCACAAAGTTAGAATTAACAGTTTCGTTTTAATTTCACGAATGAATTTCGATCTTTCGAAATGTTTACGAGGAGTATGTGAATAAAAGGTAATACAAATTGCTGCCTTTTGTTTCTTTGTAATTTATGTTTAAATATAATCTGCATTAACGAAATGTTTACCTTTGGTGGTATTATGAGAAAAGTTTCGACTTTGTGATCGGCGAGATAAGTCTCTCGCGAGCCACCCTCGCCGGGTTCAACCTCAAATCTATCGCCGAGTTGAAGAAGAGTCGCTTTGGTCACGTGAACCCTCCTGAAAATAGAAAGGACAAATAAATTCAAAAAACGATATCTAAACATTTTTCACGGGAATCTTTTGTTAGCGAGCAAAAAAATGGTTCTTTAATTCCTAGTATTTGAAAATTTTTTAATTCTTTATTACTGCCTATTCCAATGCATACCCTTTCGAGTTTTTACGTATGATCCTTCCTAGTTTCCCTCCTGTCAATCCCTACCCTCACTACGCTAAGCTGACCTAACTTTCGTAGCATCCGCAGCTGTTTTTTTAGCTACACTGTATCGCATTCGCCGTGGGCACGGGGAAACTGCGGAAAATCCGTGCCGATACAGACGGCTTTCATTTACGACCGTGAAGATATCTGCATCAGACAAAATGTCATCCTTGGACAGCTATAACTACCGTGTTTTTTATCATACAGACTTCGCTCAGGTCTCATTTTCTTCGCTTTGCGATTGTTTAGAGTTTTTTTGTTTTTTTTTGTAAGCGTTCGTTAAGGGGATACATCGAAAAGTGCTACGCCTAGGCGTATGCAACTTAGGCACCTAGCCAAACCGCCCCCGCGCCATGCTTATGGTGGGGGGTTATATACATGTATACGAGGTCTGTTCAAAAAGTATCGCGAATTTTGAATTTCCGCGGGCTACGTATATTCGATTTTCAATTTTTTTGTGGCGTTAGGTTGGTACTCGTGTCCCTCACTTATGCTGAAAAAATCGGCCATTTTGAATGTTTATTTAATTGTTGATAGCTGCTTTGGTTAGACGTGTTTTGGCTTGTCTTCGATTTTTGCCTATTCCAAAAAAGCAGCTTCCATTGCGATGATTGAGCTTTGGTTTCCACGTCATAACCATAAACCCATGATTCGTCACCAGTTATGATCCACTGGAGCAAATTTGGGTCGTCGCGGACCGAGTCCAACAGCTCCTTAGCAATGTTAACGCGACACTGTTTTTGTTCGAAATTGAGGAATGTTGGCACGAATTTCGCGGCGACCCGTCTCATGCCCAAATCATTGGTAAAAATCGAATAGCACGAGCCAATTGATCTGTTTAGTTCCTCAGCAACTTCTCTAACGGTGATTCGACGATTGGCCAATATTATTTTCTTCATTTCATCAATGTTTTCGTCTGTTGTTGATGTGCTCGGGCGTCCGGAACGCATTTCGTTGTTCGCATCTTCTCGGCCCTCTGAGAACATTTTGGACCACTGATAAACGTTGCTTTGGTCCAAGGTAGCTTCACCATATGCCACAGTCAACATTCGGAATGCGTCCGCGCACTTAATTTTGTTTTTCATACAAAATTTGATACGGATTTTTTGATCCATTTTTTGGAATAGGCCAAAATCGAAGACAAGCCAAAACACGTCTAACCAAAACAGCTGTCAACAATTAACTAAACATTCAAAATGGCCGATTTTTTCAGCATAAGTGAGGGACATGAGTACCAACCTAACGCCACATAAAAATCAAAAATCGAATATACGTAGCCCGCGGAAATTCAAAATTCGCGATACTTTTTGAACAGACCTCGTATAACTCCCGCACCAAGATGTATATATTATGTAGATCGAATTTATTCGAATAGGCTAATACCGTGTATATCGAAAATAGGAATCGATAAAACAAAGGGAGATGAAAAAAAATATGCTCAGCTCGAGAATTTCATAATGAATAAAATGACACCGAGTTTGTCCGATAAAAAAAAGCAAGGTAGTTATGGCGCTCCGAAAATTTCTTTCCGTTGTATCCCCTTAAGGAGGGCTTAAGAAAAAAACAAAAAAAAATGCGACTGTACAGAATCGCAAAACGAAGAAAATGAATCCTGAACGAAGTCTATACGATAAAAAACACGGTAGTTATAGCTATTCAAAAATTTCTTTTTGCTGTGATCCCTTGAGGAAGGGTTAAAAAAAACACAAAAAATTACAACTCTCCAGAATCGCAAAACGAAAAAAAAGACCTCAACGAAGTCTATACGTTAAAAAACACGGTAGTTATAGCTGCCCAAAGATGAAATTTTGTCTGATGCAGATATCTTCGGGGTCATATTTATTTTTTATTGAATTTCAGTTGTCTCACCATCAAAACTCAGAAAAACTGCCTCCCGCTCGGTAGTGGGCTTGCAAGCCAGAGTACGGCTAAGTAGTCATCCATCCCAGTACTGTTCGCGGTCAATACTGCTCAACATGAGAGATCGCCGAAGCCGCGCACCGACCACACGTCCACTACTGTCGGTTTCATTCATTCATAGTAATTTTTTTTTATCTTGAAAAATATTGCATTTCACGAGTGGGATTAGAGGAATAATTTCAAAGATATCAAGCAACCACTTTTGCAATATTACTTTTGTTCCATTTCCATCGTCCTTTTCTTATCCACTCGGGAAGGGATTTATAGTTTTAATTAGTATGGGAAGCGGTGAAAGAAAATAAGATTGAAGATTTGTTGTCTGAAATGATATAGCTCGAAGGTAAATGTAATTTCTAGATTTGAGACGTATATACCGTGAGAAATCCCACGTTAATATTATATCGATCGGGAATTCATGAACTTCTTCACT
Source organism: Oxytorus armatus (assembly GCA_958009045.1). NCBI lineage: Eukaryota > Metazoa > Arthropoda > Insecta > Hymenoptera > Ichneumonidae > Oxytorus > Oxytorus armatus. Next base: position 13,602,577 of record OY253748.1, read on the forward strand.
CTTACGTTTCTCCGTTAAACCCAACTGATCCTCTAATATCCTCATATCCTCGAATTTTATTGGGATTTTGTGTTCGAGAATCTGATTGGACAAAAATGCTACAAGTTGAAAGATGCAAGTTGCCTCCTCGAAATTTTACGCAATCCTCTATAAGGAACAATATCTTTTAGTCAATTTTCACTTCCTTATAGACGAAACTTTGAGCATTGTGTGAAATTTGTATTGTAAATCCACAAATTTGCAATCAATTTGAAATTTCATAAAATCGCAACGGTCTCGTCGATTCTCGCGAAATTCGATCGCAATTATTCTTTAATGACATTCCATATTTACAAAATTGCATGTATATGTACTCCATGTGTACAAAATTTCAGACCGAAATCTCCAAAGTTTGCACACGCTTGTATCATAAAAAAAAAAATTAAAAAATCCATAAATTTAAAACGCCTCCGTCGAATTTCTTCAAATTCAATTCCGAACATAATTTAATGATACCCAATGAATGTATGACATTTTACCTCGATAAACAAAAAATTCCACGAGCTGGAGCCGTAAACATCTATATCGATTTTTTTTAACGAGTTATACGCAGTCAGGAGACTGCGAAAAAAGCGATTTTTCAAGAATTTTTTCTGGAAAGATATTTTTATTTATTAACGGAAAAATTTATATACATATTGTAGTAACGTTCAACTTTATTTTTATATTTTTTATTTTATTTATTTTTATTTATTTATTTACTTATTTATTTATGTATTTTTTAAAATAATGATTTTTAAAGCTGCTATAACCGATCTCCGGGAGCTCCTCTAAAAAAAGGCGTTTTGCAGTGAGTACGATATCTCTGGATTGGATCATTTAAACCGAAAAAACGAAAAAGATTTCGTTAATATAAAGTATTACTTAGTATTTAATCGAAGAAATGAGCAAAATATTAGTTTTTAACAAAATGGCGACTACTCAAAAAAACATATTTGATTTTTGATACAAATTTTGGCCTTAAATTTTGGTAATAAATGAAAAATATCTATCGGCGAGAAAAAAACCGTCGATTAATCACTAAGAAAAATATTTATAAAGCTTGTGTAAAAATTTGACATTGATCGGTTTAACTGTTGCCGAGGAATCTTGCTCACCGACTTTAAAAACACAGTTTTGAGAAAAACCCATTCAAACTTTAAAAACTCTTCCAAGTGGAAAGACTTCAAAGTCTTTACAAAATTATATTCAATAAATCATATTCATTATTTATACTATAAAAAAATTCATGAAAATCATTGAGAAAACGCTGTCCTAACCCTATTTCCCCCTTTAAGCGAATCAGTTTCGCGAGTGAGCCCGATCATTGCCCTGTGCTCGCTCAGTGATCTCAGGTACTTGCGATAGCGAACTATGATAGCTTCGACATATTTCGCAATAAGTTTGTTCATTCTTTAGAAATATCACCTTCGGTTCAATGTCCGAAGTTCGTTGTACCTTATGCTTATTCAGCGTACAACATGGAACTGGATGGATTCAAAGTGTTTTTCACTCATTACTTATTAGAAGAAAGGAAGCAGAATAAATTGCAGTAACTTCAGTTGCTATTCCAACAGCATAACAAATTATAACGAACTTTACTTTCGTATAAATAATTTTCATTTTTTGTCAGCGCGTGTATCTAACAATATGAATTATGGCCGAAGAAGAATGAACGAAAGTTAAGAATAAATTTAAAAATGCGTTAATACTTGTTTACTGTCCGAATAAATTACTTCGATGTGAGCTAGCACTTGGTTTCGTGGACGTTGACGATAATGTATGCCAGTGTGCATGTGTAATTTTTTAAATTAAATAAATACCAACCCGGGAAGTCCTCCGCTCTCCATGTGATTCGCGAGAGTGACATCGTCGCTCCATACGTCGAACTGCCACTTTCGTAAACCAAGAACACCGCACAGCACGTTTCCCGTGTGAATGCCAATTCTCATGTCGACGTTGAAACCAGTAGCTTCGCGAACGAATCTGCGACATAAAAAAAAAATATATTTCTTCTATCTCCTTTCATATGCGTTTTTTTTCCTCGAACGTCGGTGCGCGCATCGATGTTGCTTGCAAATTTACACTGACGTTGGAGAACTTGAAATGGAATTTAAAAAAAATTATCGACCCGTTCAAGAGTGCTTGGATGTCAGCGGATGCTCAAAAAAAAAATACAATGAGCCTTGCGGCAGCGAATTGGAAAACTATTTTTCCATTTACATTAACAAAATTCGAATTCCAAATTTTCTGCTAATGGATTATCGAATTTTTCAAACAGAATTTGTTGCTTGATGTTAATTTTTACTCAGAATGTGAAAACATGCACTTGCAACAAATTTATCAACCTGAATGTCGATATATGGAAGAAATAGATATCGATTGATTAAAAGAGGGGGGATCAAAAGACGCGGCCTCGTATTGACACCAAGTAATTAAAACAAAGTTTTTAAGTACGACTGTCACTTGTCTCTATACTCTAAGATCGCTTAAAATTTAATATATCGAACAGAGATCATCGGACACTGTAAATTGAGTGAGTGTTTCTAACTTTATATCGTTCAATTAATTTCAATTTTCGTGTCAAAGTATAATTCCCTCTTATAACAATTACTCCAATAGAATGGATCAATCATGTACATAATAACCATCGACAGGCTGGGGGAGGTTGTTATATTCTCATTAGATGTACAGACAACCCTTGGAAATTGAATCGCTTTTAATGAATAATAATATGGTCAAGTTATTTATAAAATAATATTAAGAGCATGTGAAAGGCCTGTTTTATCGACAGAGTGTACTGAAAATTTCCGCCCAATGCCATTCCTAAGCTATCACTCCAAATGATGTGACATTTGATCAAGTCATTCTGGATGTCTTGATCTATATTGTAAGAACTAAAAAATGTCGAAATACAAAATATAAATGTACGATTTCAGCTACCAAACAGAGATGTCTAAGAAAAAAATGGATATAATTATTATTGTACAGCGCAATTCCCAAAATGTTTACCGTTACGATATAGACGGATAAAGACCCTTCACAACGAGCATCTATTTGTCGCTGAATCTGCAAAATTAACGAAATGGCGTTTGGCCGAAAAATAGACAGTAGTCGTGGAAAAGTGTTCGTTCGTTTATATTCCACTGGCGCTACCTGCAGATCCAAACTTGAGATTTTCCTTACTCATTTTTCAATTCCTAGACAATTTTCGAGAGTTTTTGGAACCTTACCTGGCAAATCAGAAGTGACAATACCAAAATATATAGTAAATTGCTTCGGGTACGGTTAAATTGCGTCTTTGGTACATGTTCCTTGAATGCTACCCAGACTACAAAGGTTCCTACTATACCGACGCTGTTGGAATTTCTCATCGTCTTTCGTAAAATACGACATGTTGGTAGAATTTGTAATTTTTTTGTCTCCCCCCCAATAAAACTGTCATGAAGTATATCTCGAAATTCGATTTATTTCTGAAGCCGGCTAACTCGTGATTATAATTGGACGTCAAAGTCGTGTTCGGAGTTCGTACTTGGGCATACTTCAGATCACACGTTCGTAGACCACGGACGTAACCTAAAAACCAGACTTTAGCGCATCACACATTGATTCTAGTAATATAAATGATTGAGGCGTTATAAGAGTAAACAAAGATGTACATTAGAAACTTGCACATTGCTTCCTCATTAATTTATGTCGCTCATAAAGCTTCCCCTGAGAGGAATTATAACGTTGTTTACTCGTATAACGAGTAAACAATCATTTATTTTACGTGCGGTGCGCCTCGCGCACTGCTTTTTAGGTTACGTTCATCGTTTACCAACGTGCGTTCTGAAGTATACATCTTCATATCTTCTTTTTTTTATGAATTCTATTCGAACAATTCTAAGGTGCCATAAGTTGAAAAGTTGCATGATCCTTTATCATCATTCTGCAAAATATACTAAAGTTAAATCAATTCACTGATTTTGCAAAATATATGAAAAATTAAACATTCAAATTTGTTTACAATCTTGAAGCCCTTTACCAATTTATTTTAAACTCATTTTCGAACGTGGTTATCCACAAACCTATTTTTATGGCAAGTACCGCCTCTATAGTTGAAAATTATAAAAACTTACAATATCTTATGAAATATAAAAATTTGAAAAATTCAAAATTTGATAAAATCTTAACCCTTTTATCGATTAATGCAAGATTCAATTCCAATCGTCCCTCAGTGATACTACATTCACGAGAGAAAAATTTACCTAAGATCCCAAAACTTTTGGAAATTAAATCAATCTCAAAAATTGTTCGAAAAATTGAAAATTTTATAAAATCTTAAGCCCTCGAGCGATCTTCGCCAAATTCAATACAAAAAATCCTTGTCCCTTTTATGTACGCTTTTATGTAAAAAGCTTTGCCTCGAAGGATGAAAATTTACGAAGTACACAAAATTACGAGGGACCAGAGAAGTTTTGCAATAATTTCAAAATGGCGTATAATATTGAATCTTCAAGGAATTCTAATGAAATTTACAGCAAACAATGGAGGTTTGATGCCCTAAATCTCTGCAAAGTTTGAAAAGAATCGGTTAATTCGTTTTCGAAATATATCGTGTTGAATTTTCGGACCCGAGAATTTTGGAGCGAGGTAAAAAAATGAGGAAGCAATGTTCAAGTTTCTAATTTGTATCTTTTTTTTCACGAGGCCAAAGCTTTCTCTATGAGGAAAATTGTAAAATCATAAGAAAAAAGAAGGAAGATCATTACCCATTAGAAAATTGCAATTAAGTTATAAAAGCTTTGAAATTGTTTTTAAATGTAATTGAAAAATCAGATTTTGCTCATTTCAGCATGTTGAAAGAATTGACATAGGTCTTTACACGACATAGGACCATTACTTATGATAATGAGTTTTATGATTCTCATTTAGACATTGGGGTATGATCGTGAAAAGCATTTCAAATGTCTCTAGTTAAGTAGATAAAATTTATTTGTCTTGTGTTAAAGTAAATATATGTACCTTCAACTTCTTGATGAAAGACATTTTCCCGTCACAGAGTAAAATCAATTATAATGCTGAGATACTAAACAAGATGTATATATAAATAGCTCAAAGAGACCCTTAAGTTTAATAATTTTCACCGGAAGATCGCATAATGGAGACATATTACAATATATATATTCGAAGCCTCACCAGTTCACTCTAGTGATCGTGGCAAAGTCTATGAAATTGAATTAAGACCGGTGATTATTTTTCCGCATTAAAAAAAGACAAAATTCACCAGCGCTAATAACTTTTGTACGTGATACGAAAGCAAAAAAAATACAACAAAACAAAAAATGTATTTTTTTTTTGTAATACCAATTAATTTATTATCAAATTTCCGGCCTTTGCGATTCTACCCCTGTCATTTGTTAACCTTTTCTTAATTCATTAACAGTTTGTCTAAATTTGTCTTTTTAAATAAAATCAAATAAATCTAAATCACAATTCGAAGACAATTTTGCAATGACTGTTTCACGCTACGGAACGACGAAACCTATGAGCTCCCGACGATTCCAGCAAATGATGGTAACAATTCGTGAATAAAACGTGAATTTCTCTGAATACAATATTTTTATTCGATGCAACAATTTGAGACGAAAAATTGTGCGCATTTCTCATTAAAAGATTCGAGTCTCTCTACCCCCATTCGTGGCAAGGGATTTCAGTCGAATTTCCCGAGAATCATTGATACCCTCCGGAGATATTCCAGTAGAGTGAGAATGAAACGGTCCGATAGTAATCGAATCAAGAACTTTTCCACTTCGTTTCTTTCTAGTTTATGGATCCTTGCGAATCCGGGAGGATTTATAGTGTGTGTATCTCTGTGTGTGCGTGGGTACGCGTGTGAGCGCGCGTGCAAGCGAGCGGACGTGCGTGCGTGGTGATATATGTGGAATTCGAAATGTCAGAAAAAAAAACATTGGTACATCTTAGATCTTGGGATTTTCCGAAATGGTTCACTAAATATTCGTAAAAATTCCATTTTTCCACACTACAACCGTGTAAAATTTATTTTTACGATTATTACGATAGTTTTCTGTTTCTTCATTACGTAAAACCTCGAAATACCTTATGGCCTCGATCATTTCAAGACCCATGTTGACACAGTTGTAAGCGTGATTTGGACGTGAGACTGGCAATCCAGAAACGCAGTAGTAACAGTCACCGAGAATCTTGATCCTCATGCACTGATTATCCTACGAAGAAAACAAAAACATACAATTAATTCTCAATCATTTGATTAGTTTTTGTTTACTAATTGACAGCATTTAAAAAATTTAGCATATTTTGACTGAAAATATTCGACAATTTAACGTGTAAAAAAAAATACCATTAGATTCGTTGCTTTAGCGTAATTCATAAACAATTACAATCAAACTATATTTACATCGAATGGTAACGAATATTTTTGCTTCCCCATGAAGGAAGCTTTGTTTTCGTTAAAATATTTTTTTTCCAGGTTTTCATGTCTTAGTACCTAAGGTAGTAGTCTGGTAACTTAAGCCGATTTTCATGTCTTTTTTGGAGGGCTTTTTTTGTAGGAAAATAAAAATGAATCGTTTTGGATATTTAGGATGTTTTTATTTACATATTAAAGATACAAAAAAAAAAAATTTCGAAAAAATTTAATAGCTTTTTATGATTATTATTGATCGAAGTTAGCACCTCGAAAAAAAAGCGCGTGGGTGGCCCCGGTGATTTTGGCTCTTGATGTTATCTGAAATAAAAAATTTTTGATAATTCTTAATCTATAGTCATGTCATTCTGGTCGGAACTACTGAAGCTAAATTTCATGGATAAATAACAAAATGGCGGACTTTGGAAAAAAAAGTCCTTTTATTTTAGCAAAGAAGAGGTTGTAATATAAAAAGTTAAGGGTGAAAAAATTTCTCGGTAGTTCCGACGAGAACTATAATTGTGTAGAGTAGCCTGTTAAAATGTGAAAGCAATCGGTTCGGTAGAAAAAAAAGTTAGAACCCGGGCTGCCAACTTCGAGGTGCCAACTTCGATCAATAACAATAATAATAATAAACTATTAAATTTTTTCAAACAAATTTTTTTTTGTATATTTAATATGAAAATAAAAACATCCTAAATATCCAAAACGATTCATTTTAAAATGTTCCAAAACATCAAAAAAACATATTCAAAAAAATTTCTGGATGGATGTTGTCCGCTCGCATGTGTGTGTGTATGTTTTATTAGACTGCAAAAATCAAACTGCCGTAACTGTAGAATGGCTTAGCCAATCAGGTTGAAATTTTGCAGGCAAGTCGACCTGTCCCTCCTCTCAGGTTGGTATAATTTTAGTGACGATTGAAGCTGCAATCTAAAAGTTACAGGTAGCTTCCACGAAATTTCACACAACGCTTCAAGCTTCCGTCGTGAGGAAGGGAAAATTAAGACAAATATACTTCGTCATAGAGGAAGCTTTAAGAGTTGTGTGAAATTTCGAGGAAGCTGCTTGCAAGTTTCAACTTGCAGCTTCTTTACAAACAGAATGTTATTTTAAACAACCCACTATCATATTTCTATTTTCACTTTTGTAATATCGTCCTGCTCATATATTATGTAACAAAAATCTTTGGAGATCCTGTAAAAGGTGCTCGTATGAAAAAAACAAGATCGAGCTGAGCACGATATAATACGAGAGACAAGATAAATCGACGTCGATAGGGTAGGACAGCTACCTCCGATAAGAACGATTTTGTTGGTTCTCAAGACGATAAATCATCGATTTTCACGCACGATGAACGTCTATCTACCGTTTTTTTTGTTCTTTTGAGAAATGGTGTGGCTTATAACGTTGGATATGTCAACGTATACAAATGGATTTTCGGACGTATCCATAATTCGAGATCGTGTCTTAAAAAAAAAAATGCTCGCTATTGCAGAAGAGGTTATTCGTATTTTACAGCTTCTTTGGTGATTTGTAAAAGAAGGAATTGCGAGAAATTTCTCGCAATTCGAAAACGTCACGCGAGAGGAATGATAACGCAAAAGGGGCTGAACGAGAAAAATATATTTTTCCAACCATTGGAGAGTTGGTGTGATAAAACAGTGTTTCGAGATTTACGCACCGTTGTAGTAAAATAAATAAAATAAATAAAATAAATAAAATAAATAAAATAAATAAAATAAATAAAATAAATAAAATAAATAAAATAAATAAAATAAATAAAATAAATAAAATAAATAAAATAAATAAAATAAATAAAATAAATAAAATAAATAAAATAAATAAAATAAATAAAATAAATAAAATAAATAAACACAACCCCTGAAATTGAAAAAAAAATCGATTTTATTACAGGTTTTTATTCTCTACACTTTTAAGTATTAAAAAAAAAACTTGTACGAAAATTCCACTCCGTTGCAAAGTTATAGCAATCGATGGGAGACTAGCCGTAAATTCACGTTGTAGCTACCAGAAACTTTAGACGCGTTTTTCTCGAAACTACGTTTTTAGATAGCGTCGGCACGATAACTCAGTAAATTTTGTAATATCTTTTATCTTTTTTTATTAAATCTTGATAATTATTTTCTCTATAATCTGACGAGAGGTTTTTTTAATTTTTTGTTTGGATCATTTTTTATAAATTATTAAACGCTAATTTTTTTTTAATTGCATACTAGAGTTTGAAATACTATAATTTATTTATTTTTGAAAAAAATAAATAAAAATTCCCTCCGTCAAATGATTACTACTACATTATTTTACTAGATAATTTTTTATTTTTGCAGATTGAATAGTTTCTGGTGAAGTTATGATGTCGACAAGAAGGCGCTATGGTTTTCATCAGTAGTCCATTTATACTCGTAAAAAATAATGTTAATATTTTGAAAAAAAAAATTTTAATTTTTTTTCTTATAGTTGAAGAGTTAATGAAAAATGTGAAATCAACAATTTATTTATTTTTTCACCATATATCTTCACCATATATATCACCATCTATATTCAAATTTACTCCGTTTCAGCGCGCGCAGCGGTATGTGAGCCCTTAAACAGTTTTGGCCGCAGTCACTATTCGGATGGATGATTGTTTAGCCGCGCACTGGCTGGCGCGCTGACTGTTGAGCCCGAGGCAATTTTATTGAGTTTCTGATGTAGTAAATACAACTGCAACTCAGTCAAAACAAAGTGGATAATTACTGTTAATAATTACTCGACTGGCCGTTATCAGGTAAACGTTAATCATTTGCATATACAATTCGGCATTTAAGGTAGTAGTCTGGTAACTTAAGCCGATTTCCACGTCTTTTTTGGAGGGCGTTTTTTTTTGTAGGAAAATAAAAATGAATCGTTTTGGATATTTAGGATGTTCTAATTTACATATTAAAGATACAAAAAAAAATTTGTTTGAAAAAATGTAATAGTTTATTACTACTATTATTATTGATCGAAGTTGGCACCTCGAAAAAAAAGCGCGTGAGTGGCCCCGGTGATTTTGGCTCTTGATGTTATCTGAAATAAAAAATTCTTGATAATTCTTAATCTATAGACATGTCATTCTGGTCGGAACTACTGAAGTTAAATTTCATGGATAAATAACAAAATGGCGGACTTCGGATAAAAGGACTTTTTTTTCCAAAGTCCGCCATTTTGTTATTTATCCATGAAATTTAACTTCAGTAGTTCCGACCAGAATGACATGTCTATAGATTAAGAATTATCAAGAATTTTTTATTTCAGATAACATCAAGAGCCAAAATCACCGGGGCCATCCACGCGCTTTTTTTTCGAGGTGCCAACTTCGATCAATAATAATAATAATAAACTATTAAATTTTTTCAAACAAATTTTTTTTTGTATCTTTAATATGTAAATAAAAACATCCTAAATATCCAAAACGATTCATTTTTATTTCCCTACAAAAAAACGCCCTCCAAAAAAGACATGAAAATCGGCTTAAGTTACCAGACTACTACCTTAAGGGAAGCGCATATATTACTGTTGAAGCGATCAACAGTGAAAAGAACTTATCTGGCGCGATTAATCGTTTGAAACGATGTGGAAAAGGTCGTTTTAACTCTAAGCACTTTAATATATATATATACACCCAAAAGCTATTGTAGGGCTGGTGCTTGGATAGAGATTTAGAACGTTGTAGAAGACAAAGCCAAATTTTCATACTATTTCCTTATTTTTCGAAAACCCAAAAATCTCGTAATTTCAAACGGCCATGACTTCGCTTCTGTTTTACCAATTCAGGCGTGATTGTAGGGTTTTGAAACCGCTGCGAGTAAACCCGGAGAATATTGATTGATTCATCCCGATATTGTAATGATTTTGTACCGTAAAGAACACAATGAAAATCGATGATCCGACTTTTAAAATCCGTAAACGATGAAAAATTCATCGTAGTTCAATGAATCTATCGGTATTTTAAAGAGATGAACGATTCCTTCGGAACGCATAATTACACTGATTTTTCATGGACCGACTACTTCTGGTCCAATTGCAAAAAAAAAGAAGATTATTAAAATTCCTTTCACGACCGGATTTCGATGAATTTCCTTCTACTGATCACTCTTGAAAACGAAAATACAATTACTGGATGAAACTGTTTATATAATGCACGAAATCGCGAAAATACAAAAGTTATCATTCTGATTTCGACACAAATGTCAAGAGCAGACAAACATCGCGGACGTTTGTTTACTTCTGTTTGTGTACAGAGAGAAGAGAGCAGAGATGATTTCGTGGATGCTGGAGTATCCGCACGCAATAGCGTGTAAAACTGAGGTACACGCAATTGGGGTATGACAGGAGTGATGATGTAACATGTGAACAGAGGGTAAAAGGGAAAACGCTCATGGTGTTCGATATTGTTCACTCGTCCGGATGATGCATGCGCTAGTCCTTCGATCTCGAATTAATTACAACCGTACGCTCGTGTATATACATGTCCACATAATTCCTTTCTCATCCCACGTAAACATCCCTTATTTCCCATCTGAAGCAGCAATGCACCTCCAGGAGGGATGACGCGTATCTCACCGTGCGTTACGCAGACGGGAAATTGACAGCGAAACTCCCTGCTCCATTCCACAAGAGATACCCTCTGCCCAACTCTGGTTAATTAATTATGCGAACCGTATATTGTTTATATAGATATACTGGGGTTTGGTACGGCTCGGGCATTACGCACCCTTCGCGTCTCCCTCGATTCAGCGTACGGGGTGAGGAGTCAGCTTCACCGTACGGCGGGAGCCCTCTCCCGTATGATGAAGCTGACCTACTCGATTCTCGACACACAGCGGTAGTGGCAACAGGAAGATTATTATATAAGACAGAGAGACACGACCCGCTGCAGTCAATTTACGAAGAGGCGAGTTGCACGACCCTAGAATCGAACATCGAGATTCTTGATCAGCGAAGGATAGAAAATTTTCATTGATCTTATTTTTAATTACGGAGGGAGGAAAATTTATTTACAATGAAAATTTGTGTAAAAAGGTTTTTTTTTTTAGTTAGATTTGCCAAAAAATAGCTACATTTTCAAACTTACTGATACACAATTGTTAATTTTGCTTCCTCGAAAACTTGAATAACTAATCATTTTTTTAAATGTCATTGTGTTCGATATATTCTAAAACATCCGAAAATCACATTTGGAAAAAATGTCCGCATGGTTGTGCATTGGTGTACATGTTTGAGTTCATGGAGTTCCGTGTATGATAGAGATGCAAAATTGAATCCGCTGTAATTTCGAATTGATTTGAACTATCACGCTGAAATTTGTCACACAAATAAATCAGTACAGGTACCCTGTTCGCTAGAATTTTTGTAAGAATTGATGAATTATTTTAGATTTTATAAGACTTTGTAAATGTGCAGTAATTTCTGCCATGAATTCATTCAATTTTCGTGCTGATGGACTAAAAGTTTCTACACAAATACTGATCGATATTGGATTAAGAGAAAATTGATCGAGGCGTTCCTAATTTATAGAATTTCGAATTTGTCAAAAAATTGAAATAGGCTGCGATTACGGGGGGCACGGTGGCAAATACAATGTAAAATTTGTATACAATAAAATTGTGTCTAGCTGGGGTAATTTTTGGGCTATCGACCCAAAACTTTAAATGTCGATTGGGTACTCTTAAAGGATATTTCGTATTAAATTTGGACAAAATCCCTTGAGCCGTTTTGGATTAATGATATTTTTAATTTTTCAAAAAATTGTTACAGGTGTTCTTTAAGATCCCTACGAGGTCTGTTAAAAAAGTATCGCAAATTTTGTGTTTTTTCAAAAAGTATTTATTTGTTCATTAATATTTATTTTGTCCCCTTCGAAGTAATTCCTCTCGGATATAATACATTTATGCCAACGTTTTTCCCAATCCTCGAAGCACTTAAAAAAATCATTTTTTTTTGATCTTGTTTAGCTCCTTCGATGCCGTCTTTATCGCTTCAATCGTGGCGTAGCGTCGTCCTTTCATGGGCCTCTTCAGTTTTGGGAACAGGAAAAAAGTCACATGAGGCCAGGTCTGGGGAATACGGTGGCTGCGGCATCATTAGAATCTTGTTTTTGGCCAAAAATTCGCGCACAAGCAACGTATGTATGAGCAGGGGCGTTATCATGGTGCAAAAGCCAATTTTTGTTCTTCCACAAAACCGGGCGTTTATGGCGGATTGCTTCGCGCAAATTGCGCATAACTTGCAGGTAATATTCTTTATAGACTGTATGACCCTGTGGCAAGAACTCAAGATGCACCACGCCCCTGCAATAGAAGAAAACTGTGAGCAAAACCTTCATATTCGACTGAACTTGGCGCGCTTTTTCGGTCTTGGCTCATGTGGCAGCTTCCATTGCGATGAGCTTTGGTTTCCACGTCATAACCATAAACCCATGATTCCTCACCAGTTATGACCCTCTGGAGCAAATTTGGGTCGTAGCGGACCGAGTCCAACAGCTCCTTAGCAATGTTAAGGGGGGGTAGGGTTTTAAAATTATTTTTTTTGCATTTAAAAAAAAATTTTTTCTGAATGAACAATATGTCGAGAATATTGTGTATACATTTTAAGTCAATCGGAATAAAACTAACGGAGTTACAGCGTTTCAAACGACCGGCCGTGATACCTGATTTTTATACTATAAAAAACTTTAAATCGATTTTCCCGAAAACGTAATTTTTGAAGTTTGTGAACATTAGAACTCAAAATCTACTGAACCGATCCTTTTGAAAATTTGAACATTACTTCTTCACATAAATCAACAGGTAATCAGGAAGAGTTTTTTTTTTTTTCACTTTTTTAATAATAAATCAAGCGCGATTTTTTTAGCTAAAATTGCGTTTTTCAATTCCAAGTGCTGCAAATAATAGAAAAAAAAAAAAAAACTCTTCCTGATTACTTCGAGAAATACATCACCTTTAAAATGCATATCAATTTTTTTGTTTCAGATGATCCGGTAACGAGTTATAATGTTCACCGCAAAACCACTTTTTTCAAGGCGCCTCTGGAGATTTAACGTCACCGGCTTATTTATCAATATTTTTCATTGAAAATTGTTTCTGAGATACTTCAATAGTTGTACAATAATATGTAATTCTATTTAATAAAATTATATTACTCATGTCGCCGCAAAAAAATCATAAAAATATGCTTTTTTTTCGCCTTTAAAACCTTACCCCCCCCCCCTTAACGCGACACTGTTTTTGTTCGAAATTGAGCAATTTTGGCACGAATTTCGCGGCGACTCGTTTCATGCCCAAATCATTGGTAAAAATCGAATAGCACGAGCCAATCGATATGTTTAATTCCTCAGCAACTTCCCTAACGGTGATTCGACGATTGGCCAATATTATTTTCTTCATTTCATCAATGTTTCTGTCTGTTGTTGATGTGCTCGAGCGTCCGGAACGCATTTCGTTGTTCGCATCTTCTTGGCTCTCTGAGAACATTTTGAACCACTGATAAACGTTGCTTTGGTCCAAGGTAGCTTCACCATATGCCACAGTGAACATTCGGAATGCGTCCGCGCACTTAATTTTGTTTTTCACACAAAATTTGATACAGATTCTTGGATCCATTTTTTGGAATAGGCAAAAATCGAAGACAAGCCAAAACACGTCTAACCAAAACAGCTGTCAACAATTAACTAAACATTCAAAATGGCCGATTTTTTCAGCATAAGTGAGGGACATGAGTACCAACCTAACGCCACAAAAAAATCGAAAATCGAATAGATGTAGCCCGCGGAATTTTAAAATTCGCGATACTTTTTGAACAGACCTCGTATAGCTCGTGTGATTCTTTATTTATCGAGAAAAAAAATGGCGTACAACTATTGGTTATCATCGGAGGATGTTCGGCATTAAATTTCGAGACTTTCGATCTAGGCATTTTGAATTTATGGAATTTTCAATAAAAAAAAAAAATCATATAGTTGTTTACTAAGATCCTAATAAAATTGTATATGTAGATAAAATGTTACTGAAGGTTGATCGAGGTCGAGACTTTCACAGGAATCGATGAAACGATTGGGATTTTATGAGATTTCCCATTATTCGATAAATTTGGAATTTACAAGACATATAGGCCTGTTGCGTATCTCCGGCAGCGCCGCCCTATCGGTAAGATCTGGCAAGACAAGGGTGGAGCAGCTGGCGAACTTGTATCTGCGTATAATAAATATGAGACTTTTTAAGTTCTATATTCCCCTTGGAATTAAAAAAGAGATAAGGAATGTTCGACGTATTATTTTCTCGATTAATAATTTTACTGTTTTTGCACGTAGCAGGACACTTAATTTCCAAAAGAGATTTGTCTTCCAGAATAATGCCATCAGGACTTGCTGCTAAAAATGGCTGAGCCATTTTGATAACGAGTCCGATTGTATGTACTTTCAATCCAGTAGAATTGCAAAAACAGTTTCTCGCGATAGGCTCAGTTTACAGGCCATAAGCCATATCTGCGGTCATTTTTCCGTGAAACTTGTCATTTATAAATTGAACGGCAAGTTCTTCAAAATTTTGTTCTCTCGTTTTGATTCGATGTGCTTTCTTCGAACACGTTATTCGTTTAAATCTTTCGCTGAACCATTGAAAGCTCCCCGCTTGACTTTCCGACTGTATACAAATTCGAACCCATTCCTCTTTCGTTATTTGAAAATTTTTATACAAGGTCTGAAGCTTCTCCGGACATTCAATTCTTTTTAGAATTATCTTCAATCCTTTATCTTGTGAAAGACATTCATAACTGTGATATGTAGCACCAGTTTGGAATTTTAATAATTCCTCACACACAAAACGCAATTCTTCCAGTTGCTTCTCTTTTTCTTGCCTGTGAAGAGCTGTTTCTGATTTCGTTAATTCCTCAGTTTGTACGTATTTCGTAAATGAACACTCTAGCAGCATAAGTTCTTCTTGTACGTGTTCAATTTCATCTACCGAGGAGCATTTTTGCGAAACTGCTATTCTTTGTGAAACTCAACTGTCTATAGTGCATCCTTTTTTGTATTTTGCAGATTGGAAGTTACTGGGCTTATTCCACATTAGTGGCTGGTCGGTTTTGGATGTAGTACATTCTTCATTGACATAAATGCACCCAGCTGCGACGTGTTTACACCCTCGTTTAGATAGACCAGCCTTACAAGCGCAATTACTATATGAAATCGAACGATCGTTTTGCAACTGAAAAATATTCATAAATTCTTTCATAGCTGTTTGTTTCCAATATTTTTAACAAAATTACCTACAGAAAATGTCTATTAATTTACAAATTTAATAAACTTACTTCAATTGTGATTTCATATGGAGGATTATTTACATTAGTTTCAGGTAAAACTTTTCCTTTTATGATCCGCGAAGCACCGTTGTCGTCCACAATCTCTCTGACTTCACTAACGTGATTACTTCTGAATAATTTTGTTCCTAATATATTAAGGGAAATAGACATAGAAAACGTGATCTTTTTTCATAATTAACAGTTGATGTAACATTAAAATTTTATTTAGCATTTTCCGTATGAAATATATTGCGTTTTATACGTTAGCAAAATTTATTTATCAATAACCTCGTTCTCATTCAACGCATATATTCTTACAAATACAATACCTTTGGAGATAGATTTTGGACGAAACAAATTGGTCTTAACATTTTGAAAGCCGCAATAAATTATAAGGGAGGTCATTTTGATGATAGGAATAATAAACGTTTCATATACTTGTGTTTACATATCGTATTGTTGCGCCAGCTGACTACCTTAGTTATGCCTTCTGTGGACCGATAGACGGTGCGTCGATCGACCACGGAAGATACGCAACAGGCCTTTGGGGGAGGGGGGGGGGGGGGGGAGCTGCAAATTTAAATTTGCACGGTGCTTCCTCGAAATTTCACACAATGCTCAAAGTTTCCTAATAAGGAAGGCAAAATTGAGAAACATATATGGAGGAAGCCATGGAGGAAGCTATGGAGGTTCCTTATGGAGGAAGCTTTGAGTATTGTGTAAAAGTTCCGAGGAAGCGACTTGCAAGTTTTTCTTTTAAAGAAAAATCTACGGTAGGTAAAATTTGTTCTGACAAATAAATATAAGCGCAAATCAACAGTCACAACGTGCACTTTAAAAAAAATATAATTTCGAATTTTGCGACAGTTACGATATTTTTAGAAGAAATGTTATTGTTAGGAGAATATAAATGTTATTACTTTTGCAATTGATATAATGATAATAATAATTATTTTATTATAATATTATTATTGTGTGTTCCAACGTATACCCTTTCAGGTTTTTACGCATGACCCTTCCCAATTACATTTTTTTCATTTTCCCATTTTTTTCCCGTATCACTCCCTACCCGCACCTCGCTAAGCTAACCTAACTTCCATTGCGTCCGCAGACGCCTTAGCTACACCGTATCGCATTTGCCATGGACACAGGGAAACTACGGAAAACCCGTCTCGATACAGATATAGATGACTTTTCGATTTTTTTTCTTATTTTTTCAGTGAGTTTCAGTTGTGTTACCATCAGAAACTCAGAAAAACTGCCTCCCGCTCAGTAGTCGGCGTGCAAGCCAGTGCACGGCCTAGCGGTCACCCATTCCAGTACTGACCGTGGCCAATACTGCGTAACATGGAAGATCGCCGAAGCCGCAAACCGACCGCGCGCCCACTGCTGTCGGTTATTTTATTACAATAATTTTGATAATATCCAACTAATTATGTCGGAAATAATATTTATCTCATATTTATTACCCCGGAGTAGAGGGTAGAGGGTTTTTTCTTATCTTCGAGCACCCACGTTATTATAATAAATATTTCGTTTTGTCGCAAGAGCGAATATCGTATAAACGTTTACGATATTACGGTGAACGTATCAGAAAAAAGGGTTGCCAGAAAGGTCAGTAGACTAAAGTCGCGATAACTTCGCACACCTTATGACGTGGAGTTGAGCTTCGTAAGAGTCAAGTCGCTGGCTCTCGGAAACGATGCTGAAAAAATAAAATTTCCTTATCTTTATAAGATCCTGTCCCCCAGGGGTCGCAATATTTTCTCTTTTTTTCTTATTCTTCGATCATTTATTTGTATATATATATTTATTTTTTCTACGACCTTCCGGAGCCGTAGCTTGATTGAAACCATAAAATCCACCGGGCATCCACGGGCTTAGGGGGGAAATAGGGTTAGACGGTTCGAAAAATCGATTTTTTTTAAATTTCATAAATTGTTAGTAAAACTATTGAAAAATATGTTCCCAAAATTTTAAATGAAAATTTCGACTCGTTCTATTGTTATAAGCCATTAAAGTGAGTAAGCTCTCCTTCAGGCCCCGAACGCGCCACGTGTATAACCGAGCGGTCACTATTTTTTCAAACGCGTTTTTCTGAAAACGACTTTTTTTGAACTTGCGTACACGCTAGTTTGAAAAATTTTCAACCAATCGTTTTGAAAATTGGCAGTTACTTTCTTCATAGTGTTGTGCTCTATATGAATCTAATATCGGAATATTATCATTATTTAAAAACATCATGCTTTTTTGTTTTGACCCCTGTAGAAAATTCAATTTTCTATTTTTTTGATAGCATTTAGGTTCACATAAATGAGAGACATATAATAAAAGTAAATTCCAACCTCGTTTGATTTCAGATGAAAATTGCGGCTGCTAGAATGCACGCAAAATGCTGAGTCTGATTCTGACCTGAAATATGGGGTCGCCAATATCCCCGGTGTTTTTCAAGAAAATTCTTCAAAAATTTTATAGTATATACTTAAATAGATGTATAAAATATTCTTAAAGTTTCAATAAATTATATAAATTTTTTTCCTATTTCCCCCTTTATATATGTTTCCATACCTGTCGGATTTCTCGTATCTTTTCTTAATTTCAGCGAGACCCCTCGTGAACTGGTGTTTACTCATAACGAGATCTATCCACACGATAGAAGAGGTAGCGAAGCTTCATCACCCGACATACGATGAAAAGAATGACAAGAATATACCACCCTCTTATTTCGTTTTTATGCGTCTTTTAAATTTCATGATTATTTTCCGAATTTTACTCAATTTCATTACCTTTTACGATTTCAAATATTATAGATTTTTTTTACGTATTAAAAAAAGTTTGGTCAATTTTTTTGTGTCATAAAACAAACAAGACAAAACTAGCCAAAATGTGAAAAAATTGATGTTATCGTAAATCTTTAGAAGGTTCAATTTGTAGAGATTTTCTTAACAAACAAAAAATCCGATAGGCGATCGGGATTGGTTTAAAATTTTTAAATGCCCATGTGTCAAAACGCCGAGAGTCATATTTTTCTGACATATAGAATGATCCGATGATTGAATTGATTGTGTGTGCATAAAGAATTAATTACGATTTAAAAAAAATATATATTTCGATTCGATTCAAAGGTAATCTTGACAGAATTAAAGATTAATTTAAATTAAATTAAAAAACACCACTTTCTATATAAATTTCAATTGTTAAAAAAATATCAAACACGAGAAGCAGTTATTACCGTTGGTTGGGAAATTGGATTTGGGCAAATAACTCGAAATTTTATTTAGATATACACATGCACATACACGGTGTAAATTTCGTTGAACGCTTTTCTCGTTTTGCACCAGTTGCACACGAGAGAAGTCAAAATTTACGAGAAGCGATAATCCGCTTATACCGGTTGCACGTAGCAGCGCGGGATGTTACTCCCTCTCTACATCTCTCTTCGCGCGGTTCACCGGAAGTAGCTACCCACTTCCAGCAGAATTGAGAGAGAGTATTAGTTGACCTCGAGCACGAATCGTTTACGTTCGTGTGCGCAACACGCTAAACATAAATTTCCCAAGTGCACGATTAGAGCATCATTTTTTTCTCTCGTTTAACTCATTTAAACACTTCGATGAAACCACGTTTCATCGAATATAAATTCAATCGTGTTTAATTGAGGTACTCGAGTGACAAAATAATTGTGACGGTTATTAATGCCATCCCTTGCGATCAAATCGATGCTCAATTTTACAATCGTTTCTACAAATTGAAGTGCGTTAATTAACGATAATAAAAAAAAAGATAAGAGGTGCGTGGCCGCCACGCGCGTTAGAAGTGAAACTTCTTTAGCTGCTGTTGACATTTTAATGGATTTCAATAGCTTATTTAAATTTGTTTACATTTTATATTAATAATTTTTTATTATAAAAATTAAAATGAATGTTAATAGTTTATTTAAATTTTATATTAATAATTTTTAATTAGACAAATTAAATCGCATTTAATAGATTATTGGAATTCGTTTAAATTTTATGATAATAATTTTTTGTTATAAAAATTAAAACGAATCTTAATGGTTTATTTTAATTTGTTTCAATTTTATATTAATAATTTTGAATTATTAAAATTTTAATGAATTTTAATAGTATACGAGGGGGGACCCAAAAAAACGGGAATTGCGCTGCGGCGGGGAGGGAGAGTGGGGAAACCCATTGCTCGACCAGGTGTCCGTTGGGGACACGTCTCCTGAGTTAGTGTGCGAAGTTCTGTCGCCGTGAGTGCATCGGTTCGCCCGTGGGAATTTTTGTAGTGAAACAACTTTTTCCATTTCGGCGAAAACGTGATGGCCGATTGTCGAGAGCAACGCGCGGCTGTGAAATTTTGTTTTCTGTTGGGGAAATCGGCCGCGGAAATTACTGTAATGCTTAAAACTGCTTATGGAGATGCTGCTCTAAGTAAAACTAGAGTCTACGAGTGGTTTTCACGTTTTTAAAATGGAGAAATGTCAATTGAAGACCAACCCCGTTCAGGACGCCCCTCAACGTCAAGAAGTGACGAAAACGTCGACAAAATCAGAGCTCTCATTTATGAAGACCGTCGCCGAACCATTGATCAACTCTGTGAGATGTCTGGGATATCATGGAGTTCAATTAAGAGGATTTTATCCAAAGATTTGCACATGAGCAGAGTTGCAGCCAAATTTGTCCCTCGCCTTCTCACAGACGAGAAAAGGGAGCGTCGACTTCAGGCATGCTTTGAACTTCAAAATCAGCTCGAAGAGGACCCTGAACTTTTTTCCAAGGTGATTACCGGGGATGAATCGTGGTGCTATGGATACGACCCCGAAACAAAGCAGCAATCAAGCCAGTGGAAGGTACCTCGCTCTCCTCGTCCGAAAAAAGCTCGCCAAGTGAAGTCAAACATCAAGACAATGCTCATTTGTTTCTTCGATTGCAGAGGTGTTGTGCACGCGGAGTTCGTTCCCTCGGGTCAAACTGTCAACCAGAAGTTCTTCTTGGAGGTTTTGAAAAGATTGAGGGAGAGTATCCGGAAGAAAAGGGCAGATCTTTGGCGCACAAGTGACTGGTTCCTCCATCATGACAACGCTCCGGCCCACGCCGCTCTCTCCGTAAAGCAGTCTTTGACCAAAAACTGCCTGACACCAATTGTCCACTCCCCCTACTCACCGGATCTAGCCCCCTGTGATTTTTTTTTGTTCCCCAGACTCAAAAGGAACATGAGAGGAAAGCGTTTTGCCACTGTGGAGGAGGTAAAACAAAAATCGCTGGAAGGCCTAAAGAACATCCCGATAAGTGAATTTAAAAAATGTTTTGAAGATCGGAAGGATCGTTTGCAGAGGAGCGTTGTGGTCAAAGGAGAATACTTTGAAGGTGATCAAAATTTGGTGTAAAAATATTCAAAAATAAAGAAATTATGACGAAATTCTCGTTTTTTTTGGGTCCCCCCTCGTATACTATAGTATAAGATAAAGTGTGAGAAGAGGAGGTATAGTGGAGGAATACATTCCCCCACTTCTATCATTGGCCGTTACGCTTTTTCGTGTCGCGAATGCCGTGATGCGAATTAGGCTTGCACCTTGCCAAAAGAAGTTTCACTTCAAAAACGTTGCAAGATGAAGCTGCAGATTGCTTCTTCGAAATTTCACACGATGCTCAAAGCCTCTTCTATAGTGAACCTCTAAGATGTGTTTATGAATTTTGACTTCTTCTTGGAAGAAGCTTTGAACATTGTGTGTTCTAACGAGGTATATTTTTAATACATTTTTGTAAAGAATGATGTATATAATAAAGAAAGTTGTTAATGTCAGTATGCTTACAATTTTCCAAAATATACGAAAATCACATTAAAAAAATGTCCGACCATCTGTGATGGGGTTCAAAAATTTAACTCGATATATCTCGAGAACGAATTGACCGATGTCTTGCAAACTTTACATAAATTTGGGACACTGAACCTTCGTTGTTTGCTGAAATTTTCTTTGGAATTCATTGAGAATTCGGGATTTTATATTGGTATTGGTTGGTATTGAATTTGGCAAAAATCGCTTGAGCGTTTCAGCTTTTATAAAATATTTAATTTTTCGAATCATTTTTGAGATTCATTTAATTCCCAAAAGTCTTGAGATCTTGGGTTAATTTTTTTCGCATCAATATAGTATCACCGAAGGATGGTTGATATGGAATTTTGTATTAATTTTATTAAATTTTCAATTTAAAAAAATGTTCATATTTTATAAAAAATCGTATGATTGTTTAATTTCCTTAAATTTTCAACTAACCACGTTCGATATTGAGTTTGAAATAAGTTCATAACGCGCTCGATGATTGTGAAAAAATTTGAATGTTTGGACTTTGGTATATTTTGCAAAATCAGTGAAATTATCCGGATTTAATAAATTTTGGGGAATACCTGAGAATTGTGTATATCGAATTCATGAAAAAAAAAATGCAAATTAGAAACATGCACATTGCTTCTTCATTATTTTATCTCGCTCACAAAGCTGCCTGTATGAGGAGGACAAAATTGAATAAATAACTTGCTCATGGAGGGGGATTTGTAAACGAGATAAAATAAAGAGGAAGCACTGTCGAAGTTTCTAAATTTCGTTTTTTTGTTTTGTGTTATTTCAACGTATACTCCTTCGCGCTTGTACGACTCATCCCTCTTTCACTAACCCTTCACTTTGTTTCATCCTCGAGCCACCCACAGAGTATTATCCGTAGACACTCTTTCCTAATGTACTATCGTATCGAATTGGCCCAAGGGCACGAAGCAATGAAAAACCTGGCCTGATACAATTGGCTATATTTTCACTGAATTTCAGTTGTATTACCAACGCAAAACTGCTTCCTGCTCAATAGTCGGCGCGCAAGCCAGTGCGCGACTAAACGCACATCCATCCCAGTACTGACGGCGACCAATACTCTGTTAAGGTAGTAGTCTGGTAACTTGGGTTCAAAAAATCGAAAAATTTTTTTTTGCTTAATTTGAAAGTACAATGTCTTGAGAATACACTGTGAAAATTTCAGACCGAAATTCGAAATACTTCCGGAGTTATAATGAGTGTTCGAGAGCGCCTCGAAGTTTTTCTCAAAACAGTGTTTTTCTGGTCAGCCCGGGTCCTAACTTTTTTTCTACCGAACCGATTGCTTTCAAATTTTAACAGGCTACTCTACACACTTATAGTTCTCGTCGGAACTACCGAGAAATTTTTTCACTACTAACTTTTTATTTTACAACCCCTTCTTTGCTAAAATAAAAGGACTTTTTTCTCCAAAGTCCGCCATTTTGTTATTTATCCATGAAATTTAACTTCAGTAGTTCCGACCAGAATGACATGTCTATAGATTAAGAATTATCAAGAATTTTTTATTTCCGATAACATCAAGAGCCAAAATCACCGGGGCCACCCACGCGCTTTTTTTCGAGGTGCCAACTTCGATCAATAATAATAACAATAATAAACTATTGAATTTTTTCAAACAAATTTTTTTTTGTATCTTTAATATGTAAATAAACACATCCTAAATATCCAAAACGACTCATTTTTATTTTCCTACAAAAAAACGCCCTCCAAAAAAGACATGAAAATCGGCTTAAGTTACCAGACTACTACCTTAAGGACTTACATACCCCTGAAATTAAAAAAAAATGATTTTTTACAGATTTTTATTCTTTATACTTTTAAGAATTTTGCAAAAAAAAACTTTTAAGAAAATTCCACTCTGTTACAAAGTTATAGTAATGTGAAGAAAATGTAAGTTCACGTTGTACGTACCAGAAACTTTAAAGCGCGTTTTTCTCGAAACTATGTTTTTAGACAGTGTCAGCGCGATAACTCAGTGAATTTGTAATATTTTTTAACTCTTTTTAAAATATATTGATAATTATTTTCTCTATACCATAGTCTGACGAGAGGTTTTTTCCACTTTTTGGTTGGACAATTTTTTATAAATTATTAAACACTAATTTTTTTAAAATTGCATACTAATCGGTTTGAAGTACTGTAATTTCTTTATTTTCGAAAGAAAAACAAAAATCCCACCGTCAGACTATTACTACTACATTATTTTACTAGATTCTTTTGTATTTTTGCAGATTGGATAATTTTTGGTGAAGTTATGATGTCGACAAGGAGGTGCCATGATTTTCATCAGTAGTCCATTTACATCCGTAAAAAATAATGTTAATATTTGAAAAAATTTTGAAACTTCTTTTCATATAGTTGAAAAGTTAATAAAAAATGATCAATCAACAATTTAATTTTTTTTCACTATATAGCCTCTATAATAATTTTACAAATTTATTCGGTTTTCAGCGCACGCAACAATATGTTAGCCCTTAACTTTGACGATCGCCGAAGCCAGCCTATTATCTAAATATTATAGCAATTTTTCATTGGTACTAATTACGAGGAGATAGACCGAAACGAGACAAACAGAGCACAACGGGATATATGTATACGCCAACAATTATATACTTCCTCTCGTCTCGGAATTTTCAACGAAAGAGAGAACGAAGGAGAGATGTCTGTGGTATTTGTCACTGGTATTCCTTAGTTCTTTCGTGCATGACTCATCTCAGTATTCCACTGAAAATTTATCCGAATTCTCAGGAATACGGTAGACGAATATTTGGATGCTGAAAGATCAACCACGATGGACTTTTTTAATGTATTATGAGAGAAGAAAAAACGATAGCATAACATCATCATTACCATACCGTAACATTATTGATATAAATTATTATAAATGGTAAAACTCTTCAAGTAAATATTTTATCAACAATAACTTGTGCTGGGTTGACGATAATAATAATAATGTGTGATCGGAAGGGATGATCGTGCACGAGTGGGTTAGATTCATTATTCACAACACTTTTTGGTCCTTCAGGAAGTCACACGAGGTTCCTGAAACGGAGCGACAAGCAGTGTAACACAGTAGAAAGCTTCATAGAGGGTTAGTCGACAGCGCTTAATGGAAATATACGAGGGTCACCGGAAATTATAGCGTGTTAAGACGGAACAAAAAGACTGGAAGCGTCATATATACAACGTTAGAAGCACCTCATATGTACGTTGTACATTTTAACATCCACCCAGGGAATAATATAATAGTTGACCTGATGGTAAACGGCAACAAACACACCAAATCCTCGGCTCCAGCATTAGAGGCACGAAAAATCGATGAAGCTATTGTGAAGACAAATTAAGAATGCGAGGCCTGTGGCCGATGCGAGTAATACACAACCCGAGCAGAAATTTGTTCCGGCTTAAGGGAGGAAATAGGGTTAGACGGTTCAAAAAATCGATTTTTTTTTAAATTCATAAATTGTTAGTAAAACTATTGAAAAATATGCTCCCAAAATTTTAAATGAAAATTCCGACTCGTTCGATTGTTATAAACCATTAAGGGGGGAAATAGGGTTAGGACAGCGTTTTCTCAATGATCTTCATGAATTTTTTTATAGTATAAAAAATGAATATAATTTATTGAAACTTTGAGAATATTTTATACATATATTTAAGTATATACTATAAAATATTAGCGACCCCATATTGCTTGTTTTTCTTGGTACTATTTTTTCAAACGCGTTTTTCTGAAAACGACTTTTTTTGAACTTGCGTACACGCTAGTTTGAAAAGTTTTCAACCAATCGTTTTGAAAATTGGCAGTTACTTTCTTCATAGTATTGCCCTCTATATGAACCTAAAATTGGAATATTATCATTATTTAAAATAATTTTTTTTTTGCAAATAAAGTTGTAAAAAATGGCAAAAAATCATGCTCTTTTGTTTTGACCCCTGTAAAAAATTCAATTTTGTATTTTTTTTATAGCATTTAGGTTCATATAGAAGAGAGACATATAATAAAAGTAAATTCCAACCTCGTTTGATTTCAGATGAAAATTGCGGTTTCCAGAATGTACGCAAAATGCTGAGTCTGATTGTGACCTGCAATATGGGGGCGCTAATATTTTATAGTATATACTTAAATATATGTTTACAAATTTTCTAGTATGTACTTAAATATATGTATAAAATGTTCTCAAAGTTTCAATAAATTATATTCATGTTTTATAATATAAAAAAATTCATGAAAATCATGGAGAAAACACTGTCCTAACCCTATTTCCCCCCTTAAGGTAGTTCTTGCGGGAGAAATGGAGGGGATAGAAGGAGAATGTCCTCGCGCAGCGACGTTGTCATGCTCACGAATTCTTCTAGCCCCAAAACAATATTATTTTAATAGTCCATACTTTTTTATTGTATGGTTGAAAATTTACTGTAAAATATATGTTATTCTTCATCTACTAAACTACTTTCGTGCCAAATTTAAAGAATTTTTCATTACTCCTTCGTACATTTTGGTGACTAAATATCCGGCATGTGCTCATTTCTTAAGGTATAGGTATAAGCTCGTATGCAAATTTTGCAATTTTTGATAAACGATATTTTGAAAACGGTACGGTGAAACAGTCTCAAATTTCGCATAAGTATTCTTCAGTACATTTTTTAGTTTTTCCCAAAAATCCATTAACTTTGCATTACTCTTCATTTGTGTTAGAACTACCTTAAGGCAGTCTTTTAGTTTGAACGAGAATTTTTTTCGTGGCTTAGAAAAAAAAAAATTCATAGGTACTATTAAATATTTCAACATCGGTCTTTTTTCCACTTGTTTATTGATACTTGCAGGTACTCTGAAAATTCTTTTGAGTACAATGAAAATAAATTAAAGGTGCTACGCGGTTTCAAGTCGCCATGATTCCATGGCGACTGTGACCGTGATTCCACTCAGTCAAAACAAAGCCGTCTGTATCGGCACAGGTTTTCCGCACTTTCCCTGTATTCATGGCAAACGCGATACGGTGTAGTTAAGACGTCTGCAGGCGCAACGGAAGTTAGGTTAGCTTACTGTTAGCGAAGTGCGCGTAGGAAGTGATAGGGGCAAAAATGAAAACAAATGGAATTGGGATGGGTCATACGTAAGAACACGGTATGGTATGCGTTGAAACAAAGAAAAAAATGAACAAACATTGTTGGAAAAACAAAAAAAGGTGCAAATTGAAACTTGCATAGTGCTTCCTCAACATTTTTGTGACCTTCACAAAATTTCCTTTATGAGCAATACAGCACCAAATGTCCGTCCATATTATCCAATTAATGTAGGACGTAATAACTTAACCTATTTTCATGGCAAGTACCACCTCTACAATTGTAAATTTAAACAAAAATACAATATCTTATAATATATAAAAATTAAAAAAAATTTAAGTTTGTTAAAATCTTAACGCTTTCTAACCGATTTATGGAAAATTGAACATCAATCATTCTTTAGTGATATTCTGTTCATGAATGAAAACTTAACCCAACATCTCAAAACTTTTGGAAATTACATCATACTGAAATGTTTTTTGAAAAATGAAAACTTAAAAAAATTCTGAACCCCTCGAGCGATTCTTGCCAAATTCAATACCAAACATCCTTATCTCCTAACCCTTTTATGTAAAAACTTTTGACTGGATCACTGAAAATTTACGAAAGTTCGAGCGGTACACGCATTTTTTGAAAATTTCAAAATGGCGTAAAATAACTAAAACTTAATTAATTCCAACGAAAATTGCAGCAAGCAATAGAGGTTTGAGGTCTAAATCCGTGTAAAGTTTCCAAATAATCGGCCCAGCAGTTCTCGAGATATAACAAGTTCAATTTTTCGAGTCCATCACGTACACACGGACATTTTTTCTGAATGTGATTTTCCGATATTTTGGCAGAGTTTAAATATATTGACCAATTTTTCTCTACTTTTGTTTCGAAAAAACAAAAATTAACAAAATAAGACGATTGATCATCGTATATTAAGGTCTGGTAACTTAAGCCGATTTTTATGTCTTTTTTGGAGGGCGTTTGTTTGTAGGAAAATAAAAATGAATCATTTTGGATATTTAGGGTGTTTTTATTTACATATTAAAGATACAAAAAAATATTTTTTTGAACAAATTTAATAGTTTATTATTATTATTATTATTGATCGAATTTTACACCTCGAAAAAAAAGCGCGTGGCCCCGGTGATTTTGGCTCTTGATGTTATCTGAAATAAAACATTCTTGATAATTCTTAATCTATAGACATGTCATTCTGGTCGAAACTACTGAAGTTAAATTTCATGGATAAATAACAAAATGGCGGACTTTGGGAAAAAAGTCCTTTTATCCAAAGTCCGCCATTTTGTTATTTATCCATGAAATTTAACTTCAGTAGTTTCGACCAGAATGACATGTCTATAGATTAAGAATTATCAAGAATTTTTTATTTCTGATAACACCAAGAGCCAAAATCGCCGGGGTCACCCACGCGCTTTTTTTTCGAGGTGCCAACTTCGATCAATAATAATAATAATACTAATAAACTATTAAATTTTTTCAAACAAATTTTTTTTTGTATCTTTAATATGTAAATAAAAACATCCTAAATATCCAAAACGATTCATTTTTATTTTCTTACAAAAAAACGCCGTGCAAAAAAGACATGAAAATCGGCTTAAGTTACCAGAATACTACCTTAATTATTTTTCATCTTCCATTCGTATTTTTAGGTTAGAAATCATTACGATCGTATATTCACGAATTTCGTTCTATCATATTGTACAATAAGTCTTCTATCGGCATTTTCTCATCTTACATTGGCGCAAATACTTGTTCCGTCATAAGTACAATTTTATTTACACGATAAACGGTCTCGAGTATCGTAGAGTTAACCTTCAAATTTCAATCTGTAAACGGTCGTGATAGCTGCGACAACAGCGCCACCCTTATTAATCCGATTTCCCAAAAGCTATAGAAGCACAAATATGAGATATTCGAGACGAAATTCACGTAATAAAAGTCCCCACAGCGACCATTTCACGTTCCAATATTTAAAAGCCACGCGGGTTTATGTATTTAACGGAAAAGAGCTTGGCACTTTATGTATGCGGATCAATATGTACCGAATGTATGTACTATGTAAATTTCAATAATCGTTTGAATAGTTCAAAAAAATCATAAAAAGCACAGAAGAGGAAATCTAATTGTATAGTTGAGCAAATATAAAGAAACAAACAGTAATGTCACTAATTTCAAACTTTGGCTCATCACGTATTTTCTATTGAAGTGGGGGTTAATTAAAGTGGACATATTTGTTTTACTTTTGAGCTTTGATCGAAAAAAATGGCAATTGGCACATTTTGGGAATTTGAAAAATTACTTTCCGAGAGCAATTGCTCTCGGTAATTGAATTTTACTGGAACTCAAAAACGGCTCCCACATATAAAACAGCGTTCAATTTTGTTACAAATAAAAACCTACTCTTAGGCTCACTTCATTTTACTTTCTCATAGAGGACATTTTGTTCTCGTGACAATTTCATTTTCCAGTTCGTAATGACAAAATCTTAAAACGTCGACAAAACATGTGTGTCATATTTATTCCTGTTTTTGTCAGGTTTCTATGTTTATCGTGTTAAAACGTCAGAAAACATATATTTAACAAAAAATGTTCCGATGAATGCGCGTGCGTGTGTGTTTGTCTGTGTGTGAGAGAGAGAAGGCTGCCAATGTCAAATGTTAATATCTTTGACGCGACTTAAGGTAGTAGTCTGCTAACCTGAGCCAATTTTCATGTCATTTTTTGAGGGCGTTTTTTTGTAGGAAAATAAAAATGAATCGTCTTGGATATTTAGGATGTTTTTATTTACATATTGAAGATACAAAAAAAAAATTTGTTGAAAAAATTTAATAGTTTATTATTATTATTATTATTATTGATCGAAGTTGGCACCTCGAAGATGGCAGCCCGGGTCCGAACTTTTTTTCTACCGAACCGATTGCTTTCAAATTTTAACAGGCTACTCTACACACTTATAGTTCTGGTCGGAACTACTGAAGTTAAACTTCATGGATAAATAACAAAATGGCGGACTTTGGAAAAAAAGTCTTTTTATTTTAGCAAAGAAGGGGTTGTAAAATAAAAAGTTAGGGGTGAAAAAATTTTTCGGTAGTTCCGACTAGAACTATAAGTGTGTAGAGTAGCCTGTTAAAAAATGAAAGCAGTCGATTCGGTAGAAAAAAAGTTAGGACCCGGGCTGCCAACTTCGAGGTGTCAACTTCGATCAATAATGATAATAATAATAATAAACTATTAAATTTTGTCATCAAAATTTTTTTTTGTATCTTTAATATGTAAATAAAAACATCCTAAATATCCAAAACGATTCATTTTTATTTTCCTACAAAAAAAACGCCCTCCGAAAAAGACATGAAAATCTGCTTAAGTTACCAGACTACTACCTTAACCGATCGGGCCAAAATTGTACACGCGGCCAAAATTGTACAGGTGAAGCCCCCCTTCGTTCAGTATAATTTGCGTCAGGACTGAGCAACCGTTCAGATTTTACACTATATTGAATGTTTTGTTTTAAGAATGTTAAGACCGCAACTTTAAAAATTTTCAAGCCATTGGACTAAAACTTTCTACACAAATGGACTATCATCAAATACGATTTGCTATTGAACTCGGAAAAAATAGATCGAGACATTCCGACTACATAGGATTTTGAATACTTCGATAAATCGCTATTGGATAGATGTACCATTTTTGGTAACTGCACAATTTGTGGTCATTACCACTGTTAAAATACGGAACTAATTTATTTTCATGCTTCCAACGTATATATTTTTGGGTTTTTACGTATGACCCTTCACAATTCCATTTTTTTTCATTTTTACTCCTACCTTACTCCGTCTTAGCTACGCTGTATCGCATTTGCCATGGATACAGGGAAACTACGGAAAACCTGTGTCGATACAGACGGCTTTGTTTCAACTGAGTTTCAATTGTATTTAGTATATCAGAAACTCAATAAAAATGCCTCACGCTCAACAGTCGGTGCGTCAGCTGGTGCACGGCTAAGCGGTCACCAATCCAAGTAGTGACTGCAAAGCTGCTTAACCTGGCTGATCGCCACAGCAGCCCACCGACCGCGCGTCCACTGTTGTCGGTACCCTGTTAATATATTTCTATCATCGTCTATTCGCATTTCTCATAATGGTGCTTTGACAATAGTTATACTTATCTAGAAAATGAGCTCTTCGATGTTTCGTCAATTCGATCATAATCAGAATTTTGTCCTTTACAACATGGCGACCAAAGTCGGACCAAAACTGTTCGCAAATGGTACCATCTACCCTAACTGTTTGTTAAGGAGTAGCACCACTCTAGCGGCAGAAAAAAAAGACCTAACTATGACGATGTATTTTGGGAGTATGAAAAAAGTAATAAGATTTATTTTCAGAGGGTTTATTTAACACATATTGGAGTATGAAAAACAAACATTTTTCTCAAACTGGGAGAACGTATTACTTGAACACCGTTGCATGGATCGATTTGAAATTTTGATAGTATCTTCACAATTACATTCTGTATCGGAGTACCTAGTCGTTGTTTGATTTAAGGGAGGAAATAGGGTTAGACGGTTAAAAAAATCGATTTTTTTCAAACTTCATAAATTGTTAGTAAAACTATTGAAAAATATGTTCCCAAAATTTTAAAGGAAAATTCCGACTCGTTCTATTGTTATAAGCCATTAGGGGGGGAAATAGGGTTAGGACAGCGATTTCTCAATGATTTTCATAAATTTTTTTATAGTATAAAAAATGAATATAATTTATTGAAACTTTGAGAATATTTTATACATATATTTAAGTATATACTATAAAATTTGTATACATATATTTAAGTATATACTATAAAATATTAGCGACCCCATATTGCTTGTTTTTCTTGGTACCATTTTTTCAAACCCGTTCTTCTGAAAACGACTTTTTTTGAAATTGCGTACACGCTAGTTTGAAAAGTTTTCAACCAATCGTTTTGAAAATTGGCAGTTACTTTCTTCATAGTATTGCCCTCTATATGAACCTAAAATTGGAATATTATCATTATTTAAAATAATTTTTTTTTTGCAAATAAAGTTGTAAAAAATGGCAAAAAATCATGCTATTTTGTTTTGACCCCTGTAAAAAATTCAATTTTCTATTTTTTTGATGGCATTTAGGTTCATATAGAAGAGAGACTCATAATAAAAGTAAATTCCAACCTCGTTTGATTTCAGATGAAAATTGCGGCTTCCAGAATGTACGCAAAATGCTGAGTCTGATTGTAACCTGCAATATAGGGTCGCTAATATTTTATAGTATATACTTAAATATATGTATAAAAATTTTATAGTATATACTTAAATATACGTATAAAATATTCTCAAAGTTTCAATAAATTATATTCATTTTTTATACTATAAAAAAATTCATGAAAATCATTGAGAAAACGTTGTCTTAACCCTAATCCCCCCTTAGTGTAAAAGTTTTTTTTATAAATAATTTACTGCTTGTTTTTGGCAAAAAATCGATTCATTTTTTCAAAAGTGCATCATTTCTACAAAATTTAATAAAAAAAAACCCCTACGTAGTCCCATTGACAATAGTAGATAAATTATCAAATTTTTTGGTTTTTTTGTTTCAGGTCTTATACTTTATGAGAAAATCCTCCCTTGAAAGTTTAAAAAAAAAGGCGATTTTTAAGACGCGCTTTGTCACTGCCATTTTGTATCAAAATGATAATAAAATTTTTTTTTTCATACTTCAATATGTGTTAAATAAGCCCTCTGAAATGAAATCCTATTCCTTTCTTCGTACTCCAAAAATTAATCGTCAAACTTAGGCCGTTTTTCTGCCGTTAGTGTGGTGTTACGCCTTAAGACTCGTGTAATTGGGTACAATCGAAGGATATGTTTGAAAAATCTGTTCAAAATTAAGAAAATTTCACGCTGACAAATGAAAGGAGTGAACAAATTATGCAAATTGAAACTGCCACATTGCTTCCTCATCATGTTTTCAACGAACGTCCTTGTTCACAGAGAAAAAATTGTGAATGGCCCAAAATAATGTGGAAGCATAATTTTTACGCATTATGCAACTTTCAATTTGTAGCCCCCCCCCCCCCCCCTCTCCTTATTATCGTCATTTTATTTAAGAATGTAATATATTTGTTATAATATGTAATTTATTTCTAGAAAGTGGAAATAAATACTAAAATAATAGATAGCTGAGTCGAATTCTCCGGTAGACATTTTGATTCGATAAATTATAGTAATCGAAAGGGATGGAAGAATTCACGTAGCCAGGAAAATCTCGTAGTTCTTCGTTCTTCTTTTCTTTACTACGAGAAAATATTTTTCCTTCTGCGAGAAAGGTATTGCGGAAATTCAATTCGATATAGAAGCTCCGTATATTCTTCATATACTCACATGTATCTTGTGTAAATGTGTAATAATGCTTGATATATATATATTGACGTACACGAAGACTGGAGAGTTTTACCTCGAGGCAAGGCGAAAGAAGAAAAAGATTTGCAGAGCCGACATAAAAAATAGAACGGGTGTTAGGATATAAAGCAAAATGGTCGATAGAAAATCGATATACGAGAGAAAATGGGGTGCTCAATTTTCCACTATCGACAGTTATAGTGTAGTCTCGTGTGTAACGTACTATTAGAGGTACTAATGCACGTTCGAGGCACTCATATTAGAAGGAGGACAATCTCAAGCCCTTCATCAAAGACACGTGTTTCATGCTCCTGTTACCTTCCATAAGATGAACTATATAACTATAACTATGTATAGTATTAAACACTCGTGATATTTCACATATCTGTATACGCACAAAGGAAAATATGGTAAATTCTGTTTTATATGGGTGGGGTTGAAATATCGGAACGACCACCAATTGGAACGTTTCAATTATAGAATGTCTCATCTATAGAACATTTTTAAATTAGAAAAGAAATAATGAGAACACAAAAACATTGAAATGGATTTATATCAAAAAAATATATGAAGACGAGCAAAATTACGAGAGGCGAAATGTTGAACCGATGAAAATGTTGAATACTTCACAATCCGAGCGTACGAATTTCAGATTTACGGATATTCAGAAAGTTTACAACTTTGAGTTCGCTAAAGCCGGAAGACCAAAAATTGGAAACGATAAAAAAAAAGCGAACGACAATAAGCCGAACGACCTAAATACCGAAAGGGCGAAAAGCAGAACGGTCAGAATTACGAACGCTTATGGAAGAACGCATTTTGTTCTGAACGGGTGAGGGCCAAAATTCGGAACGAGCACTATTTTGGACGAAATGAGGAATTTCAAAATAACGAACGTTCAATAGTTTGAACGTTTCATATTAAGAGATGACATACTCCTGAAATTTATAAAAAAACGATTCTTTTTTACAGATTTTTATTCTTTATGCTTTTAAGAATTTTTCAAAAATAAAATTTTAAGAAAATTCCACTCCGTTACAAAGTTATAGCAATAAATGTGATGGGACATCGGATAGGGACGGGTACCTACCAGAAACCTTAAACGCGTTTTCCTCGAAACTATGTTGTTAGACAGTGTCAGCACGAAAAGTCATTCAATTTTTAATATTTTTCAACTTTTTTTTTAAGGCTTGATAATTATTTTCTCTATAGTCTGACGTGCGGTTTTTTTTTTTTG
The DNA here is from genome assembly GCA_958009045.1 of Oxytorus armatus. Lineage (NCBI taxonomy): Eukaryota > Metazoa > Arthropoda > Insecta > Hymenoptera > Ichneumonidae > Oxytorus > Oxytorus armatus. The sequence continues at coordinate 13,636,961 of OY253748.1, forward strand.
GGTTGGATAATTTTTTATAAATTATTAAACACTAAGTTTTTTATTTTTAATTGCATACTAAAGTTTGAAATACTGTAATTTCTTTATTTTTGAAAAAAAAAAAAAAATTCTCTCCGTCAGATTGTTACTACTACATTAGGTTACTAGGTTCTTTTTTAATTTTTGCAGCTTGGGTAATTTTTGGTGAAGTTATGATGTCGACAAGGAGGCCACCATGGTTTTCATCAGTAGTCCATTTATATCCGTAAAAAATAATGTTAATATATTTTTTTTTTAATGTTATTTTTTTTTCTTAGTTGAAAAGTTAACAATAACAAAAAATCGTGCTTTTTTGTTTCCACCCCTGTAAAAAATTCAATTCTCTATTTTTATGATAGCATTTGGGTTCATATAGAAGAGAGACATATAATAAAAGTAAATTCCAACCTCGTTTGATTTTAGATGAAAATTGCGGCTTTCAGAATGTACGCAAAATGCTGAGTCTGATTGTGACCTGTAATATGGGGTCGCTAATATCTTCGGTGTTTCTCAAGGAAATTCTTCAAAAATTTTAAAGTATATACGTATAAATATATGTATAAAATATTCTCAACGTTTCAATTATATTCATTTTTTATATTATAAAAAAATTCATGAAAATCATTGAGAAAACGCTGTCCTAACCCTATTTCCCCCTTAAAGACGCTCTTAATATGAAACGTGCAAACTATTGAGCATTCGTTATTTTGAAATTTCACATTTCGGCCGTCCAAATATTGGTCGTTCCGAATTTTGACCCTCACGATTTTTCAATCACGCGCAGAATGAAAACCAGGCGACGGTGTTCCCTATTTTGACGTTCTCTATTCTGATGTTCTCTATTTTGATGTTCAATATGTCGATCCATCAGTTATTTGCGTTATCAAGTTTGACACGTTTCAAATTTTCATGTTCAACATATTTCGTTTGGATATATTGGGTGTTCTAAATATCAACTACTCACTATTTTTTATTTCGAAAATATTAAATTTCCATATCGTTCAAATCTATTTTTTGTACATTCAAAGTACACAGACTATCTGAACAAATATTCTCAAATAAATGAGCTTGCAAATTAATAACCTTTTTTAATAAGAAGTTATTCAACTTCGTCGTCGGTTAAAAAACTAAATTTCCGAATAACTTCATCCTCGTTATTCTATGTTTCGAATTTTTTAATTTCAAAATATCTACCGTTCAAAATAGCGGTCGTTCCGAATATCTCACCCCCACCCGTTTTATATTCATTTCTCATTGGTAGATTATTGGACTCATCTCGCAAAATACTGAATATTGTTCCATTGAAACAGAATTTTTTTGTTTGCCGGAAAAGAAAAAGAATGTTAGCCGCTTCTCCGGATATCAAGAAAACAAAATGGAGAACACTAAATTGTTTTGTTTCACAGAATTAAAACTACAGATTTAAATATTTAATATGCGAGTCGAAAATGGGCAAAAAAATGATAACAATTTAATATTCTGCGAAACAGCAATGTGATTGATCAATCATTACATTTTGTGTTGTTTTTTAATTATTTTTTTTATTAATTAAGTCTAAAATTCGAAAATATACGACAATTTTCATCTTATCTCAAGTTCTCAATTGAGAATCTTACCACACGAAGATTACTAAAGCTCGTCAGTACCAGCGAGCGAGCTTTAAACATGAAAAATACGATATTATCCGATGAACTTGTCTCACCTGTGCGATCTGATCGAATCTCCCGAAGAGTTCGTTGAGCGTCTTGACGAGATCCGACGCTGAGAGTTGCTCGGATAAGGGTGTAAAATTGACGATATCTGCGTACAGTATACTGCGAACATGAAAAACGAACAAAAAATTAGGTGTGCGTTAGATATATGTGATCCATTGCGCCCACACTAAGAACTTCCCGATTCATCTATTTTGCGTAGAAATTCTATAGGAATTGTTATAAAAGAGTAGTATCAAAAAAATATTATGGTATTCTATGAGAACAGAAATCGATTTTTGAAGCAATCCACATGTTTTATGGCCCATACAATTATTGGCATTTTACAAAAACCGTTAGAGATAGAGAAAAAAGTTCCGAACAAAAAAATGTGTCTTTATTCATTCAAAAAATTTTTCGTTTGAAACTTTTTTTTCTGTCTCCAACCATTTTTGCGCAATCGTAATTTAAACAATTAAACTGTTATGAACAAATAGACGGCATGTGATTTAGTAAAACCGGTTATCGTATTTGTGATGAGCGACCTCGGAAATATAAAAAATAAAAATAGTAAAAACTACTGAACAAAAAATAATTTCCATAATCAAAAAAAATTCTGAGTTTCCAAAAAAAAAAAACGGCATAACCTCTAGAACGATCTTATCCAAAATCTAATTACTTGTAAGTTACCCGATAAAAGCTTCCATCGCACCATTGTTCCTTTTAATCGCTTCATTAGTTATTGACAAATCGTGAATGAAAATTTTAGAGGGAAATTTATGTGAATGCGCAAAAATTTAAAGAAAGCAATATTCAAGTTTCAATTTCCACCGTATTTTTTTTTGTCGTTTTCTAAGGCGGTAACGAATATCGAATGTTCAATTGGACTAAAGTTTACTTTCGCTGGATCGATTATTCGGGTCAATTACGTTTTTGTTTGGAAACTTCCCGGAAGACGACTACGGTCCTTGGCCGTTGTACCGTAGATTGCTCCCGGGGCGGGATTGAAATTCCGAACTGTGAAAGCTCCGAAGGTGTAAAACACCGAATTTATGTGCGAGGATTCTAAAAGTTTTGGAAATTCTAAAATCGAACTTTATAAAAACAGAAATGTCATTGCCAAGAATACTTATACACTGAGAATCCAATGAGAAGAATAATTACGAGACCGACTGACAATGTACTGAACATCGAAACCCAATTACATAAAAAAACCTTATTATCGTAATTGGAAAACGTAGAGTTCCGAAAAATTGTGGTTTTCGAAAACCAAGTTTCCGAACGGTTAAGTTTTATGCGGGAAAAGGTTCAGAAAAAAAGAATATCGAAGTGAAATATATTAAAATTTGTATGTCCAGAAAGGTTAAAGACATGGTAGCGTATAAATCCGACAGAGCCAAACTCCGAAGGAGCAAAACTCCGAAAGAATCTGGAGTTGATTCACATGAAATTATCTGTGAATATATCTAAATATATGTACATTACGAACATGAAATAAATTTTTTTTTTTTAAATCCTCACTCCGTTAACTCCTTAAAGATATTGCGGGAAATATCAGAAAACTTTATGTTGAAAAATCGATGAAGTTTATAGATATTCTGTACGTATGTACGTATTTATACGTATTTGTATAGTTATGTAAATAGAAATTGAAATTGAACTGCATTGGTACAATGACATGTAATTTACGGAGATACATTTCTATTTTCTATACCCTCTACCATTCATGCCTCGTTTGTATATTCACACACACAAAAGCATTAGATACTTATCACCCGATATGCCTTTGATTCGCATTATTTGATAAATTTCTCTTTCTCTCGCTCTCGATTGTATAACGCGTTCGGTGAACGACTAAAACGCAGAAACACATTGGATATACAGTGGGTCAAAAAAGTATTCATACACCTTGTTTTTTTGCGATAGCTTTATAGACATAAGCGATACGCAAAGAAAGCCAATTTTATTTAATAGTACATCAGGTACAGAAATAAACTGCAAATAGAGAATTTTTTCCCAGGAATAATAGAAAAACTATGCAAAAAAAACGAAAATTTTCGTGCCAAAAAAGTATTCGTACACTTACGATTGAGCTGATAAACCTTGATATTCACTCATCGACGGTCTGACCTCTGCGTACAATGTAAACAAGTCTTCGTTTACACAATGGTTTTGACATATTCCATGCGGTAGTAGATCGTCAAGCTCTGAACAGACATGATGGCAAAGAAAAGCGAAATATCAATATCCATGAGAGAGAGAGTGATTTTTCTTCAGAAACGCGGTGAAAGTTATCGAAAAATTAGTAAAGAACTAAATCTAAGTTTCGCAACAGTGCAATATATAATAAAAAAATACGAAAGAACAAACAGCAGGGAAAATAAGCCACGAACCGGTCGACCGAGAATACTAACGGTACGAGAGCGTCGGAGTATTGTTACAGAGGCTACAAAAAAACCGTTCACAAGTGCTCGCAGTTTAGCGAATGATGTCGCGTCAATATCGGGGAAGAGCGTATGTCCCCAGACTATTCGAAACGTTTTGCATTCTGCCCAAATATACGGCAGAACTGCCCGCAAAAAACCATTAATTAATAATATAAATCGAGAAAAACGTTTAGGTTTCGCAAAAACCTACGTAAAAAAATCTATAGAATTTTGGAAACGTGTCGTATTCTCGGATGAATCGAAGTTTAACATCTTCGGGTCCGATGGAAAAAAATTCGTCTGGCGGAAACCAAATACCGAGCTCCAGCAGAAAAATTTAATACCGACTGTAAAGCACGGCCGAGGAAGCGTCATGGTTTGGGGCTCTATGGGATATCATGGCGTTGGTAATCTGGCTTTTATAGATGGTACAATGAATGCCCAGAAGTATATCGACGTGTTGCGCAGCAATTTGAAAGCGAGTGTAGATAAAATGGGCCTGGATGGAAATTTCTACTTCCAACAAGGTAACGACCCAAAACATACTGCCATGAAAACGAGGGAATGGTTACTCTATAATGTCCTCAAACAATTCATTACACCACTACAATCTCCGGACATCAATCCTATTGAAAATTTATGGCACTTGGTGGATGTAGATATTAGAAAAAGAAAAATAACAAACAAATCCGATCTCCAAAGAGTGCTTTTAGAAGAATGGACGAAAATAGCAAAAGAAACAACGCAAAAGCTAGTAGACTCCATGCCTAAGAGACTCCAGGCGATAATTGAAGCAAAAGGGATGCACACCAAATATTAGTTATAATTAACAACTATGATGATGTAGGTTTTCACTATAATCGTACGTGTATGAATACTTTTTTCCCCGAAAATTTTCGTTTTTTTGGCATAATTCTTCTATTATTCCTGGGAAAAATTCTCCATTTGCAGTTTATCTCTGCACCTCATGTACTATTAAATAAAATTGGCTTTCTTTGCGTATCGCTTATGTCTATAAAGTTATCGCAAAAAAACATGGTGTATGAATCATTTTTTTACCCACTGTATGTACATGTATATTTGTATAATTTTACCTGACGTTGTTGTGACGTTGAACGTACATCTCGTGAAATCTCGTCTGCTTGTGCTTGCTCACTTCCTGACACGCATTCGCCATTTTCAGCATGATGCTTCGTTTCACCTTTATCGATCAAACAAATGGAGAAATTGAAGATAACATATTTTTTTTGTTCTGCCTATTATACGACATAGTATTTCGTTGTGGAATAACCGCGAAGTAATGGGTTCATCTCGGAGATGGCCGTGGGTGGTTTATTGCATCGTAAAGGGGTTTTTTTTTTCATTTCCCCGATGGCCATTGAATCATAAAAAGAGATCGCCGCCGAGACTGGCGCAACTTATTTATTACTTTTTAACTATTACGGTATGTCGGATGAGAAGACAGAGAAGTGCGAGTTTCATGGAAAAATCCTCGGGGGGGAAAAAGGGTTGAAATAGTGAAAATCGAAGAACAATTGGTATGCGACAGTCTTTACATGATGTCTAGTAACTATTCTTTCATAATATTATTCTTCATTCGATTTTTTAGACGTTTTACAAACTTCGATGATTTTTTTTTCCTTCGGTTTAAAATTCATATTCAATGAAACTAGGATTTACGAATGGTTAACGTAGTTTTTAGCTAGAATAAACTTTGTCGCTGATTTCGTCACATCAATTCAACTTTTATTTTGGATAGTCACAATAGCTTTTTCCTTCCAGATATTTCATTTATGACAAAATAAATAAATAAATTATGTGACAAAATGAATAACGCAACCAAAATAGGTTTTTAAAATTTTAATTTTCAGTATTGCTCACGCTTCTTTTGCCCATTTAGGCGCAGATCCTTAAAGGAGACCCCAAAAAATAGTTTTAACGATTTTTGTCTTCGAAAATCCAACCTCAAAGAGGATGGATAGTATTTAAAAAATCTGTCTTCGTTGCTTTCCAACGATGCAAACTCCAACATCATATTACTCACAGGTCGAGCCAATGGCGAGAACTGCAACTTTTTTTTCGATTGTTACATTAATCAATTATTTGCATACTTCGCCTCTGCCGTTGATATTAAACAAAGAATACTGATTACCTCGTTATTCTATGCTTGAGATCATATAAAAGGTCTGTCTTACCGGCTCTGCATTACCGACATTTGAAATTTGTTCAAGTAATTCTGTACGCATCTATCTAGAACAATGTAGATTAGACAATGTTGGAATTAAAAAATAGAAATGTACGTTTTCAGTCAAAAACGGAGAGGTGTACAATAAAAAGGGATGTAATCATTATTGTATGACGTAATTCCGATAAAAATGAACAATTATGATAGAAACGGATAAAGACCGACACCCTACATAGTAAGTCTTTGTTTGTTGCTGGATGCGCAAAACTAACAACGCGGTGTTTGATCGAAAAATACACAGTAATCGTGAAAAAGTGTTTTCATTTAATTCGTTTACATTCCACTGGCGGAGCTACTTGCAAACGCAAACGTGAGATTTCCCTTACTCAATTATCAATTCACAGACAATTTTCAAGAGCTTTTGTGGTCCTGCCTGGCAAATTAGTAGGTACCATACCAAAATATATAAGTAAAATTCGTCTGGCACCGTTAACTTGCGTATCGGTTGCATTTTCCTTGAATATTACTCATATTTCACAGGTCCCTACTATATCGACACTGTCGGAGTTTCTCATCACCTATCATATGCTCTTGAGGACGTTAAACACGCGTGAGGGTTGCAAGAGTGCAACACAAATAGCGAAATAAGGATTTTGAGAGAGCGAGAGTCTTTACCCTCCTCTTAAGGCAGTCTTCCAGTCTAAGCGATAGCCATACATGTCCTTATCGATAATCTTTTTGGTTTTTTTGTTTCAGATGAGTAGAACGTCTGGAATCATGGTCATAGTTGCTATGGAATCATGCCGACTTGGAACCGCGTAGCACCCTTAATTTATTTTTATTGTATTCGAAAAAAATTGCAGAGTACCTGCAAGTATCAATAAATAAGTGGAAAAAAGACCGATGTTGAAATATTCAAGAGTAGCTCGGAATTTTTTTTTTAACCTTGAAAAAAATCCTCATTTAGACCAGAAGACTGCCTTAAGGGGAGAAATAGGGTTAGACGGTTCAAAAAATCGATTTTTTTTTATTCCATAAATTGTTAGTAAAACTATTGGAAAAAATGTGTCCAAAATTAAAAATGAAAATTCCGACTCGTTATATTGTTATAAGCCAATAAGGGGGGGAAATAGGGTTAGGACAGCGTTTTCTCAATGATTTTCATGAATTTTTTTATAGTAATAGTAAAAATAGTAAAAATGAATATAATTTATTGACACTTTTAGAATATTTTATACATATATTTAAGTATATACTATAAAATTTTTAAAGAATTTCCTTGAAAAACACCGTCGATATTAGCGACCCCATATTGCAGGTCACAATCAGACTCAGCATTTTGCTATTTTTTCAAACGCGTTTTTCTGAAAACGACTTTTTTTGAACTTGCGTACACGCTAGTTTGAAAAGTTTTCAACCAATCGTTTTGAAAATTGGCAGTTACTTTCTTCATAGTATTGCGCTCTATATGAACCTAAAATCGGAATATTATCATTATTTAAAATAAATTTTTTTTGCAAATAAAGTTGTAAAAAATAGCAAAAAATCATGCTTTTTTGTTTTGACCCCTGTAAAAAATTCAATTTTCTATTTTTTTGATAGCATTTAGGTTCATATAGAAGAGAGACATATAATAAAAGTAAATTCCAACCTCGTTTGATTTCAGATGAAAATTGCGGCTTCCAGAATGTACGCAAAATGCTGAGTCTGATTGTGACCTGCAATATGGGGTCGCTAATATCTGCGGTGTTTTTCAAGGAAATTCTTCAAAAATTTTATAGTATATACTTAAATATATGTATAAAATATTCTCAAAGTTTCAATAAATTATATTCATTTTTTATACTATAAAAAAATTCATGAAAATCATTGAAAAAACGCTGTCCTAACCCTATTTTCCCCCTTAACATCGGAGATCGCCGAAACCGCGCACCGGTCATGCGTTCACTGCTGTCGATTCGTGTGAATTATTTAATTACATATAAATGAACTAATAAATCAATGACGAATTCTTTTATTTATTCGTTCTTTCGTTGAAATGTCTACGAGTATTTCATTAATTAAAAGTTACGAATAGCGTTGAGCAATTAATTGTGAAATTTTCCAAGAAAATTGTCTCTCCCGGCATGACGTATTTTCCGAGAACAGAAACCTTCCTTTTTTTTATGCAGTAGTAAAGTGTTGTGTCTCAGGCGGTAGAAACGGATTCGCTAACTCAACGTTCCGCTTTGTCATCGCGGCATTCTACCCTTATTAAGTTTCATCGTAACGTCCAAAACAAGGTTTTCCGTCTAACGATTTCTCGTAACGCGTATATATACACCCTACTGCTGTAGCTCAGCCCGCGGTAATGCGAGGAGCTAAGTGATCTGACAACATCGTAAGACTGAATATAGACGTCTTACTCGGAAATTCTCCCAGGATCTTTGACGATTTTGTATTCTCTCGTAATTGAATTAATTAGATTGCGTGCTTTTTTAATGAATTCATTAGTTAATGATTTGATCGTAATGATTTCGTTAATTAAGATATAAATATTTAAGCAGAACTTTCTCGTTATTATTATTATTAACCCTTAAACACCATTCAGGTACAAATTTTTGGCACCCATGAATGATTGTTGATTAAATGAACGTAACCAACATTTTTGTTTCTTCGTAGAGGAAGCTTTGGTTTCGTGAAAAAAAAACAAGGCTTTAATGTCAGTACGCATAAAATGTGCTAATACATCCGAAAATCACATCAAGAAAAAATCTCCGTGTGTGTGTGTGTGTGTGTGTGTGTGGATCTGATAGGGTCCAAAAATTCAATTCCATATAGGTCGAGAACAAAATGAGCGATTTCTTGCAAGCTTTGCACAGATTTAGAGCATGAAACCTCCTTTTCTAGTTGCAATTTTCGTTAGAATTCTTTGAGTACTCGAGATTCACGTCATTTTGAATTTTTCGAAAAATATCTGTGATCACTCTGACTTTCATGAATTTTCATCTATCGAGTCAACACTTTTTACATAAAAGCGTTAGGGGATAAGGATGTTTGGCATTAAATTTGGGAAAAATCGCTTGAGCGGTTAAGATTTTATAAAATTTTGAATTGTTCGAAAAAATTTTGAGATTGATTTAATTTCCAAAAATGCTGAGATCTTGGGTTAATTTTTCGCTCACAATTGTAGTATCATTATAGGTTGATTGATATTGAATTCTGCATTAATCAGCGAAAGGCTTAATTATTTTGTGAAATTTTTAATTTTCTAAAATTTTTATATTTTATAATAAATTGTATGTTTGTTTAACTTTCTTTAATTTTCAATTATAGAGATGGTTCTTGTCATAAAGATAGGTTTGTGGACGACCACGTTCGATATTGAGTTTGAAATGAATTGGTAAAGTGCTTCAGGATTGTAAAAAAAATTGAATTTTTTAACTTTTGTATATTTTGCGAAATCAGTGAATGACTTTAATTTTTGTGCATTTTACAGAACGTTAATAAAGAATCATGAAATTTTGCAACCCGTGGTATCTCAGAATTGTTTGAATCGAATTCATAAAAATAAACGATGCAAATTAGAAACTTGCACATTGCTTCGGAATTATTTTATCTCGCTTGCAAAGCTTCGTTTATAAGTAAGCCAAAATTGAAAAATTAACTTGCTCACAGGGGGAATTGTGAGCGTGATAAAATAATGAAGAGGTACTGTGCAAGTTCTTTATTCAACGATTCGACTGTCTCTGAATTTTTACCCTCAAAAATACCGCTCATTGTTTAAATTCCGTTACGTTTATGCGAAGTTTTATCAAAATGTCAAAATGTCGAATTGGCAGTTTTTTCGGGAAAAAACTTACGAAAGGAAACACCCCCACGCCCCCCCGGCCTTGTTCATATCCATTCATTATGGAGTAACAAGAGAATCCTGCTGTAAAATGCTTTTATGTTTTATTTTTAGAGTCTCGAAAAAACGAAAGATCATATATGGACGAGAGCATTCATGGAGCTTTATTCGTTTTCACCGCATCGCACACACAGATACCTCATATGTGTATAGAACCATCATCGGATTGAGGAGAGAAAAATAGAAGAAAGATAGGGACCAATTCGCCGAGTTATATGGTACGTGCCATGAAACTCGCGCGAATATATAACTCGACGCGACCATCACGAATATGTATATGTATATTCATCAATATTGCGGGTATGTGAGATGAAAAGAGCGTCAAAAAAATATTCGCTCGTATGAATTGCGCAGAGAACTACGAGAGACGTTCGCCCGGCGCGACGATTGACGTGACATATTGACGTGTTCGAAAGAAGAAAAAAAATGAAAAGGAACTTGTAGTACTGTGCATATTTATGTATAGGACCTATTCATCATTGTTTGCAATTTTTTTATACTATATGTTCAATTATTTAGTGCTAATTTCCAAATGGATGTGTGAACTCGTATGTGTCCAGGTTGACAAAATTTTCCCTCTAAGGAGGCACGACTATTACTTTGAAGTAAGAAAGTGGTTATATTAAAAATAAGTACAGCCATACCAATTCATTCTCAATATTATTATTATTATTATTATTATTATTCTTAATTGTGATTACTACTTATGTGCTATATCCTTATCATTTATTGATAGTAACAAAAAAAAAGTGAAATATAAAACACTCAATGACTTGGAAGTCGCCGGATGTGTGTCGGTATATACATATATGGGGAATCTTAACCTCTCTTAACTTGATATTTCCTCTATAACGCTTCGACAACTCAAAAGTCGTTGAGGTTATTCAATACAAATTGTTCGCTCGGCATTTCCAAACATTTTTCTGTTACTTTTTTTCGTACTTTCTCGCTTATTCTTCTCGTTGGAAGCTTAGGTGCATCTTTGACAAGGTTAGGTTGAGCTATTAGAAGTATCAGCTGTTACATCTCAAACTCACCATTTATGCCGTAAAAATCAACTTTGTGATAATGTACCGTTCAAATTACAGTTATCCATGATACTTAATTTATCGACTGTGAGTCTTTCACACACCTAAGTTGATTGATTGTGCACGAAATCGGCGAAAACAAATCCCCGGAAAAACGATCTCCGTAAGACTCCATGCTTTATTCGATCGACATTGATCGACTTTTGTAACGTACTGCGAAGAAACAATATGGCTAATATTGTTCAAAATTTAAGAATCAACGTGTAAAGTCTTGTTCTAAATTATACCAAAATTGCAAACACCAAAGTTGGATGCGACTAATAGTCGTAACTCCTTAAGGGAGAATCTCACTGTGACAGGCTCAAAAAAGGTCCTTTTTCACGAATTTTTGTTTGCTACTTAATGAATTATTTCAGGATTGGGAGAATGATGTGTTTTTAAGGACACTTTGAAGTGGTTTTATAAACATTTTCATTAAAAAATAATAAAAATGGTGACAGTTATATAGAACAGAGCGACATGGTTCATCTGAAAAAAAAAACAAAAATATTATCTTAATCTGCATATTTTCTTAATCTTTTTTTTTAAACGACTACATTTAACGAAAACTACATTTATGCAGATTAAGAAAATACATTTGTCTTATTTTTTGTTAAAAGAAAAATGTTTACGGACCGACACTCTGTTTTATATGACTGTCACAATTTTTATTATTTTTTAACCAACATCTTTATGAAACAACTTCAAAGTGTTCTTAAAAACATACCATTCTCCCAATCCTGACATAATTCATTAAGTGGCAAACAAAAAATCGTGAAAAAGGACCTTTTTGAGCCCGTCAGAGTGGGATTCCCTGAAGACGATGAGAAACTCCAAAGCCGTCGGTATAGTGGAGACCTTTGATGTCTGGCTAATATTCAAGGATCATGTACCTAATACGCCAGGTTACCGGACCGGAGGTGTTTTACTATATTTTTTGGTATTATAACTTCTAATTTGTTAGCTAGGGCCCCAAAAATTCTTGGAAATTGTCTGTGAATTGAAGATTGAGTAAGGAAAATATGGCGTACGGGTTGGCAGTAGCGCTAGTGGAATATAAACGAACTGAAACAAAAGGCATTTTCACGGTTACTTTGTATTTTTTGGCGAAATGCCATTTCGTTAATTTTTTAAATACAGCAACAAACAAATGCTCGTTAGTTACGATTTCTATCTGTCTATATCGCAATGGTTAAATAACGCTATGCAATAATGATTTCATTCATCGTTGTTGTCGACCTTTCCATTTTTTGCGGAAAATACACATTTATATTTCGAATTTCAGTATCCTTCGCTTCTTACGATATAGATACCATAGATGTGTCCAGAATTACTTGGCCAAAGTTCAAATCATTCGGTCTGATAGTTTAGGAACGGCGTTTGGCCGACGATTGCAACGCATTCTGCCGGTACATTAGAGTCGGTAAAACAGACCTTTTACATACATTAGTAAAAGCAGTAGAAGCAGTAGGAGTAGGATTCTCTGGTCGTCTTTCACATGCTGTTAAAGGGGAGAACTCAAGGATTGGAAGTCGGAAAAAACCTGTTTTATTATTTTATTTTGCGTAAAAAAAATTGAATGAACAATTCTGAACGAGAAATTCGTATGTGCTTCATCGAAATTTCGCACATGACTTTGAGCATTGGGAGAAATTTTGAGGCGGCAACGTGCTGGTTTCGGCTTGGAGTTTTCTTTGCTGAATTTATTGTCAATCTTGGATTGTTGTAGCAACCTGCAATTCTTATAAAATTTATGAAGTACCTTAGATATTATCGGTTTTTGAATATTTAAAAAAATGTCTCACACGCTCTAGATTCCGCAAACTTTGAGATATGTGGCTAATTTTTTTTATATAACTAGACTTTTATTAAAGGACGATTGGTATTGAATTTCGCGAAAATCGGTGAAAGGGTTCAGATTTTATAAATTTTTTAATTGTCCGTATGATGCCTGTGGTCGTTGTAACTTCCGCAAATTCTGTAATGCAAGTGTAATTTTTTCTACATGAATAGACTATCATTGAAGAACGTTCGATACTAAATTCGGTGAAGTTCGATGGAAAGGTTCGGATTTTATGATATTTTGAAGTTTTTTAAAATTCTGTAGAATAGCATATGATGAAATATGCGTTGTTTTTGCGCGAATCAACTACGAAAATGGGCCAAGAATATTAAGCAAACAATTGATGCAGCGCGAGAATCTGCGAAACCATTGGCATTTTAAGAAATTTTGGTTTTTTTCCAAAAAATTGTGGTTTAAACTTTTATACATTTTGACAGACCGCATTAAAACTTTGGAGATGAATATAACATAATTAAATGATGGTTAGTTATTAATTTAGCAAGACGTGACGAATTTGCCCGATTTCGTGAATTATAACATTTTGTGAAACTCTGGAATTGACAATACGTGCAGTGAAAATGCGGCAATGCTCAATAGATTCAATCAATATAAATTCCACTATACGAATCAATAATTGAGAAAGCTATAGTCCCTTATAGGGGAGGCTTTGAGTATCGTGTAGAATTTCGCAAAAGTAATTTCCAAGTTTCAAATTTGAGTTCATTGACATAATCGTGGAAAAATCTCCAACAATGGCTCACTTTTAACATTTTCGACGATTCAATGGAAATTTGTCACACAAGCATATAAGAATCCACGCAAATAACTCCTATTTGATCATCGCGATGTAAATGAAAATTCGATTTCGAAATTATCGCGAAATTCTTCAGATCGATCAAATAATGAGCCATCTCGCACTTTGAATGGATCAATTGTCCGAAGCATAGCGTGGTGTGAGTTCGAAAAGTCTGTCGAAGTATTGAAAAAATGTTCCATACATTCATAGATCCCATAAATTTCTTTTTTCTTTTATAGGCGCGGGTGAATAAAATTTCCATATCGATAACGGCGAAAAATAGACGGATCGTGCGATATCTGGAAATTGGTTCAATCCCAAGCGCGAAAAACTGCGTTCTACTTCGTTTTCACCCCTCGTGATCAAGTAAAAATTCCATAGGGATACAAAATTGCTGCTTGTTCATTTTTTTTACGCTCCATCTCCACCCTCTTTCTTGGGTAAATATTTACTACGTAACATCTCACAAAGAAAAGGAAAAAAAATAAAGAAAAGAAAGGAAGACTCACCTCAGCAGCGATGTACGCCGGAATGACGCTGAGCAACAGTTGTTCCTGCTGTTCCCTCTCGCACTCGAGCTTTATCCTCGACTCTATGACGATCTTTGTGCCCGCGAAGGTTCGTCGATGAGCACGTCCGGTCAAATTTCGATAATATTTGCCAGCGAGAATAGCGGCAATGAGAAAAACTCCGTCGGCATAGACCTGACATTTCAGAGAACATTAGTACGGTTTTATTAATTACCCTTTTGCTTGAACGATAGGATATATGTACCGTTTTCGGCCACTGTACTATTTATGGCCATTTTCAATGTTAATATATTATTATCATTGCTTTATCATTGTTTGATAATCTTACTGTTATAATAAAGCTGGGGAGTTTGTATGTTTGTTAGAACGCGCTAATCTCAGGAAACACTATTGCGATTTGAAACATTCTTTTTGCATTAGATAGCCCGTTTAGTCAGAAAGGCTCTAGGCTATATAACTTTATGCTATGACCCTAATTTTACTATCTTACTACTATAGTACTATATCTACACTATACATGACTACTACATGCTATAATGAAGCTGCAAAGTTTGTTTGAACGGGCTAATCTCAGGAAATACTAATCCGATTTGAAAAATTCTTTTTGCATTCCATCGCCCGTTTATTCGGGAAGGCTCTAAGCCATATAACTTCATGCTATAACCATACGGAGCGGTAGCGGTGCCGGTTTATTTTTTAATGATTGGTCTTTGTATTTTTCCACATATGTAACTTCCGAACGGTATTTACAGTTAACGAGATGCACTTGGTTATGTAGTTATAATGCGCATGAAACAGATATATCATCGAAATTTAGCGCGGGTGAAATCGCGGGGTACAGGTAGTAATCATATAAAACTACAAAATTATTTACTCGATGTTTCTCGAATTCGACTGTATTAGGAGTTTTGTCCTTTAGAACGTGGTAGCCAAATTCGGATCGAAACTGGCCACAAATGGCCAGTTTCGGTCTGAATTTGGCATCTATCCTATGTGCGTATTTTGTATGAAACAGAAAATTCTACAAACAAAGAGAATATAAATTACATCGAGAGGACCTGTAACACGCACAACAAAACGTCAGGCACAAAAATAGGATTACGCTTCAAGTAAAGGGAGGTCCCGATTATTTTGCTAACATAAATGAAAACCAATGACAATGAGTTGTCTATTTTTTTTGTCCAACAATATGACATTGAATGTGAAGCGAAGGAAACGTGAGCGATCGAAGATATTTTTTGCCAATTTGTGATTTTTCCATCGCGTAAAAATAATTGTATCGAAAATTCGTTGTGTTTAATCCTGATTCCCCCGAGATGAAACTTTGTTTTCGCGTAAGATTGTTTTTCCAGTTTTCAATGTCAATGCGTTTAGAATATGTCTAAACGTCGGAAAACACATTCACAAAAAATATCCGCATATATGTATGCATGTGTTTGGTGGAAATTGCAAGTAAATGAAACTGCCAGCCCCTTTCTCTGGTATACAGTGGGTCAAAAAAGTATTCATTCACCTTGTTTTTTTGCGATAACTTTATAGACCTAAGCGATACTTAAAGAAAGCCAATTTTATTTAATAGTACATCAGGTGCAGAGATAAACTGCAAATGGAGAATTTTTTCCCAGGAATAATAGAAGAATTATGCCAAAAAAACGAAAATTTTCGGGCAAAAAAAGGATTCATACACTTACGATTATAGTGAAAACCTACACCATCATAGTTGTTAATTATAACTAATATTTGGTGTGCATCCCTTTTGCTTCAATTATCGCCTCGAGTCTCTTAGGCATGGATTCTACTAGCTTTTGCGTTGTTTCTTTTGCTATTTTCGTCCATTCTTCTAAAAGCACTCTTTGGAGATCGGATTTGTTTGTTATTTTTCTTTTTCTAATTTCTACATCCACCAAGTGCCATAAATTTTCGGAAGGATTGATGTCCGGAGATTGTGGTGGTGTAATCAATTGTTTGCGGACATTATAGAGTAACCATTCCCTCGTTTTCATGGCGGTATGTTTCGAGTCGTTATCTTGTTGGAAGCAGAAATTTCCATCCAGGCCTATTTTATCTACACTCGCTTTCAAATTGCTGCGCAACACGTCGATATACTTCTGGGCATTCATTGTACCATCTATAAAAGTCAGATTACCAACGCCATAATATCCCATACAGCCCCAAACCATGACGCTTTCTCCGCCGTGCTTTACGGTCGGTATTCAATTTTTCTGCTGGAGCCCGGTATTTGGTTTCCGCCAGACGAATTTTTTCCATCGGACCCGAAGATGTTAAACTTCGATTCATCCGAGAATACGACACGTTTCCAAAATTCTATAGATTTTTTTACGTAGGTTTTTGTGAAACCTAAACGTTTTTCTCGATTTATATTATTAATTAATGGTTTTTTGCGGGCAGTTCTGCCATATATTTGGGCAAAATGCGAAACGTTTCGAATAGTCTGGGGACACACGCTCTTTCCCGATGTTGACGCGACATCATTCGCTAAATTGCGAGCACTTGTGAACGGTTTTTTTGTAGCTTGTAACAATACTCCGACGCTCTCGTACCGTTAGTATTCTCGATCGACCGATTCGTGGCTTATTTTCTGTGCTGTTTGTTCTGTCGTATTTTTTTATTATATATTGCACTGTTGCGAAACTTAGATTTAGTTCTTCACTAATTTTTCGATAACTTTCACCGCGTTTCCGAAGAAAAATCACTCTATCTCGCATGGATATTGATATTTCGCTTTTCTTTGCCATCATGTCTGTTCAGAGCTTGAACATCTTCTATCGCATGGAATAGGTCAAAACCATTGTGTAAACGGAGACTTGTTTACATTGTACGCAGAGGTCAGACCGTCCGTGAGTGAATATCGAGGTTTAGCAGCTCAATCGTAAGTGTACGAATACTTTTTTGGCCCGAAAATTTTCGTTTTTTTTGCATAATTCTTCTATTATTCCTGGGAAAAATTCTCCATTTGCAGTTTATCTCTGTACCTGATGTACTATTAAATAAAATTGGCTTTCTTTGCGTGTCGCTTATGTCTATAAAGTTATCGCAAAAAAACAAGGTGTATGAATACTTTTTTGACCCACTGTAAGTTTCGTACAGTTTCAACAACTCGCTCAGATTTTACACGATTTTAAATTCTTTTTTAAATTTCTGCCGTCAGCGATAACTCGTGCAATTTTCGAGCTAACAGGCTAAAACTTTCGACACGAATAGACTATCATTAAATACCGCTATGGAATTTCAAGAAAATCGATCGAGGCGTTCTGAACTGCTGGAATTGTGAATTTTTCGAAAAATCACGATAGATGTTTGTTAAGACCGTGCATTTTTTGGGTCATCAGGTAAAAACTTCCTACGTAAATTTTACCGTGTAAAGACATTTGTCATTAAATTTAGAGAAAATCGATAAAAGCATTTTATATGCCAGCTGGATAATTCGTGTACCCCTTGTTTTCGTCGAGATATCTAACTTTTTGTCCTGATCGAAAGTACGAAGAATGATTCCGAAATATTTCAACGGTATTGCACGTACTTAATAATGTTCATGGTCATATATAGACAATATAATATCAAAGTATAACGGTTTATTAAATGTTTTTTTTTACCTGATAATAAATCGCGTAATCCTTGTCGAAATACATTACGAGATATGCGCTAACCATTATGAAAGCAAGAAGAATCGGTCGTGGCGTTCCTGTTCTCGGTAGTGCGGCAATAACAGCGATGATACAGGCAAAAAGTGGCAATGTTCCGCCAAGAACGATAATCGCCACGCCAAGAATCACCGACGAGATCAGACCAACAATGAATCTCGCGCGTGTCGATGTAAGTGTCATTGGAAATTGCGTGATGACCAGAAGACTCAACGAGGAGACTAGGATCACCGTGATGCTCAACGCGGGCAACAGGACGTACGTCAGATCCTGAATAGAATGGCAGAGAAACAAACAAACAGACAAAAAAATGCTTTATTACGTTCGTCAATTATTCTCGCCGTTTTGCACTCCTCAAAGAGCACCCTCTAAAGCTGGACTTGTTTTCTTTTTCACGTTCATTAGAGGCCCCTTTTGTGATCAAAAGAAAAAGTTGATTCGGTACGAGAGCAGTGGTTTTTCTTCATGGGTATTGTTATTGTTGTTGCATTCGGAATTACGAAATTAATGAATCTCTGGTCTTTTCTAACGAGACAAAAGTATGTGCTCGTTAAAAATATACCGTTTCAATCGACGTGCAGTCGTTCTTTGAACTCTGGAACCAAATTTTTATTCACATACTGTGTGTGGGGATTAGAGAATCGATAAAAAACATGGAGGGCTCAATAAAATTGTACCAGTATTGGTATAGGGTTGTTTTTATTTTAATGTAGAATTAAATTGACGATACAATTTTTGATCTGTTTTATTAAATTGTTGTTCTGATTTACAAGACTTCTTCTCATTTATATCCATATTTGGCCAGTAAATGCTTTAAGACTTTAAGAGGTGGCGTCTTCGATTCACATTTTGACAAAACGTGTTTTATTTATTAATTATGCGAAAAATAAAACTGTATTCGAAATTCCAGACGTTAAATCGTTCGAATCGCTCATCCGGTCGTGTAAAAAAATGTCCAGATTGGTACATAAAAAATTGTAAAATGAATTCTAATTTTTTAGACATTACCTTTATTTCGAAAAAAAATGCATCCCCTCCTGCAATTTTTTAGATTCGTATCTGAATATGTATTTTCAACATTCGCTCGTTTGGAATTTTCAATACTATTTTTTTTTCTCCTCAAGTTGAAAAGAATCGTGGGAACCCATCCCTTAAATCGTTTAGAGCAGCATATTGTAGAAACATTGTCAACATTCGCTCGTTTGGAATTTTCGATAAGATTTTTTTTTCCTCGAGTTAAAAAGAATCGTGGAGACCCCCCCGCCCTTAAATCTTTTAGAGCAGCGCAAACCATTATTTCTGTCTCATATATGATAACCGATTTATCTATTCGACTAAAATTGACCAGTCGGTCGTAATTCCATCACCCGGGGATCCCTTGATAGGGATATACAAGAGATTTTGCCGTTAGTACGTAATATATCGCGAGACATAGGGATGGCCGAAAGGAAGGAGCGGATGGTCTAGATCGCGGAACATGAGATACCCTGAAAGCCAGAGAAGGGCTGTTTCCTCTCAGAGCTCTTTCTTCATTACCCTTCTCTCTTTCTCTCTCTCTTTCATCCCTTCCCTCTGCAGTTCTCTTGTCCCTTCCCTCTTTTGTAATAAATGAATCGTTCCCTCCAGAATAATGATATGCCATCACCTCGATCTTTTTAATTAATCGACCGTTATACAACGATGCGACCGTTATACAACGAAAAATTATAAATATCGATTGTACGTGGAACGTCGGATGAGAAATTCTTATCTCACAACTTTTGTGATATATTATTATATTTTTTTGGTTTACACAGTCGCGAATTATTCTTCAATGATATATTTTGTATATTCGAATTATGTTCATTTATTAATCGAGAATTATGATTCGTATGCTCACACGAGAAAATTCCCAATCTTCGTTTATTAAATATCCATTTTTGTTCGCACAGTTAGATTGAAAAATTCCTCTTCAATAAAATGTTTTTTATTATTAACTCAACTCGTAAAACGCACAGTAATACGATTGAAGTGTGGAATTCGTGATATACGATGGAGGATCGAATGGAAATTTAATTGGCGCGAGCTGAAGGATATACGTCGAGAGAGAGAGAGAGAGAGAGCGAGAGGGGGTGAAAAGGATAGGTAGGGGAAGAGCTTGTCGAGCGCGCGAGCTAATCAAGTGGAAAAATCGTGATTGGGTCAGACCGTTGTTGTAGTTGGTTCCTCTATATATGAGTGAAGGATTCTTCCATACGGTTATTTTATTTTTTATTTTTTTCATATACTCGTCTGTAATTTAATTTTTATTCTTCAAGATTGTCATACCATAATTTTTTTCTTCCTAATAAAAGAAGTATTGTTTTCGTCGCCATTTTTTCGAGTTTTTACTGCGACTCTGTTTTAATTGTGCCATAACGTCGGAAAACTACATTTGAAAAACAATATCCGTATGTACGTGAGCGTGCGTGTATGTGACAGGTTTGCAAAATTCAAACGATCATAACTCAAGAATAACTTCAGCAGTCGCGCACAAATTTGATACACAGGTAAAGCAGAGCCAACCCCTCTTTAAGGTAGTAGTCTGGTAACTTAAGCCGATTTTCATATGTATTTTGGAGGGCGTTTTTTTGTAGAAAAATAAAAATGAATCGTTTTGGATATTTAGGATGTTTTTATGTACATATTAATGATACAAATAAAAAATGTTTTGAAAAAATTTAATAGTTTATTATTATTATTATTATTGATCGAAGTTGGCACCTCGAAAAAAAAGCGCGTGGGTGGCCCCGGTGATTTTGGCTCTTGATGTTATCTGAAATTAAAAATTCTTGATAATTCTTAATCTATAGACATGTCATTCTGGTCGGAACTACTTAAGTTAAATTTCATGGATAAATAACAAAAAGGCGGACTTTGGAATAAAAACATTTTTCCAAAGTCCGCCATTTTGTTATTTATTCGTGAAATTTAACTTCAGTAGTTCAGACCAGAATGAAATGGCGGACTTTGGAAAAAAAAACTTTTTTCCAAAGTCCGCCATTTTGTTATTTATCCATGAAATTAAACTTCAGTAGTTCCGACCAGAATGACATGTCTATGGATTAAGAATTATCAAGAATTTTTTATTTCAGATAACATCAAGAGCCAAAATCACCGGGGCCACCCCCGCGCTTTCTTTTCGAGGTGCCAACTTCGATCAATAATAATAATAATAATAAACTATTACATTTTTTGAAAAAATTTTTTTTTTGTGTCTTTAATATGTAAATAAAAACATCCTAAATATCCAAAACGATTCACTTTTATTTTCCGACAAACACACGCCCCCCAAAAAAGACATGAAATTCGGCTTAAGTTACCCGACTACTACCTTAATTGCTGCAATTTTCATTGAAATTTCTTGAAGATTTCAGATTTTTGTTGGAATTTTTCTTTTTCCTAAAAATGCCTACGATCGCTATTACTTTTGTAAATCGCAAATAGGCCACGGTGAGAAAAATTATTATCAATAAAACGCAGTTTCCAATATTCGTCGCAACATATTTCTTTGACATGAAGATATATAATTCAGTAAAATGAACAAAAACTTTTGTAATAAAATTTAATTGGCTTGAAACAACTAATTATATTCTCACATCAATAAAATATGTTGTGGCAAATATTGGAAAAGACGTTTTATTGATAGTAGTACATTTTTTTCTCACAATCAGTGCAACGATGACGGATGTTTGATATTGAATTTGGCTATAATCAAATAAAGGCGTTCGATTTTTATGAAATTTTCAACTCTTCGAAAACTATCTCCGTTAACGATCAAATTCGAATAAACTTTGAACCGTCGAGGGATTATTGAAGAAATAAATTAACAATAAGGAATGCTTCCCACTAAATTTGGTAAGAATCGACAAAACGAATTAAGATTATATGAAATTTTCAATTTTTCAAAAAATTATTCTGACCTTTAAACCGAAGCAGAATACACTAACGGACGCACTAAAGTGAACCGAGAAAATTGCAAATAAAAACGTGTACATCGCTTTTTCCTCGTTTTCGAATATTCACATAGTTTCCTACATGAGGCAGTCAAAATGAAAAAATCAAATCGTTGACAAGGTGGAGGAAGCAATACGCGAAGTTTTAATTGGTACTTTTTTTTATAATTAATATTTCAACCGGTCTTAAAGAAGAACAATGCGAAAGGAAAATTCTTTCATCTCGCGGAATAGCGAAATCGTTAAAATCACGATTATTGTTTTTTTTTTCTTTATCATCTCACGGAGAATATTAATTTTAGCGGTTCTTCCATCTAGTTACTCGTTAATGCTTAATCTTTGCAGGATATGTTTTTTTGTCTCTCTCTGCTCGGGCTTGAAATGAAACGCGAAATGGGAACATTAGAGTCCGCGTTTCAGAGCGTACGGCAAGAAGAGGGAATGAGAAGAGGGGGAATAAGAAGGGGGGTAATCTCGATAACGTCCTCAACGATGATTTACACGCTTTCGCCATAGTAAATTCAATAAAACCATGAGGGGGGGGGATGCATGTACTATAATACCCAACGACATTTAATAGCAACGAGTTACTAAAAGTTATATGTATGAAATAAAAACCGCTATAATTTTGTTGCCACAAAATTTACATAACTGACTAGTAAAGTATGTTGTTTGCGGTCGAAAAAGAACGTTTTTCTTTCCGGCACAGTACTGTAACTCCTATATTTGCCTTGAAAGCGCAGCAGTTTCATTTTCTGCGTTTCCGTAAATTCTGGGCATGATTAGAAGTAAATTGCTGGACAGACAAATATCTATGAAGTGTTGAATTCTTTGTTGCGAGCCCTCATACGGGGTAAGCGCAGCAGATAATTTAATTGTATCTCTGATCCCGGTGATTTTCACTAATTTCAAAAAGCACAACATTTTTTTTTGCACTATAATGGTTCTAGCCATGTAACTCTTACAATGTATGTTTCCTTTGAAATTTGCCGTCCTTCCCCTATAGGAGAGGTTACAATAACGAGTTTAACACCTCGTAGACTTTGATCTATCCAGTAGTTTATTCGAAATTATGCGCAGGCTTTACCGAAGAACAATAAAATTCAGACTACACTTACTAGACAGCACGAGAACTCTGCCGGCAGGGCAAACGTTTTTTTGGACCGCAAACAATCCGCCCAAAAACGGAAGCATGAAAATTGTATTAAAATAGTATTAAAATTTGAAGTACTCGAAGTACGGCGTTTTGGCCTAGCGGATACTAACAATAAATTCATACCTGTGATGTGATGTCGATGAGTATCAAGAAGTATTACATTTTTTTTTGTCGTTTGAGTCGTGAACTATAATCTGCTACATAGGTTACAATAAATAGTTGTCATGTTGGGGAATATGTGAATTGGACAGGAATTATGTGGGTAGGGGTTGCATCCAGCGATGCACACTGCACTAGGTTTCGCTGTTGGGTATTTTCCTTTATTATTTATTCAGCCCGGAATCTTTCTCGCAGATCCAGTGATTTGTGTCTCTTCTATCTTCTCGAGATAGTTCTTCCATCCAGGAGGTTCGATGCAAGGGGGTTTGGGTGGTTTACAAGTCGCGTTTCGTAGCTTGTGCATTGTTTTTGTGCTACTTTTTTTACTGTGTCTACGAGGTGTGTAAATTAAGTAATGAGACTGGCAACGTAGCGTTCGATCTGGCAACAGTTGAGGCTCTGGGCTTGAAGAGGCGGCAGGGGAGCATGTGATACGCCTTCAGTACGGGTTTGAACTCGCTCTAGTCATTTGGTTGTCCGTAGCGATTTTTTTTGTCAAACAGTTTCTTCTATTGTGTTCTAAAAATGAGTGACATCAATTTCGAGCAACGGTGTGCTATCAGGTTTTGCTTCAGACTTAGGCACAGTGCAACGGAAACTCTTGCTAAACTTCAGCAGGCCTACGGAGACAGTGTTTTGTCAAGAGCCCAGGTTTTTCGATGATTTAAGGCATTTTCAGAAGGAAGAGAGTCGATTGAAGATGAACCACGAAGCGGAAGGCCTTCATCTTCAAGAACCGATGGAAATGTCGACAGAATCCGGGATCTTGTGCGTTCAGATCGTCGGTTGACAGTCAGCATGATTGGGGAAGAGTTGAATTTGACTCACACGACCGTTTGATTCACTTTTACCGGAAGGTTCTTGAAAAACTTCGAAAAAAGGTCATTCGTGTGAGACCAAAAATCAAGAACCACTGGGTGTTGCATCACGATAATGCTCCTTGTCACACAGCAATTTCAATAAACGCGTTTTTGGCCAGTAAAAACATTCCTGTGGCTCTTCAGCCTCCTTATTCGCCTGACTTGAGTCCTTGTGACTTTTTTCTCTTCCCGAGATTGAAAAATCACCTCAAGGGAACTCATTTTGGGACACTCGAAAACATTCAAACGGCTGTAACCGACCAGCTGAAGGCTATTCCAGTATCGGAGTTCCAGCGCTGCTATGAGGATTGGAAGAACCGTCTCCAGCGCTGTGTGGCTTCAGAAGGAAGTTATTTTGAGGGTGACAATATAAAATTGTAATTCTATTTGAATAAAAAAAAAATGAAAAAAAATCAGTCTCATTACTTAATTTACACAACTCGTATGCCAAGATCTTTGTGCTGTCTGGCGTTGGTGCATTTGTGATGGAACGAAGAGTCTTGGATTGGAATCGTTGTAGTATCTCGATGTTAGAGTGACTTGCAATTTCCCACATTTGTATTCCGTAGGTGCAGATAGATTTGAGTATCGCTTTGTATATCAACAGTTTATTGTGCAGGGATAGTTTCGACCTCTTGCCAAGTTTTAAAATGAATATTTAAGTATTAAACAAATATTCGTTAATGCAAACTATAACGCTTTAATTGAGTGATTTGGATTACAGCGATTACAAGGATTTTTTTTAAACAATAATATTATTATGATGGATTATCCTTTTAAAAAATTCCATTAACAATAATCCGTAAACTTTGACTGGATTATTGTTTTAAAAAATTCCTTTAAATCGCTGTAATCCAAATCACTTAATTAAAGTGTTATACTCTGTATGAACGGATACGAAATCGAATACTTATTCAATAATTAAGAGTCGAATATTTAATTAAATCCTTTTTTAATACTTACTATTCGAATACTTGTTCATTACGTAATACTTCAGTATACTTTTTAATGCCTGTTATTTAATACTTAATACTAATCGACATCACATCAGAGTATTAACTGACTATCCGTCAGTCCAATCCGACATATTTCGATTTTAAATATTCTTTTCATACTTCTTCTATTTAGTACCATTTTTATGCTTTTTATACTTCTTTTTTGCATGGACAAGCACTTTATAAGTCATTCATCGGAAATTTGTGGCAACCGCGATTTTTATTTTTGACATATTTTGTCGACGCGACACCCTTAAGGGACTACAGACACTAAAACAGTATTCAGCGATCACGAAACTCCCACCTTAGATGATGTAAAGCTAAGCAATGAAATTATTGTTGTTCAACAAACCCTCAATAATAGACAAATAGACAAATTATTTTGGGCTGTGGCATAAGAATATTGGACACCTCTTAAACAATTTTTGAGAATATTACCAGATCTTACAATTCGGTGGTAACTTCTCATTTCACCTAAAGTGTATTGAAAAAATAATTACTAACTAGCGGTTCGCGGAAAAAAATGTTACTTTTTTTACGTAAATGCCCATTAGGTTTTTAGCGCTATAAAAAATTATGGACCAAATTCAAGAAGCTGATGATGGTAGATTTGACGTAGAATCCCCCATATGTACGTGTACATTTTGGGAATTACCATTTAGCCACCTGACCTCTCTCGGCCAAATTTCAAACCATTCTCTTCCAGTCGGTGCCCGATGATTACTGTGCGAATGTGTCACGTTTTAATCACAATAAATACAGTACCGCTTTTTTACAGCAATAAGATAATAAATAAAAATCGGGAGAACATGGACGATGTTTGGTCCGGGGGGCATGAAACTTTCAACCCACGCGA
This sequence comes from Oxytorus armatus, assembly GCA_958009045.1. Taxonomy (NCBI): domain Eukaryota; kingdom Metazoa; phylum Arthropoda; class Insecta; order Hymenoptera; family Ichneumonidae; genus Oxytorus; species Oxytorus armatus. The sequence continues at coordinate 13,663,068 of OY253748.1, forward strand.
AAGATCAAAAATCGTTTTATTCGTGTTGTGTAAACAACATGAGGCGCGACTGAAATCGCATAACTGTTGACCAATAAATAATTTATAAATATAACATTATGTCGTGTGATAAATTGATGTTGTAACTAATAGTTTATCATTCAAAGCCAATTATTTAGCCGTAGAGTGGCGGGCAATATTTTCTGATTTTGAGGTTAAACATGGCACGTCATACGAGGTCAGTTCAAAAAGTATCGCGAATTTTGAATTTCCGCGGGCTACATATATTCGATTTTCGATTTTTTGTGGCGTTAGGTTGGTACTCGTGCCCCTCACTTATTCTGAAAAATCGGCCATTTTGAATGTTTAGTTAATTGTTGACAGCTGTTTTGGTTAGACGTGTTTTGGCTTGTCTTCGATTTTTGCCTATTCCAAAAAAGCAGCTTCCATTGCGATGATTGAGCTTTGGTTTCCACGTCATAACCATAAACCCATGATACTTCACCAGTTATGACCCTCTGGAGCAAATTTAGATCGTCGCAGACCGAGTCCAACAGCTCCTTAGCAATGTTAACGCGACACTGTTTTTGTTCGAAATTGAGCAATTTTGGCACGAATTTCGCGGCGACGCGTCTCATGCCCAAATCATTGGTAAAATTTTTTTATTTTATTTAAAATTTTATTTAAAATTTTATTTTCTTCACATCATCAATGTTTTCGTCTGTTGTTGGTGTGCTCGGGCGTCCGGAACGCATTTCGTTGTTCGCATCATCTCGGCCCTCTGAGAACATTTTGTACCACCGATAAACGTTGCTTTGGTCCAAGTTAGCTTCACCATATGCCACAGTCAACATTCGGAATGCGTCCGCGCACTTAATTTTGTTTTTCACACAAAATTCGATACAGATTCTTTGATCCATTTTTTGGAATAGGCAAAAATCGAAGACAAGCCAAAACACGTCTAACCAGAACAGCTGTCAACAATTAACTGAACATTCAAAATGGCCAATTTTTTCAACATAAGTGAGGGACATGAGTACCAACCTAACGCCACAAAAAAATCGACAATCGAATATACGTAGCCCGCGGAAATTCAAAATTCGCGATACTTTTTGAACAGACCTCGTATAGGTTCACCGTATTCTTATAGCAATAGTGCACTCCGCCTGTATCTAATTGTCGCTGTTGCTTCTGATCATGCACAAACATCAATGGTAATAATTGGGATTATCAGATCGTACTAAAAACATTACGTTTCACCAAAAAATATACGATAATCAAGGGTTTAACACTGTTCCCCATGGTAACTAGTGCTGGCTGACCTGGACTGACTGGGAATGAGCGGCCATTTTGAATAAGCCACGCCTCCGTGGTAATTTCCAAGAACTCTCTACGGGATCATAATTAACGTCGTGCAGACTCGTACGAGACGCAAGATTAACAGCCGACTATACAATACATGATGACATGCAGATACAATTAACTATTTTTTTTATTCTTAATGGAGAAACTTTTGTATTTCACGCGCTAATGGTTTTTTTTCTCCCTCGTGTACAAGATATGTACATATTTCTCGAATGATATATTATTCCATTTATCTTCGAACATAAATTTGGTGTATTACTCACGTTGAAATGAAGAACGCAAAGTGCTACGAGAGCTGCCAGAGATGCTAGAGCAGCGACTAAAAGAGCACCAGTGTACAGCGAGGCCGTTACCTTTCCCTCGTATCTGTCGCGAAGTTTTTGCAACTCTTTGACACTACCGTCTTCGGCTCCGCCATCAACCGGACTCTCTGCAACATATTAGAATTTGACAAAAAAAAAACAAAATTATATTAATGGCATTAAATAATTACTTTGTGGAATAAAAACCAAAAGCAGTAGACGCGTGGTCACTGATTTGTACGCCGACTACTGAGTCGGAGACAATTCTTCTGAGATTTCGATGATAATACAACTCAAACTCAGTAAGAATTGAAAACGCCTGTATCGGCACGGCTTTTCCGCAGTTTCCTATTGTTCATGGCACACGCGATACTGTGTAGCAACAAAGGAGCTGCGGATGCTACGGAAGTTAGATTAGTTTAGCATAATGCGGGTAGGGAGTGATTGGAGGGAAAATTGGGAAGGGACCATACCGAAAAACCCGCGACGGTATACGTTCGAACAGACAATAATAAAAAATAAAAATAGATACTTTCGGAAATATGATTTAATTGTATTATTTAAGTGACATTTTGCAATTTTTTTTGGTAGAAAATTGATACCTCTTTGTTTATTCTTTCAAGATAATTTTCATGATATTTACATGAAAATTATAAGCGGACGAATATTATTAACGATTCCATCATATACATTTTCAGGTTTTTACGTCTCTTCCCATTTGTTCTCATTTCCATTCCATTCCTTGAAAGCCCCCCAGAGTGTTGTTCATAACCACTCTTTCCTATTGAACTAAACAGCGCATTTGTACGAGGGCACGAGGAAACTCCGAAAAACTTGGCCGGTTCAGACGACTATATTTTACTGACAATGAGCTTAAGTTGTATTACCATGAGAATCGAAGAAAAACTGCTCCCGTTAAGTAGTCGGCGTGCAAGCCAGTGCACGACTAAGCAGTCACCCATCCCAGTATTGACCACGAATAATACCGCTTAATAAAGGAGACCGCTGAAGCCCCAAACAGACCACGCGTCCACTGCTGTCAATCCTTTAATGATAGTGTATTTATACAAAAAAAATTGGAGCGACATCTCGAAATTTGCGGAAGCTAGAGCGCGTACAGATATTTTTCGAAAATTTAACAAATCTACCAAATCTGAGCGGCGCTTTATAAATTTTTATCGAAATTTTAGTGTATAAAGGGGATGTACTGCTTTCATTATGTGCAGGCTTGCAACGGTCTAGCTCAAACTGTTTTCGATATATAGACGTTCAAATTTTGTAAGCTTTACGCACATACACCTGTGCACACACACGTAAGCACACATACGTCCTGGTATTTTTTTTTCTAGATGTGATTTTTTGACATCCGGCACGATGTGAACACATTGGAAACTCTTTTTTTTCATTACCTCGTTGCTTTATTTATGAGGAAGTGGAATGAATTGAATGAAATGAGTTGTTTTCACATCGGAATTGAGAGCATGTGGAATGTCTATTTTACCGACTCTGTATTACCGACAGGCTGCATTAAAATTTTCGGCTCGATGCCATTCCACACCTATCAAAGTGAATGATTTGAAATTTGGTCAAGAAATTCTAGACACATCCATCTATGATGTAATTATAAGAAAATGTTGAAATACAAAATATAAATATACATTTTTCAGCTAAAAACAAAGAGGCCAAAACAAAAATCGATATAATTATTATTGCATGGCGTAATTCCGATACATTTGATCTTGACGTCATAGACGAATGAAAACTTTAACTAACAAGCATTGAGTTGTTGCGGTATTTGCGAAATTAACAGAATGGCATTGGGCCAACAAGTACACAGTAATCGTGGAAAAGTATTTTGGCTTAGTTCGTTCATATTCCACTGGCGCTAGGAAAGTCTCGCTTTCGGCAAGACCCCTAGATTATGGGAGGTCAGGACACGCGTGCTCGAGTTCCAACTTCAGGTAGTGGCCAAACAATGCGTTACGATATATATAAATGATTTTGCCCATGCGTGTCTTCATCTAATTTATCTAGGGATCTTGGTTTTCGGGTCTGCAAATAGCGCTAGTGGAATATAATTGAACTAAACCAAAATACTGTTCCACGGTTGCTGTGCATATTTCGCAACAAATGCTATTCCGTTAATTTTGCAGATACAGCAACACCTAAATGCTCGTCAGTTACGGTTCTATCCGTCTACAGTAAGACCTCGATTGTAAGAACAAACTGGTACTGGAAGTTCTTATAATCGAGGCTGCCTAACCCCGGCCCCTATAAGACAATCAGCCACTTACGAGCTTACGGCCAGTAGTTTAAGGTTATGTATGTCCATATTTTTTACATAAGTACACTACGTTATGCTGACGTGCAAACAACCTAACCTAAAAAGGTTTCCAATGAATTTTAAGAGAAATACGACTACAGACCTGGCCGTCGTGACATAAAAAAGAATGGGAATTTTCCTTAAAATCGAACCCCACAGAATCGAGATCCTAGTGTAAATCGTAACCATCAAATTTATCGGAATTACGCTATACAATAATAATTATATCCATTTATGTTTTAGACCTCTCGGTTTGTAGCTGAAAGTGTACATATCTGTATTGAATTTCAACATTTTTTAGGCCTTAAGTTGTGGATAGAAGTATCCAAAACTGCTTCACTAAATTTCCATTCATTCCGTTTGGTAGGTTAGGAATGGCGTTTGGCCGAAAATTTCAATGCATTTTCTCGGTAATACAGAGTCGGTAAAACAGACTTTTCACCTGCTCTTATAATCTATGTAATCTGACGCAAATTTGGAAAGCAAAAATCAAGTAATTTAATTCGAATGAGTTTGTTCGAAGATTAATTGAAATTAATATGTAATAAAAGAATAAATACGTAACGACGTTATTTGCGTATATTTGACATACATCCCCACGGCCTAATTACAAAAGGGCGTATAGTACATGCTTATATACACTCGATTCGCCGTTGCAACTTTAGAACAATGATATATGACGTGACGAGAGGCTATTTCACGCTGGCCTTTCGCGCGTGCGATAACGACAAAGTCTGGCAATTTGTCCCTTTGGATATATGACGCGAAACTCAGTGCATTAACGTAATTAGTCGAATTGTCGCGAGACTCCCGGGAGTGTCCACGACTCAGTTAATGAAATGTACTCGGATTCGTCGAATTAGAGTTGGAGGTTAATACTGCTAACATCACATCGACACAGAATTCTTGCACAATATGGACAGGTACAATAATAACGATCAGGGTGCATAATATCAATGGGAGACCATTTCAACAAGATAAATTTTAATTTAAACTTTTTCCATTATTATATAATATGGAGGATAAATGAAATTCTGTTGTTTACAGAGAACGTATGAATGTCAAATAATGGTGTTAACTGAAATGTCCATATTGCTTCCTTATCATTTATGTACATTCACAAATTTCTATTGTATAAGCAACGGACTTTTTCAATTTCAGCTTTGAGCAACAATAATGAGGAAGCAGTATGCAAATTTTTATTTGCACCATTTTTCCTCTTCGTTAATTTAATTGAAAGTACCATAAATTTAGTACGCTTTCATCCGTGTTCTCCAAATTCAATACCAACTATCTTTTGATAGCATTCTATTGGCGCGCGAAGTTTTCAGCCCATAGACCAAACGTTGTACGGGTGACAGCCTTCACAAATACCTTAAGCGGTTTTTCGAAAAATTAAAAATTTCATAAATTTGGAAGGCCTTAATGTAGCCGGAAGTAGGACTTTAGGCGCTCGTTCCGTATAAGTCGAAAAAAATGACAAAAATCGGAAGTAAATTTTCAAAACCGTGCCAAAAATTTAATTTTCAATATTTTCATTTAATCCTAGTTCCGGCTATAGCCACGGGTCTACGGATTAAAATGCCATTTCATTTTTTGATTTCAGATGAACAGCACATCCGGAATCATGTCAGCCGTTAACTTACTTATTTTTCACATGTGTGTCGAACGCTGACAAGTCGATTCCAATCTATATTTTGTCTTCAAAAAATTCTGAATGACTGTATAAATGTTAATAAATATATTGTAAAAATTCAAAGTTAGTGTATTTTTGTGGTTCATTAGAAAAAATTCACAAAATAAAGCGACAAAATACAGCCGTCACACGGTACGACTGCCTTAAATGACGAATTAGCTCAACTCGCTAATTTATCGAGGCCATTCTAAATTTATCGAGTTTCGAATTTTTATTCGAGTAATCACTGTAGGTGTCTGGTAAGTATTAAGGTAGCAGTCTGGTAACTTAAGCCGATTTTCATGTCTTTTTTGGAGGGCGTTTTTTTGTAGAAAAATAAAAACGAATCGTTTTGGATATTGAGGATGTTTTTATTTACATATTAAAGATACAAAAAAAATTTTTTTTGAACAAATTTAATAGTTTATTATTATTATTGTTATTGATCGAAGTTGGCACCTCGAAGTTGGCAGCCCGGGTCCTAACTTTTTATCTACCGAACCGATTACTTTCAAATTTTTACAGGCTACTCTACATACTTATAATTCTCGTCGGAACCACCCAGAAATTTTTTCACCCCTAACTTTTTATTTAACAACCCCTTCTTGGCTAAAATAAAAAGATTTTAGCAAAGAAGGGGTTGTAAAATAAGAAGTTAGGGGTGAAAAAAATTCTCGGTGATTCCGACGAGAACTATAAGTGTGTAGAGTAGCCTGTTAAAATTTGAAAGCAATCGGGTCGGTAGAAAAAAAGTTAGGACCCGGGCTGCCAACTTCGAGGTGCCAACTTCGATCAATAATAATAATAACAATAATAAACTATTAAATTTTGTCAAACAAATTTTTTTTTGTATCTTTAATATGTAAATAAAAACATCCTAGATATCCAAAACGGTTCATTTTCTTTTCCTACAAAAAAACGACCTCCAAAAAAGACATGAAAATGGGCTTAAGTTACCAGACTACTCGTGCATTTTTACCGTAACTCGTGCCTTAACTCGTGCAATTTTTTGGCTATCCGGTCAAACGTTCTGCATCAATTGGGTACCATTGAAGGATATTTTCTATTGAATTTAAGGAAAATCGATACGAGATTATTGTATATTCATGTTAAAATTCACTATTTTGAAAAATGTATTAAAAATCAAACGAACTACACGCTATCAATTTAAGGGAGGGCAAAAATTATTGAAATTAAAACTCATATATTGCTTCCTTATCATCTTTGCGCATACACAAAGCGTCCGCTATATGTGAAAGCCAAGATTGAAAAAGCCTCTTGATCATTGAGAAAAAATTGTAAATGCGTAAAAACGATGGGGAAGCAATGTACAAGTTTTTCTACCAAATTTACATAATCTTTTTTATCAAGTTTAGTCAGTACATTTCATAATTAATTTGGGAGAATTTCGTTATGCAGGAGTTCGTGAAAAAAATACATCAACATTGTAAGTGTTAAAAAGTAATGAAAATTCATTAATTTTGCAATGGATTTCTTTTAAACATTACGATATATAAACATTGCGATATATAGCCTTGGTTTCGGGACAATGTGATCGAGAAACGGAAAAGTTCCTTCACGCGGGAAATTTCAATGGTATCATATACCTTCATCGCCGTTGTGGTCCGCTAATTACGAGTATAAATGGAAATCCTAATTCATAGTGTCTTCATAAATTGCGAGATTCTGCTGTCCGGAACAGAATCTACTCCGAGAGGAGAGTGAGAGAGAGAACGACAAAATCAGTAAGGGATAAATAGCAATGAGAAGTAAATTAGTTTAATTAAGGATCTAAGCAAAATGTAGAAAAGATTGAGTATATGTAACAAGATTGAAAACATTTTGAAATGAGGTTTCATATATACGAATTTGGTATTACGTGCTATATACAGGGTGTCCCAAAACTAGCACGTCAGAGTGACACGGGGGTTAGATTGGCTCCGGACCTATCAGAATAAACAAATATGACATCGGTAAAAGTCTAAGGGTTTTCGAGAAAAAACGTCTTTTTCGATTTTTTTCGGAAAATCGCCACTTACTACTTGTTATTCTGCTACCATTGCTACGAAAGTCCAAATCGTAAGCAAATCAAAGTCGAAATTCACACCAAATCCTAGTTTGGTCAGAAACACAAACGAAAACACCGAGATAAGAAAAATAGCGATTTTCCGAAAAATTAAAAAGAGACGATCTATCGGAATATCGCTGATCTTGTTATCACGCTGCTTTCGTATGTGTTTCTGACCAAATTAGGATTTGGTGTGAATTTGGACATGTGAACATGTTATGAAATATCTCGAAATGCGATTTATTTCTGAAGCCGGCTAACTCGTCATTACGATTGGCTGTAGATGTCGTGCTTGCAGTTCGGTCATGCGCATACTTCAGATCGCCCGATCGTAGATAACGAACTTAACCTAAAAGGCAGCGCGCGCGACGCGCACACCGATTCTCATATATATATATATATATATTTAAGGTTAATCTGGTCTAACGATGAAAGTTTCGACTATGGCAGCAAATTCTCGCCCACCCTCCTTTTCACCCCCTCCCCTTCTCGCTAATCCGGTGATAAAAACTTACGGTGTCGTAGTACTCGTATTTCTCGTTTCTCACAAAATATTACATTATCTCCATAACCGTTCCTTTATTAATAGAGCTCTAATTACCCGAAATGCTACGTCATTTCATATGTGCTTAATTTCACTCGTATTAAACTCTACTATAACGAACATTTGGTTCAAACACATTCCTCAAAATTAGAAAGATTGTGAAAAAAACTTTACGTGTTGGAAAATGAATGAGTAAAATAACGAATGAATGAATAAATAAATAAATAAATAAATGAACAATTTATCATATCAGCAATTGTTAGAACGATGTTGACGTTGATCGAGTGTTGCAACAAAAAACATTGATCAATGCTCGATGATAGACGACGGGCTGAAAAGTTTGTGGATAGCAGTTATTTAAAGAAAATGAAAAAATGAGCACTTGTCAGTTTTCTCGCTGAACTATTAAAGCAATTAAAAAATAATAAATAATATCAAGAATGCCATATAAAATATATGTAACAAACTGCAAGACGAACCAATACGTGGACGTCGCGAATAACTCTCTGATACACGTGAACAATGTCAGTGACTTGGCAGAAGCGAAATCTCGATCGACGTTGATCGAGTGGTACTAACTTTGCATCACAATGCGTTCTACACTTTGCCCGTTTTTATGGTATACTATATGTGTTTAGATATATACTAGGGGGCTTCGCCCCCCTGTGCGCTTCGCGCGCCAACCCCCTGACCGCAATTTTGGACACCCCCTACCCAACTCTTGTACACGGCGGCGGCGGCGGCGATATATTTATATTATATATATATATTAATATTAATATTTCTTGAGATATTGAATTTTAACTTATGAGTAGTATAAAATTTTTACGGTAATATAAACCGTAAAAATTGTATACTACCCATAAGTTGAGGTTCAATATCTCAAGAAATATTAATCTAAGCAATTGGGTCGATAGGACCTTTTTTGTAGGAAATTAAATTTCTAACAAATTTTTCATTTACATTTTTTTCATAAAGTTAATTATTTCGGAGATAACAGCAAAAAAACGAGAATTTTGGGTAAACATCAACTGCAGTGACCCGTACCAATTCACCAGTACAATTTACACTTTCGCCGCAATAGCCACTTTTCTAGATTGTTTTATTCTGAGTAAATCGAAATCAAGAACAATATGATAGCATAAAATGCGGCTGAGTTATAGAATTTTGAAAAAAAAAAAAATCGATTTACGTGTATTTTAGATGGAAAATCTTTTCACGCTAAGAGAAAGTACTTAGAATTAATATTAAGGGCTGTAACTTTCAGGGAATTTGTTTTTCGACATATCCAACAAAATTTCAAGTGGGGACTGAGAAAAAAAAATAGTAAAAAAAAAATCGCCCTAATATATATATATATATGTTTTTTTACTCCAGAATGTTTTAAAAGCATACTCGACAACTTTTGTTGTCGACTAAATCATAATTATTTCAAAACTTCAAGTTTATTCAATCAAATTATGTAGCTAATCGTTTATTGATATATTCAGGGCATGGGAACAGTCTATTTTACCGAATTTGTATGAGGCCGAGCATTACGAATGCACGGAATTTTACAGCCAAAGGCCATTTGTTAATTCCCAAACTATCAAACAAGTCATTCTGGACACCTCTATCTCTATCATAATGAGCAGAAAATGTTGAAATTCAAATGAGAAATATACATTTTCAGCTAACAACGAAGAGGTATAAACCAAGATTGCATATAATTATTATTGTATTGCGTAATTACGAAAAAAATTGACCATTACTATATAGGCGAATGGAAACCATAACTACCGAGCATTTATTTGTTGCCGTACCAGCAAAATTAACGATATGACATTTGGTCGAAAAGTGTTTTGGTTTAATTCATTTATATTCCACTGACGCTACTTGCAGACCCGAACACGACATTTTCCTCACTCAATTTTCAATTCACAGACAATTTTCGAGAGTTTTTAAAAAAAAAACTATTGGCATATTTAAAAAATTGAATACCTTTAAAAAGTATTTCTTGTTCCGTGGTCATTCGGCATGATATTTGGTTGCCAATTCGAAGCCCAAGGAAATTTTACAACCTTCTACAATTATTATTATCGGTAGCTACCTAATTCGATTAACCACCCCTGCCCATGTATTATTGTATTATGTATTATTAATTGCCATTCCCTATATTGCTATAATTAATGCGTGCTAGATTATCATGATTACATTTCGTCACAATATCGGCCCAGAGCAGAACGATGTTAATTTGGAGTGATTCGAATCAATTTCTACATCACCCTTATACCTTTCGCCACAGCTACTCGTGTAATTTACATATAACTCAAATCGAAAGTTCCGCATCTCGAAAACGAAGGATTTGAACCAGCGAGTGATAAGATTTAAGCGTGATACATGATGTTACAGCGACAGCGTAAGTCGTTATATACAGTACCGTGCACCCTAGGCAATATTGCAGTGCAAATAGGACAAGCAACCTCAACATCTGCACATATATATATAAATCGATTGCTCACAACTGAAATGGCATATATCACATTATTTTATCCGTTAAATCGTGTGATGTTACGCCCTTTCCTCTGTTATAAAAAGATATGTATATATATACATTATACTTTGCCCTCTTTCGCTCGAACTACCCTAAGTGGATCACCCCGATCTGCTCGCATCCTGCCCGATAGCTCGCGAGAAGTACACGAAGTATACATCTGTACAGAGTCTCTAGCCTGGAGCCAGATATACCAAGGGAATTATCGAAGTTAAAGTTCACGATACGCTTTCCACGTTCTCGCTTCCCATCTACTTCCTTTACGATATACTCGTATATATGCATGCACATAAATGTATTTTCCCCGAGTTTATTACCTCCAATAGCAGACGAAGTATCACGTGAGATCCTGTGAGAAATGTGAGTAATCTTGACATTTAGTCTCGAAGGAAACAGGAAAAGTTTGAAATTTCACACAATACTGGAAAACTTCTTCTATACGAGGAAGCCAAGATGGAGACAGATATAAGTTATCATAGAGGAGGCCTCCGGCATTGTTTGAAATATTTCGAGGCAACAACTGGCAATTTTTTTTTAGTTTTCAGAAGATTTTCAAAATTATCAAAAAAGTTCGTTGAGAGGTAAAGCAATTTTCGTGCTTTCGGACTATACGAGGCGGGTACCCAAAAAAAACGGGAATTGCGCTGCGGCGAGGAGGGAGAGTGGGGGAACCCATTGCTCGACCAGGTGTCCGTTGGGGACACGTCTCCTGAGTTAGTTTGCGAAGTTCTGTCGCCGTGAGTGCATCGGTTCGCCCGTGGGAATTTTTGTAGTGAAACAACTTTTTCCATTTCGGCGAAAACGTGATGGCCGATTGTCGAGAGCAACGCGCGGCTGTGAAATTTTGTTTCTTGTTGGGGAAATCGGCCGCGGAAACTACTGTAATGCTTGAGACTGCTTATGGAGATGCTGCCCTAAGTAAAACCAGAGTCTACGAGTGGTTTTCACGTTTTAAAAATGGAGAAATGTCAATTGAAGACCAACCCCGTTCAGGACGCCTCTCAACGTCAAGAAGAGACGAAAACGTCGACAAAATCAATGCTCTCATTCATGAAGACCGTCGCCGAACCATTGATCAACTCTGTGAGATGTCTGGGACATCATGGAGTTCAATTCGGTGGGTTTTATACAAAGATTTACACATGAGCAGAGTTGCAGCCAAATTTGTCCATCGCCTTCTCACAGACCAGCAAAGGGAGCGTCGACTTCGGGCATGTTTTGAACTTCAAAATCAACTCGAAGAGGACCCTGAAATTTTTCCAACGTGATTACTGGTGATGCATCGTGGTGCTATGGATACGACCCCGAAACAAAGCAGCAATCAAGCCAGTGGAAGACACCTCGCTCTCCTCGTCCGAAAAAAGCTCGCCAAGTGAAGTCAAACATCAAGACAATGCTCATTTGTTTCTTCGATTGCAGAGGTGTTGTGCACGCGGAGTTCGTTCCCCCGGGTCAAACTGTCAACCAGAAGTTCTACTTGGAGGTTTTGAAAAGATTGAGGGAGAGTATCCGGAAGAAAAGGGCAGATGTTTGGCGCACAAGTGACTGGTTCCTCCATCATGACAACGCGCCGGCCCACGCCGCTCTCTCCGTAAAGCAGTTTTTGACCAAAAACTGCATGACACCAATTGCCCCCCCCCCCCCCCCCCCACTCACCGGATCTAGCCCCCTGCGATTTTTTTTGTTCCTCAGACTCAAAAGGGACATGAGCGGAAAGCGTTTTGCCACTGTCGAGGAGGTAAAACTAAAATCGCTGCGAGGCCTAAAGAACATCCCGATAAGTGAATTTAAAAAATGTTTTGAACATTGGAAGGATCGTTTGCAGAGGTGCGTTGTAGTCAAAGGAGAATCCTTTGAAGGTGATCAAAATTTGGTGTAAAAATATTAAAAAATAATGAAATTATGACGAAATTCCCGTTTTTTTTGGGTCCCCCCTCGTAACTTTGTACACAAATAGACTATAATCGAATAATGTTCGTCATTAGATTTGGAATAAATCGATACAGGCGTTCCAAATTTGTAAAAAATTCGTATTTTTCGGAAAATCAATATAGGTGTTTGTTATGGCTCTAGTTAATTTTTGGGCTATCGAGCCAAAGCATCAAAAGGATATTTCGTATCAAATTTGAACAAAATCGATTCAGCCGTTTGGGATTTATGAAATTTTGAATGTTCGCAAAAAGTCGATATAGGTGATTTTCAAGAATCCGGATTGGTTAATTTTTTGGTTACCGAGGCAAAATTTTGGACATCTATTGAAGTTCTATCGAGGCATTTTGAGTTTATGCAATTTTAAATGTTTTAACAAAAAAATAAAATCAAAATCGATAGGTGTTAGTCGAGACTTCAGCTCGTACATTTTCTATTGAACTTTTTGGATTCCACGGTAAAATGTTGCATATAGAGATATTGTCATCGAATGATGATTGGAGTACGATTTTGCAATAATCGATGGAGCGATTTTATAAAATTTAACATTATTCGAAATATTTGTCATTTACAGAATATGCTCAAAGCTTTTTCTATGATGAAGTCAAAATTGAGAAAGATGTAATTCGTTATAGAGGGAACTTTGAGACAAAATGGCGGACTTTGGAGAAAAAAAAACTTTTTTCCAAAGTCCGCCATTTTGTTATTTATCCATGAAATTTAACTTCAGTAATTCCGACCAGAATGACATATCTATAGATTAAGAATTATCAAGAAGTTTTGATTTTAGATAACATCAAGAGCCAAAATCACCGGGGCCACCCACGCGCTTTTTTTTCGAGGTGCAACTTCGATTAATAAAAATAATAATAATAATAAACTATTAAATTTTTTTTAAAACATTTTTTTTTGTATCTTTAATATGTACATAAAAACATCCAAAATATCCAAAACGATTCATTTTTATTTTCCCACAAAAAAACGCCCGCTAAAAAAGACATGAAAATCGGCTTAAGTTACCAGACTACTACCTTCAGGGATATTGTCGAAGTCAATCTTAAGTCATACGTACATACGGACCTATTTTCTTAAAGGTGGTAGCTATTGTAGCACTTTAAAAAAAAAGATTTTTTGTTTGTATTTTTCGATAGTCTTTACGTTCAAGAATAACATACTAAAATTTCAAGTGCGGATCTTAAATAATTTTTTAACCACAGCCTTCTAGAAAGCAGCTGCTCGTCGGTCAGAATCGTATATTTTTATCTTTCAATGCGTTTTTCTCAAAACGACATTTTTCAAGTTTTCTGTAGTTCTAACTTGAATATAAATCATCCGATCGACTTGAATTTTGTTTTAGCGTATTTAGCATTTGTTTCTGCATAGAATCGCTCTCCAGTTTTTCGATTGGATAAAAAATGTCAATTTGCCATGCAAGACACCATCAGATTTTTAAGCGTAATTTGGAACTTTTTTCAAACCACCGCCATTTTGTTAGAGTTTAATTTTTGTTCACAATCCTGCGTCACTGTACAGGCAATACCTTCTAGTTTAACGGATTTTTTTTTTTATTTCAGGCACTCTGAAGGCCGCAATCACTGCAGCAGTGGGAGAACTTTTTTTTTGAGACTCGAGAGATGGCGCATAGTTCGCTGAAAATTGGATATTTTCATACAAAAAAATTAATCGATATACATAATGTATACACAAATATATCCTGAAAATTTCAAAACATTCCATGCAATACTTTTCTTTCAATAAATTACCGAAATTACCTTTTTTTGGGCAGTTACACTAGTCAGCCCCTCAAGGGTGTCCCCACCGTGACGGGCTCCAAAAGGACCCTTTTTCACGAATTTTTCACGAATTTTTGTTTGCTACTTAATGAGATATTTCAGGATTGGGTGAATGGTATGTTTGGTTTGGTTTGGTTTGGTTTGTTTGGTTTCGTTTGGTTTGTTGAAGTTGTTCTGTCAAAACATTAGTTGAAAAAAAAAATTCTTTAACATACCGCCATTTTGAGAAAAATTAATTAAAAAAAAAACGGCTACGCTTAACGAAAACTACATTTATGTAGATTGAGAAAATATTTTTGTTCTATTTTTCAGACGAACCATGTCAGTGACATGGATTCCAACGTTAAACGAAACATTTTTGCGGACCGGCACTCTGTTCTATGTAACCTCAAAATTGTTATTGTTTTTTAATGAACATTTTTATAAAACAACTTCAAAGTGTCTTTAAATAATTAATTAAGTGGCAAACACAAGTTCGTGAAAAAGGACCTTTTTTGAGCCCGTCACAATAGGGTTCTCCTTTAATGTGATTTGTTCACGTTTTGGTACATTTCGTACATACTGGAATTAAAAACTGGAAAAATGTTGTTTTCCTTTCACGAAAACAAAGTTTCCTTTAGGCGAGAGCAAATGTAAGCGAGAGTCTTCAATATTTTATGACCAACGCAAATTTGAAGGTTTCGAAGGTAAAACTCACTCTACAAGCCCTTCCACATAAAAAAAAAAGTTCAATGGCTGGATTCTCGGATCAACTGAATTAATGGTTGTACTGACACCATTTTCACTCCAATATCGTGTTTATTGTCGTTACAAAAAATGAAAATCTCGTGTCACGTTGAGTTTGTACAACAGCCCCGTGTCCGTCTACCGTGTCGAATCGTGTATAATCTTCCTTGCAAATTTCCTCGTCACCGACCTTAAGACTCATTGTCGAGAAACGTAAAATCTTAATTGCTTCTCTACCCTCGACGACTATAATTCAACCTTTTCCCCCGTGTAATTTCGAAAGGGGTTCGTACACAAAGGTAGTCTTTTGTCAGCGAAGAGAACGAGAAAGAGAGGGAGAAATAATGTTGTTATACGTCGTCAACTTGCTCGAGATTCCTTTACGAATTTTCTCAGCTTTTGCATTCCGATTTTTGGCCTGCTCAGTTTCTAAACTATTCGTTTTCAATTTAATGTCAAAATAAATATCTATACGTATTACAATATTAGGACATTTTTAAGAGCTCACATACCCCTGAAATTTTCAAAAAATCGATTTTTTTACAGATTCTTATTCTTTATACTTTTAAGATAAAAAAAAAAACTTTTAAGAAAATTCCACCCCGTTGCAAAGTTATAGCTGGAATGGGAGACCAGCCGTAAGTTCACGTTATGCCTACCATAAATTTTAAACGCGTTTTTCTTGAAACTATGTTTTTAGACAGTGTAAGCACGATGACTCAGTCAATTTTTAATGTTTTTTAACTTTTTTTTTTCTTGATAATTATTTTCTTTATAGCCTGACGAGAGGTTCTTTTATTTTTTTGGTTGGACAACTATTTATAAATGATTAAACGCTTTATTTTCTTTTTAATTGCATACTAAAGTTTGAAATACTGTACATTCTTTATTTTTGAAAAAAAAGAAAAAAATCCCTCCGTCAGACTATTACTACTACATTGTTTTACTAGATTCTTTTTTATTTTTGCAAATTGGATAATTTGTTATGAAGTTATGATGTCGATAAGGAGGCGCCATGGTTTTCATCAGTGGTCCATTTATACCCGTAAGAAATGATGTTAATACTAAGACAAAAATTCTTTTAATTTTTTTTCATATAGTTGAAAAGTCAACAAAAAATGTCCAAGCAACAATTTAATTTTTTTTTCACCATATAACCTTTATAATAATTATTCAAATTTACTCGGTTTTCAGCGCGCGCAGCGGTATGTGAGCCCTTAGTGAACAAAACAATATGTGTCAGTTGCACGAATTTTGTATGGCTCTAATTGAACCAATTAAATTATATTTGCCTTGATTACAGTTTATTAATGATGAACAAACATTTATTTCAACTTATACAACCGATTATTTTTAAATGTGAAAAAAAAAACAGTTTTCTCAGTGAGGACAGGTGCGGGATAAACATAAATGAAATGAATCCTCGAATTGGCCTGTACATTGGACCAACCAATCTCTCGTTTTTTATCCAGTCACTTTTCTTGGCCACTTGCCAGATCGACAGCTGTTTCACATTATATACTCTCCGCTAACACGGAGGCCAACAATCTCTTAGCTGTAGGCTTTTTAACCGTCAAGTTACACGTGGAAACCGCAACCTCTACTCAGAGGCGGGATATCGATAAACGATAGTGTCGAAAAGTAGACTTTTGTTTAACATTATGCGCTTTATCTCGATCGATCTTCTTCCCAAGTGATGGCGAAAAAAATCAGAGGTTAAAGTAGAAAAAATGCTAATACAATCCGGAATACGATTTCTACATGGGGTGATCCTTTGAGAATTCAGAATTTCCCGTTATAGCACGTTATAGTAAGGGAATAAAATTCTGATTTTGCTTCAGCAGAGAGTAAGCTTTATTTTCGTAAAATTGTTTTTTTTTACCAGTATTCATTGCCATATGTTCAAAATGTATCAAAACGTTGAAAAATCTAAAAAAAATCAAAATATCATGACAATCGGACGTTTTGACCGATTTTCGTTAAGGGCTCACATACCCCTGAAATTAAAAAAAAAATCGTTTTATTTTACAGATTATTATTTTTTATCCTTTTGAGAATGAAAGAAAAACCTTTAAGAAAATTCCACTCCCTTACAAAGTTATAGGAATAAATGTGACCGGACATCGTGTTGGGACGGCTACCTGGCTAAACTTTAAGGGGGGAAATAGGGTTAGACGGTTAAAAAAATCGATTTTTTTTTATTTCATAAATTGTTAGTAAAACTATTGAAAAATATGTTCCCAAAATTTTAAATGAAAATTCCGACTCGTTCTATTGTTATAAGCTATTAAGGGGGGAAATAGGGTTAGGACAGCGTTTTCTCAATGATTTTCATGAATTTTTTTACAGTATAAAAAATGAATATAATTTATTGAAACTTTGAGAATATTTTATACATATATTTAAGTATATACTATAAAATTTTTGAAGAATTTCCTTGAAAACACCGAAGATATTAGCGACCCCATATTGCAGGTCACAATCAGACTCAGCATTTTGCGTTTTTTCAAGCGCCTTTCTCTGAAAACGACTTTTTTTTAACTTGCGTACACGCTAGTTTGGAAAGTTTTCAACCAATCGTTTTGAAAATTGGCAGTTACTTTCTTCATAGTATTGCGCTCTAAATGAACCTAAAATCGGAATATTATCGTTATTTAAAATAATTTTTTTTTGCAAATAAAGTTGTAAAAAACGGCAAAAAATCATGCTTTTTTGTTCTGACCCCTGTAAAAAATTCAATTTTCTATTTTTTTGATAGCATTTAGGTTCATATAGAAGAGAGACATATAATAAAAGTAAATTCCAACCTCGTTTGATTTCAGATGAAAAATGCGGCTTCCAGAGTGTACGCAAAATGCTGAGTCTGATTGTGACCTGCAATATGGGTTCGCTAATATCTTCGGTGTTTTTCAAGGAAATTCTTCAAAAATTTTATAGTATATACTTAAATATATGTATAAAATATTCTCAAAGTTTCAATAAATTATATTAATTTTTTATACTATAAAAAAATTTATGAAAATCATTGAGAAAACGCTGTCCTAACCCTATTTCCCCCCTTAAACGCGTTTTTATCGAAACGATGTTTTCAAACAGAGTCACGATAACTCAGTGAATTTTCAATGTTTTTTAACTTTTTTTATTAATCTTGATAATTATTTTCTCTATAGTCTAACGACAGGTTTTTTTAATATTTTGGATAAACAATTTAAAAAAAATTATTAACTCTAATTTTTTTTTTTAATTGCATACTAAAGTTTGAAATACGATAATTTCTATATTAAAGAAAAAAATTAAAAAATTCCCTCCGTCAGACTATCATTACTACATTATTTTAATAGATTCTTGTTTATTTTTGCAGATTGGATCATTTTTGGTGAAATTATAATGTTGACAAGGAGTCGCCATGGCTTTCATCAGTAGTCCATTTATTCCCGTAAAAAATAGTGCTAATATTTTTATTTTTTTTCTTATATTTTAAAAGTTAATAAAAAATATGGAATCAACGATTTAATTTTTTTTTCACCACATAACCATTATAATAATTTTTCAAATTTACTTGGTTTTCAGTGGGCGCAGCGGCATGTGAACCCTTAATGATACTCTATTCATATTGGAAAAAAATCACTCCTATATTTCAAAATTGTCGGAAGTTACAGAGACCACAAACATTCTTCGAATAATTCAAAATTTTATAAAATCTGTACCCTTTCAGGGATTTTCGCCAAATTCTATATCAACCATTCTTCAATGATAGTGTATTTATATAAAGCAATATCAGCTCGTCGTCGCGAAATTTGCGGAAGCTAGGGCGCATACGGTAATTTTTCGAAAATTTCAAGCAGTCATAAAATCTGTCCCACTCCATAAAATTCTATAAAAATTGTAATAAATAAAGCGGATATACTGCTTTACTTGTGTGCGAAATTGCAGGACTGTAACTCAGACCCTTACAAATATCTAAATATTTGAATTCCACAAGGTCGTTACGCACGCACACACGCACATTTTTTTCCAAATGTAATTTTCCGACGTTTTAACACATTTTTGAACATATAGATATTGAAAACTCGAAAAAAAAAAAATGTTCACCATCACACAATTTCCACCCTCACTTCAGCTGCGAGAGAGCAAAATGATAAAAATCGAAACTTGCATACTGCTTCCTTGCATACAAAAGCTTCCTCTAAGGAAAAGCCAAAATTCCAAAAAACTCGTGCTCATTGGCGAAAATTTGTGAATGCCGAAAAACGACGAGGCAGCAATGTGCAAGTTTTAATTTGCATAATTTCTTTGTCGTCAAGAGCGTTTGAAATTAAAACGAAAAAATGCTTTGAGTCTCTCAAATCAGTATTGCAATTAAAAATAATTGTTCATGGTTAGTAACAAATTCTCGTAAAATTTTACAAAGTCCCTAAAGCAATAAGCATATAGTAATTCTTTTGTTTTTCATAAATCGCCTTTATCAATTGGGACGGAAATATCAATCAGTTAATAAAGTCGAATATAATTGCGGGTAATCCCATCGTGATAGGCATAATCGAAATTTTTATTTTTACACACACGCGGACGTAGTCGAAAGTGAAAAGTCGATCCGTGCCTGAGCATAATTTTTCGAGCCATTATTTCTAGGGGATGAAACACCCTCAAAATGTTACATAAAATCTATGTAAAATATACAGGGTGTGCCAAAACTAGCACGTCAGAGTCACACGGGCCTTAGATTGGTTCCGCCCCTATCAGAATAAAAAAATATGATCTCAGTAAAAGTCTCATGGTTTTCGACAAAAATCGTTTTTTTTTATTTCTCGAAAAATCGCTACCTAGTACTTGGCCACCTGCTACCATTGCTATGAAAGTCCAAATCGTAAGCAAACCAAAGTCCAAATTTTCACCAAATCCTAAAGTGGTCAGAACACACAAACGAAAACAGCGATTATCGGAAAAATCAAAAAGCCGATTTTTCGGACAATCGTTATTATTGTTATCTCGCTGTTTTCGTTTGTGTTTCTGAACACTTTAGGATTTGGTGTCAATTTGGACTTTGATTTGCTTCCAATTTGAACTTTCATAGCAATGGTAGAAGAATAACAAGTGCTAGGTGGTGATTTTTCGAGAAATCAAAAAAGACGTTTTTTGTCGAAAACCATGAGACTTTTACTGAGGTCATATTTGTTTATTCCGATAGGTCTGGAGCCAATCTAACCCCCGTGTCATTCTGATGTGGTAGTTTTGGGACCCCCTGTATACACGAACTTCTGTAATAATTATAAATGATAACGATAAATAATGAATTTTTCCCGTTGATCCATCGTAATTACCTCGCAAATAAATAATTAATTGTATGATAAAAATGGAATTTCTTAACATTGATATTATTTCATTTATAATAATTCAAATTACAATATTAGAAAAGGATTATTGCGCAATTTCAGTCGAGCCACGTGGGAGTGGAGTTTATCGTCATGCAAAATTGATGAAAATTCTCAAGCTGTGATAATCGTTACATTCGGAAATGTGAGGATTAATCGTTCGATGAATAATGGATTTTACGGAAACACACGTTTACCGTGAAATCTTGTTAACGAGAGACAGAGATATATACGAGGTCTGTTCAAAAAGTATCGCGAATTTTTTATTTCCGCGGGCTACGTATATTCGATTTTCGATTATTTTGTGTCGTTAGGTTGGTACTCGTGTCCCTCACTTATGCTGGAAAAATCGGCCATTTTGAATGTTTAGTTAATCGTTGACAGCTGTTTTGGTTTGTATTCGATTTTTGCCTATTCCAAAAAAGCAGCTTCCATTGCGATGATTGAGCTTTGGTTTTCACGTCATAACCATAAACCCATGATTCATCACCAGTTACGACCCGCTGCAGCAAATTTGGGTCGTCGCGGACCGAGTCCAACAGCTCCTTAGCAATGTTAACGCGACACTGTTTTCGTTCGAAATTGAGCAATTTTTGCACGAATTTCGCGGCGACCCGTCTCATGCCCAAATCATTGGTAAAAATCGAATAGCACGAGCCAATCGATATGTTTAGTTCCTCAGCAACTTCTCCAACGGTGACTCGACGATTGGCCAATATTATTTTCTTCACTTCATCAATGTTTTCGTCTGTTGTTGATGTGCCCGGGCGTCCGGAACGCATTTCGTTGTTCGCATCATCTCGGCCCTCTGAGAACATTTTGTACCACCGCTAAACGTTGCTTTGGTCCAAGGTAGCTTCACCATATGCCACAGTCAATATTCGGAATGCGTCCGCGCACTTAATTTTGTTTTTCACACAAAATTTGATACAGACTCTTTGATCCATTTTTTGGAATATGCAAAAATCGACGACAAGCCAAAACACGTCTAACCAAAACAGCTGTCAACAATTAAAAAAATCGAAAATCGAATATACGTAGCCCGCGGAAATTCAAAATTCGCGATACTTTTTTAACAGACCTCGTATATATATATAGGAAGGGGCGTTTACATTTCCTAGAAATAGGTAAACAGTTATTGACTACATTACTGGGCATGCGACATACGCCCATTTGATTTTCAGCCGTCGAAATAGAGTCACACATGGGGTATCCGAGGTTAAATAAACAATTTACGTCACGAGTATCGTAACTTTGTTGTTCCTCTAGCTATATTATAGGACGACATGAAAAAAGAAAACACTTTACGACAATTTGCAAAATTTTTCGATAATTCGTTTTGTTGGTTATCAACAAAATTGTGAAATACCATTACACAGTAAAAAAATCATTAAAAATAATTTCGTAAGAACTATATATATGGTTTTTTTTTCATCGTCGTGGTGTTAAAAAGTCATTCTTTATGATTGGTCTCGTGAAAAAAAATGTCGTGTTTTTAATGGCTTCAAAATGTTTCAAAACATTCAAAAATGTTTGTGCGCTCGTATATGGGCACAATTGAAAGGGCCATATTTTGAGAACGGCTTGGCCTATCTCGCTCAAATTTCCCAGACATTTCGAGCATCAGACTCCTGTAGTTTATAGCGTAATTTTCGTTGAAATTGCGTAAGGATGTTAGATTTTAGAGGCGTTGGAAATTTTTTAATTTTTTATTATATGATCAATACGAATAGTGAGGATCAGATTTTCGTCGATTTGGCCTCGAATGCCCCATATATATATATATATATATATATAATTCCACGTTAACGAGATTACTACGTCTACAGTATATTTCATGTTCCGCGAACATGTATCTATGTGTGATTATTACTGTGTGCGAGACACACAATAATATTCGCTATACATCGGATTTGTACATACGCTCACACTGTATAGTATATATCCATAGATAAATGGCTCGAACAGGATCGACGGCGCGAAATGGCTGTTTCGCAAAGCGATTTCATTGCTTCACGTGCGAACGAGTATACACTAATTTGTCTCGATAAAGCTCGTTATTGTGCCCTCGGCGACAATTGGAATTTATTATGTGATCGACTCAACGGAAAAAAAAAAAAAAAAAAAAAAAATGGAAAAATCGCCAATATCGAATAACGATGGAGACTCGATATCATTGTGGGAACCAGAGCTCTAAATAATGCACTGTTTTACTAATGCATTATTGGATTCCATATTACTGTTTTATTTTTCAATGGATAATATGGTAAATATGGAGCAAAGGGGACCCACTTCCGATTGACTTGCCTTTAATATATGTTGTCTAGGGACCCTTTCTGAATAACTTTTTCCTCTGACACATTTGGGGGTCGTTATTTATTAAAAAGTTATTAACAAATATAGTTAATAATTCATATAGCTATTTTCCTTATTGCAGCCAGTCCCAATCATCTTGTCCTTCACATGCGTTGTTAAAAATACCCCTCTGAGTAACATACCAAAAGTTTTATCCGTCCTCATTGTTTGTTAAAAAGTTATTAACAAAAGAAAATTCATAAATACAATATGAAATACTCGCATGGTGGCCAGTACACGTATGACCGGAGGGGCTGCGGCCCCCCTGCCCCCACCGCATACCAGCTCATAGACAAACCAAAAACAACCCAAAACAACCCCAGTAACCTGAAGAAACAAACAGACAAACCCAACAAACAAACAAACAAACCCAAAACAAACCCGAAACCCAAACGAACAAACCCAACAAACAAATCCAAAACAAACCTAAACCAAAAACACAAACCCAATGATTTCGATCAGCGTATCGACAGTTTCTTCGACATTATGAGTAACATGTATCCGCTTCATAATATAAATAATGAA
Organism: Oxytorus armatus; assembly: GCA_958009045.1. Classification (NCBI taxonomy): domain Eukaryota; kingdom Metazoa; phylum Arthropoda; class Insecta; order Hymenoptera; family Ichneumonidae; genus Oxytorus; species Oxytorus armatus. The sequence continues at coordinate 13,686,557 of OY253748.1, forward strand.
TAAAACAAATAATTGTTTATTTATATGTTTGTTTGCGTTGTTTTTGGGCTGTTTTTGGGTTGTTTTTGGGTTGTTTTTGGTTTGTTTTTGGGCTGGTGAGTGAAGGATTGCAGGGGGGCGCAGCCGCCCCCCCCTCTCAAGCGTGTGCTGTTCACCATACACTAGAACAAGTAGTTCATGTTTGATTTATGAAACTTTTTTTGTTAATAAATTTTTAACAGATGATGAGCAACGGATAAAACTTTTTGTATGCTACTCAGGGGTGTATTCGTAACAACAAATGTGAAGGACAAGATGATTAGGACTGGCTGGTATAAGGAAAATAGCTATATGAATTATTAACTTTATTTGTTAATAATTTTTTAATAAATAACGACCCCCAATTGTGTCAGAGGAAAAAGTTGTTCAGGAAGGGTCCCTACACAACATATATTGAAGGCAAGTCAATCGGAAGTGGGTCCCCTTTGCTCCATATTTACCGATAATATAAATCGTCTCCATTATTCAATATTTTTAAATAACTGGTAATGGAATTTTATCCATTGTCCATTATTTTAGTAATTGATAATGAAAGGAAATCCATTACCCTTTTTTTAATAGTGGGCAATGGTGTTCCAGTCATCTTTTGTTGTTTTAATAATGTGTAATGCAGTTTCATTCATTGTCCATTATTTTGATAATGGGTAATGACGTTTCATCCATTGTCCATTGTTCAGTTAATTGACGATGGAATTCAATGAGGTACCCATTATATTTGATGCATTGATGCATTGTTAATTTCTTTCATAATTAGTGAGGGAGTTTTTATCCATTCTCGATTTTAATAATTGGGTAATGGGATTTTATCTATTACCCATTTATTTGGTAACGGATAATGGAATTCAATTCATTACCCATTTATTTGACAATGAGTTAGATGGGATTTGTTCCATTATTTATTGTTTTGATAATGGGTAATGGAGATCGATCTATTTGTCTATTACTTTTACAATGGGATGTGGAATTCAATCAATTCTTCATTATTTTGTTACTGGACGATGGAATTCAATTCATTCTCCATTATTTTGGTAATGAATAACGGAATTCAATCCATTACCAATTATTCTGACAATTGGTAATGAAGTTGGATTCATTATTCATTCTTTTGATAATGGGTACAGAAGTTTCTTCCATTGTTCAATTCAATTTATTACCCATTTATTTACTAATGAGTAATGGGGTTTGTTCGATTATTTATTGTTTTGATAGTGGATAATGGAGTTTGATCCATTGTCCATCATTTGGATAATTGATAATGGAATTCAATGCGGTACTCATTATTTTGGTAATGATTAATCGAGTTTGATGTCTTATAAATTGTTTTGCTCTTAAGTAATGGAGTTTCCATCCATTCTCGATTTTGATGATGAGTAATGGGATTTCTTCCATTGTCCATTATTTTGGTAATGGATAATGGAATTCAATTCATTACCCATTCATTTTACAATGAGTGATGGGGTCTGTTCTATTATTTATTATTTTGATAATGGGGAATGAAGATCGATCCGTTATACAGTATTTTGATAATGGGTAATGGGATGCAACCAATTCTCCATTATTTTGTTACTGAATAATGAAATTCAATTCATTCTCCATTATTTTGGAAATGGATAAAGTAGTTTAATCCATTAGCAATTGTTTTGACAATTCGTAACGGAGCTGTATCTATTATTAATTATTTTGATAATGGGTACAGGAGTTTCTTCCATTGCCCAATTCAATTAATTACGCATTTATTGGACAATAAGTAATGGGATTTGTTCGATTATATATTGTTTTGATAATGGATAATGGATCCATTATCCAATATTTTTATAATGGACAATCGAACCTCTTGGTGCTATAGTTAAACAAACGAATAATGCATTATTTTTACATTGAAATTTCTATTCATATATATAGTATATATATAGCCTGTATATAGAGTAAAAATTCGTATTTCATATTGAAAATTGTCTCGATATTATTGTGACCCATTTGTCCATTTCGTCTAGCCTCAATATTTTATAATAAAAAATGTAGATAAGGGATCTGTACGTTACAGCGACAATTAGTCATAAAATCCCACAAGGTCACGAAACACATGAAAGTAACTCCGCACAAATCAAACCCAAATTTAGAAATCTTACAATTAGAATCGTGACACTGAGTGTCACGCAATACGAAAAATATAAAAACATTAAGGTATATCCATCCATTGTTCAACCGATCTAGCGCGTTTATAGTCAAGAGTCACAAGCTCGATGGGAATGAAGAGGGTATATATATAATTGTGTAAAACCGAGCACGCGAAAGGCACACGCACTACTCATCTCTTCGTTTTTCGTTATAAATAGACCGTGTAGAATTGAAAATAAACGAAGCTCCTTTCCAACGTATTTTGAGCCCGATGCGGCCGCGATATATGTGTGAAATGCATATGCAACATGAATTTTTGTGAAATAATAAATTCTCACTTCCCACGAGGGATAAAATCTATAATCATAATTCAGAAATAATTACTAATAATAAAATCGTAATGAAGAATACTATTGTCGTTATCACTTATCATATTACATAAGAATATATTCCTCCATTGTAGATTTTCATACCAGACTGTGTAAAATATCTGAAATATTGGGAAGATCATATCTAGAAAAAAATCTCTGGACGTACATAGATATGTGTGCAAGTGAGTCGTCGATCTAAATGGTGAAGTAATGGGCAAAACTTCACAACATCTTAACTGATCTCGCCCAAACTTTGTACACATCTTCAGCATTATACGAGGTCTGTTCAAAAAGTATCGCGAATTTTGAATTTCCGCGGGCTACGTATATTCGATTTTCGATTTTTTTGTGGCGTTAGGTTGATACTCGTGTCGCTCACTTATGCTGAAAAAATTGGCCATTTCGAATGTTTAGTTAATTGTTGACAGCTGTTTTGGTTAGACGCGTTTTGGCTTGTCTTCGATTTTTGCCTATTCCAAAAAGTGGATCAAAGAATCTGTATCAAATTTTGTGTGAAAAACAAAATTAAGTGCGCGAACGCATTCCGAATGTTCACTGTGGCATATGGTGAAGCTATACCTTGGACCAAAGCAACGTTTATCAGTGGTACAAAATGTTCTCAGAGGACCGAGAAGATGCGAACAACGAAATGCGTTCCGGACGCCCGAGCACATCAACAACAGACAAAAGCATTGATGAAATGAAAATAATATTGGCCAATCGTCGAATCACCGTTAGAGAAGTTGCTGAGGAACTAAATATATCGATTGGCTCGTGCTATTCGATTTTTACCAATGATTTGGGCATGAGACGGGTCGCGGCGAAATTCGTGCCAAAATTGCCCAATTTCGAACAAAAACTGTGTCGCGTTAACATTGCTAAGGAGCTGTTGGACTCGGTCCGCGACGACCCAAATTTGCTCCAGAGGGTCATAACTGGTGACGAATCATGGGTTTATGGTTATGACGTGGAAACCAAAGCTCAATCATCGCAATGGAAGCTGCTTTTTTTGGAATAGGCAAAAATCGAAGACAAGCCAAAACACGTCTAACCAAAACAGCTGTCAACAATTAACTAAACATTCCAAATGGCCAATTTTTCCAGCATAAGTGAAGGACACGAGTACCAACCTAACGCCACAAAATAATCGAAAATCGAATATACGTAGCCCGCGGAAATTCAAAATTCGCGATACTTTTTGAACAGATCTCGTATTTCTTTTATTCATTCAAATTTGTAAGGTGATAGTGGAATATTTAAATAGTCCCGCGTCCACCGAGGCGCGTAACATAAGGAATTCACGTGCTCCACACGCATGACGTGTGGATCCTCGTTTCATCGCGCTCAAGTGGGAGGTAAGATCGATCGGATCGCTCTCTTTCGCTCTGGGGACGTCATCGAAGGAAGTTCTCCTCGTTTCGTGTCAACGAAAAATCCGACCTGAAGATATCGGCACGTACTTCGTCCAAATCGTGCGAAAGGAAGAATCGCCACACGAATGTGGCTATAATACGCACGAAGATCCGCAAGACATACAAGAAGAGATTGAGTACGTCGTCATCGTATAGGACTTCTATCCGGAGACATCAGTCCTCAGAGCAAAGAAAGAGCCATCACGACTACCACCACCATCACACAAGTTGAGTACTAAATATCTACGCCGATAAATCAAGAGATAATCACTAATAAAAGACATTAAGTTCTCCCGTGGGAGAAATTTCCCCATGTATAACGAAGTATTGATTGTGGAATAACATGTGAGTGTGTGTGTGGTTGAAATAATTCGAACAACATTTTAAGGATACGATGTGTGACGGACCTTCTATGTCATTAATGTAATCTTCAGAATAATTGACCCCACTTCAGTCAGTTTCTCGCTAGACTTTTCTTATGTTAAAGATTTTTTATGTCTAATAAATTCTTTTTTATTAATTCGCATCTATGGTATTTCTGTCTATGTATGGTTGTCTGTTGTCAAAACATTATAGCAGTCACAAATTTTTTGAAAAGCTCGTAACGGATTCAAATTTTATGCGACTTTGCGGTCAAAAAATGTTTGTGTTTGCTCCAACTTTCGTAAATTCTGAGATATCAAGCTAATTTTTTTGTCCACAAATAAAACATTTCTAATGTACGGTTGGCATTGAGTTTAGCCGTAATCAGTCGAACCGTTTGGATGTCAAACATTTTTGAATTTTTCCAAAAACAACTGTAATCAGCTCTACCGTTCGCAAATTTGGAGATATCGGACTAAATTTTTCTTTACAACAATGGAGTATCATCAAAGGATGCTCGGTGCTGAATTTAGCGAAAATCGCTGATATAGAATTCAAATTTTATGAAATTTCAATTTTTTTTTAATTAAAAAAAAGTCTGCGGGATCATTCTAACTTTCACAATTTTTGACATATAGGACTGATTTTTTTTTTACATGAATAGAATATCAACGAATGACAATTGGCAACGACATTTTATGAAAGTTTGGATTATTTTCAATTCTTCAAAATTAAGTCTGTGATTGTTCATGACCTAAGTAAAACTCGCTGCAAGTTGAAACTTCCAAATTGCTTTCTCGAAACTTCACGCAACGCTCAAAGGTCTAAGTCCCCTCTACGAGAAACTATCTTTCTTAATTTTGGCTTTCTCATCGAGGAAGGTTTGACCTTCGAGCGCTGTGTGAAATTTCGAGGAAGCAATTTCGAAGTTTCAACTTGAAGCTTATTTCAATAAATGTATTGTCAATCCCAGATTTTTCAAACAACTTTAATTTCATGAAATCGGAACCGTTTCATCGAATCTCACTAAATTCATTACTAATCATCATTGAATTATATTCGATTTATCTTAAAAGTTTTAATGCCGTCTATTGAAATCTGTGAAAGTTAAAATCACAGGTGTTTGTTAAGTTCAAAATTTCATAAAATCGGAACGGTTTCATTGGTTCTCGCACCGCAACAATTCTTGGTTAAAATTCTTCACTCATATCTGTAGTTTAGTCTCGTAATAATAACGTACATTTAAGGGCTCACATACCCCTGCGCGCGAAACAAATTAAATTGTTGATTTCACCTTTTTAATTAGCTTTTCAACTATAAGAAAAAATTTCAAAACATTTTTTTTTCAATATTAACATTATTTTTTAGGGGTATAAATGGACTACTGATGAAAACCATGGCGCTTCGTAAACATCAAACTTTACCAAAAATTATTCAATCTGTAAAAATAAAAAAGAATCTAGTAAAATAATGTAGTAGTAATAGTCTGACGGAGGGAATGCTTTTTTTCAAAAATAAAGCAATTACTGTATTTCAAACTTTAGTATGTAATGCAAAGAAAAAAATTGGTGTTTAATAATTGATCAAAAATTGTCCAACCAAAAAATTAAAAAAACCTCTCGTCAGTCTATAGAGAAAATAATTATAAGGATTTAAAAAAAAAGTCGAAAAATACTAAAAATTTATTAAGTTATCGCAGTTCCATAGACAATGTATTTTGAAAGATATATTCAAAATTTCAAGTGATTTGGTTGAAAATTGTCTAAGTTATGTTTCCGGCCAACAAAAACGGAGACGTCATCGCAAAAACTCTGCACAGCCGTCAATTTTAAATGAATCACTATAGAAAAATTATTTTATATAGACACTGATATGCATGATAAACACCCTATTTTATAATCTCGATTTATTTAGAAGTTTCTCGGAAAAAAAATCCCCAAATAGCTTATTTTTTCGGCCTCTAGAGTGGCCTAACCCATTAATGTTGACTGGAATCATTTTTGCTTTTTTTTGTAAATCCTTCTTCTATTTTGATTCGTATTCTCCCTCACTATTCCATTGTGATTTTATCTATCCCAGTACTCTTTGAGATAAAACATGAATGAAGGTTATTGTTACTACAAGTGCGAGCTATCGTGACATCGTATCCAAACAACTGGCTACGATCAACCTCATTTCGCGAATATTCAGCAGATAATTTTGATTCCTTGGGCATTATTGTCTCAACAGATCTCGCACCAAGTTTCTGGAATTCGTCCAGACCTCCCGGCACGTTCAACAATTTGATACTGTTAATGACAACAGAAAAAAAAGCGCCGCGGAAATAAGACGAAGAAATTCGTCGGAGTGAGAAATCAAGAAGCGTTGAAAAGAGTTGATGACGTTCGTAAACGCGTTGATGCCTCGAGCTTCAATCTTGGTTGATGCTTCAATCTGGTACTATGCCAGTAAAAACTATTTTCAATGTAAAACCTACTCTTAATGAATCAAATCCGATTGACACGTGGCGCGACTTAAAAATAATATGAAGGAATTTCTCACGATATTCGTTTCATCTCCTTATAATTGTCATTTATCTTGCTGTGTCATTCATTTGTTATAACTCTTTGAAGATACGAAAAATTGATCACTCGAACTTTGAATGAGGAGAACGGGAATTCACATGTGGAAAAGTCACGGAATTGAAAAAAAAAACCCAGGCGCAAACATTTGGAAGATAACCAATGTAATAAAATTTTTTTTTTTCGATTCAAGTCATATTTAGAACAAGTTTTCTCAGCCCTATCGTTTTCTTGATGAGTTTCAAGAGGTTCCGAGACGAACGTAAATAAAAAAAATACCTTTCTTCATCGCCCTTTTCGAAATATTTCCTAATTAATATAAAAATTTTAATAAATTCTCGAGACCACGTTAAAACTGTGTAGTATATTCAAAGCTCTTTGTGGCTTTATCGTTCCTACAGTTATCATCGTGTTTTAAGGTAGTAGTCTGGTAACTTCAGCCGATTTTCATGTCTTTTTTGAAGGGCGTTTTTTTGTAGGGAAGTAAAAATTAATCGTTTTGGATATTTAGGATGTTTTCATTTACATATTAAAGATACAAAAAAAATTTTTTTGAAAAAAATTAATAGTTTATTATTATTATTATTATTATTGATCGAAGTTGGCACTTCGAAAAAAAAGCGCGTGGGTGACCCCGGTGATTTTGGCTCTTGATGTTATCTGAAATAAAAAATTCTTGATAATTCTTAATCTATAGACATGTCATTCTGGGCGGAACTACTGAAGTTAAATTTCATGGATAAATAACAAAATGACGGACTTTGGAAAATGGACTTTTTTTTTCAAGAATTTTTGATTTCAGATAACATCAAGAGCCAAAATCACCGGGGCCACCCACGCGCTTTTTTTCGATGTGCCAACTTCGATCAATAATAATAATAATAATAAACTATTACATTTTTTCAAACAAATTTTTTTTTGTATCTTTAATATGTAAATAAAAACATCCTAAATATCCAAAATGATTCATTTTTATTTTCCTACAAAAAAACGCCCTCCAAAAAAGACATGAAAATCGGCTTAAGTTACCAGACTACTACCTTAAACCTCGAAAAAAATCTCGTGTAGACTAAAAGACTGCCTTAAGGGCTCACATACCCCTGCGCGCCCTAAAAACCGACTAAATTTGAAAAATTACTATAATGGTTATACGGTGAAAAAAAAATTAAATTGTTGATTTCACTTTTTTATTAAATTTTCAACTATGAGAAAAAAATTGGAAAATTTTTTTAATTATATTAACATTATTTTTTACGGGTATAAATGGACTCCTGATGACAACCATGGCGCCTCCTTGTCGACATCATAACTGCACCAAAAATTATTCATCTCCAAAAATAAAAAAGAATCAAATAAAATAATGTAGTAGTAATAGTCTGACGGAGGGGATTTTTTTTTTTTTTTTCAAAAATAAAGAAATTACAGTATTTCAAACTTTATTCTGCAATTAAAAAAAATTAGTGTTTAATAATTTATAAAAAATTGTTCAACCAAAAAAATAAAAAACCTCTCGGCAGACTATAGAGAAAATAATTAACAAGATTTAAAGAAAAGAAGTTAATAATATTAAAAATTGACTGAGTTATCGTGCTGATACTCTCTAAAAACATAGTTTCGAGAAAAACAAGTTTAAATAATGTTGATATAAAAAAAAAATTCTATTTTTTTTCTTATAATTGAAAAGTTAATAAAAGACGTGAAATCAAGAATTTAATTTTTTTCACCATATAACCTTTACAGTAATTTTCCAAAATTACTTGGTTTGTAGAGCGCGTAGCGGTATGGGAGCCCTTACGGGGGGAAATAGGGTTAGACGGTTCAAAAAATCGATATTTTTTAAATTCCATAAATTGTTAGTAAAACTATAGAAAAATATGTTCCCAAAAATGTATATGAAAATTCCGACTCGTTCTATTGTTATAAGCCATTAAAGTGAGTAGCTCTCCTTCAGGCCCCGAGCGCGCCACGTGTATAACCGAGTGGTACTATTTTTTCAAACGCGTTTTTCTGAAAACGACTTTATTTGAACTTGCGTACACGCTAGTTTGAAAAGTTTTCAACCAATCGTTTTGAAAATTGGCAGTTACTTTCTTCATAGTATTGCGCTCTATATGAACCTAAAATCGGCATATTATCATTATTTAAAATAACTTTTTTTGGCAAATAAATTTGTAAAAAATGGCAAAAAATCATGCTTTTTTGTTTTGACCCTTGTAAAAAAATTCAATTTTCTATTTTTTTTATAGCATTTAGGTTTATATAGAAGAGAGACATATAATAAAAGTAAATTCCAACTTTGTTTGATTTCAGATGAAAATTGCGGCTTCCAGAATGTACGCAAAATGCTGAGTCTGATTGTGACCTGCAATATCGGGTCGCTAATATCTTCGGTGTTTTTTAAGGAAATTCTTCAAAAATTTTATAGTATATACTTAAATATATGTATAAAATATTCTCAAAGTTTCAATAAATTATATTCATTTTTTATACTATAAAAAAATTCATGAAAATCATTGAGAAAATGCTGTCCTAACCCTATTTCCCCCCTTTCCATGAGAGACCGCCGAAGCCGCACAATTTCTTTTTTACGAAATCAAAGCTTCCTTCACGAGGAAGCAAAATGATTGCTGAAGAATGACACGTGAGAATGGAGTATGTACGAGTATATGTACACATACGAGTATAGTTCAGAGCTCTTCCCATTTTCTCTCGTTAACAGTAACATCGTTGATAATTGACGTAACTCGGAGCGTTTCGAGCGAGAAGGTCAGCGACAATTGTTCTTAACTCTGGTTCAAGTTCACTGACGAGGAGACTGAATACTGTTGCGGTGAGTATATAAACGATAAAACGCTCGTCTCAGATTCCCCTTAGCGGCGATTGACCAAAGTCAATATGTCGAACCGAGAAATTCGTCGTTTCTCGGTAGAAACGTTTTTCCTCTTAAAAGATTAGCGATATACCGAAATGTTGATTTTATCAGCCTCTAGGCACAGTTAAAAAAAATATTAGTCCCTCCAGGCACTGATGTGGATGTAATTTGCAAAGTTCAAGATTGTATTATACATTTTTGGCTTTAACCAATATCACCGCCACGAGACATCAACTAGAATGTTTTTTTCTTCCCTTATATTTCACCCCTCTTCTTTCTCAAATTACTGAAACCCTTGCCGGGCGATTTTCATTCGGATAAAAAAAAAAAGATCCGCAGGAGAATCAACCCTCACGATTCCGTTGGTTCTTTTATTGCGGCTTGAATGACAACGAAAAGGGCAAGGAATCGGGGTCGCAGAGGGAATGCGATCCAATAGTGACGGAGGACTTGGAAAGAGATTTTGGTAAATCCATCGGGTTAGACGGAATGTCACGTCTGTTTACTTCGAACAAGGGAAGAAATACGGAAAAGGGGTGGAAGCCATACGCTTGTAGGTCTTGCATTCGTTTAGATTTGCCATTTGCACGAATCGTATGTCTCGAAGCTTAAGGTAGTAGTCTGGTAACTTGAGCCGATTTTCATGTCTTTTTTGGAGGGCGTTTTTTTGTAGGAAAATAAAAATGAATCGTTATGGATATTTAGGATGTTGTTATTTACATATTAAAGATACAAAAAAAAATTTGTTTGAAAAAATTTAATAGTTTATTATTATTATTATTATTGATCGAAGTTGGCACCTCGAAAAAAAAAGCGCGTGGGTGGCCCCGGTGATTTTGACTCTTGATGTTATCTGAAATAAAAAATTCATGATAATTCTTAATCGATAGACATGTCATTCTGGTCGGAACTACTGAAGTTAAATTTCATTGATAAATAACAAAATGGTGGACTTGGGAAAAAATTTGTTTCCAAAGTCCGCTATTTTGTTATTTATCCATGAAATTTGCAAAAAAGTTTTTTTTCCCAAAGACCGCCATTTTGTTATTTATCCATGAAATTTAACTTCAGTAGTTCCGACTAGAATGACATGTCTATAGATTAAGAATTATCAAGAATTTTTTATTTCAGTTAACATCAAGAGCCAAAATCACCGGGGCCACCCACGCGCTTTTTTTTCGAGGTGCCAACTTCGATCAATAATAATAATAATAAACTATTAAATTTTTTTAAAACATTTTTTTTTGTATCTTTAATATGTAAATAAAAACATCCTAAATATCCAAAACGATTCATTTTTATTTTCCTACAAAAAAACGCCCTCCAAAAGAGACATGAAAATCGGCTTAAGTTACCAGACTACTACCTTAAGGGGAGACCTGTATGAATTTCTCAAATCGCATAAGCTTATGCTTAATATATCTCTATCTTTTGATGACGCGATTTCCACCGCTAAAAAGGGAGAAATAAAAATTTAAAAACATCCTTCAGTGCTCCTGATTGTTCCGGAAGCAAATAAGACAGTTTTCAAGCACATAAAATCCTCCCACGTCCATAGTATTCATTGATCAGAGGAACTATGTTTTTCCTGTGCGCTTACATAGCACCCCTAGAAAATATATTTATAGATCGAATTTATTATATTATAGATCGAATTCAGACAATTTTTATTTTATATTCAGATTTTTTTTTGTACACAAGATGAATTCATTTCGGATCGTTCAAGCAGCAATTCACAAATCGTTTTTCGCTTTTCCAGTTGTCTCTCGTTTAATTGATGTGGTAACCAATTTCCCGCTTTTTGTATCAGTCCAAGATTATGTAAACGTTTGCTAACACCCATTTCAGTGACGTTTAATGTATCGAACAATTCTTTAAGAGTCTGTCATTGATCTTCATCGAGTAAGACATCCAATTGTTCATCTTCAAATTTTTTCGGCTGTCCTGGACGTTCTTTGTCTTTAAGGTCAAAATCACCACTTTTGAATCGACTAAACCAACCTCTGCACGTTGTCTTAGATAGAGCATGTGACAGGGGTGCAAAATTGAAACCGCTGTGACTTCGAAATGGATTGACCTTCCAGGTTGAAATTTGGTATTCAAATAAATCAGTAACGACTCTTTGTCCACTACAATTTTCATAAAATACGAGCTGTGCCCCGCGGTTTCACCCGCGTTAAACTTCCGTTCCCCGATGCAATGCGCCGCCGCCGCTCCTGAGGATCATAGCATAAAGTTATAAAGCGTAAAGCCTTCCTGAATCCTGAATAAACGGGCTATGTAATACAAAAAGAATTTTTCAAATCGGATAAGTATTTCCTGAGATTAGCGCGTTCGAACAAACATACAAACATACCATCTGTTCAGCTTTATTATTGTAGTCAAATTGAAAATTCTCAAAAATGTGAGTTAAGAGCATGACATTTTCGTGCTATCCGACTACAACTTTCTACACTAATAGACTATCATCAAATTCAATCTCGAGAAAACACTATTGAATTTTGAGAACATCGATGTTTTTCAAATTTATAGAATATCGACCTTTTCGATAAATCGATATAAGCGTTCTTTTTAAGGCTCTAGCTCGGATATTTTTTTGACTACCGAGCCAAAATGTTATACATGTATTGAGCATCATAAAGGAATGTTCACTATTGAATTTGAAAAAATTTTATTTTGAGTTTATGGAATTTGAAATTTGTCACAAAAATTGTACGGACATTTTTAAGACTACCTTGTGCAATTTGTGTCGAACTTTTAAAATTTCGGGATAAATATTGGTATATAGATGAAACTTCATTGAAGGACGACAGGGGTCGAATTTAGTGATAATCGATAAAATGGTTGGGATTTTATGACATTTCAAATTTAAGAAAAGCTGGCAGGTTGCTTCCTCAAAATTTCACACAATATTCAAAGCATTCTCCACGAGATAGCAAAAATGAAGAAAGATATAGCTCCTTATCGAGGAGGCTTTTTGAGCATTGGGTGAATTTTCGAGGAAGCAACCTACAAGGTTCAACTTGCAGCAGTTTTTCGATTGTCATTTTTTCATCAAGTAGACAATACTCTTCAGCAAAAAATTTAGTGAATAATGTACAAAATCGCTGTATCCCATCAAGGTTGACACGCTATAAATGGTGTTTTCAATCAAAGACAAAATAAGAACCGGAAATAATGTGCGAATATATGTCGATATCATACTTATATTACAAAAAAAAAACATACAAATTATGAATAACGAATTAGTTAAAAAATGTATTTTACATAAAAAACATTAAAAAAATGTTGAATATATATTTTCAACCGTACACCGTACTAAACAAATAATACCAATACCTTCTCCCCATTACATACTACATATGTAATGAAAAAATAAAAAAATGATTTCAAAGAAAATGATGTTCACAGATACGAGGTCTGTTAAAAAAGTATCGCGAATTTTGAATTTCCGCGGGCTACGTATGTTCGATTTTCGATTTTTTTGTGGCGTTAGGTTGGTACTCATGTCCCTCACTTATGCTGAAAAGACCGGCCATTTTGAATGTTTAGTTAATCGTTGACAGCTGTTTTGGTTAGACGTGTTTTGGCTTGTCTTCGATTTTTGCCTATTCCAAAAAAGCAGCTTCCATTGCGATGATTGAGCTTCGGTTTCCACGTGATAACCATAAACCCACGATTCGTCACCAGTTATGACCCTCTGGAGCAAATTTGGGTCGTCGCGGACCGAGTCCAATAGCTCCTTAGCAATGTTAACGGGACACTGTTTTTGTTCGAAATTGAGCAATTTTGGCACGAATTTCGCGGCGACCCGTCTCATGCCCAAATCATTGGTAAACATTGCACGAGCCAATCGATATGTTTAGTTCCTCAGTAACTTCTCTAACGGTGATTCGACGATTGACCAATATTATTTTCTTCACTTCATCAATGTTTTCGTCTGTTGTTGATGTGCTCGGGCGTCCGGAACGCATTTCGTTGTTCGCATTTTCTCGGCCCTCTGAGAACATATTGTACCACCGATAAACTTTGCTTTGGTCCAAGGTATCTTTACCATATGCCATAGTCAACATTCGGAATGCGTCCGCGCACTTAATTTTGTTTTTCACACAAAATTTCTTACAGATTCTTTGATCCATTTTTTGGAATAGGCAAAAATCGAAGACAGGCCAAAACACGTCTAATCAAAACAGCTGTCAACGATTAACTAAACATTCAAAATGGCCGATTTGTTCAGCATAAGTGAGAGACATGAGTACCAACCTAACGCCACAAAAAAAATCAAAAATCGAATTTACGTAGCCCGCGAAAATTCAAAATTCGCGATACTTTTTGAACAGACCTCGTATGTCACGAATCTTCGCCTAAATTATAATACGTAAAATGGCGCGAATGTAGAGGACCACATAAATGAACATTTCCTGGTGTTCTCTGAGCTCATTTTTGCAGACGACGAATAGAAACAAAAAATAAAACAAGAAGAAGAGAATTTGTGCCTGAAGGGATCGGCGATATGGTGCCTATCAGGAGTCACAATTTGGGGGAGGGTTAACACACCCACACATACGGAAACGTGTTTCGCAATAGTTAAGGGGAATGAAAAGCCCCGGGATATAAGAGTCAACTATACGAATAGAAAAGACGAAGAAGAGCCAAGTTTACGAGGTCTCTAAGAATTTATAGTGACAACCGACATGGCTTTAAATTTAAGATGTGTATTATCGTTCTTCTCACGTTATATTCAACTCACACACGGAGAAAAATGACGAAATCTCGTTGTAGAGCGAATTTTCTTTTTTTTTCATCTTCTAGAGGGCAAAAGGGCTTTTTTACGATCGCTTGTCAACGATTTTGTGCTAAAGAGTCTCTGACGACGTCGTGTCACAAACGCAACTCTCATATAATGTGGGAGAAAAACACGTACGATTTGTATGTTGAGACTCTGCAAACGAGTATAAATATATATTTACTACAGAATACGTTTGCGTACTACCCATGTGCACCATAAATGAACGCTCGATATCGACAGCCAATTGTTCACACCTCGAGCTCTATACCTAGCAAAGAATTTCTCTGCCATTACTGGGTACACGTTAGACTCACGATATGTCGAAAATTGAGGGATAAATCGATGAATTTTATAACACAATGGAAAAAGAAAAAAGTTGTCGCGGATTGTATTATTTTTACTCGATAAACGGAGAGTTTGGAGTTTTTCTTACAAAAATCAATGACTCGTTCATTTTTAAATGAAATATTTTATTAATTTATCAATTATTTATTTATTTCTTGATTTATTGATGAAATATTGTGCGAACTAAAGATTTCTTACTCTTTTAATTCCATAACAGAGGAATTTTGCTATGGGAAGATATTTTCTCATTGGGATCATTTCAGAAAATGGACTTATTATTAATTTAAGGGTTCGACACGGAAAAACGAAACCCTTATTTATGATGCAACTTGGTTGTCTTTCTCTACTGGTGTCACAGGCTTCTAAATCCTAAATAGTTCACCCTATCGATATGAAATTTGCCATGATGCTACAGTGATGTGTTTAGCAGATGGCCTAGTTATTTAAAAAAAGCTCGCGAATTCTACGGGGTCGAAATGTGAACTAAAACAAAAAAAGAATTTCTATCGTGGCAAGTGGAGTATCGTTTGGAAGTGTTTACTCCAAGGACTGCGAAAATATTTTTGTTGTTGTTTCTTTTTAGAATTCCGTACCGGAAAACGGAACCCTTATCGTAAAGCTCGGTTGTCTGTCCGTCCGTCCGTCTGTCACAGGTCTCTAACTCCTAAACGGTTTCACGAATCAACTTAAAATTTGGTATGTAACTAAAGCGCTTTTTTTCGAGGTGCCAACTTCGATCAATAATAATAATAATAAACTATTAAATTTTATCAAAAAAATTTTTTTTTGTATCTTTAATATGTAAATAACAACATCCTAAATATCCAAAACGATTCATTTCCATTTTCCTACAAAAAAACGCCCTCCAAAAAAGACATGAAAATCGGCTTAAGTTACCAGACTACTACCTTAACATGGGAGATCGCCGAAGCCGGTCACCGAACACGTGTCCACTGCTGTCGGTTTAATTCGTTTATTTATTTATTTATGAAATATCGTGACGCATGAACGTCCCGATTCTTTTTTATACAGATTTTCCATTTAGGAAGCTAATATTTTATTGTTCCTTATATTTTTTTATTTTTTATGTAACAGTTTTGAAAACATCAAAACTGTTATAACAAATGGGAAAAAAAACAACTTACTAATTACAAATGTAATTGATTAATCGTATATGGATTGTTTAATCAATTTACTGATGAAAAAATAGCTATGAATAGCTATGAATAGCACAACACTTTTGGATACTCTGGCGTGCGAAAATGATTACGCGATAACTAAAAAATTGATGGATTGTGTCGTGCATCATAGAGGGATCAAAAAAACCTGTGCGGTCTAGAGGCTTTTCTTCTTTTTATTTAATAAACGGGAACGTTCGCGTACAGCAAGCTGTTGTCTCGTCGACTCCGTGGAATGATGAAAGTATTTACTACTTTCTGCAAAGCTTTTTTTAGAACTGCTATTAAAAGGAGTACGTTTCGCTTATCAATAAAAAAATGTAACTAATTAACGATGTCTTTCTCATTAATTTATCAATCAACCAGTCGAGGTATGTCGTTCCTTTTTATTCTGATTTCGATGATTTTTCATTCGCGTTGATTCGCCAGACGATGGAAACGAGCGAGAAAATCGAACATGAAAAGCGTGTGCGTACGACAGCTTCACTCGAGTAATGTGAATCAAAGAGAGGCTTACGAGGGCTCTCGAGGGTTATAGCCGGAGAAAGCTGGAGAGTCAAGTGTGTCTCGAGCGAGAGAGAAGGAAGAAAGGAACGTTAAACTTTTTCGATTTTTTTTTTCCATTTTCATATAAAATGCTTGACTTTTCGACGAACACCGCGTTGCGATTCGGAATAAGCGGATAATTTCCAATAGAATAGGAACTCAAAACGTTATAAAACACGACACAAATTAATTTTCACTTTTTCAGAATTGTAAAAATATGGACATTTTCAAATGGCCATAACTTTGTTTCTATGAACGATTTTCGCTTGTTTCGACGGTTTTGTATCGTGTCGTGAGTTGACTTAGAAAATGCTGTCTAATTTTTTCCCGATATCTCAATTTTTATACCATAAAGACCACTTTCGCATTCGTGGAAATTAAATCCAATGAGGTATGCACGATAAAATATACGGAAATTGATGGTGCGACTTGACAAATTTGTGAAAGATCAAAAATACTTCATGGCTCAATGAACCGAATTGTCTTCTAAAGTTTGAACGGCTACGAAGAAAATGAACAGAGAATGGAAAGCCCAAGTGTATCGGAAAAAAAAACTACAGAGATTTTATCGCACTAACACATTTTTAATTAGAATGAAAAAAAAACGATTTTTTTACTTCCTTCAGGACTCTATCTCAACGTATTTTTCTTCCCTATCACGCCTAGGGTCGTATTTTAAGATTTCTAATGATTGCCTTAATCACTTTCGGGATTCGATTTTTTTTTTAACTTAAAAGATAGACTCCATGAGGTGAACGTTCAATTCCCTACAAATACAAACTTTTAAGCCCCCTTAATTTTTTATTTAACTGTAATTTATTTCTTTACAGGTAGCTTAGATGATCGTCGAATAACAGGTGGCTGTTTTGACGTGGAACGGCTCATATATAGAGAAAATAAAATCGATATGAAAGATAAATTCACTGTGGCACCCTCCATGATGGTATTAGATCTGACTGGCCAAATAAACCACAGCCCGCCCGTGCAATTATGTGAATCCTTAAAGGGGGAAATAGGATTAGACGGTTAAAAAAATCGATTTTTTTTTATTTCATAAATTGTTAGTAAAACTATTGAAAAATATGTTCCCAATATTTTAAATGAAAATTCCGACTCATTCTATTGTTATAAACCATTAAAGTGAGTAGCTCTCCTTCAGGCCCCGAGCGCGTTATTTTTTCAAACACATTTTTCTGAAAACGACTTTTTTTGAACTTGCGTACACGCTAGTTTGAAAAGTTTTCAACCAATCGTTTTGAAATTTGGCCGTTACTTTCTTCATAGTATTGCGCTCTATATGAACCTAAAGTCGGAATATTATCATTATTAAAATAATTGTGTTTGCAAATAAAGTTGTAAAAAATGGCAAAAAATCATGCTTTTTTGTTTTGACCCCTGTAAAAAATTCAATTTTCTATTTTTTTGATAGCATTTAGGTTCATATAGAAGAGAGACATATGATAAAAGTAAATTCCAACCTCGTTTGATTTCAGATGAAAGTTGCGGCTTCCAGAATGTACGCAAAATTCTGCGTCTGATTGTGACCTGCAATATGGGGTCGCTAATATCTTCGGTGTTTTTCAAGGAAATTCTTCAAAAATTTTATAGTATATACTTAAATATATGAATAAAATATTCTCAAAGTTTCAATAAATTATATTCATTTTTTATACTATTAAAAAATGCATGAAAATCATTGAGAAAACGCTGTCCTAACCCTATTTACCCCCTTAAAGATGCAATTCCCCAAAAATCCTTCTGGAATAATTGACTGGCTCAAAAAAAATTTACGACAACAACTCAGCTTATATAAAAAAAAAAACCATTTTGCTTTCTCGTAGAGAAAACTTTGTTTTCGTGAACAAATTTCTCTTTTCATATTATCATACCAGACTGTTTTAAATGTCCAAAATAGTCAGAAAATCATATTTAGAAAAAATCGTCTGGTTGTAAGTGTGTATGGGTTTAGTTTGGTTTGGTTTGCCTAAAAAGTCAAATATGGGTATAGCTTGAGAACGACTCGACAGGTATTGTTCCAACTTCGCCCACATCTTCAGCACAACTTTCCTTTAATTTTTAACATTTTTGGAAAAGTTTATAACGACTTTGACTAGTGATAAAATGTTTGTTATTGCTTTAACTTTCGTAAATTTTGAGATACCGAGAATTTTTTTTTTATAATCAGAACATTATTAAAGTATGGTTGGTATTGAATTTGGCAAAAATCGGTTGGAGCTTTCGCTTGTTATAAATTTGGGAATTTTTCGAAAAACGACTATGGTCGCTCTAACTTCCGAAATTTTTGAAATCGTATCATCAAAGGATATTTGGTATTGAATTATCCGAGAACCGGTGGAAGGGTTCAAATTTAATGCAAGTTCAATTTTTTTTTAATTCTCCACAAAAAGTCCGTGATCATTCTAACTGCCGCATATTTTAACATATATGACTAATTTTTTTTACACGAACAGAGTATAGTAAAATGATATTTGGTATTGAATTTAGTAAAAATCGGTTAAAAAGTTCAGATTTAATGAAACTTTGAATTTTTGTTTTTTTTTTAAAAACGTTTGTACTTGTTGAAATCGAAATCAGAAAAAATGCAAATTAGGAAGGGTTCAAATTTAATGCAATTTCGATTTTTTTTTAAATTCTCCACAAAAAGTCCGTGATCATTATAACTGCCGCTTAATTTAGGATATATGACTAATTTTTTTGACATGAATAGAGTGTAGTAAAATGATATTTGGTATTGAATTTAGTAGAAATCGGTGAAAAGGTTCAGATTTAATACAACTTTGAATTTTTTTTTCTTTCTTTTTAACGTTTGTACTTGGTGAAATTGAAATCAGAAAAAAATGCAAATTAGAAAGGCAGCAGTGTGCAAATTTGAAATTCGCACATTGCTCACTCATTATTTCATCTCACTCACAAAGCATCCTCTATGAGGAAGATAAAATTGAAAAACTAACTTTGCTCATAGCGGGAAAATGTTGAGCAAGTTATAACGAGGAAGCAATACGCAAATTTTTTTTTATAAAGTGTTAGTTTCGTAAATTTAACCGACAATCACTTTTAGCGTGATGCGCGAATTCGAATCTGTGTTGTGTTTAAGGGGTCACATACCCTTGACATTTTCAAAAAATCGATTTTTTTTTACACCTTTTATTTTTTTATACTTTTAACATATTTTGAAAAAAAAACTTTTAAGAAAATTCCACTCCATTACAAAGTTATAGCTGGAATGGGAGAGTAGCCGTAAGTTCACGTTGTACATACCAAAAACTTTAAGGTAGTAGTCTGGTAACTTAAGCCGATTTTCATGTCTTTTTTGGAGGGCGTTTTTTTGTAGGAAAATAAAAATGAATCGTTTTGGATATTTAGGATGTTTTTATTTACATATTAAAGATACAAAAAAAAATTTTGTTGAAAAAATTTAATAGTTTATTATTATTATTATTATTGATCGAAGTTGGCACCACGGAGTTGGCAGCCCGGGTCCTAACTTTTTTTCTACCGAACCGATTGCTTTCAAATTTTAACAGGCTACTCTACACACTTATAGTTCTCGTCGGAACCACCGAGAAATTTTTTCACTCCTAACTTTGTATTTTACAACCCCTTCTTTGCTAAAGTCCTTTTATTTTAGCAAAGAAGGGGTTGTAAAATAAACAGTTAGGGGTGAAAAAATTTCTCGGTGGTTCCGACGAGAACTATAAGTGTGTAGAGTAGCGTGTTAAAATTTGAAAGCAATCGGTTCGGTAGAAAAAAAAGTTACGACCCGGACTGCCACTTCGAGGTGCTAACTTCGATCAATAATAATAATAATAATAAACTATTGAATTTTTTCAAAAAATTTTTTTTTTGTATCTTTAATATGTAAATAAAAACATCCTAAATATCCAAAACGATTCATTTTTATTTTCCTAGAAAAAAACGCCCTCCAAAAAAGACATGAAAATCGGCTTAAGTTACCAGACTACTACCTTAAATGCGTTTTTCTTGAAACTATTTTTGTAGACGGTGTCAGCACAATAACTCAGGCAATTTTTCATATTTTTTAACTTTTTTTTTAATCTTGATAATTATTTTCTCTATAGTCTGACGAGAGATTTTTAAAATTTTTTGGCTGAACAATTTTGTATAAATTATTAAACACTAATTTTTTTTTTTAATTCCATACTAAAGTTTGAAATATTGTCATTTCTTTATTTTTGAAAAAAAAAACAAAAAAATCCGTCCGGCAGACTATTACGAGTACATTATTTTACTAGATTCGTTTGTATTTTTGCAGATTGGATAATTTTTGGTGAAGTTATGATGCCGACAAAGAGGCGCCATGGTTTTCATCAGTAGTTCATTTATACCCGTAAAAATAATGTTGATAGTAAAAAAAAAAATTTTTAATTTTTTTTCTTTTAGCTGAAAAGTTAATAAAAAATGTGAAATCAACAATTTAATTTATCTTTCATCATAATAACCTTTATAATAATTTTTCAAATTTACTTGGTTTTCAGCGCGCGCAGCGATATGTGAGCCCTTAAGGATTAAATCGAAAAATGTTAGGGCAAATACAAACGTTTATTGAAATATTCGAAATTGCAAATTACCCCTCTCTACAATTGCTCGAACTAAAAATCGTTACACTTCACATGGAATGGTTCATATACAAAATATAAATAGATTAATTCTCACACTGATATAACCACTATTAAATCGTTTTATTCCAACTTGCCTTCGTCGTCCATGATGGTCTCGAAAGATTTTTCGTATCTGAGACTCTTGCTCGTGAACTTTAACACACGACTATGAGCAAAAAATTTCTTTTCCTCTTATCCCAATTTACGATTTCTCGTTGTTAAATTTTGCACTTTAGTGTGTTTACTTTTGACTGTTTGTTCGATGGTACTTGATAAATTTTCGTCGCAACGTCTAAACTGCCCGTAATTTGAATTAAACTGTAAAAATCATTTACAAAAATTAAAAAGAAAATGCATAACTTTTAATCTTTAATCAATTGTTCTCTTTTTCTTTGCACGTTCTTTTCTTTTCTTCTGTTCATTTTCCGATTTAATAAGAGTGCATTTCCTTGTAAAAACTCAGGCAAATGATTCGGGCAGTGAGCATTAAAACACAATCACTTGATTCACTTGTGAAACGAGTTTGGAAAAGGTTTCGATTATAGTTAACGAGTATAAAATGCCGAACACTGTGCGGTACGAAAAATAAGATTGGCCGAGCTTCACGAAAATAAGCGCGATGACTAAAATCGAGAGTCTCGCGAACACACGCGTTTGCGAGACCAAAATAAATGCAATTTTATGAGAAACTTTGTGGCAAACTTGACACTGTCGAGTATCAACGCGAAAATTACGCCGTTAGCGAGTTCTTTTTCAAAACACGATTAATCAAATCAAAACAATACTTTGCTTAAAGACCAACATCGTGGATTTGTTTTTTATTTTTGTTCCGAAACTTTGTTTCGTATTTTGTATGTTTTTTATTTTCACGATCTCTCGCGGGAAGCGACTTTTCGTATGCCCCTTAGCGCGACCGCGTCGCCTGCTCAACTGGTGGCACAAACGAGTCTGGCACGCGCGAGAACCGAACGAGGAATTTGTCTCGCGCACGCACACATCGCACGCGCCCTCGAAAAGCTCATCTTGCAAGCTTTTCTTACCCTATGGAAACTTCGCGGATAACTTTCCAAAAGTTGCCCACGCGTACGAACATGAGGAATAAATCTTTTTATTTTCTCACAGAGGAGAGCTATGTTTTCATGAAAACAAATTGTATTTTTAATGTAATTGCATTGAAAATATTCCAAAATATCGAAAAATCGCATTTAGGAAAAATGCCCGGATCGATGCGTGTGTGATAAGGGGTGAAAACTTGAAATAGCTGTAATATTGAATTGGTTTGAGGTATCGGGCTGAAATTTGACACACAAGTGAATCGGTAAAGACTCTTTGTTCCCTAAGATTTTTTGAACGATTCAACAACATGTTTGGATTATATATGATTTTGAAGATTCTCACAAATGTGTGTTAAGAGCATAACTCGTGTAATTTTCGAGTTATCGGGCTAAAACTTTTCTCACAAATAGACTGTTATCAAATACTGTTCGTTATTGAATTTGGAGAAGATCGATCGAGGCGTTTCAAATTTATAAAATATCGAATTTTTGGAAAAATCGATACGTTTGTTAAGACTCGTGTAAAACTTGGCTTATCCGGCTAAAACGTCGTACATCGATTGGGTACCTTGAAAGGATATTTCGTATTAAATTTCAACAAAATTCGGATGAGGCGTTTTAGATTTATGAAATTTTCAAGTGTTGACAAAATCGCTACAGTTCTTTGTCGAGACGTATAATCTTTTAGTTATCGAACAAAAATTCCGTATATCCATTGGGTACCATCGAAGGATGTTTGACTTTGGAAAAAATCGATCGACGCGTATTGAATTAAGGGTGTAGTTAGATTTAGGACTACGTTTTTTTAGTGATTTTCATGAATTTTTTTAGCAAGAAAGGAATGTATATAATTTATTGAAATTTTGATAACATTTTATACATGTATTCAGATAAATATTGTAATATTTTTGAAGCATTTCCTCGGAAAATATGCGCTGGCACCCATCGGAAGTCACCATCAGACGTAGCTGTTTGTGTACATTCTGGAGGACACTGTTTTCATCTGAAATCAACAGGATTTCAAATTTACTTTAAGGACATATCTTTCTTCTATGTGAACCTAACTTCCCTCGTTAACAAAAAATCATAAATTTTTTAAATAAAGCTGTTTTGTTTAAACACCTCTAAAAAAATGTAATTTTCAATTTTTTTTAGGGAAGTTAGGTTCAAACAGAAGAAAGACATGTCCTTAAGGGGTGAGATGCAGTCAGCGGAGCGAAAAAGGAGTTTTTTCAATCATTTTTTTTTATATTAATTAAGTTCATTTCATAAAACTAATTACACAGAGTGTAATTAGTTTTATATACACAGAGTGTATCATGTTTTAACTTGACTTTGGCAAAATTACAAAAAAAAAATTAATTATTTATAAAAATATCGCTATCTTTGTGGACCCCCTTTTCCAAGTAACGCTTCGCGGTGACCATCATAAAATTTTACTGGATCATCTAAAATCAAAAAACCAAATAGAAATCATTAGTTTAATAATAAATCTATTCCTCAATCGTAGCTTTTTTTTTATTAACAAAATGGCGACTTTTGACAGAAGACTCGCAATTTTCGACCAAAAAATCATTCGTTTATTGTCTAAAAAAAAAGTAATTTTTAACAGAAATCGAAAACCTACGATCAAGGACTAGTTTTTAATGGTATTAATAAGCAGTAAAAATTTCATCAAAATCCATCGAGTGGTTGTTGAATTATAGTGGTCACCGACTTGAAAAACATAGTTTCGAGAAAAACGCGTTTAAAGTTTTTCGATGTAGATACGGTATTATATTTTCGTAAAATTATGAGCTCGATGGATGAAGCTAAACTTTTTTAATGTATTTTGATTCACTGAATTCGAATATCACAATATTTTGCCGAAAAGGCGAGCATTCAATTGTTTATAGCCAATTGTTTAAACAATTTTTCAAAAAATCATAGTTTTTCGGGATGATTTATTTTTTTTTTATATTTTGGGCAATTTCGAAACGAAAGTATTCTCTATGAAAACTTGCTAAAGCTCATAGTTTTTGAGTTATAAATTTTTGAAAATTTCTGAAAGAGTTTTCCAATTTTACACTTGATTTATATATAGAAATACTAATCAAACAATTACTTACATCGAATCATCAATTCCTGACCCATAAAACGGGACTTCTGCCGATGTAGAAGCTTCCAAAATATCTATTTGCCGTTGTCTTCGAAGCATTCTGCCTTCACGGGTATTGTCGTTAGCGCGTTTTTCAGCCACGTCTATACGCTGAGAATCTGTTCTTTCTGTGCACTAATTGTGGGATACCCTCCACTAATTGTGGGATATCTCGGAAACTATTAATCGGATTAACTTGAAATTTTCAGAGAATATTTCCGAAACATAATACTTCAAGAAAATGCAAAAAAAAAAGGAATCGATTTTTTGAAAATTCTAACTGCATCTCACCTCTTAAAGTAAATTTGAAACCCTATTGATTTCAGATAAAAACTGTGGCGTCCAGAATGTACACAAACAGCTACGTCTGATGGTGACCTCCGATGGTTGGCAGCTCATATTTTTCGATAAAATTCTTCAAAAAAATTACGATATTTATGGCGTTTAAAGGATCTACTTGTAATTTGCTTCGAACTTTTTAGATTTTGGGGTAAAATTGTGTATATAGATAAAATATCGGTAAATATGGAGCAAAGGGGACCCCCACTTCCGATTGACTTGCCTTTAATATATGTTGTGTAGGGACCCTTCCTGAACAACTTTTTCCTTTGACACAATTGAGGGTCGTTATTTATTAAAAAGTTATTAACAAATAAAGTTAATAATTCATATAGCTATTTTCCTTATACCAGCCAGTCCTAATCATCTTGTCCTCCATATTTGTTGTTACGAATACACCCCTGAGTAGCATACAAAAAGTTTTATCCGTCGCTCATTGTTTGTTAAAAAGTTATTAACAAAAAAAGTTTCATAAATCAAACATGAACTACTTGTTCTAGTGTATGATGAACAGCACACGCATGAGAGGGGGGGGGGGGCTGAGCCCCCCTGCAATCCTCCACTCACCAGCCCAAAGACAAACCAAAAACAACCCAAAAACAGCCCAAAAACAACGCAAACAAACATATAAACAAACAATTATTTGTTCTATTCATTATTTATATTTGTTTGTTTTTTGTTTGGTTTGGATTTGTTTGTTTATTGGGTTTGGGTTTGGTTTGGATTTGTTTGTTTATTGGGTTTGGGTTTTTAGTTTGTGTTTGTTTTGGATTTGGGTTTTGGGTTTGTTTGTTTGTTGGGTTTGTCTGTTTGTTTCTTTAAGTTACTGGGGTTGTTTTGGGTTGTTTTTGGTTTGTCTATGGGCTGGTATGCGGTGGGGGCAGGGGGACCGCAGCCCCTCCGGTCATACGTGTACTGGCCACCATGCAAGTATTTCATATTCTATTTATGAATTTTCTTTTGTTAATAACTTTTTAACAAACAATGAGGACGGATAAATCTTTTGGTATGTTACTCAGGGGGGTATTCTTAACAACACATGTGAAGGACAAGATGATTGGGACTGGCTGCTATAAGGAAAATAGCTATATGAATTATTCACTTTATTTGTTAATAACTTTTTAATAAATAACGACCCCCAATTGTGTCAGAGGAAAAAGTTGTTCAGAAAGGGTCCTTAGACAACATATATTAAAGGCAAGTCAATCGGAAGTGGGTCCCCTTTGCTCCATATTTACCAAAATATCATTTAAGGATTATTGGGATCAAATGCCGCGAAAATCGATGAAACGGTTGCGATTTTATGAAATTTAAGATTATTCGAAAAATTTGAGTTTTACAATATAGAGAAAAATTTACAATGCTCAAAATTTGCTCGATGAAGAAGCCAAAATTGAGGATGATGTTGTTCTTTATAAAGGAGACTTCGAGCATTGTGTGAAATTTCGACGAAGCAACTTGCAGCTTTTTTCGTTTTTTCTATAAAAAAAAAAAAAAAAAAAAAAAAAATAGGGAACGATTCTTGTAATATAGATTTGTTAAAAAATATGAATTTCATATACACATGCTGTGGAGGTCGGCATCGTCAATTACAATTGTTATTAAATTCCTCCAATTTTGTGAACTTAATTCAAAACCACCAAGTCCAATGGAATTTCGGATTAGTGTGAAATAAATTACAAGCTCCTGCTATAATTTGCAATTTCTAATTGTCATTCTCATCTATAACGATCTGTGACCAGTATTGTAAAAATTGTAAAAAAATAATGAATGCGTCAGGTGCCACTACCAAAATAATATATAATGAAGCAGTCACTATTGCTCATTACCAAAATATCGAAAAATGCGTGTATCGT
The DNA here is from genome assembly GCA_958009045.1 of Oxytorus armatus. Lineage (NCBI taxonomy): Eukaryota > Metazoa > Arthropoda > Insecta > Hymenoptera > Ichneumonidae > Oxytorus > Oxytorus armatus. The sequence goes on from OY253748.1 coordinate 13,713,178, forward strand.
CATTATCCATTACCGAAATAACACATTGTGTATCAACGTCATTACTGATTACCAAAAAATAATTAATAACGACCGACAACAGTGGACGTGAGGCCATTGCACGGCTCTGACGATCACCAAAGTTAAGCAGCTTTGGCCGTGGCTATTACATGGATCGGTGACCACTTGGCCATGCACTAGCTGGCGCGCCGACTGTTGAGCGGCAGTGCAGTTTTATTGAGTTTCCGATGTAGTAAGTACAACTCAGTCAAAACAAAGTTGTCTGCATCGGCACAGGTTTTCCGTAGGTTCCCTGTGCCCACGGCAAATGCGAGACAGTGTAGCTCAGACGTCTGCGGGCGCAATGGCAGTTAGGAAAGAATGGAATTAGGAAGGGCCATACGTAAAAACCTCGGAAGGGTTATAAAAAAATAAAAACATAATTAATAACAAAGCACTCACCATTACCAATTCCCAAGATAATGGATAATAATGCACTCATCGTTACAAAAAAAAATGGTTAATTGATCGGTCATCATTACCCATTCACAAAATAATTCATAATTGATTGATTACCCATTAACAAAATAATGGGAAATATTGTCGATGGAATTCCATTAATGATTTTTCATATAATGGATAATAAAATCGATAGAGTATTTTCAACCCTATCTCTGGCCGGCCGATCGAGTCAAAAGTCTTCAAATAGTGATGAACATTTTCAAAGGTCACTTGTAGCTCCTTCTGGCGTCAAAGAATGTAATACAGAAATGATAATGTGTTCTACGATCGATTGAGAAAAAAAGATCAGTTTTATGGCAATAATGCTACAGGGCAACATTTTGTGATTTTTTAAAAATGTAGTCTAATTTTCAGTTGTGCAATTATTTTTTTTATACCAAATTTTCATACCAAATTGTTTGGGTTTGTTGAGAGAAGAAGCTACGTTAGCGTTCTATGCATTCATCTCGCTCCGCCGTGTGATTCGGGCGGTAATTTGTAAAATGTTAACCATAAGTTATCGTACGAGTAGTAAATGTCGTCTGGAAGTTAATTATAAGTTATAAAGCGTATAAAAGTTTATAGATAACTTCCAGACATTTTGCACCTCATTAAATAACTTTTGGATAACTTTATGAAAATTAGTGCCTTGGGAATGCTAATAATGCTATATGCTATTTCTCTTGCAACCCCATTCGTGTTTCACTTATCACGAGGTTGCTCATTCATCCGGAAAGTAGTCAAATGAATGTCACATTTTTTAAAATCGTTTTTTTAATCTATCGTTATCAATTAATTGAAATGCGTTTATAGTGATTCATTGATTATTCAATAGTCACACTTATTCGTTTAGTTGTGTTTTTTGCTTTCCACAATATTTCACAACAATGGTGCCATTTTTATTATCATTAACTCGTATTGCTTGTTGGAAGAGTTTTACTAATCCGGCGAGGATAAAATTTATATTACCATTCCTTGATTGTAAGATACTAGCTGAACCGGCGAACTTCGTACCGCCTAACAGTCAATGAATGTCGTTTCAAATTTTAGCTAAACTGTATTTAAGATTTTATTAACGTAATAAAATGAATACTAAAAATGTATTAAGTTGAATAGTTTATTAGGATAATATACAGGGTGAGGCACTAACTGTTGCCACGTAGAATAACTCCGAAAGTACGATAGTAGTAGAAAATTTTTTGAAACACAAGTTGCATCGGACAACGGGGGCTATCATATGGCGTTAGTTTTTTGTTGCTAGATGGAGTCGCATCGGAGATTTCAAGAACAACTTTGTTTTTTTAGATAGAATGGTATGTTTTGGTACTTATTTTCTGATATGGGCTATCGAGACGAATCCAATGATATTAAAAAAAAAAAATTTTGATTTTTTTTATTAAATTTTTTTTTTTTTAATTTACTTATTTTTTTGAGGCAAAAAAGTGAGATGAACTTTATTTACAGAAGGGGTTCCAATTACCATTGGAATCAATGCAGTACTGCAATCTCCTTATCACGGATTGTGTAGAATTTCTTATCACTTCTATTCACTGCTCTAACAATTCTCTCTCGCATATCATCAGGCGTAGTTGGACGTTCTTTATAAACAACATCTTTCAAATACAACAACAAGAAAAAATCCAGAGGCGTCAAGTCTGGCGAACGAGCCGGCCACGATACAACTCCTCCGCGTCCAATCCAACGATTTGGAAATTTCCTTTGCAACTCATTTCTAGCTATCAGCGAAAAATGTGCTGGACACCCATTGTGTTGATACCACATTCTGTTCCTTGTTTTTAAAGGTATTTCTTCCAATAACGGACCTAATGTTTCTTGAAGGAATGTGGTGTACTTCCTACCATTAAGATTTCCTTCGATGAAATAGGGGCCTATAATTTTGTCCTCAATGATCCCACACCAAACATTCACTGACCACGGTTTTTGGTGTGCAACTGGCCGCAGCCAATATGAATTTTCAAAAATTCAAAATTTTTTAAAACAAAAAAAAATCAAAAAAAAAATCAAAAAAAACATCATTGGATTCGTCTCGATAACCGCTACCAGAAAATGAGTACCAAAACATAGCATTCTATCTAAAAAAACAATGTTGACCTTGAAATCTCCGATGCGACTCTACCTAGCAACGAAAAAATAACGCCATATGATAGCCCCCGTTGTCCCATGCAACTTTTGTTTCAAAAAATTTTCTACTACTATCGTACATTCGGAGTTATTCTACGTGACAACAGTTAGTGCCTCACTCTGTATATAAAGAAAATAAAAATTCAATAAAAGTACAAAAATCAAGTATTTCAATGGCGTGTGAGCAAGACATTTGCTTTATTGAAGCTATGTATTTTGCTGCATGGGTAGCTCTCGGGTTGATTCTCTTCAGTGAAGCACCTTGTGATATACGACATTTTTCGTATTGTTATCAGGCGCAAGAACAAATAAAGCGGATGGTTTGTCGACACGTGAACATGCCACGTACAATTGACCATGAGAAAAACATGCCCCCTAACCTGCCCTGCCTGCAACCTAATTTATTTAAAAACTCATTTTATTCATAATTTTTTTTCCGCGAATTTTTCAGATATTTTAATAGTTTATCTGCTATTTGGGGCGGAGACGAATCCAACAAATCAGAGATCATTAAAATCGGTCCAACCGTTGTTGAGTTATAAATGGTGTAACTAACCTGACATTGTTTTATATATTAAGATATTCCATTTTATTTGAACTCTGTTTCATTTATAATTGATCCCTGTTATCAATAGCATGTTCTTCAATTGCCGTGGTTACGATAAGAGTATCTGCGTCCTCAAATGCCTGCTCAACTTTTGCAAAATAACGGCGAAGCATTTGTAAAAAGTTATCCTTATTTGTGTCTCTTGCAAGAAACTGCTCTTGGCTAACTTTTGGAGCTGTCGTTTCATCGAATGTAAATTCTGGCGATTGGTTATTTCTGGAATGTCGTACTGTTTTCGAAGTTATGGTTCCTGCGATACTCATGTCATTCGGGTAACCGTCGAATATAATTGTGACATTCTCTCCAAAGTGTTGTTGCACGTACGTAACATATTTCTGGCAGATGAGGTCAAATGTTCCAATACGACCCCATGATTCGACTATCGAAGCATCATCTCGTGTGGCTGAAGAATCTCGAGAACTCGATGAGTATTCCGAGGAGGAACACTTTGAACCAGGACCATCGAAACGAAGAAAAATATAAATATAAAAAATGGACCTCCTTTAATTGTTAGTTTTTACAAAACAAAAAAAAAGTATTTGCATAAATTTCATATGTGTGATTTATAATTTTTCTGGTTTATTTATTTATATTGTACCTCAATAATTCCCTCAACAACCGTTAATCCGTTATGACATATGAATACAACCGGGCGAGCTACGAAATCGAAACTGCGCACGGACTTACCGACTTTACGGCGCGCTAAAAGTCGTAATATTTGTCTAAAAAAAAAATAAAAAAATAACATTGCAGGTATTAACATACTCTACAAGTTTGATAATGGACATTTTTTCGATATCTATCACGAGAAAGAAGAAAACAGCAAAAAACTAATTTCACTATCTGAATTTTTTACTTTCTCGTTCGATATCCCAACAACGATGAACGGTAGGTGAAAAATGTATATGACCTAAATTGTAGAGCGTAAAAAAAGCAACAAAAAAATATCCCATCGCAATTTTTGTATGACGACGGAGAGCCGAATGATTGCAAACAATAAAAATTTAACCCTGTTTTCAAGATGGCGGAGAATGCACATAGGAAATCTTGGTTGACAATTTGAAGTTAAGCTTTTCTAAGCCACCCCCTCCCCACAATATAAAAAAATCAGCTTTTTCGATTCACTTGTATTTCCAAATGTATATAATGACTGGACTATCCGTGGTGCGGGACGTAAGGCTCTAGGGTACGGGGCGTGTGGCGAGCTGTTCTTTCTCTGTGCCGACTTTTCACTCGCTAGATCGAGCAATTTTGGGCGACATAAAATTTGATTAACAATAAACAGGCGCTGTGAATTGTATCGATTTTTTTGCTAAGCACCCACCATCGTTCGATATTAGTAATAAAAGGATTTCCTTCTATTACTAATATCGAACAACCCCGCATGTCGAATAGTGGCTGATCCATAAGACCCTATGCATTGTGAGAGTGTGTTTGCGATTTGGAAAATGATTTTACCATTTGACATCGTGCACAAAACCATCGTACATTTTATATTTTGTATAATTTTTTCGTAAACAAACTGGTTCTAACGTCGACCACGGCGTTGAACCAACAAAACGTTTTGTTTTTTTTCCCGTTTCGAATCGGGGATAATTAATTGCCGATCGTATCATTCGTATGTACATTTGGAAACGAGCGATCGTCCATTCGTCATGTTTCGACATCACAGAAACTCCATTTCGCGCTCTATACCTACGAACTTCAGCTGTTCGGTGGGACCGTATCTGAAATAAGACGGAAAAAAAGAAAAGAAATAAAATAACGAATCGATGTTAGTAAAAATTCGGCGATACGATTACCAATAATTATTTCGAAATGATAAAAACATGTGTTGTCATTATTCTTGAGGAATGATCAATTTCGTAAGAATACTTCGTGAGGATTTTGTTCAATTTTTGTTTCTTCCTCACCTGTAGTCGAAAAACAATTCTTCGCCGGGTTGTATAGCTCTTTTAGCGAAAATTCCTATCCTATGATCACCGTTTACCATCATAACTTTGGCGTAACAATTTGGATTTATCGAGTGATTGGCGAATCTTATTTTGTTCCCTTTTCTCGTAGCGTCGACGACAAAATCGTTGTTGAGATTGAAGAGAAAGCTGCACATATACTTGTCGTAAACTTTTCCACGACGATCCGCCTCGTCCTGGCTTATTATCTCGCCGCAGTATTCCGATATAAATTCGTTCTTGCCCGCTGAATCCTTGAGAAATATACCCCAGCCGGCAACATCGGACGGTGCCATTAGAAGATGTTTGTCTGCAAAGTATACGTGAAGACGATTATTCGTGGGGATTTCTTTTTTGCCCTCTTCGAAGAATGATGTGAAATGTTTTTTTTTTCAGATATTCACGTCGTTATATTGAGTGTTTTGAATAGTCCGAAGATCACAACCTTGCGACGTTTAAACGGGCGGGGGTCAAATATCAGAGCGACCAACATTTGGAACGGCAGATATTTTTATATTAAAAAATTGCTAATAAAGAATAACGAGGGTGAAGTTTTTCGGAAAGTTAGTTTTTCGACAGATAGCCAAGTCGAATAACTGTTATTAAGAAACATTATTAATTCGAAAGTTCATTTACTCGAGAATATGTGTTCAGACAGTCTGTGTACTTTGAAAGTACAAAAAATAGACTTGAACGATGTAGAATTTTTATATTTCCAAAATAAAAAATAGTGAGTAGTTAATGTTTGTAACACCCAATATACTAAAAAGAAATATACTGAGCATAGAAATTTCGAAAGTGTTAAACTTGGACACGCAAGTAATTGATGGAACAAAATATCAAACATCAATATAAGAAACATCAAAATAGCGAACATTAAAGTACGTGGTACTTAGCACATTATGGAGATCATTTTTTGAGTTCACGTTAACAACACACAATCTACGAGCTTTACTGGAAGAGACCGAATTCGCCAAATTTGAACTTGATGTTGGCGATGGAATGTTAAGGGGGAACCCCACTGTGAGGGGCTCTAAAAAGGTAATTTTTAACGAATTTTTGTTTGCTATTTAATGAATTATTTCAGGATTGGGAGAATGGTATGTTCTTAGGGAGAACTTTGAAGTTGTTTTATAAAAATTTTCATTAAAAAATAATGAAATTTATAACAGTTATATAGAACAGAGTGCCGGCCCGTAAAATGTTTTTTTTTTACGGTGGAATGTTAAATTCGGTGTCAAAATGGCGAAATGTTAAAAAAAAATTTTGTAATAATGCCGCCATTTTGAGAAAAATTAATACAAAAAACAAATCGGCTACGCTTAACGAAAACTACATTTATGCAGATTAAGAAATTATTTCTGTTTTTTTTTTCAGATGAACCACGTCAGAGATATGGATTCCACCGTTAAAACAAAAATATTTACAGACCGGCACTCTGTTCTTAATAACTGTCATAGTTTTAATTATTTTTAATAAAAAAATGTATAAAACAATTGTAAAGTTCTCTTAAAATCATACAATTCTCCCAATCCTGAAATAATTCATTAAGTATTAAATTAGTGGATACGGACTTTTTTGAGCCCTCCACAGTGGGGTCCCCCTTAAGCGGATCGAATCTTTCGCTATTTTAACCGTTCGAGCTTTTGGTCTTTCGCTTTACCGAATTCAAAATTGTAAACTTTCTCAATATCCGTCAATTTGAAATTTCTTACACTCGACTTATGAAGTGTTCGACATTTTTGTCGATTCCATATTTCGTCCCTCGCAATTGCGCTCGTCCTCATATTTTTTTTCGATATAAATCTATTTCAATGTTTTTGTGTCTCATTTTTTCTGTACCGATTTAAAGACTATCTTAAGATTCTTTCTATAGTTGAATGTTCGTTAATTTTGAAACTCGAGATTTCGGGCGTTCCAAATATTGGTCGTTCCGATATTTGACTCCCACCCGTTTAAAATTTGCATTTAAACAAATCTAAATAACTTTTAAATGGGAAATCGGAAAAATCTGAGTCAGAGCTTATTATGAAACGTGGAGTATTGTACCAGCAATAGCGAAATATGACATTTTCAGACCATCCGTTCCGTCTAATTGTCTTATATGATTTGATGATACACTGAGAGCGTGAAAAATGCAAAGGTATGTTTTTTTTTGTTTATAACAACAAAAACCACACAATACATGTGGTTTTTTTCTACGTCTTTCAATAGACAAGACGTTCAAGTACTTTGACGGATTTTTTCCGATTTTTTTTCCATAAAGTTTCGTTCGACAAACAAGCTTGAAGTTTCGTGACAAAAGGGGATGCAAAACGATTATGTCATTGCCATAACTTCGATTATATAAACAATGATCAAAAGTATTGTACTTTATGAAAAAAAAGTTTTGATAACGTAATTTAAGTTGAATATTTTTGATTTGCAAAATATTGAAACATTTTTCAGTTACAGCAATTTTAATTAAAGAGTAGGATCGACGGACGATTTTTATTTTTGTGAGAATACTTCTCGTTACTCACGAAGACCTCGCTGTACGCTGACGTTTTTGCACGATATTCTCGTTATGTGAAACTGATCGGCCCCGCAAGTCTGACACAAATCTGGATCGCACTCGCGAACGGCCAAATAACACGGGCACTGTTTCGTGTTGCACTGAGCTTTGCAACGACATCCGGGAAAACGATTCTGACACTCGCTGCTACATTGACAAAACTTTTCGCAAAAATTTTGCGCCTGTATGCAGGGACACGAGTTGTCACAAGGACGTCCGGGATGATCACAGGGTGCGAAATTGTGAACATGATTGGCACCTACAAAAAAAAACGCTCGTACACAAAAATTAATATTTTCTGCTTAAAAAAATCACAAATCCGCACGAAAACAAAATATATATATATATAAACGTACCGGAATCTTTCTTCAACTGTATTTTTCTGCAATGCATTGACCACAGACGATGCTTCTTCTTCTTCTTGCGCGGTGGTGTAAAATCTTTGAGACTCTCTATAGCCGGTATGTCCGAGGCTTCCTTCTGCGCAAATTGATAAACTTCCTGGCACGTTTTCGTCAGTATTATCTGCGCGAGCGCGCACGGATTTCCGGGGAATGCTTTGTGAAGAGAACGAAAGAGACTCTGCTCGGAACCGGTCCATGAAAAAGCACTCTTGACACGTTTTTCAAGACCGAGAAGCATAAAAGGTGTTTGATTCTCCGGCTGTGCTTGATCCTCGATCTCTTGCTCGTCCTTCGATTCTTTATTCACGTTCTGTTTAAAATCTGTGAATATATCCAATTAACGTTTCGTTCGAATTACCGTCGAGATTTAAAGGATGTAATTTTGTAAATGTATAATTGTTCGTACCTTGACAGCTTCCACCCTGACTGTACTTGTTGCTGTCGTTGCTGTCCTCGCTACTCGCCTCATTTCCAGAATCCACGCTAGCCTGTTTACGAACTTTTCGCGGTCCACCGCGCTTCTCGTCACCCTCCTCTTCCTTTATATCCGCCGCTTGAGCAGCCAGTTTTTCTTTCATACCTTCCTGGAAAACGTTAAATCGTCGTTAGTCGCTCGAAGAAAAAAAAACGACCATTTTATTAAGCATTGATATTTATCAAGAGTTTTTTTTATATGTACAAACGTTTTTCAACATTTCATTAGGTATCGTTCAAGCTTTGTTAATTATCGATATTTCTCACCAAATGCATGTAACATTCCGAGCCACAAGGCTCCAAAAACGGCTTGAGATCGGGTCCCTTCCGTTTCTGTAAATTTGGTCCCGGATGGCACACTTGTAGACCTAAAAATCAATGGAGAAGTTGTTGTAATCATTGGTTTTTCACGTTTCAATTTCGTATCGGGATATCGCGGAGTCGCGAGCACATCTCGAGCCGACAATTTGAAAATATTATCGCTACAAATGTTAATCATAATTCGACAGAGCGATGAACGGTGAATGAAAAATATGAATTTCGGATGAGCCCTTGTTGATGCCTCTGCGCCAAGACAAAGAGAAGCTTGAGATTAAAAAGAAGAGGAAGAGAAAAAAAAAGAAGAAAAAATCGCGAATACTCTCTCTTATTTTCGTTTCGTTTCGTTTTGTTTTCATTTCTAATGCAATGTTTATCTTTACCTTGCGGCGAGGTCCCCCTGGCTGCTACGATAAATCAAGAATAATAAATTGTTGTAATTAATAATCGTTCGATTTTCTGCAAGCTTATGATTTGATTTTTGTTGTTGTTGTTGTTGTTGTTTTTTTTTAAATGTATATATAAATTCACGGTTACGTCGTATCTGGTACGATATCGTCGTTACGAAGCTCGATTGACATAATTTTCTGGACACGATTTGCCGTCTTTTGCAACTCGACCAATCGTGAATCGGAGAATTTTTCATTTCGTTTTTTTCCCCTTCATCACGAACTTCGATACGGCAAAATCGGATACAACTCGAGGTTTTGTCAAAATAACAAAATAAACAAACTCGATTTATATCGCACACATGGATACTCACGATGTAGAAAACAATCGTATTTGAAGCATCTCCGACAGAAAAGCGTGTGAAACGAGTGCATTGTTTGCTCGCGAGGAACACTCTTTGCGTTTATTCCGTCGATGTTTGGTGTACACTCGGGCGGCAGTACGTTCGGATCAGATCTCTCGGTCAGTTCGATGAACTTTTGGCGCAATTCCTCGGGTCTACCCTTGTCGGGAAACATGCAAGAAATAGCCTGCAGGGATAAAACATTTCAATTATATTTTTTACTTTTTCATTATTGTGTATTCCACAATATAATATGTGTTCCATGTATACTCTTGGGGGTTTTTACGTACGACCCTTCCCAATTTTCTTTCCTATCACTCCCTACCCGCACTATGCTAATCTTACTTTCCGTAGCATCCGCAGCTGATTTTTAGCTGCACTGTGTCGTATTCGCCACGGGAGGCACGAAGAAACTGCGGAAAAACCCGTACCGATACAGACGGTTTTTATTTTTACGCGGTTTCAGTTGTGTCTGCAACGAGAAACGTTGAGAACCTTCCACCGGCAGTTGGTGTGCAAGCCAATACATGGCTAAGAGGTCACCCATCCCAGTACTGACCGTGGCCAATACTGCTTAACATGGTAGACCATTGCTGTCTGTTTATTTTATTTATACTCGAAATAGATTTTTTCAATGTGCACATCGGAAACTTGCACTATGCTTCTTCATGGAGAAAACTATTAAAAAAATGTATAAATTTTGAACGCCTTTGATGCTCTTCGAAGTCAATAGGGTACAATTTGTAACAATGCCACATTTGCGCGAAAAAGTCTAGCCCGGTAACTCGACAATTGCGAGAGCCAGAGCGTTGCCACAAACGTTGATAGTTTAAAAAAAAATCATAAAATATGAACGCCTCGACCGATCTTCCTCAAACTCAAGACCGAACAGTGTTTAGTAATTGTTCATTTATAAAGCTCTGCTTGCTTGCAAATCCACAAAAAAGCACGATCCATTGGTTGAACCATTTTAACGTTACAGAGAGATGAATATTTTTCTTACGTTCACAAAACTTTCTCAATGAGGAAGTAAAAAAACGTTTCGAACAAGTCTTTCTTGTTTCCTCGTGGAGAAAACGTTGTTTTTACGAGGAAAAAAAAACAAAATTCGATAACAAACTAAAGGAACTGAGAAAATGTTCTAGATTTTTTTTTAATATTGGAACGTATGGAGGTTGGGATATCCATTTTTTTGCAATTATCTGGGACAACAACCTAACGATCATAAAATATGTTTCCAATGACTGTGTTGTAAAAAAATGTTTTGTAATCAAGAGTTTTCTCAACTTGCCCCGAATATCTGCATGGATGGAAAACGGGTAGGGTCCTTGTTGTTTTTGTGATCATCAGATTTTTCTCCCTTCACTTCGATCTTGGAATCAGCTTTGTCTTTGTCGTCTTTGGAACACTCTTTCTCTCTCGACGATTCTTTTCCCTTCTTCGGCGCCTCTTTCTCTTTATCGTCCTTCTCGTAGACCAAAAGAGCGTTCACCAGATCAACGAAGATCGAGTCATCCATAAAACCCGATTCTCTATCACCATGAACCTAAAGAGAGCAATGAAATCAATATTTTTCATTCATAGAAATGTAAACTCAACATGTAGCTATTTCTGTGCACCTTTCCGTCATAATTTTTTATCAATTCTTCTATAAATGTTCCATCCTCATCAAGTATCTCGTCTCCCATGTATGGAATGTTGTGCAGCACAGTTTCATCCTCAACCATGAAATTTTGTTGTATCGGTGCCCAAGTGTACATTGTTGGTATCGGAGTAACGGCATTGATTATTTTTACTGGACAAGACTGTACATCGCCGTCAGAGCTGGTAGCCTCAGCTTTTTTCATGCAAGAAACATGTGCGGGTGTGTCCTGCATCGCCAACCACATTGCTTTTCCCTCCGCCAAACGTTTCTGCTCGGCGACTAAAAAGTCTATACGAATAAATGAATAATGAAAAAAAAACATTCAAAGAAAATTTAAATGACGCAGTTTGCAAATTTCAGTTGACGAATGATGTTTCACGTACGAAATTTTTGGCTGCATTTAATTATTCAGAGTTTCTTTAGTTAACGCTACATCCATAGATGAACTTGTTACTTTGAAAAAAGAGTTGTTAATTTTTTCTACAATTTATCTATTAACTAATTATTTTATATAGATGGCCTCACCTATTCGTACCTGCGCATCGCATCATTGTACTTCGTAATATAAATGATTATCTTTCTTGCGTGTTCCATGAAAAAAATCATAACAACTTTATGTAACGAGCGACAGAGAAAGTAAACGTCGTTACTTTTCATTGTTATGCTTGTTTCTTAAGATTTTTGTTGAGAAATGCAAAAAAAAAGATTGTTTACATTATTGAGTTAATGAGAACCATATGCAGTTACAAACACTGCGAGTCACATTGCTGAAATAATTGAGAATACAGAAATTATAAGAAAAAATAAACAACGTTTTTACAAAGTAGCAAGATGTACTCGTCTCTGACTGCGACCCAGATATATCTGACATGTCTCAACGCCTTCTTTTATCTAACAATTGCATTGATTCATACTCAAATTCAATGCAGCCTTCAAACAACAGCAACGAAAGGCCAGTTTTTGTAGCAGATCCGCGTAAAGGTTGTTTATTGTGTGTTTCTTAATTCAGCTTTTTTTGGTGATGTTATATCGTAGACACATTGGTGCATTCTTTTATGCAACAAATACGTTCTTTTAGTCGCTGGAATCGCACAGAAGCACAGCCTGGATATCTCACAGGAATATCTCTGACATATTTGGAAATATCTTTGGCAATAAAAAAACATTCAGCGATCACGATAAAAGTGTGATTTGTTAACAGATCTGCATTGGTTTGTATAAAAACTGAATGAAGGAAGGCATCTCTAGTTTTCTGGATGCGTGACGTTGCGTTACTGTTATATTCTGGTTTGCAAGGAAGAGAAATTCTATAATAACCATATAACAAACATTTAGTACAAACTAAGGCTTTCAAAATCTATTCATGTATCATTTCTTGACAAGTTTCAGATTATGATGTATTTAAGTAGTCTGTCAAACGTCATGCTCCAAAATTTGTCAACATCGGCGGATAAGATGACTTTTGCAAATCATGACGTAATATATTTTTGGTAGCATGGGAACAAACGTATCTCGGTACAAATTCTTTTTTTTTAAATGCCGATAGTGGGTTTGACAGCAAGTGCTGGAGAGTAAAACTTATGTTTACAAAACTTGCATCTGATGATTCGAATCGTTCGTAAATTTACTCCAAAACAAGAAAATGCACAATTGCGTTATTAAGCGGCGTTGTGCTTTTGAAAGTGAGGTGAAAATTAAATTTCAATGCTTATGGCATCGAGTAATGATTACTGACCTGTCATAACCCTGCGGTTCTGATTCCAAGCGATTTTGACTTCGTCAGCTCGTTTGTAACGCTTCAATTGTCGTAACCTCATGTATTCGGATTTAACGCGTTTTCGCCATTCGGCGGAAACTTTTGCTTTCGACATTTTATTGTTTTTAACGATTTACGGAGCAACATAAAAGTGCTAAACAGAGTAGAATGGCAGAAACTCCGTTAGCCGTTAGAGACGCGATCCGACGCGATCTTTCCTCTTCGCAGTGTTGCCAGCCCTTCTTCTTCTGTTTTTGGTTGGCGGGGAAATGTTTGCACTGAACAAGTTCCATGGTTAAGTCGAAAGATGAAAGTCAGGGTATGAAACTTACACCAGTCGATAGATAAAAGTCCCTTTATTAACATATTAAAATGTATGGAAGCTCGTTGTAAGGCAAAATTAATAATTAATTAAAAACGTTCGAACATTTGCGCCCAAGCGCCTTCGACTCTCCATTTCTCATATCTCACTCACTCAATCGAAAAAATGAAATTACCAATTTGGAGCGGTGAAAATTTACTATCAAATGGACACGGGTACCTCTATAAGAAAATGTAAGGTTAATTTATTATCATTTTTTCTAGTCATTTTTTGTGATTTTTCGCCAACGCGTCAGCTGCTGGACAAGCCACGCCCCTTGACAACTGGGCGTCAGTTACGTGTGCGTGCCATGCGCGGTTTATTCAAAACTGGAGTAGCGAGAAACTAAAGCGTGAAAAGTTAATTTTTCTTCCCGTTGTTTTTTAGTGAGTGTCCTATTATGGGTATTATTAAAATGAGTCATGATTCTACTGGTTGCAAGACAAACAATTTTTTTTTATTCTTATTTACAATAAACTTCTCAATAAAATGGAAAAGGCACAACGAATATTTAATTATATTAAATACGCAATAACAGGTAATAATTTATAGAAAAAAAACGTCGTAATTTGAATCACAATGATGAATATATACAGTACTTTAAATTTTGGACTATACTCGTATAATAGAATTATTATTAGGAAGTGGTCATCTTTCTCTCGTAGAATTCAGAATCGATGAGTTCTGCACCAACAAAGTCCAAAGAGTTTCATTATTTAAATTGTCGATATTTTACGAGCAACATAATTTCAGTAAGATTTACCGCTCATCAACAGTAGTTGGCGCCATCGGAAGAGGCCGCAATGATTAATGCTTCTTCTTCCATTTTTTTCTTACAAATTGATTAATTTGTGAGGAAAAATTTCGAATAAAATAAGAAGAGTACTTGGAAGACCGTTTGGAATTGTAAAATTTTAATAATGAAACTCTTTCGACTTTGTTGTTACAGAACTTGTCGATTCTGAATTCTACGAAAGATGGATGACCACTTCCGAATAATAATTCTATTATATAGTCCAAAATTTAGAGTACTGTATATTTTCATCATTGTGATTCATCATTGTATTCAATATAATTAACGCACTGTACGAGAAGTTTTGTTGTGCTTTTTCCATTTCATTGAGAAGTTTATTGTAAGCAAGAATATTAAAAAATTGTTTGTCACGCAAACAGTAGTCATGATTGATAATTTCATTTTTTCGATTGGGTGAGTGAGATATGAGAAATGGAGATTCGAAGGCGCTTGGGCGCAAGAGTTCGATCGTTTTTAATTAATTATTAATTTTGCCTTACAATGAGCTTCCATACATTTTAATATGTTAATAAGGGGACTTTAATCTATCGATTGGTGTAAGTTTCATACCCTGACTTTCATCTTTCGACTTAAAGTATAGATTGACTACACTATCTTATATACAGGGTTAGAAACTCCTGTGTTGGAAGTGACCCTCTAAAGGAAGTCGGTTTTAATTTCTGTAGCAACCACTAGAGGCGGTGCTATCGGATAATGCCGATAGTATATTTATGTTGGTGTTGATCACGGTGTTGTATACTATTAGAGATTATTATATTAAAAATGATCAAATTTAAGGTATATTTATTGAGTATATTTATTGAAGTTAACGGGAGTGATAACTTTTTCATAATTACATATAATAAAACATGTAACGCGGTGGAAATCGTTAGTGAGCCAGAGCCAGATGATCGCGGAAGCTATCGCGGGATTTTAGGTTATGTCTCACGGTTTTCTATACAAACGGTGGTTATCTGTATTATCCGATCGCAAGGTTTCTAGTGGCTGCTACAGAAATTGAAAACGACTTCGTTAAAGACATGGCCTTGTATACAAGATCGTGGTTTAAGGGCCCTCACCACGGCGCTTAAATTTGAGGGAGATTTCTGACCTGTATATAAAACCGTGGATAATTCAGTGGAGGGCGACTGAGGGCGATATACTAGGCACGGTCTACGACCGTGATACTAGGTATTCGAAAGCAAAATAGAGCCACTACATTAGCAGAAAGTACCTAGGGCTTACTTTGCATTACAAAACGAATGTGCAAAATGTACGAAATGACGAGGTACAAATGCCTTCGCGATTTGGAACTTCTCGCCAACACACGCGTGCAACGGCTAATAACTGTATGAACACTAGCCCAGGCCTCTGACACTCAGTAGTTTCGCGTGTCCCCGTTATTGTCCGAGATCCGCTAGGGGCGCTGGTAATCTTATGCCCGCGGTCTGCTGCCCGCGTCTGCTCGTATCCCTTGTCGCGACTATAAATGTGCGATAAATTTGCACAAGTCCACACAAATCAAATTATGAGCGCGAAATAATGTTTTCATTGTTGTGTTTTTTTCTTATAATCAATATAACTATTAAAATACAAATATTGCAATACATATATATAAGGTTCATGTTCTTAAATAAATGACAGTGAAATACACAAATAAATGAATAGTCTTTATTGTATGTACAAAAAAATGTACAACACATAGCATTCTTCGCACAGGTGCTCCAGGACAGATCTTTTTTGCATCTAAAATATTTAATGTTGTTTCTACTTCTTCAATGCTATTTAGTACATCACTGCAAATTTCGAAACTGGTAGCATTGAAGGGTTTGGCCATTATATTGATCTTGAGATGTAAGTTATCTTGCACCATAAGTTCTTTCATGTTCATAGATATAAAATTGTCTTCTATTTTCATGCACTGTGCTGCGACAAATGATTCCATCGTTCTTCCACCACAGTTTACGGTACGTCTAATCCAATTGTCGGGCACTTGCAATGTAGTACAAGCTATTAAATCTCCAAACAAATCTTTTGTTGGCTCACTTGATGTTATTTCTCGTACAACTTCTTCACCACATTGCTGTACAATATCATGCACCTGATTTTTTTCATGAAGTATAGCGTCATTCTGACTATTTTCCGTCCATGGAAATTGTGACGGTACAGCACCTTTTCGCAACCTCGGTCGCTTATAATATGACTGGAAAATAAAGATTGTGTAAGAATTGTATAAAGATTCTGTTCAGGTAAACAAAGAGAACTAAAATAAAACTTTGTTTATGACTTACAACGCCAAGTACTTGTTCAGCAGAACCAGTCAGTTCTCGCTTCCATAATATGTCTTCAGACAAAAAATGATTAGCGCATACAACTTATCCTACTCGCACCACAAAGTCTTTTCTTCGTATTGCTTTTTGCCATAATGTTATGTGATTTTCATCTTTCGGCACAGTAAAAAAATGCACTTTTTCTGGATTTGATTTGTATCCAGAAGTGCATCCCGGAACAATACAATGTGGCATAATTCGTTATTATGCCTGTGTGTGGTATTACCGTTTTTATATTATTCTTTTGTAAATATTAATGCGATATTTTGTCTTTGGTTGCCTTCTTATGCGTGAAACTACTGTCAAGTGGGTCAGAGCAGAGAGGTTAGAGCAGGGTGGAGCAGGGCTACTAGACTACCAGCGATCCTGACGGATCTCGGACAATAACGGGGACAAACTGGAACTAACTTTTGCATGGGAAACATTGGCGAGTGCCAGATGCCTGCACTAGCCCAACTAGTCTCTTGTCGACATTACAGTTTTTCTAAACCATAAATGATTAGCCAGTTGACCAGTAGCAGCTCGTGAGACAGAAGGATTCCATTTTTGATGAAGAATCAATTTTTGCATCAACTCTAAATCTTCTTTTGGCGCTAGAGTAGCAGAAGTTGAAGTGAACCAAGCTTTCATATAGAATAAAATAATAAAAATACAAACTTCACCTAGATTCCTTTATCACGTTTTGTCAATTTAAATTAATTTCTAAATATGAATATTTTCAATCTGTAAATGGCTTTCGCCATTCATCTCGCATGGTGCATAGCTCCAGGACGTTGCAAACGAACCGTCTGCTTTGGAGAACTGCCAAGAATTGCTAATGATAAATCCAGAAGTTTCCTATAATCATCCCGTGGATGAGAAATCTGAGAAATAGAAAATAATAAGACAATTTTCATGGCAAATTTAATAATCTACAAAAAAGTCATTTGAAATTTTTCAATCGAGTCAATAGTTTCGCTGTAATATTAAAAAAAAGATGAATTTTTGTTCATTTTTAACTTTAAACTCGGATATCATCGGAATGGCTATGTTTATCGAAAAACTACAAGATATCTTTTTTGTAGAGCGTTCAATTCTTTGTAAAATATGTCATGCGCGTTATCGAACAATATGCCATTGCCGAAGTATAAAATTCTAAATATGAAAAAAATTGTTTCCCATGTTATTTAAATGGGAAATAGAAATTCGCGATGAGGCGCATCTAAATATTAATATTGAGAGCTCAAATTTGAACAGGCTTCTTTTTTCACCTTCCTGGAAGTATACAACCCCGGAGAAAAAAGAAGTTGCCCTGAAATGGCACACCTTAATGTACATGTTTCGCCGGCCCTAATTTTGTCTATTGATTTCTGTTTTCCGGATTGACCTCGGTAGTCTTTTGAGCACTAAGCATACAGTCCTACGTATAGTATTCAAGAAAATAGGTGATACCTACTTGGTTGCACGTCTCTAGTTTGTTCAGTCCGTTTAGGGTGATTCCGAATATAAAGATCGTTATGCCAAGGGTTAGAATTGACATACGAAGAAGATAAAAAAATGATTCGTTTAACCGGCCAAGTGGCTAGCATGCTCACCTCTCGAACATGGGCGTAAAGGGAGTCTTCTTCTTATTTTTCTTCTTCTTCTTCTTCTTTTCTTTCTGGCTATCGCCTACCAGGGGCATATACCACAGCGTAACGGAGGCCCCGTGCTCGAATCTCAAAATGCAAATGGAACGAAAATTGTAAGTGTTATATTTTGCGAGAAACAGCATACCGATGGCGTTTTCGATTCGCTACTGCGGCTTCGCCCTTACTGACACCTGCAAGAAACTGTTGGAGACTGTACTATTTTGATTAGCGAATCAACACGTCGCATGGCTATAGGTTAGGTGCGACGATTGCAAACTGGATAGACGACGTTAGAAAATCGCGAGACGCACGTCAAAACACACGCTGTTGAATGTTTTCATTTTTACTTCAATTTATCATTTTGTTAATAAAGATATAGTTTTGATTTCGTGATGAATTACTTTCTATTGGATTTATTTAATACCGATACTGAGAATTAGCCAATAAAGAAGTGACGGTTACAAAAACCACTCGACATCGATGGCGCCGGAGAGTCGGCTGAGAGTTGACATAACCATAAACATGGGCAGTGATTTCTTGGGAAGAAAGAACTAAGCCTTCTTTCTTCACGTGACAAATGTGCTTTTGGTCTTTGTGACCAGCCTTTAGTCTTCTGAAGTATTCCGGAGAGTTAAGACAGATCTTCCTCGTGTGTCAAGAATAAAATTCAAGTTCAAATATAATTCACTGCGTTATACATTATTTATCTACCCATTCCCAATAGGTTATGGGCCCAGACACATTGTGCATTAACTGTGTATTTTAAAGAATTAAGTGAACTTATTGTAAGTGAGATTTTGCGTGTTATAGTGTTGAAATTGAGTGACAATGGATAAGTCAAAGGACAGGAGAAATATAACGCCATTCAATGGCAGTAAATACAATGCATGGAAACATCGAATCAGGAATTTATTATTTGAACTAGATGTGCTTAAAGTGATTGACGAACAACCTCCTGATCCAGTGACAAGAAAGAGGAAGAAAGCTGAACGAGTTGCTAAATGTGTTATTGTTGAATATTCAGCTGATGTTTGCCTCAAGTATGATACACCTACAAGCACTGCAAAATCTATTCTGAAGAGTTTAGATAATATTTATGAGAGAAAAAGTGCTGCCACCGAAGTATCAGTTCGCAATCGCCTGAGCAGATTAAAAATGAAAAGTGACACTAAACTGGATGATCATTTTGTAGCGTTTGATGACTTGATAACCGATTTAGCGGCCGCCGGTGTCTCGGTAACAGAAAATCAGAAAGTTTCTTACTTACTCATCAGTCTCCCGAAGATGTACGAAACTGTTTCAACAGTGATTGAAACAATGACAGAAGACGAAATAACACTGGATTTTGTCAAAACACGACTCCTAGATCATGAGGTAAAAATAAAAAATGAAAACGAAGATACCAGTGCCAAAGTATTACAAGTCGGAACATAAGCTCCCCGAGCTAATCAAAATTATCAACCAAAAGCACAACGCGGAAATCACAGAGAAAAATCAACAACACCGTGCAGATCGAAACAGAACGATCCATACAATTCAAACGGTACAATCGGAGGCAGCAAATAATACATCCGGATTTGCTTTTATGACTGGCGAGTATGAGGAGTATGCTGGTGACAAATTAATGTTCCTGTTGGACTCAGGAGCATCAGATCATCTGGTCAACACAGACACCATCTTCTCAGAAGTGATTGAGCTACACCCACCAATGAAAATTTCTGTAGCGAAAAGTGGCGAATTTATCAATGCAACGAAAAAAGGGAAAATCAACGTCACGAGTAATCTGGGAGTTCACGTGGCTCTTGAAGATGTTCTCTATTCCCCAGAGGTGCCATACAATTTGCTGTCAGTAAGAAAAATGCAACGGGCAGGGATGACAATCATCTTCAATGAAACAGGAGTACAGATAAGCAAAGACGGTAAAATGGTAATGTACGGTAAACCATTAAATAATTTAGTGTCTGTTGAATTCGAAATTACAAAAGGCGTAAATTCTCACGTATACAATATTAATGGGAATAATTACGATTTATAGCATCAAAGATTAGGTCATATTGGTAAAACAAAATTTCAAGAGCTGAAGAATAAACAAATGGTCGAGGATGTGACTCGTCTCGAAAAAGTAATACCAAATGACGATTTATGCGAGGCCTGTATCAATGGTAAACAAGTCCGGTTACCGTTTGAAAAAGCGAAAGATAAAAGTCACATAAAAAGACCATTGTTCATTATTCACACAGACGTATGCGGTCCGATCAGTCCCTCAACAATAAATAACAAAAATTATTACGTATCTTTCATTGATGAATTTACTCACTATACTGTAACATATTTAATTGCGCATAAATCGGATGTGTTCTCGGTTTTTAAAGACTATGTTGCAAAGAGCGAGGCTCATTTCAATTTGAAGATCGTAAATTTGTATTGTGATAAGGGTCGAGAATATTTATCGAATGAAATGAAACAGTATTGCGTACAGAAAGGGATCAGCTATCATTTGACGGTTCCACATACGCCTCAGTTGAACGGAGTCGCGGAACGCATGAATTGAACGATAACCGAAGGAGCACGTGCGATGGTAAATGGTGCAAATTTAGAAAAATCGTTCTGGGGTGAAGCAATATTAACTGCTACGTATTTAATCAATTTAACATCGACGAAAGCTCTCAAAATTGACAAAACTCCATTTGAATTGTGGCACGGTAAAAAGCCCAAATTGAAGTATTTGAAAATTTTTGGCTCAACAGTCTATGTACATAATAAAACCAGGAAACGAAAATTCGATGAAAAATCCTGGAAAGGTATTTTAGTTGGATTTGAACCAAACAGATACAAAGTTTGGGATGTTGAGACGGAGAAATGCGTAACAGTAAGAGACGTTATTGTTGATGAAATAAATTACCTGAAATCTCGGCCAGTTATGAAAGAAAGAAACTCAGAAGCCACTCACGAAACCGACATCGGATGTCCGATGCATCGGACATAAAGTCAAAATTAACAGAAATTTTGAGTAAATCTGATATTGATAAAGCAAATGGATTCGAACGGAGTAAATCTGATAGTAAAGGGAAATCAAATACACTGAAGCCGATAGATATGGAAGTAATGAAAAATTCTGAGTTGAGTAAATCTGTACGTGAAACAAATGGTAAACAAGAGAAAAGGAGGATCGAAAGAATTAAAAATCTTTCTCCTATTTCATACAACGAAACTGAGTCAACCAATGATTACCTTTTGTGTGCTCAGTCAGTTGTTTGTAAAATACCCACGTCATTAGAGGAGATAAAAACAAGAGATGATAGAGCTAAATGGGAAAGCGATTGAAGACGAAATAAATTAATTGAAAACAAACAAAACTTGGACATTAGTAACAAAACCAAATGGTAAAAATATTGTGAAGTGTAAATGGGTATTAGCGCTTAAAAATGATGAATTTGGAAATCCTACGAAATACAAGGCTCGTTTAGTTGCTCGTGGTTTTAGTCAAAAATATTTAGTAGACTACGATGAAACTTTTGCGCCGGTCGCGAGGATTACAAGTTTTAGATTCATTGTTGCTTTCGCAAATCAACATGATTTATTGATTCACCATATGGATGTGAAAACAGCAGTCTTGAATGGTGTATTGAAAGAAGAAATTTATATGAGAGTCCCAGACGGTATCAAATGTAATCAAAATGAAGTTTACAAATTAAACAAAGCTCTGTACGGTTTAAAACAGGCTGCTAGGTGTTGGTTTGAGATGTTTGAGAAAGCACTTTTGGAAAAAGGGTTTCAAAATTCCTCAGGCGATCGGTGTATTTATATCCTAGATAAAGGAAGTGTTTCGCAGAACATTTATGTGGTATTGTATGTGGATGACCTTGTGATTACAATAGGTAATATTGAAACAATGCAAAGATTCAAAAATTATTTAATGAACAGATTTCGTATGACAGATTTAAATAAGATTAAATTGTTTTTGGGAATCAAAATTGAGAGAACTAATGGAAAATTAACATTAGATCAAAGTGTATACTTAACAACAGTTTTAGACAAATTTAATATGCGGGATTGTAAACCTATCGATACACCCCTTCCAATGAAATTGGATTATGAAGCTTTAAATTCAGATGAACATTATGATGCTCCTTGCAGAAGTTTGCTAGGATGTTTGATGTACATTATGATATGTACTAGACCGGATTTGAGTACCGCGGTAAACATTTTGAGTCGCTATGCGAATAAAAAAAATAAAGAACTTTGGCAAAATTTGAAACGAGTTTTGAAATATCTCAAAGGATCCGCTGATATTAAACTAACTTATGTTAAAATTAAATTTGTCGATCTCTTAACCGGATATGTTGATTCTGATTGGGGTGGAAGTGAAGGTACAGATCGAAAAAGTACGACCGGTTATTTGTTTAAATTGTATGAACGATGCACGATCTGTTGGGATACAAAGAAAGAAGCATCGGTAGCCAGTTCATCTACACAGGCTGAGTACATGGCGTTGTATGAAGCAGTAAAAGAGGCATTGTGGTTAAAATCATTGGCCATCAGCATTAATATAAAAATTTCAGATCCTATTATAATATATGAAGATAACACCAGTTGTATGTGTATTGCAAATAATCCAAGCAGTCACAAACGATCGAAACACATCGATATCAAGTATCATTTTTCAAGAGAACAAATAGAGAAAAAATTAATAAAATTGAAATTTATTCCCACAGGAAACCAATTAGCGGATGCACTGACAAAGCCATTGTCAGCTGTACAATTCTTGGAGTTCAAAATCGGATTTGGCCTGGAATAACTGGACTGCTATATATATACATTAAGATGACGATTTGACAATACTGTTTGTGAAATGATTGGATTGGGTTTTTCTGGGTTTCTCCAATCACTCGCAACCATTGGACCATTTTGATTAGCCCCAGACACGTAGAGAAAATGCGAGGAATGTTTGTCATTAGTTTAGTGATAAGATGAAATGTCAATATATAAAGAAATTCAAATTTAAGATTGATACACAGTTAATGCAGGTTTAAGGAGAATTGAGCCGATTGATTTTTGAGGTGGTGTATTGAATTTATTTAATACCGATACTGAGAATTAGCTAATAAAGAAATGACGGTTACAAAAACCAATCGACATCGATAGCACCGGAGAGTCGGCTGAGAGTTAACATAAACATAAACAGTGATTTCTTGGGAAGAAACAACAGAGCCTTCTTTCTTTATGTGACGAATATGCTTTTGGTCTTTGTGACCAGCTTCAGTCTTCTGAAGTATTCCAGAGAGGTCAGACAGATCTTCCTCGCGTGTCATGAAATAAAATTCAAGTTAAAATATAATTCACTGCGTTTTACATTATTTATCTACCCATTCCCAATAGTGTAATAAATTATTTCTCTCGGTCCTGATCACTTAATAATTTCCCACACTACACCGTGCTATACCCGGTATAGCCGAATGCTTCTGAAAGCTTCCTAAAATCGCCGAAATACAGAATTACGAACTATGCTAAAGATCAACATAACCTCAAATTCGTTTCATCCGAACGTTTTTGAAAACGACTTGATTCCACCAAGTTGGCAATAAGCAATTACATAGGCAGCCCTATTATCGGTTTTGATTCAATCAAACTAACTTTTCGGGATAGTTTGACTGAAAAAAATGAATTGCCTGAGTCTTATACAGGCTTGAGTTTTCTTATAGTCATTTTTTAATGTTTTTTTTTACACAATGTATACATTAAGGGGGAACCCCACTGTGACCAGGCTCAGAAAAGTTCCTGTTTGATGAATGTTTGTTTGCTACTTAAGGCCCGACGAAAGGACAAAGGTCTGACGCGCGCCTACCTGAGTTGAGAGGTCAGAACAATTCGTCGATTAGAAAAAAATAAACAACAACAATTTTTACTGACAAGGGAGGCGTACAATATGAAGCTGGAATGGGAGATTAGACGTGAGTTAACTAAATAAATTAAAAAAATTCATAAAGTTCTTGCTCCAGCCGCGCGCGACTTCGAGCGAAACGCGCTCGAAACTTTAAACGCGTTTTTCTCAAAACTACTTTTTCTGACACGGTCGGCATGATAACTCGTACGGTTTTTAATATTTTTTGATGATTTTTTTTTTAAATATTCGGAATTGTTTTTTCTATAGTCTGTCGAGCCGGATTTTTTAAATTATAATTAGAAAATGTTATAAAAACAATTAAAGTGTGACTTTTTTGACACAAACTTAACATTTTTTTTTAAATTACCGTAAATTGTTTAATTTTTCGAATTTCAAAAATCCGGCTCGACAGACTATAACTACTACCTTATTTTACAAGAATTTCTTTACATTTTGCAGATCCGTCAACATTTGAGGAAGAAATACCGCCGACCGTGGAGCAACTTTTTTTTTACAGTGCTTCAAAAAATGTGATTTTTCATGTTGTAATTTTTGAAAAAAAAAATTGAAATAAATTTTTTTACAAACTTAACACAGTAATAAACAATGTGTAAGAATTTTTTTATCAATTTCTATTTCTATCCCTCCTAAAAACAGTTTTTCTTTTGGTACGTTTTCGGTACCGCTGGACGTATGTAAGGCCTTAATACATTATTTCAGGATTGGGAGAATAGTATGTTTTTAAGGACACTTTGAAGTTGTTTTATAAAAATTTTCATTAACATATAATAAAAATTATGTCCGTTACAATTTCTATAAAATTTTCGGTACACATTTTTCTTTTAACGGTAGAACTCTTATCTCTGGCATGGTTCATCCTCAAAATGATACAAAACTATTTTTGTAATCTGCATAAATATAGTTTTCGCTAAGTTACTCTAAAAAAAAAGGAAACATTTTTTTAGACATTGCGCCCTTTTGAAAAAATCTAATTTTTAAATTAATTTTTGTCAAAATGGCGCAATGTTAAAAATTTTTTTTTTAACATGCTTGCCTAACGAAAACTACATTTATGTAGTTTATGAAAATATTTTTGTTTTATGTTTTGGATGAACCATGCTAGAGACAGGGATTCTACCGTTAAGAAACATTTTTCGGGAAAATTTGTATAAAAATTATAACTGCCATAATTTTTTTAAATTTTGTAATGAGAGTTTTTATAAAACAACTTGAAAGTGTCCTTAAAAACATACCATTCTCCCAATCCTGAAATAATTCATTAAGTAGCAAACAAAAATTCGTGAAAAAAGGACCTTATTGAGCCCGTTCATAGTGGGATTCGACGGGACCAGGTCGGAAAATCGAGGCAGACGAGGATTTGGAAATTCCTGAAAATTCGTGTCACCATCGATTCCAGTACTCACTGTTCATCTTTTTCTTTCACTCTCTTTTACTTACGAGTATTCCTTTATTCCTATTTATCGTTTCGGCGTGAGCCCTCACCATTGTCATGTTCAACACGCCTCTGGGTAACTAACTGTCGGTAATGATCGTTATGGGGGTATTGCCGTACATGCTGGCACGCAGCGATGAGAGATAAAACGTCCCTTGGCACAAGTTGTTATTGAGTACTGAATGGCGATAACTGGAGAAGGCTGATTACCATACACTACCAATGCGAACTGTATGGCAAAGTCGAGGGAAAACTGCCAATTTTTTTTCCATACAAACTGAATGGAAAGTCAATGGCAAACTCGAACGGCAGTTTCTTTCCGTGCAAAGCAAATGGAAAAAAACTGTATACACCCCACCTAAAAGCTGAATAACCGAATTTACCCCTGAATGGTAAATTTGTATGGCACTTCTTTCACCATTAGCGAATATCAATTGATGAGATTTCCAATGAAAATGAGCTAATGAAAAAGTATGCGTAAAAGGGAATATGTTGATGTATGATATTTATTGTTACTCTGGCACTTTAATGGTGTATCACAATAAATGTCCATATATCCATTCCCCTTACGAATGTCTACATATATGTATATTTCGGCTTTAATTTCCTTTGCGGGAGTATCCCACTGTGACGGGCTCAAAAAAGGTCCTTTTCCACGAATTTTTGTTTGCTACTTAATGAATTATTTCAGGATTGGGAGAATGGTATGTTTATAAGGACACTTTAAAGTTATTGTATACAAATTTTCATTAAAAAATAATAAAAATTATGATAGTTATATAGAACATAGTGCCGGTCCATAAAAATATTTCTTCCAACGGTATTAAAAAAAATAAAAAAAATAAACAACATTTTTTAACATTCTGCCATTTTGAGAAAAATCAATAAAAAAAAGTGTCTAAGCTTAAAGAAAACTACATTTATGCAGATGAAGAAAATATTTTTGTTTTATTTTTCAGATGAACCATGTCAGAGGTATGGAGTCCATCGTTAAAAGAAACATTTTTACGGACCGGCACTCTGTTCTATAATATATAGCTGTTATAAGTTTTACTATTTTTTAATGAAATTTTTTATAAAAGAACTTCAAACTGCCCTTAAAAACATACCATCCCAATTCTGAAATAATGCATCAAGTAGCAAACAAAAATTTGTGAAATACGATCTTTTTGGAGATTTTATATGTAGAAGTTGGAAGCCGCTAGAGCAAGTCGACTGCAGTAAACTTCGCTGGAGACAGCTCTACGTGTATAATGATGTCTCGCAGATTCTTTCAGCACAGGTGGCCATTGATCACTGGAGGATGCTCTATTGCAAGTACCATATGCTATATTATAATTAACCAATTAACGACCGATTCCTCGGTCGATTAATTGGTTTTGCTCACTTTTGTCGATCGCTCTCTCGCGTATGTAGAGTACGTATTCACTCGAGTGAGATAGCCCGGTGACGTCTTTTTAAAGCATGCAATATTTTGCTCTACTACTCTGCGATACCGTTATATTACCTCTCTGCCAATTCGGCTCTTCGGTATCCTTCAGATAATTTTTCGCCTTACCTTGAGGCTGAAAATGGTTGAGAAAAATAGTTCGTTCGCAAAGTAGCAAACGATACAGGCATTTGGGGAACGTTACAGTTTGAAAATGTCCGAAAGTCCGCAGCAGTTATTCGAGAAATATGTACGTGATAACATTTAAGTACGTGTGTACATTTAAGTTTTTTTTCGACGAATTGACAAGTATTTTACATCACTGATTCCAAATCGGATAATTCGATTCGTTGGTTATTGATTTCCTTTAGGATTAGAAGTCCGTAGAAAGGAAACACAAAATTAACAAATTAGATACTCGACTTTCGTCGCAAAAAAGTGTATTTATCTCATACATCAGTTTTTTTTTTACACATTGTTTAAGAGTTTTACACAAATATTTTTTGCACACCCGTCGATCTCTATTGCGACCGTCGAAGCATCGTTTGTCGTCTCGTTTTTTTTTACGTAAATGTTTTTTTCGATTTGCTTTTTTTTTTGTTTTCATTTTTGTCTTTCGTCGAATATTCCTTATTTTTTTATACATATTACACATTTAAATAGGCGCGTTTACTACAAAAATCAGTCATTCTCAAATCCTCCAATATGCGAATTTGAACTTTCAACGTCCCGCTTAAGGGATAACGTTATCGATTACGTAACCTCTCGCAGCCTTTATCCTTCTCGATTTTTACTCTTTACTGTTACATAAATAAATATTTTCATGCACGAAGAGTCTACACGGACTGGAGCGTTTTTCAACTACAATTTTTTCTTTCGCCTTGTCTCGTTATGCCATTTTTGAAAATACTCTTATTGAACATCATGATTTACGTACATTTGCATTCACGTTGGTGGAGTGTTTGGTACAACCGACCACTCCATTCTCTTCTTTTTTTTAAATTGTTTCTCATTTTTATATAACTATACATTTATTTTTTTTCTGATCGTGTTCATTCACACATGGCAAAATATTTCAAGTTCTCTCTCTCTCTCTCTTTTTCTCTCGATATTTCAAAGAAAAAATAACGTGGCTCTGTGATATACGCTCTCATTATCAAAAAAATCTTACACTCGCCGAAAGTTTTCTTTTCCAGTCATTTGTAATAATCACAGTAATAATCACAGTGGAGGAATAATTGTTGAGATCTTTGGAATATTATCCAACGTAAATGGAAGTAAAAAAAAAATACCTTGCGTAATCGTAGAAAACTTATATTTTCAAGTTGTACAACATTGCTCTTTCCCTCGCACCCGTACGATGAATATATGATAAATATATTACGATATAATTCAAAGATACAATTCTCGCAATAAATTTAATCGGTGAATTTCATTTTTTTTGTCCACCAAATAATCGGCAAACTTTAGTGGCTTCGAGTTCGCAAAGTTTTTGAAATCGTTAAACAATTTGTATGACGATAAAAATCGGCTATTATAATGATCGATTTGCGAATTACGTTTGAGTCACAAACGCAATTGTTACGATCGAGCATATATATTTATTCAGCCACAGTTTTTTTTTCTTTTCACTTTCTTGTGTCCTCACTTAAAGAACTTGAAATTGAATTGATATTGCCTATAGCGTACGCTAATTATATTTTCACACGTGTGCGACACAACCAACACTCAAGAGATAAGGACATCACATTCATTTTTTTTATTTTTTCATCTTATATATCATAATTCTTTGTGTCGTATCGTTCACAGACACAGGGGTAATTACATATTAATTTTGACTTAGCTACGTATTAAGGGCTCCTTTCCCCCTGCCTCTCTCATTGCGGCGAAGATTCTTGATAAATCATTATCGAGAGATTTTTTTATAATAAAATATTAATAATAATAATAATAGTAGAAGGATAATTTGAGTGCGTCATAAAATACATTTATAATTTTAGCTATTGTAGATCGAGATGTGACTTTGGAAAAATGATTATTTCTTTCTTGAGCAACAAAATCATATGTCCGAGGTTATTTTAGCGAAATTAATCTCCCTCTCCTTAATTACTGTTTTCCTTTTTTGAATTCTTTATCAATCGATAATTTAGTGCAACAACAAAGTAATTAATGTTAATTAAAACTACGTGTATTATATCGATATTTCTATAGTCTTATTTTAACGTTCTGCTCGCCAGTACCTCGTTTGGGTCCCGGTTAATTATTGTTTTCCATATCTCGTGATTTTCATTGTTATTTTTATTGTTTTTTTTCTTTCGCTTTCTTTCATGAAGTTGCACTCTCACGTGTTATTTAACTTCTTCGCATTTACACCGTCGCCCAAAGTTCGTGACTGCCTCTAATCTTCTTGTCGAGATTTATAATTTTTCTTTTTTGCCGGATTTGCTTGTAAGTTTTTTGTCGTTCGATTCTAAAGCGATTATTGGCTCTGAACAAGACGATAGATTGTTCAAAATGTATTTTTCTAGTTGGCAAGACCTTTTCACTTTTGAAAACGTCGCCTCGATACATCGATTAGATCATTTTTTTTATCGTTGTCACAGTGATTTTCTAATTTTTTTTCTTGATTTTCTTTTCTACGATTTACGAAGTTTCACTCGCTTTTCTGATGCGTGATTCGATTTATCGGGGCTTTAGAGCGCTTGCCGATCTGTAAGATTGTCAGACACCTAATAACGAGTATACAACATAGATATGCAGGGAAGAGGCCGTTGCTTGGATTCGATTACGAATTACTTATACATTACTTCTTTTCTCAATTGTTTTTTTTAAGCAGTCGATTTTTTTTTCGTACAATCTTCTCAACGCGATTGCACTAATAGAATTAAAATAATGACTCAAGAGAAAAATTTATTAAAAGACACAAAATATTCATGGCAAATAATTTAAGGGAGACTCCACGATGCTTTTCAACTGGGTGAAAAAAAAATTGTACAAAACGATCGCGTAAACAAACATTCGGATCGGAATTTAAAAAATAGAATGCAATAAATACATCTTTTCTCAAAATGAAACGAATATTTAAAAATTTCATATTTTCTTACAATTTTTTAGACACCGATTTGAATATTTTTGTTTCCAAGACGAGAAAAGGATTTCGAACAATCTCGCATTGAGAATTTTCGAAACAATTTTCATTCGCAAAATAAAAAAATAAAACACACTTATTCTAACTTTTACTAGTGGAGTCCCTCAACGAAATTAAAATATTATTAATGACAGATCATCATTTTTGCATTTGTTTCGAATAAATAATATTTACATGATTGCGAGACATCGTTTTGCAATTAGCGTTAACATGCATAGCAATTTTTCACGATTGTTGAATTCACAAAAGGATTTTCGACAAAATCGAGAATTCGCTTGTTTATTGAAAATTAAACAATCGTTCACAACTTTACGAGATAGCCTCCCTCCGTAACAGTATCGTATAGATAATTCTTTCAATTACATGCTTATTCAATTTCTTATATATACATAATTATATAACTGTATGATGATTTCAATGAAATATGCATACAGGTAAATATGCTTACGCATTAGAATTTATATGTACGTATATGTAATAATATAATTATATAGTATATTTATATCGACTAGTCGTCATTGTAGTGCAAGTTGCGTTCTAATAGTTTCGATTGTCAAAGTAGATACAATAGTTCAAAAAAGTTTTTCTTTTAAGCACACTCAAGTCGAACGAGTGCCTAGGCCATGTATATACTCCGCTTGTAAAACAAAATATGAAAGTGAATTATTCGAAGTTAATCGTATTGGACTGACTCATACTCAATTAAGGGGTGACACCACTCTAGCGGCAGAAAAGAAGGCCCAACTTTGATGATTTATTTTGGGAGTATGAAAAAAGGAATAGGATTTATTTTCAGAGGGTTTATTTAACAGATATTGAAGTATGGATAAAAAAAAAAATTATTATCGTTTTGATACAAAATGGCGGCGACAGAGCCCATCTTGAAAATCGTCTTTTTCAAACTGGGAGGACGTATTATTTGAACACCGGTGCATGGATCGATTTGAAATTTTGATAGTGGCTTCACAATTACATTCTCTGTCGCAGTACGTAGCCGTTTTTTGATTTAATGTAAACTTATTTTTTTATAAACAATTTACTGCTTTTTTTATAAACAATTTACTGCTTTTTTTGGCAAAAAATCGATACATTTTTTTAAAAGTGCACCATTTCTACAAACTTTGATTTAAAAAAAACCCCACGTAGCCCCATAGTCAATAGTATTTAGGTTATAAAATTTTTTGGTTTTTTGTACCAGGTCTTATACTTTACGAGAAAACCGTCCTCCCGTGAAGGTGTTTTAAAAAACAACGATGTTCAAGATGGGCTCGGTCGCCGCCATTTTGTATCAAAATGATAATAATATTTTTTTTCATACTTCAATATATGTTAAATAAAACCTCTGAAAAGAAATCCTATTCCTTTTTTCATACTCCCAAAATAAATCGTCAAAGTTAGGGCTTTTTTTCTGCCGGTAGAGGGGTGTTACCCCGTAATACTTTGAAAATTTGCTGCAGAAGCATCGGGTACAATTTGCCAGCTGTGACTCAATTATGAAGTAGATAGTTAGCCAATTTTGAAAAATTACGAAGTGCAATTCATAAATATATTTTTATCACGAGGCGGAAACTTCACTCTCAAAATGAACCGTAATCCGTTTCTAGTAAATTTTCGAAGTATAATTGAGTATGCTTCAATCCAATACGACTTTGAAAAATACAGCTTTTCATACGTCAGTAACACTATTGTCATACTTTGTTTTATACGTGGGTTAATATATTGATATATGTATTTTTTTTAAATCCATTTCTTTGTAGAAAATATTTAGTTTTCACTAGTTAGGCGAAGATTTTCAGTTCAAACAATGGAGAATATAAATTTATATATGATACACATGTATGTATGTATATATCTCATCATTACGATAAAGTTTACTATTTTTGTCTCCTTTTATGGATTTTATATCCTTGTGTCTTCACACCCTTCGACCTCCCACGTGTCTCGCTGATGTAATTGAAAACGTTTACCTTCACAACCGTCTTGCCAGAGAACGATAACGTCTAATTACTTACGTTTACTTTTAGCCTTTTAATTATCGATAATGAATATTTTTCATAAATACTCCACAGTATGTGTGTAGAACCGAAACGACTTGAGATTAGAGACGTTCTTCGTCAAGTCAGCCTTTCTTTTCGTTAAATTCGTAAATATTGCTCATTCTTAAAAAAAAACGTTCGGTGAATATTAATTTTTATTTTTATTCACAAGCACGATTTTTATTTTGCTACTAATTTAACTACTGTTCAACGGTTTAGCCGATTAAGAATTAACCGGTTAGGCGGCTAATTGGCCGGTTAACTGGCCAAGGAGATTAACCGGCTAACCAGATAAATTGAATTGTTTTAATTTTGTTGCACTTTCATCGTAGTCAGAAATCTGACCGATACGTTTTAATGAGTTTTAGTTGTACCATCACAAACTCTAAAAATTGCCTCCCCTCAGTATCATCGAACTACAAGCTAGTTCAGCGGTAAACCCTCACCAATTCCAATACCGACGCACGTCTACTGCTGTCGATAACTGAAGATATGTGCGTAGCAAGTTTCGGCTCGAATCTTAAAAATTATCGAAAGCTGGTGCAAATACATTCATTGATCAGAACATTGAGAATTTCCGAAATCTTCAAATGCCGAAATCTTCAATTATTTCTGACGCCGACTAACTCGTCGTTATGATTGGCCGTCGATGTCATGTTCAGAGTTCGTCTATATGAATACTTCAGACCGCACGATGAACCTAACCTACAAAAGCAGCGCGCGAAGAGCGGACTCCGATTCTAGTGTTGGAAAATATCAAATATGAAAGATGGTTGTACCCGGCTGAAAAGAAATGCTTGAATTAAAAATAATAGGTGACGATCAAATATCCGAATGACCAATATTTGAAACGACAGGTATTTTGAAATTGAGAAATTAGTTACATAGAAAAACGAGGATGAAGTTATTCGGAAATTTAGTTTTTTGACAGACGACGAAGTCGAATAATTGTTATTAAGAAAGGTTATTAATTCGAAAGTTCATTTATTCGAGGATATGTGTTCAGACAGTCTGTGTACTTTGAAAGTAAAAAAAAATAAATTTGAACGATGTAGAACGTTGATATTTCCGAAATAAAAAAATTGTGAGTAGTCAATATTTCTAACATCCAATATATCAAAAAGATATACGCTGAGCATACAGATTCCGAATGTGTTGAACTTGGATACGCAAATAATCGATGGATCGAAATATCGAACATCGAAATAGGGACCATCAAAATAGCGAAGTACAAGTACGTGGTACTCGGGCCGAAATGTTCAATATAGTGTATCTACAGAATTTAGCACATTATGAAGATCATTTCTTAAGTTTACGTTAACAACACAAAATACACGAGCTCAGCTGGAAGAAGAAAATTTGTACTTGATGTTGTCGATGGAATGTTAAGGGGGTTGGGAGTCTTCGTTCGTTATTTTGACCGTTCTACTTTTCACCCTTTCGCTATATACATAAATAGACCGTTCGACTCGTTGGTCTTCGCTATTTTAACCCTTCAAACTTTTGGTCTTTCACTTTACCCACTTCAAAATTGTAAACTTTCTCAATATCCGTAAATTTGAAATTCGTACACTCGACTTGTGAAGTGTTCGACATTTTTGCCGATTTCATATTCCGTTTCTCGCAATTTCGCTCGTCCTGAAATTTTTTTTCGATATAAATCTACTTCAATGATTTCTGTGGTCTCGTTTTTTCTTTACTAATTTAAAGACTTTCTTAAGATGAGTCTTTCTATAGTTCGATGTTCGTTAATTTTGGAACTCAAGATTTTGGCCGTTTCAAATTTTGGTTGCTCGGATTCAAGACCCCGATCCTTTATATCATACTGTGGAAAAAACTATACAGTCAATATTGATTATTTTTTGAGAATCGTGTAAAGTCTTCTTGCAAATCATATAAAGCTGTTGGAATTCCTCATGGTCTTTCAGATGCTCTTAACAGCAGCGTCAGTATATAGTAAGGACCATTGAAATCTGAGTAACATTCAAGGCACATAGTCCAAACACGAAAGTTAACCGTGCTAGAAGCGTTTAACCATGTATTTTGGTAATGCAACATCTAACCAGGGAGCAACCTAAAAATCACGAACATTGTCTATGAACTTTTGTAAAAATTGACTTGTTTCGAAAAATGTTTGTGAATGCCTTGACCTTTTGTACATTTCACACCATTGAACCATAACGTACAACAAAAAGCGGCTAAGGGACCGAAAATCTTTCATATTTCATATTTTATAACATTTGAAAATTCCCAAAATTCTCAACGTTCCGATCAAGGAATGTGTTTGTGCCAACCTTTGATGATTTCCAATCCTCCAGCCGAAACTTGTTATACACATATTTTAAGGTATCGAAAGCAGTATACGCGCGGTCAATACTGAGATTGGTGACGACTTAACCCTGGACTGGCTTGTAGGTCGACTATACTGATTGTGAGTGGGAGTCAGTTTTTATCGCTCGTAACGGTAACACAACTGAAACTCTGTGAAATGTATCGGCCAGGTTTCTGACCATGATGAAAGGCCCAAAAAAACTAAAATTCGGATGGTTAGCCGGTTAATCGCTTGAGCCGAATAACCGGCTAAAGTTTAGCCGGAATAGCTGCCCTAGCCGGTTAAGTCATACAGCACTAAATTTAACAGAACGTACAAAAAATTGCTCGGTTATCAGTGATTGACGTTGTCGAATAAAATTTTGAAATCGTTGAATTTTCTAATAAAAGCTAACTCCGTTTCATTGGGTTTTATGAAAATATAGGTTAAAAGTAGAAATCCGATAATGAATTAAACATTTTTGAAATCTAAACAATATTTAAGCCGAAAAGATATTAATAGAGCAGTTAAAAAAAAGTTTGCTCACAAAATATATTGTAAATTTTCTTTATAAAGTTTGATAGCCGATGGTTTTTAATAACTTAGTCACAATGTCGTTATGATTAATTAGTGAAAAATCAGCAACGCTCAAATTGGCAAGAAAATGTACTTAAATCGTTGTGAATGCCAAATGAAATCTTGCGAGAACGTATAAAAATACACGAAATTCTATCGGCTTTACAACTAAAAATTATTCAAACTGATTTTAGCACTGTCGATATTATTTAGGACTGACTTGTTGAGGAACGTCCGATAGATGCAGCGAGAGATGTCGAAAAAATAATGAATTTTAAAGCTTTTTATTTCGTGCAACGATTGAAAACAAAAATTCTCTCCAATCAAACTGTATATATACGTACATATATTAATTTTCTTCCGAATTACTTATTATTCTCCCAGAGACTCGTGAATTTGAAGTTTCGAGTCCAAGGTATGGAAATATCATTCCGGGCACATAAAGAATTTTTTCTTTTGTCACGTATCCTATCATGTATATATATATTATTCGTATATTCTCTGGATTTTAGATAATTTTTTTTTTTAGAATCTGTGGGAGCGTGTTTCTCACGGGGTTGCGAAAGTTTTCTATCGCTATATAGGATTTTTCTTTTTGTTATAGAAAGAGGAAGAACGATTTTTTCGCCGAAAATTTTCGAGCATTCGAACGTCACGCTGTTTATTTTCGTAAATCTGGTAACGAATTTCTACGGTGATATTTTCAAATATCTTTGCGCTTATGAGTTCGGTCTTTTTTTGTGTATCATCGAATTTATCGTTAGGATTTTAGAAGTAAATTAGAGGCCGAGTGTAATATTCGATGTTAGAGTAGAAAAAACACACTATTCGCTCCTAATAGATACAGATGTATTTATAGATTGATTTAAAGGTAGAGGAACTCGGTAACTCTACAACGGATAATTTTTTTGTCAACAATCGTTTAGTCAGTTAATTGTTACCTCATCCGGAGGATTTTCGGAATTAATACACGTTATTATTATTATTATTCTTATTATTATTATCATTATATTATTTTACCGTCTTCACCGTGCTCCCCCAAACAATCTTCTAGGCCGTTATTATTTCTTGTATATTTCTCACCGCGAGAAACAATCAAAGAAATCACGCGATTTTAATCCAATTTACATAATTCGTCATTTCGATGAATTTTCGATACCGACTTTAGTCATTATTCGCTGCACTGTAAGAATTTTCCTATTTTCTTGGAAAGAATAACACGGAAACACCACGACAGGAAAACACAAAATCGAAACGCACTTTGAGTTTGTCGAGAAAATTCGTAACTAAATCGTTTAAACAATTGTTTCAACATTCTTCAGTGGAATTATTTTTGCTGATAACTATTCTTCACTTCACTCTGGATATTATTATTTTTTTCGTCCTCGTTAATCGCAATTCTCGCTCACGTACTGTACAGTGATTTTATTTGTATTTTTTTTCTTCGTCTCACTTCCTTTCTGATGTGTCTTTTCAAGTTTTGACCATCTTTTTAGTACATTTATTATCATTATTATCGTGTATTATCATTAAACATCTTTATTTGATGATGATGATTATTATTATATATATATATATTATACGATTTATCACGTTTGGAGCGTTTTTCATACTAGCTCTCAGTTTCTTTCTTTCCTCTTTTATATTCTCCTTCGTTAGGCGGGGTAAGCGCAGAAAAATTCGTTAAACCGATTTTTTTTTACCTCCTTCCACTGATACGATCGGTTATTTTTTTCGGATTTGAATTTTCTACACATTCGTGAGAATCATCGCTGATGAAAAAAAAAAAAAAAAAAAAAAAAAAAATAGGCTTCTCGAAATAGGGTTTTTTTGGCGAATGAAAGAAATTTCGACATTTCCCATTTTAGAATCTCTATTATCGAGAGATGGGACAGACTTGAACTTTGGAGACCTTTTATTTCCCGTTATCATTTTTCTTCTTTTTTTCTATTATTGTTTTAAACTAAATTACGGACGTTGAGTATAATAAATATCGATATATCGGAAGAATATTCGTTAACTTTCGGTCTAGTAAAGAGCTGCAAAAATTGTGCGATTTTCTAAAACACCGATCATTGTTTTTTAAATCTTATTTTTGCTACTTGAATATTGGCCACCAAGCATTATTTTCATTTTGTTTTTATTTTTTACTTTCTTTCGTTCGCAATATCCCCGCTATCGAAGTGACTCGAACCAGCGAGCCACGATCAAAGGGGATTTTGCAACAACCACTCTTGTATTTACGATATTACGAGAGCACGAAAAATCTCGAACGTACACGACAGTCGTGAATTTAGATTAAAAAGAGATGAACACAAAAACATTTGCTGGAACATCTCTGTATTGTTTATTTGAAAAATCTTCATTCAAACATTTTTTTCAATGTCTTTTACGTTGTTTTTTTTAAATAAACGTTCGAAATTTTTCACACTTCTCGACGACGAGGATTTGAAACTGACGAACATTATTTGTTCATTTTTTCTTTGCAATTCGCCAGTTTCTTGATAAAATTTTCATTCCAAATTATTCACTCGAGAATCGATCGAATCCAAAACTGGATCAACCAGACTAAAAGTGCAGGGGGGTGCATGCGTAACGATGTCGATCGATTCTCGGGTTTTCTTCCCTTTATCCATATTCTCTCTCATCGACGAATTTCCAACCCTTGGGACTATCGACTTTTTTTTTAATCGGCACTTTTTTTTCGCCAATTATCGGGAAAAATGGACCCGCTGGATAGATCTCTCGATTTTTTTGTTCTCGTTTATCTCAATGTGACTCACGGTAAGTATCAGTTGGCTCACCACTTTATTAGCATTTCATTGTTATGAAGAATAAAAATAATTTTCTCTATCATTTCGTCTCTTTTCTCATTTGCCACGTAGAATTTTTCGAAAAATCTATGAACTTTTCTTTGCTCCTTCGTATTTCGTGTTATCTCCAATCAATCTTTCTATATGTTTGCGCATAGGCCTGCCCAGGTACACCTTTATTGCTAAATAGGATCCTTCCGGTAATAGTTGCGTCGTATTGCTTGAGTTTTTATTTTTTGTTTGTTTTTTTTTCACTAATTTATTCCGCGAAATTATCGGGACGGCGTGTCGGACGAAAAAGGACGGGAAAATTTGAAATTTTCTACAAAAATACATCATTATTCTGTTGTACGAATATTAATTTTTTTTCGCAATTGTCTGTATACCATATGGTTTTAGTATATAGCATATTATTAACGTATATTCGGAAGGAACGCGATTCCATTTTGTCTTGCATGCTATATTAAGGTATTTTAATAATTGAAATTATTGATATATTTCAAGTATTAAATATTTTGTATATTTTCATTTGGCAATTAAAAAATCCATTTTTCCTCCCGACCGTCCCGAAATAACCAAATTAATATTATTACTTTTTTTCATCGACTCCTTCCCCAATTGCTTGAATTTTTTGAAAAATTTTCGTCGTTGCACCGTTTCGCGAATTATTCTATCAAACACCGAATATATATCCAGAAAAAAAATATTATTTATTATATTCTTCATTTTTTAGAACTTCCAATGCTTTTTTCGTCAACGCGTAATATAACTTTTACTTCACCCCCGGTTATATTTATTTATCATTCGGTTATACGATCGCGATCACGCTGGCATTTTATTGATTGTCACTTTTGAGAAGAAAATATTTTATACATATATTATACTATAATAAATTTTTGAATCCTATTATCCTATCTTATGAATGATACGCGTGTTTTGTTGTTCTTCATCATCGCGAGTAGTTCGTAATTAACGACGAGAATTTCTCGTAGTTATTTCGTCAAACTGGTGTTTCTGATTGTCAGTTTGAGGCTTTTTTAAGATTAAAAAACGTTGATCGTGAAATTTTTACTCTTCCATATCCAGAATTCTAATAATTTGTCCATAAATCGGTAAAATCTTATCGTCAAACTACTTAAACAGATGTACAATGTGTCTAGTTTTTATTACTCCATTCCACAACGATAGCTTCATCATCGAAAGTTTTAATTAACATTATTTCGCTAAAACGATGCAACGTACTGACAAACTAAAAAAAAAAAATTGAACCAAAGTATTGGTTTTTTTTTCTGTTAAGGTAGTAGTCTGGTAACTTAAGCCGATTTTCATGTCTTTTTTGGCGGGCGTTTCTTTGTAGGAAAATCAAAATGAATCGTTTTGGATATTTAGGATGTTTTTATTTACATATTAAAGAAACAAAAAAAAATTTTTTTTTTTTAAATTAATAGTTTATTATTATTATTATTATTGATCGAAGTTGGCACCTCGAAGTTGGCAGCCCGGGCCATAACTTTTTTTCTACCGAACCGATTGCTTGAAATTTTAACAGGTTACTCTACACACTTATAGTTCTCGTCGGAACCACTGAGAAATTTTGTCACTCCTAACTTTTTATTTTACAACCCCTTCTTTACTAAAATAAAAGGACTTTAGCAAAGAGACGGTTGTAAAATAAAAAGTTAGGGGTGAACAAATTTCTAGGTGGTGTCGACGAGAACTATAAGTGTGTAGAGTAGCCTGTTAAAATTTGAAAGTAATCGGTTCGGTAAAAAAAAAGTTAGGACCCGGGCTGCCAACTTCGAGGTGCCAACTTCGATCAATAATAATAATAATAAACTATTACAGTTTTTTGTATCTTTAATATGTAAATAAAAACATCCTAAATATCCAAAACGATTCATTTTTATTTTCCTACAAAAAAACGCTCTCCAAAAAAGACATGAAAATCGGCTTAAGTTATCAAACTACTACCTTAATGTATTGATTTAACATTTTTCCTGCTTGTACTCTTTTAATATGAATCGTCTTTAACGGATCACCATCGGTAGTTGGTAAGGTATTTTTTTGTCTTTTAGTATACATCGATATATCGGTAGTAAAATTGACTAAATAAACATTTTGACGTTTTTTATCGTTCCTAAAGTGTGAATTATGGTTTATCGAGATTATTCGTGGTCACAAGAGTTACCTATCAAGAGATTATCTTTACGACGGACTCACCCTCGTCCTTGAGCAGAAGGCTCAGACGGAGATCGAGTTCGCCGGCTTCTAGGGCCCATTTTTCCCTCAACCATCATGGCGAATCGGCATTTTGAGTTCCAAGTGTGTGTATAGGAAACAACGGATACCAGCCAACCGTTAATTTCGTTAGTGGCAATAATTCAAGGTCTACCTCAGCGCCACCGAGACCCTGATTACTCTCGAAGCCCTGCTTTTTTTCCCACAGCATCACTAGCAAATTCCTTCCGAGCGCGTCGCAACTTCCGTACTTCAGTGTCTGTCGATACTGAGGATTTCGCGAATGTTTTATCACTCGTGTTTTTCGCTTGTGCAGCCAACGCTCACCGTCACGCAGATAAGTCTTTACGTAGGTATCTGACAACAGAATACAATAAATATTGATTATCGTTGGGGCGAAGAACAAAAAAAACTGGTGGACCAATTATATGAATAGTTAATAGTAGCGAAATCACGAGATACATATAATGATATAAAGAAAATAATAATTACAATTGAGATATTGAAGTAATAGACATTTAGATAGAAATAAAAGTTTTTTCCTCCGAATCTCGTACCACTGATTTACGATGTTTGTTTTTCATAATTCAAGATATATAGAGAATAATGATTGTTACGGACCATTTCAGCGTAACAGTTATTTTCTTTTAAATATTCTTTGAGGATCATTCTTTTTCTATTATTCTGTTTCTTCATCATTCAAACTAATTTATTTATTTCTCTCCGGAACTGAATGTATCATCATTTTTTTCATCATTATCAAGCAATAATCATTTGTAACCGGGGTACCGTAAAATAAACTTTCGAGCATTAAGGTGAGCTTCACGATTAAAAGTCCGAGAAAATGTGTTTTATTTGTTTGTTTTACAAAAAAGAATCCTATCGAAAATCCCAAATGACGAGTTTGTTCAAAATGCTTTTCCGGTCATGTAAAAAAAAATTCACGTTTTTATATAAAAAATTATAAGAGGGGTTCTATTTTTATTATATTTGTTTTAGAAAAAATGTATCTGCTCCTACAATTTTTTCGATTTGACTCTAAATATTTTAAAAAATGAAGATGCTCTATACCACCGCCAGGTCAATTTCACGGGGAATCTCCCATAGATTTCCGAAAATTTTGTAACGGTTTTTAGTCAATGTGAATGAAATTACCGAAATTCATGAATCGAGAGTGATAAAAACAGAATGGCCTTTGGCAAAGTTCAAAACAACCGTCAAGTTTTAAAGAGGGGTTAGGAAAGTTTTTTTTTGTGATCTACAGCGAATGAAAGTAGTTTGCATCTCGTTACCGGGCTCCTCTCGTTCACCAGGGCATATATCTCGGGCGGAGATAACCTCGACTTCGAGGGTACCCTTGCTGAGAAACAAGGCCAGCTTGACCTCACCGTTGTTCACACCTTTAACGATATTAAAAAATCATTAATTTTGCTATTTCATCAACAAAAAAATATTTTCTTTAAATTGAGAAAAGGTTCAGTCATAGAGTCAATTGAGTAGTTAAAGTACATAAATTGATTTTATAAAATTATTTGTATTGTAAATTTATTATCTTACTACTATATCAAAGCCGGAGAGTTTGTTTGTTTGAACGCATTAATCTCAGGGAATACTAATCCGATTTGAAAAATTCTTTTCGCATTAGATAGCCCGTTTATTCGGGAAGGCTTTACGTTAAGGTAGTAGTCTGGTAACTTAAGCCGATTTTTATGGCTTTTTTGGAGGGCGTTTTTTTGTAGGAAAATAAAAGTGAATCGTTTTGGATATTTAGGATGTTTTTATTTACATATTAAAGATACAAAAAAAAAAAATTTTTTTTCCAAAGTCCGCCATTTTGTTAGTTATTCATGAAATTTAACTTCAGTAGTTCCAACCAGAATGACATGTCTATAGATTAAGAATTATCAAGAATTTTTTATTTCAGATAACATCAAGAGCCAAAATCACTGGGGCCACCCACGCGCTTTTTTTTCGAGGTGCCAACTTCGATCAATAATAATAATAATAATGAACTATTAAATT
Source organism: Oxytorus armatus (assembly GCA_958009045.1). NCBI lineage: Eukaryota > Metazoa > Arthropoda > Insecta > Hymenoptera > Ichneumonidae > Oxytorus > Oxytorus armatus. The sequence continues at coordinate 13,755,307 of OY253748.1, forward strand.
TTTTCAAACTAATTTTTTTTTGTATCTTTAATATGTAAATAAAAACATCCTAAATATCCAAAACGATTCATTTTTATTTTCCTACAAAAAAACGCCGTCCAAAAAAGACATGAAAATCGGCTTAAGTTACCAGACTACTACCTTAAAATGTTCAGTCGCGCTCCGAGCGGACCGAGAGGGTCTGCGGCAGAGTTCGAAATTGGGGTCTTCAGAGATTTTTACCGCCCACAGTATTTTGGTACATAATTTTTAAGGCCCTTAGGTTTCTTTTAAGTGAAAAAAAAATTTCCATTTCCCAAAATTCTAGCGTGACCTACCCCTTTAATAGAAATTGCTCAGACTATAATCTAAAAACATTAAGATTATTTATCTTTTGAAAATGTATGCGAATAATTTTGCAAAGCTTATCGATTGACTTGAATTATACGTTGATCTAAAAAAATAAAGAACAAAACTATCAGTTTCTCACCCCTTATCAGTCTAAATCCTTTCGGTGCCACTTGACCAGGCCCTAACTGTATTTCAACTCCATTCTCGCCTCTCGTCGATAACTGACTGAAATTCCATTAAAAACAACAATAATTAATAACAGATCGAAAGAAAAATTGCTTTTTTCTCGAGACTGCCACGCGTCGGCTCACCTCAATTTATCATCCTCGTCGGACTCGCTGTTACGATCGTAAAGACGTTCGGGAAATCCCGTGGCCATTTGTCCAATGCTGTCGTTGCGCTCACCTCGCCCTGCGATACATCAATCCAGTTTTATTATAGACGATGCAACACACATTACATCGTCGTTATTACGACGTCACCTGGTATCGCGTGTTCGAAATGTTTATTGTTTTCCCGAATCGTAAAAAACCAATTGTTTTTTGTGCAGCCTGCCATCGAATTTTTATTTTTTACACCGGAGTGACGATTTTATTTTCCGAGATAAAACGAAAAGGAAATCGTCTTTCAAACGTTCGTCATCGGACGTGAACTTCTTCTCTCTCTGCAATTGAGTTAGCGATGCTGGACAAGAAAGTTTTACCGCGGGGGTGCTCGGGTGGTGTGAGTTACGTCCTAGAGAAATTTTCGTGCTTCGAATGTATACATATATATATATTTATTTATATACTCGACCGAAGAAGAAAATTGCAAGCTTTCGAAAGCACCGCGCGCGCAAATCCTTCGACACGTACGACGAAACCCCCTTCCTTCCTTTTTCTCTCGTCGGAAATTTACCCTCGCACACGAATTTTCTCATACTCCTTCATACACAGTTTCTTTTCACGACATATACAGTAATACATATTTATCCAAAAGTTTAGACGTAGGTTGATTGAGTGCGATAACTTTTCGGTCACGGAGTGTGTTTGGGGAAAACTTCGTAAATCAGAATTTGTTAAAGCGAGTATATAGACACTCGTGTATATTAAGGGCTCGCGTACCCCTGCGCGTGCTGAAAACCGTGTAAATTTGAAAAATTATCATAAAGGTTATATGGTGAAAAAAAAAATTAAATTATTGATTTCACATTTTTAACTTCCCGATCCTAGAGGGAAGTTATTGTAATGACCCCGAAAATCGAAAGTGGAAATTTCAAGATATCTCCACGTTTCATGACCCCTAGAATCATTCTAACACGTTTTTGAAAACATATCTGGCTGTGTGTGCGTGTATGTATGTACGTATGTGAATAAAATTTTGTCGAACGGTATCTTACGAATGAATGGAGCGATTAGATTTTTTTTTTTTCAAACGAAAGGCTCCTGACCTAACTCAGAGCGGAAAGGAGTGTCACTTTGATCGCCTGAGCGATTTCTCGTTGGGAAACGGTGGGATTTAAAATTTTTCTTTGACAATCGGTGCGTCTCCATGGAACTCAGATTTGAGTGAACTATTAGCAAAATCGTCTCAGCGACTGCTGAGTTATTGCAATAAAACTTGTGAAAACGCTAAGAAACATTTTACCCCAAATCCAACTCTTTTTTTCTGAAACAACTATGTACGAGGTCTGTTCAAAAAGTATCGCGAATTTTGAATTTCTGCGGGCTACGTATATTCGATTTTCGATTTTTTTGTGGCGTTAGGTTGGTACTCATGTCCCTCACTTATGCTGAATGTTTTGTTAATTGTTGACAACTGTTTTGGTTAGACGTGTTTTGGCTTGTCTTCTATTTTTGCCAATTCCAAAAAATAGATCAAAGAATCTGTATCAAATTTTGTGTGAAAAACAATATTAAGTGCGCGGACGCATTCCGAATGTTGACTGTGGCATATGGTGAAGCTACCTTGGACGAAAGCAACGTTTATCGGTGGTACAAAATGTTCTCAGAGGGCCGAGAAGATGCGAACAACGAAATGCGTTCCGGATGCCCGAGCACATCAACAACAGACGAAAACATTGATGAAGTGAAGAAAATAATATTGGCCAATCGTCGAATCACCGTTAGAGAAGTTGCTGAGGAACTAAACATATTGATTGGCTCGTGCTATTCGATTTTTACCAATGATTTGGGCGTGAGACGGGTCGCTGCGAAATTCGTGCCAAAATTGCTCAATTTCGATAAAAAACAGTGTCGCGTTAACATTGCTAAGGAGCTATTGGACTCGGTCCGCGGCGACCCAAATTTGCTCCAGAGGGTCATAACTGGTGACGAATCATGGGTTTATGGTTATGACGTGGAAACCAAAGCTCAATCATCGCAATAGAAGCTGCTTTTTTGGAATAGGCAAAAATCGAAGACAAGCCAAATCACGTCTAACCAAAACAGCTGTCAACAATTAACTAAACATTCAAAATGGCCGATTTTCTCAGCATAAGTGAGGGACATGAGTATCAACCTAACGCCACAAAAAAATCGATAATCGAATATACGTAGCCCGCGAAAATTCAAAATTCGCGATACTTTTTGAATAGAACTCGTATTCTGATTTTTTTTACCATTTTTTCACCAATAGATAATTTATATATTCATGAAAAAAAAACAAATAGGTGCAATTAAAAATAAATGATCGAATTTTCATACGTTTTTCATGCCCTTCATGGTGGCCTAACTTGCAAGGTCAAAATGGCATAAAATACGAGGGATGATCGGGAAGTTATTGGCTCGACCCCCTAAGGGTCACACCCACTTCAAGCCACCCTATACAATGCACCCCCTCATGGGAGCGAGCGCAGCGAGCGACCAGCAACGCACCTCTTACTTTGGCCCTCTCGTTTATTAACTTTTCGACTATATGAAAAAAAAAAATTTCATTTAAAAAAAAATATTAACATTATTTTTTACGGGTCTAATTGGACTACTGATGAAAATCATGGCGCCATGCCACGACATGGCGTCAACATCATAACTTCGTCAAAAATTATTCAATCTGCAAAAATAAAAAAGAATCCAGTAAAATAATGTAGCAGTAATAATCTAACGATGGGTTTTTTTTTTTTTTTGTATAAAGAAATTACAGTGTTTCAAATTTTAGTATCGAATTAAAAAAAAATTAGCCTTTAATAATTTATAAAAAAATGTCCAACCAAAAAATTAAAAAACCTCCCGTCAATCTATAAAGAAAATAATTATCAAGATTAAAAAAAAAAGTTAAAAATATTACAAATTAACTGTTCTCATGCTGACAATGGCTAAAAACATAGTTTTGAGAAAAACGCGTTTGAAGTTTCTGGTAGGTACGACGTGAACCCGATGTCCGGTTACAATTATTGCAGCATCTCGTAACTTTTCCCCAACGCAGGTTTCTCCAGCTAACAGACTTGATCTGGAATAAATTTGCTCTTGATAATTAAACCTCGGTGTTTGTAATCTCCGATTACTATGGGTATTATTTTCCCTTCGATCGACAAATTAATTAAGTATTAGGAAAAGACTATAGTGAATTTTCCCTGAGAACCTGAACTTTAAAAATGTTATTATTAACTAATTATTTAATTCATAGATAAGTGAATTAATCAATTGTTAGATTAGTACCGCCTGGTCTTAATTATTGTGTTAATTTATCATTTTATCAACCAAAAAAAACGGTGCCAATTGGAACTTGAATATTGATTGCTCATAAATCGAACGTATTCATATATCGTCCTCTACGAACCATAGGCATTTTCAATTTTGATTTCCTCATACGAGAAGTTTTTCTTAGCATTCTACACTGAAAAACGGAACCCTCATGGTCAGATTCGACTGTCCGTCCGTCCGTCCGTCTGTCCTGTCGCAGGCCATTACCTGTTAAACGGTTCAACGTATCGACTTCAAAATTGGCATGCAGTTAAAGTGAGACGTTCCGAAAATGGCCCACAAAGAATTTTCAAAATATATTTTTTTCACGAATTTAGAGGGGCCAATATGTGTGATTTCGAAGATAATTTTTTTCCTGTCCTGACGAGTGGGGTGTCGTTCGAAAGAGCTTAACGGAGAAAACCACTGTGACCCCCTGTTTTTTTTCACATTTTTCAAGAATTTTTTTTTGTGGGAAAAAAAAGAGATATTCGAAAATTTTTTTTGGGTTTTGTTCCTTGTTTATTAATGTATCAAAAAATTAAATTAAAAAAAAAATAGGCACGCCTTTGAAATTAACTTTAATTTCAAAGGCGTGCCTATTTTTTTAAAACAATATTTTTCCAAATCCCTGTGTACTTCTCTTCAAAATATCATATTATTAACGAAAACACTCGGTATTTTTTTTCAGATCGACGTTGAAGAGATTTCTGCTGCGTGCCGCGGAAATGACAGCACCTGACGCGAGAGCTTCCCCAGCGCCACCATGCGGCGTGAAAAATGTGAAAAAAATGTTTTTTGATACATTAATAAACAAGGAACAAAACCCAAAAAAATTTTTCGAATATCTCTTTTTTTTCCCACAAAAAAAAATTCTTGAAAAATGTGAAAAAAAACAGGGGGTCACAGTGGTGTTCTCCATCAATTTAAGAGTCGAAAGAATAGATAATTTTGTTTTTCAATAAATATTTTCAACGATATCCATCAATTCGTTTTTTTTCACTGGGCCCCTATCCCTCTTAATTTCGAAACCACTACTTCGAAAATTTCGACATAATTCTGATACATGAAGACTTACGGTAATTTTAGAGTTACGGGAGGTTATAAAAGTTTTATTTTTGCAGTCTCATCACTCACCTACATTTATTGTATTTTTTGAAGGTATGCACTTCTGATTTTTTGCCATATTTTGAGCACACTAGCATTAAAAGGCGAAAATATAGGTTTCGCTAAAACAACGACTCTCTTGTGAGGAAGTAAAATATAGAATATTTTATAAAAGAATGTAAAACACTTTATTTTTAATATCACCATGAGATAATTCGATATACAAGATCTGCTGTTGCTCTCGAGGTTCAGACAGCAATTTCGCTTATCTGCAGACTTCTACAGTTGTATTCACGCTATATCGGATGGGCAATGAGTATAGAAAAGAACGAGGTTTACGTATCCGTTGACGTTAGATTCGCGAGCGAGACTCACTCGAGTGGCTTCTCTACCCTTTTCACATCACAAAGTTCTCAATTAAACTTTGGACTTCGTATTCTCCCTTTTTTTTTCTCTTTCTCCCACGATTTCTCTCTCCAGGGTCTCTGAAGCCCGCGGCAAAGTCGCAAATTCGACTTATCACGATCCGCAAATTCACGAGAGGTAGAAGAAAGTACAGGCCAATTTCAGGGAAAGACATCGTCACTCTAAGTAGAACCATGATTGCGATTCTCGATGTTTCAACGTCTCGACCGTTTTCAGTCTAATATTTTTTCTTGCCTTCTACTTTTCACATACGAATCACACAGTGTTATTGATAATTGAAAACATATTTCCATTCGTCCATTTTTTCCGTTTAATTATTTTTCATTTAAAAAAACGATCAAGCTTACTACGAGGATTTCGTGCCATGACCGTAAGTAAAATCGTTTGCCGCTGATTGATAAATTGTAGATATTTCCATTGAATTTCATACATCTCAAAACCAATGACAATTTCGACATGGCTATAGTTTTCCTCCAAACACCCTATATGCCATCATACGTTAGAATTATTTCACAACTTTCGATGTGGTTGCTTCGAATTTAAAGGAGCAGGAGGAGGCATAATAAAAAAGCAAACACTTTGATGGATATTATTGATAATAATCATTGAAAAGAATATTATAGTGTAAGATATATTTTCAATCCTTCAAGTAAGCCCTTTCAAACGATATCCCACTTGCCAGGACAGAAAAAAAAATATATTTTCAAATATGAGGGCCACTTTCGGAACGTCTCGCATTAAGGTAGTAGTCTGGTAACTTAAGCCGATCTTCATCTCTTTTTTGGAGGGCGTTTTTTTTGTAGGAAAATAAAAATGAATCGTTTTGGGTATTTAGGATGTTTTTATTTACAAATTAAAGATACAAAAAAAAATGTTGTTGAAAAAATTTAATAGTTTATTATTATTATTATTATTGATCGAAGTTGGCACCTCGAAGTTGGCAGCCCGGGTCCTAACTTTTTTTCTACTGAACTGATTGCTTTCAAATTTTAACACGCTACTCTACACACTTATAGTTTTCGTCGGAACTACCGAGAAATTTTTTCACCCCTAACTTTTTATTTTACAACCCCTTCTTTGCTAAAATAAAAGGACTTTTTTTTCCAAAGTTCGCCATTTTGTTATTTATCCATAAAATTTAACTTCAGTAGTTCCGACCAGAATGACATGTCTATAGATTAAGAATTATCAAGAATTTGTTATTTCAGATAACATCAAGAGCCAACATCACCGGGGCCACCCACGCGCTTTTTTTTCGAGGTGCCAACTTTGATCAATAATGATAATAATAATAAACTATTAAATGTTAAATTTTTTTTTGTATCTTTTATATGTAAATAAAAACATCCTAAATATCCAAAACGATTCATTTTTATTTTCCTACAAAAAAACGCCCTCCAAAAAAGACATGAAAATCGGCTTAAGTTACCAGACTACTACCTTAATTACATTTTTATTTGACACTCCATTTGGCTATTCCAAATGCTCGCAAAATATTTTTTGAAAAATAACTCGGAGGCGTTTTTCGGAACACCTCGCTCTATCACGTTGATAGGTTAAACCGTTTAGGAGTTAGAGACCTGTGACGGAAGAACAAACGGACAAGCGATACTGACTATAAGGGTTCCCATTTTCGGTATGGAACTCTAAAGATGAATAACGTAAAATGTGATTAAAGGAAAATGTTAAAAAAAACAATTTGTTTAACATATTTTGAAGAATTATTTAAGGGCTCACATATCCCTGAAGTTTTCAAAAAATCAATTTTTTTACAGATTTTTATTCTTTATATTTTTAAGAATTTTTCAAAACAAAATTTAAGAAACTTCCACTCCGTTACAAAGTTATAGCAATAAATGGGACACTAGCGGTAAGTTTACGTTGCACCTCGGTCAACTTTTAATGTTTTTTAACTTTTTATTTTTAAATCTTGATAATTATTTTCTCTATAGTCTGACGAGAGATTTTTTTAATTTTTTGGTTGGACATTTTTTGATAAATTATTAAACACTGATTTTTTTTTAAATTGGATACTAAAGTTTGAAATATTGTAATTTCTTTGTTTACGAAAACAAAAAAGAAAAAAATCCCTCCTTCAGACTATTACTACTACATTATTTTACTAGATTCTTTTTTATTTTGGCAGATTGGATAACTTTTGGTGAAGTTAAGATGTCGACAAGGAGGCACCATAATTTTCATCAGTAGTCCATTTATATCCGTAAAAAGTATTGTTAATATATTTTTTTTGTTTTTTTTTCTTATAGTTCAAACGTTAATAAAAAATGTGAAATCAACGATTTTATTTATTTTTCACCATATAACCTTTATAATAATTTTTAAAATTCAGTCGGTTTTCAGCGCTCGCAGCGGTATGTGATCCCTTAAGAAAATTGTCCTATGTACAGCGGCCAAATGAGGTACCGGAATTCTGATATGACTCGTCCTAGATATGTTTTTAATATTGCCTGTATTTTCGTTTTTTTTTCACCTTTCTGTTGCGTTACGTTACTTTTACTGCTACTGCTGTAGAATCGCGATTTTTACGAGGTACCAAGATCACGGAACACGCCTACCTAGCCACCCGGTACTGGTACACATTACGAGCATGATATAGTCTGATCGCGCACGTCCTAGTGAAGCTAACGTCGAGGGACCTAGAGGGAAAAGGCGAAATGGGGAGGGATGAAAAAAAAAGTTGGAGCAATTTACATCTACAAGTTCGAGAGGAGGGTAAACGTATTTCGAAGAGCTGATAGGAGTTTTTTTCTCAAGCATAGCGAAGCTTGCATGAATACAAAGGGCCGTTGTTAAGAGCTCTTCTTTGACACTGGAAGGGGATGGAAAATGGAGACTTTCAGTCGAATTATGCGAGCACTTCTCGTGCCAATATTCTCTTTGAAGCGAAAATATTGGAATATTTTGTATATTAGATAGATTATTCTCGTATAGACGAAGCTGTCTAAAAATTAAATAATGGTAGATACCATAACAATTGTGTTATTTGAAAAAAATCGATTATTCAATTATTTTTAGCAATTAAATGTTTAATTAGAGAATATCATTTCAAACGATTCAATTATCCATTTTCAAGTTTCCTCGTCTTTATTGCAATTTTTGGTTAATTTTCCGTAGGACGCGATATTGTAATTGAAAGTTATTTTTGTAAATAACCAAAATTTTAGTCAACATTTAGCTAACTTCCACTAATTAATGGACTTTACGCTGACTGGGGGATTTTTTTATCAGACAATTACATTTTTGACCCGTTAAACATTATTCATCGATCAACAGGTTCATCGGTAATTAATAACAAATCGACGAACTACACGATTTGAAAAACCGTGGAAACAAATCGAATATCGTTCATAGCTGAAAATGAATTCAATCTATTGAATAATCAATTATTATACATCTATATCTATGTGCTAAGAAGGTGCTCGATACTTTATCACCGATATACTACAAGCTCTATCTAGGCATATTAATTAATAATTAAATTTAATAATTTACGTCTCATAACGAAAATATTAATCAACCGAAAAATTATCATTACTGCAATATACAGATAATGCAGAAACACATATAGAGACATATAGCATTAAGATATCCTGCTAAAGTGAAGAATGTAAGAATGAGAGATTAATTACTACTTCTATGATACTTTAGCGAAGTTTTGACAAGAATTACAAAGATATACCCTACAACCTACGTAAGAGGATAATATGTAATAAGTCACTACTTCCGACGAATTGGATATTGTAAGCATCATTTTTTTGTCTCGAATCGTCGAACGAAATCCAATAAAAGGTGTTACATTAAAAAAATAATACAATAGAATCATTCAAATATTTATCTGTAGCTTTAATGTCAACGTTACCCTGGACATATCTTACTACTATAATAACGCAGGAGAGTTTGTATGGTTGTATGCTTGAATGTTTGTATGTTTGTTCGAACGCGCTAATCTCTGGAAATACTAACCCGATTTGAATAATTCTTTTTGCACTGGATCTCTTCTCAGTGCACGTATGGGGTTTTGTCTGCTATGATTTTTGTGACAATGAAGAAATTGGTTTGGTTTTCATAAAATTTTGAATGATTGAAAAAAGTGTGTTGACAGCATAAGTCATGCAATTTTAGAGCTATCGGGCTGAAACTATTTTTTTCGAGTTTTTAATAATCGATTTATTGTAAACTTTGCATAAATTTGGGGCATGAAACTTCCTTTATTAGCTGCAATTTTTTTTGGAATTACGTGATGGCTACCGATTTTATGCCATTTTAAAATTTTTGGAAAATGCGCGTGATCGCTCTAGCTTTCGTAAATTTTAGGATATCGAGATAAAACTACGTGTATGGAAGGATTAGGGGATAACAATATTCGGTATTGAATTTGGCAAGGATTGCTTGAGCAGTTCCAATATTATAAAGTTATGATTTATTAGAAAAATGTTTGAGGTTAATTTAATTTCCACAATTTTATGAGATCTTGGGTTAATTTTTCTTTCACTAATACATTATCATTAATGGATGATTGGTATTAAATTTGGCATGAGTCGGTGAATGGGTTAAGATTTTATAACATTTTTAATTTTTGAAAGTTTGTATATTTTATCGGAAATTGTACGTTTGTTTAAATGTACAATCATAGAAAGGGTATTTGTCATAGAAGTAGGTTAAGGTAGTAGTCTGGTAACTTAAGCCGATTTTCATGTCTTTTTTGGAAGGCGTTTTTTTGTAGGAAAGTGAAAATGAATCGTTTTGGATATTTAGGATGGTTTTATTTACATATTAAAGATACAAAAAATTTGTTTTTTTTTAATCTAATAGTTTATTTCTATTATTATTGATCGAAGTTGGCACCTCGAAAAAAAAGCGCGTGGGTGGCCCCGGTGATTTTGGCTCTTGATGTTATCTGAAATAAAAAATTCTTGAAATTCTTAATCTATAGACATGTCATTCTGGTCGGAACTACTGAAGTTAAATTTCATGGATAAATAACAAAAAAAAAAAAATTTTGTTCCAAAGCCCGCCATTTTGTTATTTATCCATGAAATTTAACTTCAGTAATTCCGACCAGAATGACATGTCTATAGAATAAGAATTATCAAGAAATTTTTGATTTCAGATAACATCAAGAGCCAAAATCACCGGGGCCACCCACGCGCTTTTTTTTCGAGGTGCCAACTTCGATCAATAATAATAATAATAATAAACTATTAAATTTTTTCAACAAAATTTTTTTTTGTATCTTTAATATGTAAATAAAAACATCCTAAATATCCAAAACGATTCGTTTTTATTTTCCTACAAAAAAACGCCCTCCAAAAAAGACATGAAAATCGGCTTAAGTTACCAGACTACTACCTTAAGTGACTACTTCCTACATCAATCGGTGTTATGGAAGGATATTTGGTATTGCATTTAGAGAAAATCGATAAAATCAAACAAACTTCACTGAATCAAGTTAAAGGAGAGAAAAATGGTACAAATTGAATTTTGCATATTGTTCCCTCAACATTTTCAATCATAGAGGACAATTTGTGAATGCGCAAAAATGATGAGGAACCAATATGGAAATTCCAATTCGCACCATTTTTTATTTTTACCAATTTTGTATTATTCGGAAGACAAAAAAATGGATACTTTTTTTTTTAATGGAAGAACGAAATGAAAAACTTCCTAATGGTACTGGCAAAAAATGTTTAAAAGTAGAATGTTCCGGGACAAGAGGGAATACTCGAGAGATCTTAGAATTCAATGAAATATCGAGGGATGAAAAAATGAGGAAACGTAGAGAGGACGGAAAATACAAGACGAGCTTTAGTAAAATTTATTATGGTTAATTAGCGTTCATAAGACTTTGGAAATAATTCAATTTTTACAACGGCAAGTTGCACCCCGATCGATTTGGCTCGTATCATACACAATAGATTCATTCAAGCTGTCAATTCTATAATAGCAGCGAATCTATAGTTATCGAAGGATTTCGGTCGACAATTATGGAAAAAAGAATGTCATTTCGCCGAGACCAATCGATCCCCGTGCTTTCGTAATTTACTCTTACCTAAAGTGTGTCACACGACTGCGGTTAGCAACTGGTTGCAATCAACGTGTCTACGAGTAAGCTTCTCGATATACCAGGTATGCGAATTATCATATAATACATACACACAGTATATTGTATTAGCGGATATACAATGTGTTAGAAAATAAATTAGGTTTGTGTACCAGTGGCGACTAAAGTGCAGCACTATCGTTGCGTTTTTAAACTGTCGGAAAATAAGCAACGGATGCAACGAAAATGATGAAATAATACTTGGGAATGAAAAATGAACGATAAAAAAATCTCGATAAAAATTCGTCTACTTCTAGATCAATGATTAAACCAATTTGATAATTCAACGGATTTTTGCAAAACTGGTTCAACATAGACGACGAGTGTAAAACAGTCTTAGTGTTGATGGGAAAAATCTCGATAAAAATTGGAGTATTCCTAGATCAATGATTAAACCAATTTGATAGTTCAACGAATTTTTGCAGAACTCGTTCAACAGATATGACCAATCTCAAAAAAATCTTAGTGTTGATGGGACATTCTGGGTCAAATCGACCTGGGTGTGACCCCGAATCGCTAGGTATTTCGTACACAATTGTTCATATTATCGTTACAATCTCAAAATGCATGCAGTTTTTTCTAATTTTTTTCCCAACCGCTATTTCAATATTATAATTATTTTGAAAAATTATTCTGCATAAAACAGTGGATTAACCATAATTAAAAAAATATGACAAAATTCTGACAAATCCTCTATCCGTCATAAAAAATTTTTAGTCTTGCTTGTATTTTTTTTCGGTTTTTTTTATTTGAAAAATAGTTGGTAAAAGTACAGCCTAACGTCGGCCTATTCCGGGATGTAGTTTAACAATGTTGACGTTTGGCAGGAGATTTTATGAGAGTTATTTCAGAGTTTTTAACAACCGTTTTTTTTCATCATGAAATAATTCTCATACAACCTCCTGTCAAATATCAACATTGTTAAAATCCATCCCGAAATGAGCCACCATTTGGTTCTATTTTCCGGAAGTATTTTGCAATCAAAAAAATTGAGATAGAAATAAAACCGAACGCCGTCCCCTCTGGGATATGGCTTAAAAATGTTCATACTAGGCAGAAGACTTTTCAGAATTTCTTGACATTTTTGAATGACGGCGTTTCTTTTGTTTTATGTAAAATATTTTGTTATTTTATGTCGAAACAACATGACAACTTGTTGCCTACATCCCAGAGGATGAGGATCACCAGTAGGTCGATTTTACGAAGAATGCTCCATATATCACACGATAGAAAATAATAAATCTTGTTACGGTAGAGTAAGACGTATAATTATGGAACAACATAAATATATCGATTTTTATCGATATTCCGTACGATTTATATTTTTTGTGGGAAATTTAATCCGATAGGAACTTAAAGTGATACGGTTCAAGAATACAATATATACCATATGTGTATATTACGAGGCAGTTTTGAAGTTCAAATTGCTTTGAATGTAAAACAAAAAGAAATTACGTAAAGTGACGAATTAAAATTTTGTTGGAACCAGATTTGTTTTTGCCATAATTATAATTTATAGTGTATTACGGCGAGGGTTCAACGCAATATCTAATTACCGATAATAACCTTAGCACAGTAGCTGAACAGATTATCAATGTTTAATTCGGCATCAGATTAACACTTAAATAAGATGCCATTTAGCCTGAGACAACGATGTTAAGAACATGTGAAAGGTCCGCTTCACGGGCTCTGTATTACCGACAGAATGCATTGAAATTGTCTGCCAAATGCTATTTCTAAATTATCAAACCCATAGACTTGAAATTTGGTCTAGTAATTATGGAGACCTTTACCTATAACCTAAAGACCAGTAAATGTTTAAATTCAAAATGGAAATGTATATTTTCAGATGAATATGGAGTGGTCGAAAACTAAAAATGGACACAGTTATTACTGTATAGTGTAATTCCTAAAAATTTCACCATTCCGGTACAGACGGACAAAAATCCTAATTAACAAGCCTCTGCTTGTTGCTGTATGTGCAAAATTAATGATATGGTATTTGGCCGAAAAATACAGAGTAATCGTGGAAAAGTGTTTTCGTTTAGTACGTTCATATTCCACTGGCGCTACTTGCAGACACCAATGCGAGATTATACTTATTCAATTTTCAATTCACTAACAATTTTCGTGATTCTTTGGGATCCTACCACGAAAATTAGACGTTACAATACCAAACTACATAGCAAATCGCTTCTGGCATCGTTAACTTTTGTATTTGGTTTATGTGCATTTAATTTTTTCCCAAATTTCAATGGTCCCTAGTATACCGACGCTGTCGGAACTTCTCATTGTCTTTCACATACTCTTGAACCCGATGCTGAAATATTGTTATTTATCAACATTGAAAACATCGCAAATCTGCTACGATGGATTTTTTTGGTCAACTGAGTACGCGGTTCAAAATTCATCCACAATTCTCGGAAATTGCAGTAGTTATTATATTTCTGAGAATGGGTTATCGAATTTTATGAATTGTATCGCATACTAGTTTTATTTCCTGAAGTTTACTCAATTTTACGAATAAAATCTTGTATTACAATAAGACGTATGATAAGTAGTTTTGGAGGTATGATTTATAAAAAATACGATTGCTGGAATTTTTGAAATTAATTTCTCGAAATCCATTGGTTGTACGAATTATTACTATTGGACCCTTTTTAACATAGAATTCACGAAAGATTCTTGGAAAAAAAAATTACTCGTCATTCAAACAAACATGTTACTGATATCGCCTTATGAAAAATTGTTGTGACTATTTTCAGTGTGATATTATTTTTAGGATTTTTTTATTCAACGTTAGCTCATTTTATCTAAGAACCATTCATTAACAATATTACTTAAAACTCACACATTTTGAGTTATGAATTTTGGAAACTTGATAACTCATGCATTTAAAAATTCCTACCTCCAATCTAGTGGAGATAGGTGCTGATATTAGAATATATAACATTGATTATGTAAAATGTTGTAAAATCAAAAAAAAAAATCCGAAAACCATGATAAAAGTAGTATGACTACTATAATTTTCGATACTTTAGTGCTAAAATGTTCACCGCGTACTTACTCCGTTATCCACCAAAATAAATTGATGCAGATTTTCAGTCTACTCAATTTCGGTGAATATCAACAATTCATTATCTCCTTCTGTTCAGGTCTATATGGCATTATATTGTATTGTGGTGTCAATTTAGTGCGAAATAAAAATTGACAATTCTCGATTAACATTATTATCGGTAGCTAAATATCCCTCCTCTCATGGATGTTTAATATATTAGAAAATGAACGATTATTTGTCTAAATGGCGTTTTCTAATTAATTTACAGCAGCAATTTTGTTTCAGAACAACGTTATCGTTTACAATAATATACGACATATATATAAAGGTATAGTGACAAAACATATAATGAAAACGCAAAAGTATAGTTGAGCAATTAGGCAGTGAACGAGAAAAAAAAATGAGCGTGAGGAGAAACAGTTTTCGAGTTTCTTACCGTAGCCCTCAATCGTTGAACGGCACACAGATTGCCTTGCGTTTATAATCGGAATGGTGCGGAGTGCGGTAGTGGGAAGGAGGCCGAATTACCGGTCCTCGGAGAAACAGGCTCGCACTGGCACACAGTAACTGTTGGGACTACGCACTCTGCTTGGTTGGCCCGGGTCACCGGTGGCCCGAGATTTCGTACTGAGGTGGTGATGTCGGTGGTCGTGGCGGTGGTTGATCGATTTTTTTTTAACGTTTCGACCGAGCGAACGTCGATATCGAGACGATATTGTACACGTATATATATTTTTTTTAATATCGTTTTTTTTTTTTTTTCATTGTCGTGACGAAAACGTTGACGTCATTATCGACGAGATGTTCGTACAAAAGGGAGATCGAGAATCCGAAAAACAATAAAATTTAAGAACGAATATTTGTATGTAATTATTCTGAGCCCCAATAACATTTTTTTGTGTCACATCGACCACTGATTCAGCCTTTGCACAATTAGTATTGAATTTACCTTGGTTTGTTTTTTTTTTCTGCTTGTTCATTTTTATAAAAGCTTCGCGTGCGCGTGTAAAATAGTCAGCACATAGGAATGGTAACAAACAAAGATGTACATAGACAGACTGAGCGAGAGAAGGAAACGACGCTAGTAGTTCAAGTCCGCGTTTAGTGAGACATCAGGTTAACGTCGAGACTGATCGATCAATGTGTGATTGCATATTGATTTTATTGTTCCTGAGTAAATTCGGTTGAAAGACACATTTTTATTGCAAATATTACGAGAAAAATGTAACGGTTGATTCGATTCGAGTGATTTGAGAGATTTTCAGTTACTCCGATAACTCTCAGTGATCTACGTGAGCAATTTCTTTTCATTGCATAATTCAGACGTTCAAAGTCAGATAGTAACAAAATGAATAAATTTTCTTTAATTCTAATAAATGTATATATTTAGTTAATGCGAGTTAATTCGTTACTGAAATTTTGAATGTTTTTAGTAAACAATATTTTTCGAGTGGATTATAGATGGAAAATTTTCTCTTCATTAATAAACAATTGTCGTGTGATTAAATTTCAATAATTAACTAAAAGCTCCTGTCATCTTTATAAATTCCGATTGACAATATTAAACAATGCAATTTGCAGACTGACGTCAGACTGTCGTTCGAACGCTCGCGGACTTGTCGCTCTATTCGATATTTCATTTATTGCATCCGATAACGCGATAGCACAGCAAAGTCATGTTTGGCACGTTAATTGTTATATGTTATGGATTATTGGTGTATTATGACAAAGCTTGTCAGACGAACTGTCAGGCAGGACAGATTCACAGGCAAAAAGGTTTTGGTATGGTACATTCGTCAATACTATATATAGTATAAATAATATATGCAGGGGGACAATTCGGGGTTAGCCATGTATTTTTATACGGCCTTTAAGGTAGTAGTCTGGTAACTTAAGCTGATTTTCATGTCTTTTTTGGAGGGCGTTTTTTTGTAGGAAAATAAAAATGAATCGTTTTGGATATTTAGGATGTTTTTATTTACATATTAAAAATACAGAAAAAAATTTTTTGAAAAAATGTAATAGTTTATTATTATTATTATTGATTGAAGTTGGCACCTCGAAAAAAAAGCCCGTGGGTGGCCCCGGTGATTTTGGTTCTTGACGTTATCTGAAATCAAAAATTCTTGATAATTCTTAATCTATAGATATGTCATTCTGGTCGGAACTACTGAAGTTAAATTTCATGGATAAATAACAAAATGGCGGACTTTGGAAAAAAGTTTTTTTTTCCAAAGTCCGCCATTTTGTTCGGAACTTCAGTAGTTCCGACCAGAATGACATGTCTATAGATTAAGAATTATCAAGAATTTTTGATTTCAGATAACATCAAGAGCCGAAATCACCGGGGCCACCCACGCGCTTTTCTTTCGAGGTGCCAACTTCGATCAATAATAATAATAATAATAAACTATTACATTTTATCAAAAAAATTTTTTTTTGTATCTTTAATATGTAAATAAAAACATCCTAAATATCCAAAACGATTCATTTTTATTTTTCTACAAAAAAAACGCCCTTAAAAAAAGACATGAAAATCGGCTTAAGTTACCAGACTACTACCTTAAACGGGGCTATTGATGAGTTCAGGATATGGATCTTAATGATTTTTTCTCCTGTCTTTGAGAAAAAATATATAAAGTTAATTTTTATTAAAAATGAAAAGTTAATTTTTGTTTTTGGTAAATAAAGTTTATTCAATTTCAAGCAGATATGACTGCTCAGAACTTAGCTTTGAAGTATCTGTCGAGTAGAAAGAAAATTAACGTTGCAAAAGAGTTGGTAAAACGTTGATGGAAAGTCGACAAAAACTTGTCAAATTGGTATCAACTTTTCGACAATATTTCATCAACTTTTTGTCAACGTTCAATCAACGTTCTATCAACTTTTTGTCAACTTTCGATAAACGTTTTATCATTATTTCGTCAACTTTGATATTTTTTTTCGAAAAAAAACTTTTGTCGATGACAGAAACTATACTTCCCACAACCTTGCCGTATTTTTAATTTTTTCGTCGAGAGCAGAAAAAAGTATTGAAGATTCATATCCTAAACCCAGTCAGTTCACCGTTCGAAGCAGTGGAAAAATACATGGCATCCCGGATTGTCACCCCGCATATATATTTATATATATACAAATTAATAATCATATCAATTGGCAAACACGCACGGCATAGACAGCTTTTATGAAATATATGGCTCGCACAGTGGCTTCAGCGACAGTAAAATGAGATTAACGATTAATTGTGATCGCGAACGAGACTTACGAAAAAAAAAATGTTAATACAAAAGAACTTCTTAAATTTTTGCGAACCGGACGATGAAACTTCGATGTTAAGTGAAACAGCAATGGAAACGACGAAAGCGCATATAATCGACATTGCGAACGACGAGATAGAACCAAAGTTGTGTAACATTAAAGAGACACAGGTGTGTGACGATGAAAAGAACGAGATATCTCCATGAAAAATATTTATTCAACGACGTATATGAATAATTGAAAACATTTTTTTGATTACTTCGCGTCAGGACGCTGCCGAGTCTCTTAATATCGATTTTTAAAGACTAAAAATTCAACAGTCAAAAATTCATTATTTATTACGTGAATAAAAAATTCATTTATTCCGTATCACATTTTTTTCCATGCAGATATATCTATCTTTGTATGGTTCCGTTTAACAATTCACAAATGACCAATAAAACGATGTCATTGTCCGGTTCGATATCCCGATGATTTAATCATATCCCGTTTAGAAAAATTCAAGTCCCGAAACATCATTTGAAAAGAAAGTTAAGAATATTTATCCACGAGGACGAGGGCGACGACACAGGATGTTTCGTTCGCTCGGTCAAAGCGCTTGATGATGACGTAAACAGGGCGAATTGAAAGGACAATGTGTGTAATATGTATTTGTGCAATGACAAAGGCAGAGTGAGGATAAAATTGAAGAAAACAAAAATGAATGTGTAAGCGTGTAATTGAATACGGTGATTTTTAACCAGCAAAAAGTTCGTGGGCACTCGAGCTTAGTGTTTTCATTTAATTCCTGATTCACTCTCGTTAAAGCTCTAATTTCGTGAAAATTTTCTAAACAATTTCGAAAGCTTGAAACTCATAAATGCGCAAAAAAGATATTTTTTCCATAAAGTGAATATTTGTAAATTCAATTCTGAGCGTGATGAAAAATTTTTGCACGAGACAATTCGTCGTAATTATTTTAACATCGTGAAATTTACGTAGAAAAAGAATGTCACGAGAATACAATGTTATAGTGGATTAAATAATAATACAATTAATTATAAAATAAAGGGAGGGTAAAGTGGCAAATAATGTTTGTTCCAAAAGGAGTAATGTTGCAGTTCTGATGGTATATTCGTAGCGGTCATCAAGAACGGTGTTTATTACTCCAATTGTTCACTCACCGAGAGGATATTTAGTGGATAATCCAGTGATATTTAAGCAATCATAACAATTGTTCCGTTGTTTTGTGTTTATAGGTCTATGATTGAAATGTGTATAAGCGGTGGAGATGTATATTTTACGTATATACCGAATGGTTGGTACATGGTACTAGTAATATAGGACAAGAGATGAAATAGAGACAGATTTGTGGTTGGGGATATAGAGATAGTGATGTAAGCGATGCGCACAGAGACAACATTGGATACCACAGATGAGACGTACTGCTGTTTGAAGGATCGATGGCAGACACGGGGAGAAAGACGACGACAGGCTCGCGTCGACGAATGGATGCTCGTTTGCATAGCATCAAAATAAATATTAATATGAAAAACCGACGATTAATCGTGGTTTAAGGACAGACACGTGACAATATATGTGCAATTTTCATAACATTTATATACATGTATAGTATATATATATATATATATAGATATATTATTAATGATTATTATTATTACATTGAAATATGCGAATTGAAAGAGGATAAAGACGTTAGCATATAGTGAGAGATAGGAATAATGCGAGACAGTGAGAGATATTAAGACGTGAAACAATGATTCATGTGTAGCAACGATCGAGATATAAATTTTAGTTTTTTGAACACGTACATGGACGAGAAAAAGTCAACGAAAAAGATATAGAATGAATTTGTTCATCAATCAATGATGTTGTTTCTTTAGTGATAAATCGATGATTACTATTTCTTCTTTCGTTTCTTCCCCTCGTCACGTCCTGTGATAATTTGTAAAATGAAACTCACGGCTTCCGCGTCTTTTGTCGTTCGACAGGCTCATCGTTCTGCTAAGCTCCCCTTTCGCTGCTGCTTTCAACGATCTCATAATTTCATCGTGATCGCGCGGTGGTCTCGTGCAAGAGCTACGTCGACGATCGCGATTATAATAGGCTACCGTCACGTCTGTCTCGCCCATACTACCTCCTGAAATAATGCATTTTTTTTTCATTTAATATTTAATGAAAATATCGAGGGAAGTTGGAAGATACGAGGGGGGACCCAAAAAAAACGGGAATTGCGCTGCGGCGTGGAGGGAGAGTGGGGGAACCCATTGCTCGACCCGGTGTCCGTTGGGGACACGCCTCCTGAGTTAGTGTGCGAAGTTCTGTCGCCGTGAGTGCATCGGTTCGCCCGTGGGAATTTTTGTAGTGAAACAACTTTTTCCATTTCGGCGAAAACGTGCTGGCCGATTGTCGAGGGCAACGCGCGGCTGTGAAATTTTGTTTCCTGTTGGGGAAATCGGCCGCGAAAACTACTATAATGCTTAAGACTGCTTATGGAGATGCTGCCCTAAGTAAAACCAGAGTCTACGAGTGGTTTTCATGTTTCAAAAATGGAGAAATGTCAATCGAAGACCAACCCCGTTCAGGACGCCTCTCAACGTCAAGAAGTGACGAAAACGTCGACAAAATCAATGCTCTTATTCACGAAGACCGTCGCCGAACCATTGATCAACTCTGTGAGATGTCTGGGATATCATGGAGTTCAATTCAGAGGATTTTATCCAATGATTTGCACATGAGCAGAGTTGCAGCCAAATTTGTCCCTCGCCTTCTCACAGACGAGCAAAGGAAGCGTCGACTTCGGGCATGTTTTGAACTTCAAAATCAGCCCGAAGAGGACCCTGAACTTTTTTCCAAGGTGATTATTGGTGATGAATCGTGCTGCTATGGATACGACCCCGAAACAAAGCAGCAATCAAGCGTTTTGCCACTGTGGAGGAGGTAAAACAAAAATCGCTGGAAGGCCTAAAGAACATTCCGACAAGTTAATTTAAAAAATGTTTTGAACATTGGAAGGATCGTTTGCAGAGGTACGTTGTGGTCAAAGGAGAATACTTTCAAGGTGATCAAAATTTGGTGTAAAAATATTAAAAAATAAAGAAATTATGACGAAATTCCCGTTTTTTTTGGGTCCCCCCTCATATATGAGGCGCCCTTTATTTACGCATGAGGCGCGCCACGGTAGCGGGTATAAAATCATGTGCACATTTAACAATTTTTTTTTTTTATGAAAAAGTGATTTATTTATAAAACTAATTACACATCTATTTAGTATAAATATCACGCTAATAAAAGATATTTATTTTTGTTTTTTTGTTATACAAAATGGCCGACTACTGCTATTTGCTTTGAGCTTTTTTCTAATTGGCGTGATAAACAACTTCGACAATTTTTACCCAATTGACTTGAAGTTAAAAAATTATGTTTCTAATTGCATTTCGCAAGAGAAGTACGTACGGAATTTCTGATTAATTAAAAACTTTCAATCTTATGAACAGCTTTATACGAAGGTTTTCACTGGTAATTCACCTGGAGTTCAAATGCCTACAATATTCGAATAAAACAATATTTTTCAAATTCCGTACGCACTTCTCTACGCAAATGCAATTAGAAACATAAGTTTTTAATTTGAAGTCAATAGGGTGAAAATTGTGGAAGTTATTTATCACGCCAATTAGAAAATAGTTCAAAAGCAAATAGCAGTTGTCGTCAGCGTAGCCATTTTTTAGAACAAAGAAAAACGAAAAAATTTTTTTTTTATTAGCTTGACATTTATACTAAATAGATGTGTAATTAGTTTCATAATTAAAACACTTTTTCATACAAAAAAATTTTTTTTAATGTGCACATGATTTTTTACCCACTACCGTGACCATACCCCTTAAAGTCTGCTGATCGTGCTGTGCGACAATTGAGCGTAATTAAATTTTGCTATACCTAAAAAGAATTTCAATATTTTAGAAATCGAAAAAATTTTACTCAAAGTATGATATCAACTACAATTTTCGTTAACTAGAATATTTTTGATCATTATTAATATATTTGAATTTATGACAATTGAACAAACATTCTAGCTCGCCATTTTATCATTAACTTCAAGCTTCTTGTTTATCGAACGAATTTTTGGCAAATATTTGGGGAAAAATCGTCGAAGTACATCAAGGTCTTATCTATCGAATCGCGTAATGAAAAATCAGATATATTGTGTGGTATTTTCGTTATGAACCAACACCACAATTTAGCGATCTCAACATTTTCCGTAAATCACGATTTTATATTAGAGATGAACGAGTGGTCTGAAAAATGTCATAGTTCGATATCACTCCTAGAATATGTTACATCTGAAAATAAACTTTGGGCTCATATTTTTCCGATGTCGCATTTAAACGTTATTTACATAGGAAGTTTCGGCGTCGTGGAAGTTCTCGATTCACGTAGTTACTGGTGGCACGAGGCCCCCGTACCTGTAGCGTCAATCTCTATACACTAGGACCTCCATTCTAAGGGTTTCGATTTTAAGGAAAATCCCGACATTTTTGCCTCGCCTGTGCATGGTGTGAAGTATCTACAACGACCAGGACCGTAATCGTATTGCTCTTAAAAGTCATTGGGGCCGTTTTTAGGTTAGGGTGTAAGCACGTTAGCATAGCGTAGTGTACTTATATAAAAAATATGAACATACATAACCCTGAACATGATGAGGAAGGGCGCCCCGATCACATGCTATGATACGGTACTGGCAATAAGCGCGTGAGTGGCTTGCTGTGTTATAGGGGCGGGGCTTAAGCAGCCTCGATTATAAGAACTTCCGGTCCCAGTTTGTTCTCAAAAGCCGAGATCTGACTATATTAGGGAACCGAGTTCGTAATGCGACTCCTGGTGGCAATCAGTTGAAGCTTAGCAATGGCGACTCGGAGTATGCAAAACACACTGCGCAAGCGTCGTAACCATTGTACACCAGATTGACGTATATCCTAAACACTGATTTATGCAAGGTCCGACTAGTGTTCTAGACTGCTGAGAATTCTGGTCTGTATGTACATGCAAATCAGTTATTGAGAAAAAATTTGTAATTCAAAGAAATTGAATTTCGCGATGCGTGTAAAATATGAAACTCGTATAACCGTTTTTTAGTAAGATTAGTTTTATCCGCTACATCGGTGATTCAATTGATATATGAATTTTCACAAATATACAAAATATATTCAGCAAAACTGGGGTTAAACGATTGAAAACCATGACCGAATACAAATGGAAACAGGACTATAGCGAAATTATTCTTCTCCTTAAACAAACGTTGACACCCGAAGATCGAACTTCGATAAATTAATATCGGAAAAGGAAAACAGATATGAAGACGAATTAGAAGGTGATTTTCAGTCACGTGGGCATCCAATATCAACACACTTCACTCTATATCGCGGCTCAGCCGATAGCGACACACCTAACCTAAAAAATGCATGATCCAAGACGTGATACCAGTAGATTATTCATAATCCCCACGTGTCAAATAAGTATCGTACAAATAAAAACGCACTTTGACAATTCTTTAGTTTCGGGGTACGTATATTTTTCGTGGAAGCCGAAATTTTCCGGTTCCAACGCAAACGCAATAATAAGTCTACGATAAACACAGAAAATGTAATAACGAAAAATATGACGTTTTGTAGAGGTAAACAAAAATTGCTTATACCGAGTTTTCTTACGGATCCCAACAAGAAAATGGCCGCTCATGGCTCATTCGGTGGCAAGCACGCCAATAAGTCACGAAAACGGGAAAAATTTGCAGAATTCTAATCTCTTATTTGTTATAACTAATAGAGCATAGAGATTGTAGATAATACATTTAAGAAATCGAAAGAATTGAGACGCATAATGAACTTGTTATCTCATATAATGAGTACTTGTACATGATCAGTAATCAGGGCAGTTACCTTATTCGTTATTCATGGATAATCGGTATGTAAAGAAGACTAATAACGCTTACGGTTCGTAAAATGGCTACAGAAAAGGAGAGAAAAAAAACGGATAGTGAAGATTGGGGCGAGTGGGTCTTCGTCATCGATCCTCAAGCACGGGCTCTCGAGATTCGAGACTCGATGAGACGGAGAGGCCTCTTGTGATCTGCGATATTCGGGCGAGGTTTTGCGAGTATGTGTACATCGTAAATCATTACGTGTCGAGATCCATCAAATTTACATGGCTTTACCAATGCGAGTCAATTCCCATTGAAATATACACGAACAAAGTCAAATTGACATTTCGGCTTAACTCTGAATGTCCTATATATATGGTTTATAGACCACTAGAGTTTTAAAATCTCTTATTGGGCCAAGGTCCAACTTTTCGTGAATCGAGTAAGTCCGGGTCACGCGTATATTTCCAACTCTGTCCCTGACCCTCGATTCTCGTTTCTACGTACTTTCTACTCTCGCAGAAATACGCCCAGTTTTTGAGCACGAACTTTGTAGGTTGGGTGTGTGCTAAAATGAGATTGAATAGAGTGAAGTTTGCTGACTCTGCATCAATACTTAATACACGAAGAGCCAGTTTGATTCCGTCGTACTTTATACACCCCAGCTTCAATTTCGATGCAAAGGTACCTTTGAGTTACGATTGTTATCACTTTTTAAACAAAATGGAATGATTATCGTTATTCCAACAAATCGTGCTCTAGCTGAATTGCAAACCAGTACAAAATTTCGCCCTGCAGAGAATTGAGGAAGCTTTTTTAAAGTTGTTGTTGATAGTTGAAATAGCATACATAATAATCATAATTATCTTTGAATAAATATTACCATTATTAAGAAGGTTTTGCCATTGCCAGGCGGATTAGATCAAGTGACGATTTTGAAATATATTCGAAATCAAAGACTCGACTTCATCCAACATTGTTACGAAACATTCAACGACTATGAATCAAGAATTTAGAACGGAGTGGTATGGAAAAGTTCCTTCATCAGTGTTTCGGAAACATCTCTTATAAAATTAGCGATAAGATAGCTCAGGTAACAAAGCTCGTGCATTAGGTTTTGAAGATTCCATAACGAGATAATAAAAAGTTAGGTCACGGAATATTTAACAAAGAAATGTGTTAAGAGAACGATCGCGAAAACAGAGTAGCCTCGCCGTCTGCGTAAAAGCTTGAACTTACAGCTTCTAATTCGTCGTCGAAGACGAATAACATAAAAAACGGTAATTCGTTCCTAACGAATTATATTTACTTCATACATTTGTATGTGTCGGCGTACGACTTAATTAGTCAAATTGATTTTTAATGTAGTAGTCTGGTAACTTAAGCCGATTTTCATGTCTTTTTTGGAGGGCGTTTTTTTGTAGAAAAATAATAATGAATCGTTTTGGATATTTAGGATGTTTTTATTTACATATTAAAGATACAAAAAAAAAATTTTTTTTTTAAATTGAATAGTTTATTATTATTATTATTATTGATCGAAGTTGGCACCTTGGAAAAAAGCGCGTGGGTGGCCTCGGTGATTTTGGCTCTTGATGTTATCTGAAATCAAAAATTCTTGATAATTCTTAATCCATAGACATGCCATTCTGGTCGGAACTACTGAAGTTAAATTTCATGTATAAATAACAAAATGGCGGACTTTGGAAAAAAAAGTCCTTTTATTTTAGCAAAGAAGGGGTTGTAAAATATAAAGAAATTTAACTTCAGTAGTTCCGACCAGAATGACATGTCGATAGATTAAGAATTATCAAGAATTTTTTATTTCAGATAACATCAAGAGCCAAAATCACCGGGGCCACCCGAGCGCTTTTTTTTCGAGGTGCCAACTTCGATCAATAATAATAATAATAATAAACTATTAAATTTTTTCAACAAAATTTTTATTTGTATCTTTAATATGTAAATAAAAACATCCTAAATATCCAAAACGATTCATTTTTGTTTTCCTACAAAAAAACGTCCTCCAAAAAAGACATGAAAATCGGCTTAAGTTACCAGACTACTACCTTACATTATAAAGGCATTAATATTCATTCTAATTCGTTGCTGATTGGACCGTTATTTAACCTTGACATCTCGAGAGAATCTCCTTTAATTCTATATACTTATGATGGTATAATTGTGATTAATATCGTTAATGATTATTATAATTATCTTTGCAACACGTGCAACCCTTGTGTTCTGGTTGCTATTTATTGAAAAAACAGCGGAACCACAAAGCAAGGGTTGCTTTTTCGGTTGTTTTATGGTTGGTTCGGGTCCGTCAACTAACAAGCAACTATCGCTTTGCGTGGTCATTGTATTAGTTGCGCCGACGACAGCTACGTGATGCAGGCACTCGAGATTGCTCTCGCAAACGAACTAGCGTCGAAGAAGTATAAAACCTAACTAACCCTACTAAATGTAGAGGGTTTGGGTTCAGTCAAAGTAAGGGGTGGGGTCGAAATAGCGAAACACCAAAGAGTCAAACGTTCGAAAGATCGAAAATCCAAAAAATCGTACGACCGAAATAGGAAAGACCAAAAAGTCGAACAGTTGAAATAGCGAAAGACCAAATAGTCGAATACTGGGTGCGACCAAATATTTGACCAAAGACTAAATAGTCGAATAATGGGCGCGCGCCAAAGGGTCGTCCAAATGCTCTCATTGGTATGCGACTTTTTGGTCTTTCGCTTTGGTCTTTTGGTGTTCGACTTTGTCGATTTTTGCTATTTTGACCGTTCGACTTTTCTATGTTTCGTTATTCCGACCCCCGTCCAAAATAAGCAACCGTAGCTGTTATGATTGCTTTTTCGTTCGCAATCAAAAAGCATCTATGAGCTTAAATTTTGATCGTTACTTTTCGGTTATTTTATGGTTGCTCGTTGCCGGTAGGGTATTGATTATTATTATTAATGACTATTATAATAACTTAGTGATTATTGGAAGTGCTAGTTAAGAACTTCTGATAAGGTAATTAAATGTTTAATTACGTTTGCTATCGGTGCCACCCTGACTTTGGAAGCTACTTCTTCGACTGCCCGGCAGTGATCTGCTGTAATCCTTGCTTAGTTCGTAAGGCTCAACCTCCAGTTGTTCGGACTGACTAGAGCCGCGTCTCGAATTGGCTTGCCAAGCATGATCCGGATGAAGATAATACGGCTCCGGACTTCCGCTGTCGCTCGGGGTATCGTCGCTGTAACTTCTCTCGCGTATTTCCGTACGTCGTAGGAGTCTCTGGGCTATTTCGGTTGATATGGAACCACGGGGTGAGCAGAATGGCGATTTGCCGGAACGCAAACCACGAGGATCTTCCAGACGATACCTGTTTTCCGTTTATTTTATTTTTTTCAATTAAATTAGTTCCGTCGAAGAGTCGGGTATTTTGTTAAGGGAGCGGAAAGGCGACAAATTAATTTGAGAATATTTACACAAATTTATTACTGTTCTTGGTTGGGGTGCAAAATTCTAAGAAACCTAAGAAGAAATAGAGTATATTTGTCCATCGAAAATATTGCAGAGAATACATTGTAATTGTTAAAATAAAATTGTTAAATAATGAATAGATACGTAGAATATATGTTACAAATCTTTTAATACCGAAAAGATACTTACCAGACAGCTCGATCAGTCTCAAAAGCATTTTGGAGATCAACGGAACACTCTCCAAGATACGCGGTATCACCATCCGCGAAACAGTCCCAAAGTGTTACCTCGATCGTACGATCCAGCAAATCGTCACCCGATATACCCGGAAACGTTAAATTAGCGTTCCATATTGGATTTTGAGTAAATTTGGATACGTCAGTCTGAAGGGTGCTCTGATCTCCACTGTGAAAATAAATTCGTTGCATGTCATTTTTCAGTATCACCTTTCGTATTTATCGATTTTTTGGTTCAATTTCTACAAAACCATCAACTTGAATTGTAAAAAAAACTTTTATTCATCGTTGTCAATAATCGTTCTATTTCTTTCTTGTGGCATATTTTTATCATTTGAAAGTGAATAGCATCGAATAAGCCTGTGGCGTTGAAAGATTAAATTCGATTAAAATCGAATGGTTTTTTGGTTGCTCAAAGAGGTTGTTATGTGACTTCGACAAAAAAATCGAGATTGTATTTCGCGCCTCTTCCTCGAGATCAGTATGTAGTGCTCCTACTATGCACCGATGTCGCCCCAATCTCTACAGTTGAAATTCTCCGTTCCGGCCCGTTCCTATATCTGGCGCGGACCGTTACTCATTCTTCTTTGTGCCGATCACGTCAGTTCAGCGGTTACAAACACTCACGTCGATTGACATTAGAAATGTAGAAAGAACTGGGGACTTGATTGAGATTAAGATTCCTGATAGGCTAAAGACCTCAAAAATAAATAAGGTACAGCCAACATTGGTCATTCCCTTTTACAAGGAGAACCCAGGAGTCTGCGCGGCATTGACGTTAGAAACGTACTTAAAGAGAACAGAGATATTGCGAGGTACAGAGTCTCGGTTATTTATAGCTCTCAAGAAGGCCCATAAAGGCGTATCCAGTCAGACTTTGAGTAGATGGATCAAAAAGACCCTCAAAGAGAGTGGCGTAGATACAAATATATTCGATGCATACAGTTCGCGTCATGCCTCTACTTCGACAGCAAAGAGAAGTGGGGTTAGTGTAGACACAATTACCATAAAAGAGCAGCAGGTTGGACAGAGCAATCTGGTACCTTCGCCAGGTTTTACGATCGAAATGTTATTGGACATAAGGGAATATACGCAAAGTCTATTCTGGACAGACACAGTCTGTAATTGTTCATTTCACTTTGTTGCCTATGATTCTAAGATTATCAAATAATAAATGTGTTCATGGAATTTCTGAGAAAATAAAATTTCTGCCGTAATAAACTTTAAATAACTACATACTGATCTCGAGGAAGAGGCGCGAAATACAATAAAATGATTAAACGAACTTACTTGTAAGTAAAGTTCTATCATAATTGTATGAAGCGCCTCTTCCGAAGAGATCAGATCCGCCCAACAAGTTTCCCATTTTTTCTAATGTTATAAACATAAGATTCCCCAGTAGTTACGGCAGCACTTTGAATATATGAGTAACGGTCCGCGCCAGATACAGGAGCGGGCCGGAACGGAGAATTTCAACTGTAAAGATTGTGGCGACATCGGTGCATAGTAGGAGCACTACATACTGATCTCTTCGGAAGAGGCCCTTTATACAATTATGATAGAACTTCACTTACAAGTAAGTTCGTTTAATCATTTAATTATTGGGCCGAAGCATTTAGAATCGGTTGAGAAGCGCAAAAATTACGTTTAAAAAATGGTCAAATGGCTGCATATGTGTGTGTGTGTTAATATTCAACTTTTAAATGACTCGAGCGATCGGGCTCCGCTTTTGCACGCGAGCATACCTACCAGGTCCCCTTTAATTCAAACTTCCATTCGACCACTCATTGATATTTTATTTTATTATATATTACGAATTTTTTTTTTTTTTTCCGAAAAATGTCCGTTTATACTCTCGTGCTTGCGATTTTCCACCTATCGAAATGAATCTTTTTACACATATGGACTATTACTAGATACTGTTTGTTATTGAATTTGAAGAAAATCGACCGTCGGGTCAAGAGTTTAGGAATTTTTTATTTTCTTTTAAAAAAATGTATATTATTTTTGTGTCAACATTCAACACTTCTGTGGCTTTTAAATGACTCAATTGATCGGACGCTACTTTTGCACGTGAGATTACCTACTTGGTCTCCTTCTTTGATACAAATTTTAATCATTATTGGACTACTCATTGATATTTTATTTTATTATATATTACGAAAATTGTATTTTTTCTCCAAAAAATGTCCGTTAATAATCCCGTGCTTGCGATTTTTCACCTATCGAACTAAATATTTTTACACATATGGGCCATTACTAAATACTGTTTGCTATTGAGTTGGAAGAAAATCGATCTTGGGGTTAAGAATTTATAAATTTGTGGTCTTTTTTTGAAGAACTGTATATTATTTTTGTTGTTTCAACCTATATCCTTTCGGGTTTTCACGTGTGCCCCTTCTCAATTCCATTTTTTCCATTTTTTCCCCCGTCACTTCTTACCCGCTAACCTAACTTTCATTGCGCCCGCAGAAATCTTAGCTAGACTGTAACGCAATTGCCATGATAACAGGAAAACTGCGGACAACCTGTGTCGATACAGACGATTTTGTTTTGACTGAGTTTCAGTTGTATTTACTACATGAGAAACTCGATAAAACTGTTTCCCGTTTACCTGATAGTGCAGCACTCGTAATTTTTGGAACAAAAAGAACCGCATAAATCAGAAAATTGTACGTTGCTTATTGTTTTGTGTGTATGAGATAAAATAATGACGTGTCAATGTGCCAGTTTCGAATGTACAAAAGTTTCTTTTTTTTAACGCAAACTTACCAGGGTGGCAGAAGAACGAGTTTCGCGTAAGCCTGAGGGGGTAGTCCATCGTCGCGAATGCAAAGTTCATCAGCCGCAAGAAGCGATACGACGAGTTCCCGTCTATCAGCCTCGTACCAGACTTGTATCTGTACCCTTCCGGTCACCTGCTTAGCGATTTGTTCCTAAAAATTCGTGGACCACGTAAAGATAGATGAGCGTACGTAAAATAAAGAAATCATCAGAGAAAACAGTATAGGAATCGAGAAAAAAATATTTATTCGTATAAAATGTCTGAGGGGAAATTTATTTATGTCAATAAAATATTTCTACGAATTTTATGCTATTAAAAAAATATATTTGATGAACATAATTTTGTTCAAACGACAATTACTCTTACCAGAATAATTATTCCGTTTGAACCAATTTTTTTTTTCTATCAATTCGATAAATCTCGCATCAATTGGAATAAATATTTCTTCTCCGTGTGTCATAGTAATAAGTTCACGTGTATACGCAGTTTTCCTTCGAGAACGAGTCGAATGCATTTGGTATATAACAAGAATATGAAACCTCGTGGGCGAACGGATATTGTATTCACTCCGTCGATGAATACCGACGTGTGCCTTACGCGATGTTTTTTTTCTCTCTCTATATTTTCAAGTAGTAAAAAAAATACGGCTAACACTTTCACGAATAACGTTCATCGACACGAGTTTGCTTTTCCAAGGAGAATCATAACGCTTTGCACTTAAAAAAAAAGAAACTTAACTTAAAAAAAAAGAAACAAAAAGAAATGGATTTTCCATGTCATTTTTTTTGTATGGAAGGGAAATATCGCGAAGGAAACGCGAGGTAAACTTTTGATATAAAAAGATATCAAGATATATGTTTCGTCGGGATGGATTGTAAAGATACGAGAGTGAAAATCGAGAATAGAACTCGTGGAATTTAACGATGTGAACGAGAACAAAACCAACACGTTCGCCCACGTTTTCTTTTTCCTCTAGCTTTAAAGTCTCAACGTTTCAACTCGAGGCCATATTTTTAGTATATACACGTATATAGTGTGGAAGATGTAAATATCAATAGACATGTATATGTTTATATAATTGTATGTGAAAAGGCAGTTTACTGAAGCGGAATATGACTTATTGTTTTAAAAGGGCCATATAGTACATTCAATGCAAACAAAAATTGTTCTCATATAATTAAAAAAATATCGAATGTTCGAGAAATTTCGTACTTTTAGTCTTCTGACGACATAGTAAAATTTCCTCTAGAATCATATTATTGTCGCAAAACGCGTAATGCCGTAATTCTATCTAGACAAACATTTTTAATGACATCGAGTTTACCATATTTTCTGATCGTTATAGAAAATTCAATTTTTTTTTAAATTCCGAACGAATGAAGTTTAACGATAAAGAGGTTAAAGTAATGGCACTGGCACAGACCGAGTGAAAAATATAATTGAAACGTGACCGTGTCTCGTCTTAGGCGGCCTCTCCTCAAAATATGTCAAAAATCAAATACGCCACAATTTTATTGCCACAAAGTTTAAATGAATGTCCACTGAAGTATGTTTCCAGTCGAAAAAAGAACATTTTTCTTCATGGCAGACTCCGGTTACTCCTGTATTTGTATTGTAAGAGCAGTTTGAATTTTTTTGCTTCTGTGTAAATTCAACGCATGATTGGTAACAAACCGCTGGACGGATCGATGTCTATGAAATTTTAAATTCTTCGTTACAACCTTCCCTACGGGTTAAGCTCGGCAGATTTCTCATAGAGTCAACATTGTAATAGCTACATTACTACAAACATTGTATTAAAAAGAAAAATTGCTTTGGTTCATAAAATTGCTCAATATCGCTAGGATCAGAGCAAAATAAAATAATGTGTCACGCTAACCCCATACGGGAGGTTGTAACAAAGAGTTTGACACTTCATAGACGTTGATCCGGACAACAGTTTGTGGCCAATCATGCGCGAAATTTGCCGAAAAGCAAAAAATTGAAACTGCATTTACAAGGCAAGTACAGGAGTTACAGGACTCTGCCAAGAAGAAAAATTTTACTTTTGTTCGATCACAAGCAACATACTTTATTAGTCATTCATTTAAGTTTTGTGGTGACAAAATTATAGCGGTTTAAATTCGTCATATATTTTGGTGACTCCGCCCACATAAGTAGTATTTATCCGCAGTCGATACTTGGACGGGTGACCGGTCAGCCGTGCATTGGCGTGGCCCACTGCTGAGCAAGAAACGATTTTTCTGAATTTATGATGGTAATAGAACTAAAATTACAGTAAAATGTAGTCGCATGTATCGGCCAGGTTTTTCGAGATTTCCCTGTGCCCCCGTGAAAATGTGATGCAATGGTGTAATACGAAAGAGTGACTACGGACAACAATTGGGGGCGTTCCCATTTCCACTCCAGAAATGGAATGGAAATGGGAACGAAGTGGAAGCGACATAAAAACCGGCGTATGATGTATCGAAGTTCGGTCTTCGAGTGTCATCACTTAAAAAAAAGGATCGATTTACTAATCTTAGTCAATACTAATAATAATAAATGGATCCTTTTTTTTCATTAATACCGAAAAAGTGCAGCCGATATAAGGTCAAAGAATTGTTGGAGTGTGACTTTTAGTAACGTAGGCATCCAACGTCAGCATACTTCACTCTATTGAATCGTGGCTCAGCCGATAAAACACACCTAACCTAAAAATTTCGTCCTGAAATGTGAAAACTGCAGCACTTGAGCTTCGTGAACGGTCACGTTGATCACATTTTTAAATCATCAAAATCCACAAATATAAGTTCAAGTAAATGCACTATAAGTTATGTCATGTGCTCTTAAAAGTCGTTTTCCCGCCTAAAAAATGGTGCAGTTCCAACATTTCAATTATACTTTTTATTCGGTCTGTTTCCATGTAATTGTTTCAACCTTTCGAGCATTACACTTTTTTCTGTCAACGTTTTGTTTTAACTTTAGTTTTCCTTCCATTTTATCGTTTTAAAAGTGTTTTAACATAATCCACTGGTCACCGAGGAATTTTTACTAAATAAAATTTTTTTATTTCATCAAATTACAAGGTCGAAAGCAATGAATTAAAAATTTTAAGGACTAAAATAATGTCCTTGATCAAAATACGTCATAAATACCCTGAAAACTGCCTTCTGTATATATTCACATGTATGAAAAAATATATTATTGTAGTTTATGTGTACAATATCCAATTTGCATGCGAAGCATTCGAGGGTTTAATCGTAAA
Source organism: Oxytorus armatus (assembly GCA_958009045.1). Taxonomy (NCBI): domain Eukaryota; kingdom Metazoa; phylum Arthropoda; class Insecta; order Hymenoptera; family Ichneumonidae; genus Oxytorus; species Oxytorus armatus. The sequence continues at coordinate 13,788,916 of OY253748.1, forward strand.
AGCTTTTTTCACCTTGTTGCTCTACAAAAGTCACTAATTAGCATGTATATTGAAACGAGTGTTTTAGCACAAAAGGTAATGAGAGGGAAGTTGCAAGAGCGATGATTGACAAATATACGATATACACATACGAAGATATAGTGATGGAGAAACGGAAATTAAGACAAAGAGACAGAGGGAAGGAGAGAGGGAGAGAGAGAGACAGAGAGAGAGAGAGACAGAGAGAAGATTTAAAGATGGATGGATAACTTTTAATTACTAAATGAGTATAAGAAATCAAGGAAAACAGGGCCGCAACATTGGGAAGCACAAACGAACCTCGAGTCAACTTTTCCGAGAGATGGAAACCGACCTATGTTTTTTTTCAACTTCATTCAAGGGAGGCACTCCTACTTTTTCACTTGTTAGGAGGAAAACATTGTATCGACAATTCCAAATAAGCGATTATTGGAAATGTTTCAACAATCATGTAAACAAATATTAAGAATCGAAACTAACGAAATAAGGAAGACGTATTATTTCAATAAAGAACATACTTACGAGGTCTGTTCAAAAAGTATCGCGAATTTTGAATTTCCGCGGGCTACGTATATTCGACTTACGATTTTTTTGTGGCGTTAGGTTGGTACTCATGTCCCTCATTTATGCTGAAAGAATCGGCCATTTTGAATGTTTAGTTAATTGTTGACAACTGTTTTGGTTAGACGTGTTTTGGCTTGTCGTCGATTTTCGCCTATTCCAAAAAATGGATCAAAGAATCTGTATCAAATTGTGTGTGAAAAACTAAATTAAGTGCGCGGACGCATTCCGAATGTTGACTGTGGCATATGGTGAAGCTACCTTGGACGAAAGCAACGTTTATCGGTGGTACAAAATGTTCTCAGAGGGCCGAGAAGATGCGAACAACGAAATGCGTTCCGCACGCCCGAGCACATCAACAACAGACGAAAACATTGATGAAGTGAAGAAAATAATATTGGTAAATCGTCGAATCGCCGTTAGAGAAGTTGCCGAGGAACTAAACCTATCGATTGGCTCGTGCTATTCGATTTTTACCAATGATTTGAGCATGAGACGGGTCGCCGCGAAATTCGTGCCAAAATTGCTCAATTTCGAACAAAAACATTGTCGCGTTAACATTGCTAAGGAGCTGTTGGACTCGGTCCGCGACGACCCAAATTTGCTCCGGAGGGTCATAACTGGTGACGAATCATGGGTTTATGGTTATGACGTGGAAACCAAAGCAAATCGAAGACAAGCCAAAACACGTCTAACCAAAACAGCTGTCAACAATTAACTAAACATTCAAAATGGCCGATTTTTTCAGCATAAGTGAGGGACATGAGTACCAACCTAACGTCACAAAAGAATCGAAAATCGAATAAACGTAGCCCGCGGAAATTCAAAATTCGCGGTACTTTTTGAACAGACCTCGTGTGTAAAAAATGACGCTCCTCTTATAATTGTTAACACACCGATCTAAATATTTATATTCAATGGTCAGAAATAGATTTCGAGCAATCATTCTTTTGAGATTTGCAATACCATTTTTTGTCGCAAAATAAAAGAATAAAACAAGTTTTTTTACGACTCTCTCCGGTCCGCTCTCAACATACAATTTGTCTAAAGTTTAATGTACTTTTACGACTATTACGATTACTATGATCAGTACCACTACTGCTACTACTATATATTGTGTAATTCGATTGATTTTCATATTCGATTAGTGGATTTCCGGTATGTACGAAGAAAATACAATTAGACAGCTTGAACTAACAATGATAGTAATAGTAACAATAATAAAATTAATAATAATAATATTATTATCATTACTACTTCGACTACTACTACTACTACTACTACTACTACTACTACTACTAATAATAATAATAATAATAATAATAATAATAATGATAATAATAATAATAGTAATAATAATAATAATATTAATAATAAAACAATAACATGAATTGTCTTGGCTTTTCTCTCTTGTTTTCACGATCTTTTTTTATTTTCCGAGGGTCCGCACAGATTATTTAATTACTCATGTCGGACAGGTAGTTAGGGATTTTGTTTGTTTTTTAATCTACGCAAGCGATTCGTCCTATTTACTGACTCTACGTCTGCATTGGATTACATAGCATGTAATATACGGTTTACATTTTTTTAGTCGTTTCCTTTTTTTAAGCTACAATGGAAACTGAAGAGGATGAAAATTCCGCGCTCGGGGTGGTTCAGCCATCGCTGGGGGTAAGTGCTACTATGCAGCGTTGAGAGATTTATATTAAAAAAAAAAAATCGAGATATCATAGGCTTTTCCCTGGTACATCCCGACGCGACAGCGCGTCCTGTCCGTTATGTCCTTGTTTTTCAAAGCTCGTTTCGTTGCAACAATTTTTTTCCTCGCCGACACTGCTATTTCAATTTTATTTTACTTTTTCACTGTCGTCGTACAGCGAACAGAGCGGAAATACAAGGGAAAAATGCCTTTCGAAGACCGAGCACCGCGACGAATTTCATTTCGCCACACGTCTGGGCAAAAGTTTCTTCCCTCTGGTTATTTAAAAAAATTTTATCATCTCGTAAATAGATATTGAAATTTTGTAAAATAACTCTGTCGACATTTTTTTTTACAATACTGAATTATATTCTCATCGTGGTACTTTTATTTCATTTGATACCAATGTTTTTTAAATTAATTTCTTACATTAAATAATTGACTTTAATACTTGTTTACAAATGAATCAAATCTCTTTTTAATTCAATGAAACGATTATAAAAATCTATTTAAATTGATTCAATTGAAACATTTGTCCAATCTCGTTTATCCAACCAAATGATATTTTATTTGTTTAATTAAAAAACGCAAATGTATCGATCGTCTTCGGGCTTGGCCTTCGTGAGAACTGTACCAAATTTCGCAAATCTAGCGAGCAGCAGGAATAATGATAGAGGTAATACAATTTTTTTTTTGCACATGTACAGCATATCTATCGAATATTCGTGAAACCTACTGAAGTGTGGACAGAGACGTACGAGGTGTTGATCGATATCGTGTGTAATGTATTTTTTTTTTTGCGAAACATTCGAGACACACACAGAAGAGCGATATGTAAAATTGGAAGAAGAAGAAAAAAGATTTTTATGATAATAATGATAATATGAAGAAACAAATGCAATATATATATATATAATATATGTATATATATATATATATATATATATATACAGGGTGTCCCAAAACTAGCATGTCAGAGTGACATGGGGGTTAGTTTGGTTCCGAATCTATCAAAATAAACAAATATGACCTCAGCAAAAGTTTGATGGTTTTCGCGAAAAATCGTTTTTGTTGATTTCTCGGAAAATCGCTACCTAATACTTGTTATTCTGCTACCATTGCTATGAAAGTCCAATTCGTAAGTAAATCAAAGTCCAAATTTACATCAAATCCTAAAGTAGTCAGTACACAAACGAAAACAGCGACATAACAAGAATAACGATTTTCAGAAATATCGTCTTCTTTACATTTTCGGATAATCGCTATTCTTGTTATCTCGCTGTTTTGTTTGTGTTTCTGACCACTTTAAGATTTGGTGTGAATTTGGACTCTGATTTGCTTAATCGCTATTTTTGTTATCCCGCTGTTTTCGTTTGTGTTTCTGACCGCTTTAGGATTTTGATGTGAATTTGGACGTTAATTTGCTTACGATTTGGACTTTGATTTGCTTACGATTTGGACTTTGATTTTCTTACGATTTGGACTTTGATTTGCTTACGATTTGGACTTTGATTTGCTTACGATTTGGACTTTGATTTGCTTACGATTTGGACTTTGATTTGCTTACGATTTGGACTTTCATAGCAAGGGTAGTAGAATAACAAGAACTAAGTAGCGATTTTTCGAGATATCAAAAAAGACGATTTTTCTGAAAAACCATGAGACTTTTACTGAGGTCATATTTGTTTATTCTGATAGGTCTGCAGTCAATCTAACCCCCGTATCAGTCTGACGTGCTAGTTTTGGGAAACCCTGTATATATACAGATATACACGCTAATACACACTAGAGTCGTGCCAGTTGGGAGAGAGTAGCGTGAGGGCCAGTATCATGATTATTATTATATCATTATCAATATGCATATATTTATGCTATATTTTGTTCACATTACAACTTACATTTTTCTCTTTCGTGATTCGTCAGCGGTTATCTTTTTCGGTTAAAATTCGGTACGGGAAACAGAGACGGATATCTATATATGAATAAACGTGAAGACAGAAAAAAATATAAATATATAGAGCGACAGAGTGAGAGAGAGAGAGAGAGAGAGAGAGAGAGAAAGAGAAAGAGGCAAAATATATTTTCAAAAAACCAAGTATAGAGAGACAGATGTAGTAGAAAAAGAGACTTTTGGCCGGATGGGAATTTTCGTCAGCCGAAAGAAAAAGAAATTTGTGAAAAATATTTTACAAGCGGGATAGGAAATAGCGAAAAACTGAGCAGACGAGAGCAGAGAGACAGACGATACGTTCGAGAGATTTTTTTCTTTCTTTCCAAGTCTTCATGTAAAATTCGTTCGTATAATTTTTATACATATATACTTCTCCATTATATATTCCATTTTATTCCCAATTTACATTCAGTTTTACACATATGATATATTTACCCTCTTGTGGTCTGTTTACGTTTTTATTTTTTGTTTTTTTTTGTGTTTAAAAATTACATTGTCGTTTCGTCGGGGATTAATAATGGCGGATAATTAATTTATTTGAGAAAAAATATGTTAATGAAAAATAAATAATAAGATCCCTATCGACATGCAAAATCGACATTAAATTCGTTCGAAAGTGGTCGGGGCTCTGTGACAATATTATTGTGCTTCACGCTTTAAAACAAAAAAAAAACAACCACTCTTCACGAGTTTTGTTTGTCTTTCTGTCAGACGGATCAATGAAACGGCAATTTTTTTAAAGCTCAAATTTTTTTTCGTAATTAAAAATGAATCAAACGATGACCACAGGCAATGAGGTTAAAAAAAATATATATATTACAATTATTAATCGCGTTATAATCAATAATTTTTTTTCGAAGAACCGACGCAACTCGCTCCAACTGACACTTTTTTTTTCGATTTTCTTCGGTTTTTCTTTATATGCCACTGTAATGTACTTCAATATTTTTTTTCCTGCGTTGAACAAAGCCAGCGTTAAAGCACAACTATATGTGCCTTGCGCATCAAACAGAGAAAAAAAAAGTAAATAGCTTTGCAGAAAGTAAAATATATATGTAACGAGGTGTGAAAGAGAGTATGATGGAAGGAAGGAGAGACGAGAAAGATTTAGAAGCAAAATAAAAAAAAGAAAAATACTAATAATTAATCAATCAGAAATATTCGTCCCGATACCCGTTGCCTCCGGCTCTTCATCAAGAAACTATATATTGAACAATAATACCTATCACCGTTCCTCCCATCGTCTAATCTCTACTAATCCTACGAGGCAATAATTACACACTTATATGTTCTTCTAACACATTGATGAATTACAAATCGTGAAATTTTAATTATTACTACAATTCGAAGATATATATTTTTCTCATTCTTTCGTCATTTTTTTCTGTTTTTTTTTTTTCATTCTCAAAGTAGAAATTTGTAGGTAAACGTTACAATTAAACACGTGTCTAACATCGGGACGTCTATATATCAGGCTCTACCATGTATCTATACGATTTATGACGAGTCATTACGTAATGTCAAATTGTCACAATTGATTGGAAGAAATGGATAACATCGAAAGTGAAATTCACCTTAATTGCTCACTGCAAGTGGTCTCTATTTTCCTCGTTATTTCTTATATTTTCAAAAAATGACGACAGAACAATTACGTCAAATGTTGTCGGATCGAAAAGAAAAAGTATCTTCTCAAAAGCACCGAACACCAAATTCTAATTACGATGATGATTAAATTCGAAGCCCGTATTTAGAGATATATTCTTTTTTCTTTTCTACAAACGTCGCGCCCGATTCTCAATACTCCGAAGTCTCCTCGCTTCGTGACACAGTTTCTTTGGCAGGACCGCGGTTCTACAGATTCCAACTGTACACCTACCCAACTATCACGACCAAACTGACACGAGCATACGAATAATTCGCAATATTGTCACGACAAAACTGTTCCCAAACAACACTTAAAACTGTCACCACTTAACTCCCCCCGGTCTCTATTGGACACGTGCAGAATCTTCACAAACAAAACTATAACCGTCTAAACCGTCACCATCTAAACTGTCACCGTCTGAATTGTCACCGTCTAAACAATCACCGTTTAATCTGTCACCGTTCAAACTGTCACCTCGTAAATTGTCACCGCAGCAACTGTAACCGCGGCAATTGTCACCGGCAAAACTGTACACGGCACCAACCGTCACCGCTTAACGCGAGATTTACCCAACTCACACTCATAGACGCTGTACCCGTAGGTAAGAGCGCTCGGGCTGCTTCACCAAACGCGACGCAATAGCGCGCGATATTTCGTGCGCGTCCGCTAATACTACGTCATTCGCCGCTGTCGTTTCAACCACAGCCTTTGCACCGCGCGAACTTACTTGTGCTCAGCGATCGGTAATAGAGGACACGCACGAAATATCGCGCGTTATTGCGCCGCGTTTGGTGTTCAGCTTATACCCGTGTGAGTTAGTACATCTCGCCTTGGCGCGGTGACAGTTTTGTTGGTGCAGAATACAGTAGACGCCCTGACAGTGTAGACTATTCTGCTGCGTTACAGTTGCGCAGAATACAGTTGAGACCGTGACAGTTTAGACGGTGATAGTTTTGTTCGTGAAGATTTCTGCACGTGTCGAATAGAGATTCAGGAGAGTTGAGTGGTGACAGTTTGTGCGGTGACAGTTTTAATGGTGAGAGTTTTGTTCGGGAACAGTTTTGTCGTGACAATATTGCGAAATATTTGTATGCTCGTGTCAGTTTGATCGTGACAGTTGGGTAGGTGTACAGTTTGGATCTGTAGAACCGCGGTTCTGCCGTTTTTTATCCCATTCATTTTATCTTTGAATTTTTTCATTTCCGTTTTATTACAATTTTTTATCGTCAACGAAAACGATGCAATTGTACGATTGATATGAGTGGAGCGATAAAATAGAAACTCCTTCATTTATTATTATCATTTGTTCAATGTTTGAATAAAAATAATGACAAATGTTTGTCACCGAAGCAAGCGAGATTGGGGTGAGAAACGGAGAGAGAGAGAGAGAAAAATGTTTCATCCACGCGACGACGAGTCACTACCGTTGATTGTACGAAAGCATTTTTTTGTTTTTTCGTCAGCATTCGACGACCGGTGGAAGCGCTCTGAAATTTTTTAGAGCCCATGTAACGAGCGCTTTTTTCCCACCAATTGCCGACGTGAACTAAACTCTGATTGTACGAATGCTAGAAATCCTATATATCCACTTCCGTTTAATTCACTAACTGACGCGAGTCAAATTCAATTTATTTATTTATTTTTTCACTTGCCAATATACCGGAAGTAACGATAATTTCTAACAATTTAAAAAACAGAAAAAAAAACAAAAAACTTGCCAACTATCAAAAAGTCGTTGATGAAAGGACGGAAAACATAGTATAGACAGAGAGAGAGAGAGAAAAAGATAGTTATTATATTATGTAGCGTGTGTATATAGGGCGTGTGTGCGACAGATTTTGACACCATGAAGATAATACGAAAAGTAACAATAATCATATATACTGTAATAATGTATGCTATTAATCTCTTATGAATTCTTTTTTTTTCAAGCACCCACACACACACACACATAAATATCGAGCGTGCAACCATTCGATTATTTACAAGTCAGTCGTCTCTCTTACGATTTTCACACACTCCATCAACATAAATATATATAGGTCGAATTAATATGTCACATTTTTATAGTCTCTTTAACTTTGCACAGATCATAATACAAGTTGTAAAGTGCTTTAAACCCTCCCTGATCATTAGGGGTCAAACTGACTCCAACTTTAACTTTGGAGCTCAATAACTATCTGTCCTTGGCTTCCAATACAATTTTACGTCCCCTCTCTACCGATAGTTAGAAGTTTCCTCTTTCGGAGTAATCCTCTTTCGGAGTAAGGAGGGAACTCCTTAAGAGAAGCCAAAATACCGATATTCCCACTTCAAAACTGTCAAAACATTTTTCTTGGAAACGCCTGAATAGATGTAACGAAAGTTTGTCAGTTGTATTTAAGAATGGCACGGGGACGGCCTCAATCTTTTTTCATCAAAATAAATCCGAAATTATTTAATTTTTCGAAATAGCAGCATTAGCGATGGGGGGGGGGGGGGGGGGGTCGGGATTTTTGAACATGAGGAAACTCCACTTTTATTTCATTTTTCAAAGTAAATTCATTAATAAGAAAATAAAAGATTAGTCTCGGAGGTGATATTAAACATAATTCCCCGAATCAGTTTATCAGCGTGCGAGGTAATAGCTGGCGGGAATCTCCCGGTGGGTTTTCGCGAGTCGTGACAATGGATATTATCAACAAAAAAACTTCAACAACAGAAAAATTGTTGGTTTTTAAGTAAAAATTACCACTATTTATTTCACGATTTTTTAAAAACATGTTATCATTTGATTTTACGTAAACGCGGTTGTTCCATATTATACGATGTTCAAATTATGTTCCATAATTTTTTGGACTCGATTGGACTGAGACTGTTTATACGGCAATTAAAAAACTTCTGGGGGCATTTGAATTCCGCGTGATTAACGCGGAACCTGGGGAAGAAGTGTGTGATCTGGGAGGGTTTAAAATCACGGCTCTTCCTTGCCAAAAAATGAACACATTCATCTGTATCAAAGTCTTTTTATTGCCTATAAAAAAAAATTGGTCGGCTGGGAAACGCGTGGGGTACGTTCAAACCCAAAAAATACTATCACTCTAGGGTTAAAAATTGGGAAAAAAATACCTAGTCGGATTGTAGATGCCTTAAAGTCCTCGAAATTTCCCGAAGAACTTTGACCGTACTTTGGTTTATATCTCGCTTGACTTGGATGAATTTAGTGGTGGGACGTCGAAATAGCGAAACACCAATAAGTCGAACGATCGAAACAGCGAAACACCAAAAAGTCGAACGGTCGAAACAGCGAAGATTCAAAAAATCGTACGGTGAAAATAAGAGAGACCATAAAGTCGATTACCAATGGGCACATTCAAACGACCCATTGGTATTCGATTTTTTGGTCTTTCGCTATTTCGACCCCCACCCGAATTTATTAAAGTCTCTTAAACGATCTGTACAATCTTAAAAATCCTCTAAAGTCGAATTGCAAATATGAGATAATAAATATTCAAATCCCTCGTATTACATTCCTGCTCACGAATGTCCATAACGTTTCTTTTTTTTTACGTTTACGTTGCCTAAAATATAGATTTTTCTGCGACACACCATCGACTTTGAAACAATAACGATAATAATGATAAATACGTGTAGAGGGAGTCCTTGCCATTTTCTTCACACTGCATTACACGTACAGCAAAATGGTATATAATTATTTACAAAATCATAATAACAACAATAACGATAATAAGATTTGAAGAAAACGTGTTTGACGGAGTGTCCGCGCCAACTGATTGTGTCACACGTTTTTTCATCGACCTTCCATTTACCAGGGACGTCTTTAATTACATCATACCCTAACCGCCAATTGTACACATATTTTCGTACGAGACGATTACGATGAATTTTAGAACTAAAGCCCAGAGATGAAGAACGATGAGTGTGTTTAGAGTGAACAGCGTGAAAAATGAGACGGTGGATGAGAAAAGATTTTTTTTCTTCTTGTTTCAGGATTTAAGGTGATGGTGTAATTAGCGATGACAGTGAGTGAACGATAATGAGGTAGAGGCAAGAGATAAAGAGAGGTCACACTTTGTAGGCTCATATATTTATGAACTCGTTATACCGGCGTCTTTGGTAGGGTCCTGCGTCCTTTCGACGACGAGGGCGTTTTCTCCGTATCGGATTCTGGAAAAGTTAATCGAAACGGTTACGTTAATGGTAGATTGAATTGTTTTTTTTTTACATTCAAGTTTCTGCCGGAAATTCTTCGAAAGGTCTGAAGGAGAGTAAAATTTGTAAATCTTTAATTCCGAGTGCTATGCGCACGCAACCAAGTAGCGACACTTGTGGCCACTTTTCGTACTGTCAGTACTCCGCATACCACATACGCTTGTGTTTGTTTCTTATAAAATAAAGAATGTTCGTATGGCAAAACCTTTTTTCAAGGGGCATGTATGAAAATGCGAAAATAAAAATAAGTGCTCACAAAAAGAAGATAGTGATTCTAGTTAATGTTTAGTAACAGCCTATCAACGGACGACAGTCTATGTTTGTCTCACTCTCTCGAACAGCTGGACGTAGTAACAAAAATCGCCACCGCGATCGCTAGTCCGTTCTTCCTCCATTTTTCGTCCGGACACACAACGAAAAATGACATTTTTCATCGTTGCACGCTAAAAATGTTGTTTAAAAATGAGACGAAAAAATTCTCTGTTACGTGCAGGAGGAAATATGCATGAAAAAATGATGTGAAAAAATTATGTTTAGTTGTAGTTTTTTTTTTTTTCAAAAGAATTAGTATTCGATACATTTTAGGGTTGAACGTCAAACATATTGAAAATAACTACGCAGTAAAAAAAAATAACTTGGTATGATTGAAGAAATTTGTATCAGTACAAATGAGCTTTGTCACGTTTTACATTATGTTATAGTCAAATTTAACAAAAATAGGCAGTTTGTTAAATTTTTGTAGAAATATTCGCAGATAAAAATATTTCTGTTCAGCAACAATTTTGACGAATTCTTGGTGCAATCGCAGTTTATGTTCAAATCATTTATAGTGGTCGTTTCCAATCTCGAGCTTACCTAATTGAAGTCCCATGTTAGAATTTTTTCCGGTAGTCGGCATTCCCGGATCGTCAAGTAGATCAATACTGCGGACGGAAACAAAAGTGCACAAGCATTGAAGTAAATGAAAAAAATTCACAGAGGGGAAAAAAAAGAGTCATTGAGAGTGAAAGAATGGTTCGAGCATTGTTTCCTCGTTCGCGCTACGTCCTATTCTCATTACTCGCGATGTTGGGTTTTTTTTGTCTTCTTCCTTTCATGTATCGTGAGTTTTATATTGGTGCGCCGAGAGGGAGTGTAAAAAAAAAAAGAAAAACTCACATGTCGGTCGCGTGTTCCACAACGAGCTCCGCCACGTCTCCCGTGTGTTCGATTATGTGCGCCACATCCTCGAAACTTCGATCGATCAACGGCACTCCCGCCCATTCAAGAATCTAAAAAAGAAAGGGAAAGAAAAAACAAAACAAATTTAATTGTTTTATATGTATTTTTTATTACAAGTCGCGGTCGATTACACGAGACAAAAATGAGACTCGTAGGAAAATACAAGAAGAAAAATCAATTTATTTCGTCTCATTGAACTTCATCTCAGAAAGCTTTGCTGAGCAATTTTTCAACTCAAATCAAGTTTTTTCATTTTTTTTTCGTATCACAATGACTTCCTCATTATACGAGGTGTGTAAATTGAATAATGAGATTGGCAACGTAGCGTTCGATCTGGCAACACTTGGGGCGCTGGGCTTGGACGGGCGGCAGGGAAACTTGCGATACGCCTTCAGTACGAGTTTGAACTCGCTCGAGTCATTTGGTTGTCCGTAGCGATTTTTTTTGTCAAACAGTTTTTTCTATTGTGTTCTAAAAATGAGTGACATCAATTGCGAGCAACGGTGTGCTATCAAGTTTTGCTTCAGACTTGGGCACAGTGCAACGGAAACTCTTGCTAAACTTCAGCAGGCCTACGGAGACAGTGTTTTGTCAAGAGCCCAGGTTTTTCGGTGGTTTAAGGGAGAACACCACTGTGCCCCCCTTTTTTTTCACATTTTTCAAGCATTTTTTTCACATTTTTCACGCCGCATGGTGGCGCTGGGAAAGCTGTCGCGTCAGGTGCTGTCATCTCCGCGGCACGCAGCAGAACTCTCTTCAACGTCGATCTGAAAAAAAATACCGAGTGTTTACGTTAATAATATGATATTTAGAAGAGAAGTACATAGGGATTTGGAAAAATATTGTTTAAAAAAAATAGGCACGCCTTTGAAATTAAAGTTAATTTCAAAGGCGTGCCTATTTTTTTTAAAACAATATTTTTCCAAATCCCTATGTACTTCTCTTCAAAATATCATATTATTAACGAAAACACTCGGTATTTTTTTTTCAGATCGACGTCGAAGATAGTTCTGCTGCGTGCCGCGGAGATGACAGCATCTGACGCGAGAGCTTCCCCAGCGCCACCATGCGGCGTGAAAAATGTGAAAAAAATTATTTTGATACACTAATAAACAAGGAACAAAACCCAACAACTTTTTTCGAATATCTCTTATTTTTCCCACAAAAAAAAATTCTTGAAAAATGTGAAAAAAAACAGGGTGTCACAGTGGTGATCTCCCTTAAGGCATTTTCAGAAGGAAGAGAGTCGATTGAAGATGAACCACGAAGCGGAAGGCCTTCATCTTCAAGAACCGATGAAAATGTCGACAGAATCCGGGATCTTGCGCGTTCAGATCGTCGGTCGACAGTCAGAATGATCGGGGAAGAATTGAATTTGACTCACACCACCGTTCATGAGATTTTGACCAATGAATTGGGGATGAGAAAAGTCTGTGCAAAAATGGTTCCAATAAACCTTTCGCAAGAGCAAAAGGACATCAGGAGGGAAAGGTGCCTTGACTTTTTGGATTCGATTGAAAATGACCCCCATTTGCTGGAACGTCTCATTACTGGTGACGAGCCTTGGGTGTTTGAGTACGACCCAGAAACCAAGCGCCAGAGCATGGAGTGGCACACTTTAACCTCTCCAAGGCCCAAAAAAGCAAGAATGAGCAAGTCGAAGATCAAATGCATGCTGATTTGTTTTTCCGATACCCACGGAATCATCCACAAAGAGTTTGTACCTCAAGGCCATACGGTCAATCAACACTTTTACCGGGAGGTTCTTGAAAAACTCCGAAAAAGGGTCATTCGTGTGAGACCAAACATCAAGAACAACTGGGTGTTGCATCACGATAATGCTCCTTGTCACACAGCAATTTCCATAAACGAGTTTTTGGCCAGTAAAAACATTCCTGTGGCTCCTCAGCCTCCTTATTCGTCTGACTTAAGTCCTCGTGACTTTTTTCTCTTCCCGAGACTGAAAAATCACCTCAGGGGAACTCATTTTGGGACACTCGAAAACATTCAAACGGCTATATCCGACCAGGTGAAGGCTATTCCAGTATCAGAGTTCCGGCACTGCTATGAGGATTGGAAGAACCGTTTCCAGCGCTGTGTGGCTTCAGAAGAACGTTATCTTGAGGGTGACAATATAAAATTGTAATTCTATTTGAATAAAAAAAAATGAAAAAAATCAGTCTCATTACTTAATTTACACACCTCGTAAATGTGAAGTTTCGATTTCCCGATGTTATTGACTTCACATTAAGAATGTGAAGTCAATAACATCGGGATATCGTCTATCATTAAAATCGGATTTTTTTTGTCGTCTTATGTATTGCAAAGAAAATTGAATTTAAAGCAGTTTGAAAGCGACAAAAAACGAGCTGATTTGATGGCAATCAATATCCGGAGGTTATTGACATCACTAAGACCATGTGAAAGACGTTGAGAAACTCTGACTTCGTAGGTATAGTGGGGACCATTGAAATGAGGGTAACATTCAAGGCACATGTACCAAATACACAACTTAACCGTGGCAAAAGCAATTTCCTGTGTATTTTGGTATTGCAACCACCAATTTATCAGCCTGGCGATCAAAAACTCACGAAAATTGTTTGTGAACTGAAAATTGAGTAAGGAAAAAATCTCGCGTTCGGGTCTGCAAGTGCGCGAGAAGAATTATTTTATGGCCAAATGCCATTCTCTTAATTTTGCAGATACAGGAATAAATAAATCCTCGTGAGTTCGAGTTTTAATCCGTTTATATCGAAAGAGTCAATTTTTTTGGAATGATGCTATACATTAATGATTGTATTAATTTTTGTTTTAGCCTCTCCGTGTTTAGCTGAAAATGTACATTTCTATTTTGAATTTCATCATTTTCTGGTCCTTACAATATCGATAGATGTCTCCAAAATTACTTGACCAAATTTCAAATCATTCGATTTAATAGCTAAAACAGATCTTTCATATGCACTCTTAAGTTACTTGTCAAAGTAGAATTCTCCGTACAAAGTTTTTAATAAAAATAAATAATAAGAAGCCAAAAGATAATAATTATTTAACACAATCACATTTCATTTAATTGCTATCATTTTTATTTGACACTCGGTTGTCACCAAGATTGCCTAGGAATTGAGTCATAGTTCGACTTTGGGACCAACGTTACGGGACCATTTTTGTTCCTCGAAGTGCCACATTTTAAGTGTATTATCCTGAATTTTTAGCGATTAATGTTAAAAACAACTGGAAATTGAAACTTGCCAGTTGCCTCCTCATAATGTCACACAAAGTTAAAAGCTTTGTCTATATGAGGACGTAAACATTGAAAAATATCTAATTCCTCATAGAGGAAGTTTCGAGTTTTGCGTGACTTTCTGAGGAAGCGACTGTTAGGTTTTTCGTTCTAATCAGACGAATAGTTTTTAAATGCCATCTGTTTCGAAATCGACTTGGCCAATTTGACCGAATGCATATGACAATCACAAAGTTTGACAGAGGCGTCACAATAGAGGGATATAAATGCCATTACTATATATTAGTATTTAAAACTATTACTATTATTATTCAACATTTCTTTGCTTGTAAAAAAATTAACCAAATAGAACGCATTTTTGTTCGTCATCCTTTATCTGAATTAAATGAAAATTCATTGTGACCTGGACCAAACCTCAGTAAATCTAAACTGTCTTGATTAAGTACGAAATAATTTCTAAAGAGGCGTATCAGTAGATTTTCGAACGGGGGAACAAGGAACAGGGATGAGTATAAATTACCGAGCCGTTGAAATAGCGATAGCAAAGGTATTATAGATCGTGAATAGATGCGCGAGATTGAGGTGTGGTCAGCCATATCGACGTCGAGGGTGTGCAAGTACTCTATCACTCATCTTCAGTATGTCTATGTAGATATAGTATATATCGTGCTTTAAGTGAGTTATCGCGAAGGTCTATTTATCGCTGCCGGTTTGCCAGCAAAATTCCATTCTTTCACGTCATGTAACTGTTGCAGTATAAAATGGCCGTAAACATTTTTTCACCACCGGGTCAAAGTTTGAAGTCCGTTTAATTGCTCGTTGTCACGCGACACTTGATATAACAACAATAATAGAAATACAATAATACACTTTTTATTATCACTTCGCTTTTTGCTTCTGCATAAATTTTGTTTTCGTAAATTTTATTTCTTTTTTTCGTTTATTTTTTTATTTTCATGTCGCCCCTTCTAAAATATCCCAAACACTCAGAAAAACAGTACAAAAAATGTCTGCACGTATGTATGTATGTGAGTAGACAGCGTAAAAAGTCAAATTTCGAGTGTATCTCAAAAAAGACTCATCCGATCCCGCTCAAACTTTGCACAAATCTTGAGCGTGAAACCCTCTTCGTTTGTTGAAATTGTTGAAAACGTTTATGACGGGTGTCAAATTTTACGTGACGTTAACTCATCGAAAAATGTTTGTGGTTGCTGTAATTTTTGTAAATTTTGAGATATCGATATAGATTTTTGTTTGTGAGTAGAATATTATTAAAGTACGGTTAGTATTGAATTCGGCTAAATTCGGTCGAAGCGTTTGATTGTTATAAATTTTCGATTTTTTTCGAAAAATGACTGTGATCGCTCTAACCTGAATACCATATCATCAAATGATATTTGGTATTGTATTTAGGATAAATCGGTGATAGCGCATAAAAATGTTATAAAATTTGAAATTTGTTTATGATTATTGCAATCGAAATCGAAAAAAAATCGTGGAAGTAAAAGAATGTTGCAGATTGCTTCGTCGTTGTTTCATATCGCTCACTTCTTCTTCTACGAGGAAGCCAAAATTGAAAAAAATTGGGAGCGTGATAAAATAATGAGGAAGCAATGTGCAAGTTTTTAACTTGCACGCTTTTTTTAAAATTATTCACAACATCATTTTTTTCTCGATAGTGAAAGTCAATGGAATTTTTAAAAATGGTTAACTTCGAAAGTAGACCTTTTACTAAAATAAAAGTTAATAACTTTAATTCGATAATAGAAAGTTTCGCAGTCTAAAGTCGATATGCAATATTTGAGGTAACTTCAGCAATATCAGGTGGTACGGGCAAGAGAATGAACGGAAGAAAGTCAAGAAGATCGTAATTAATTTAGCGTCAACGATAAAAGCCTTGAAATTCGAGTTACCCCTCTGTCGCGTCCGCGTGCGTGCAGCAATCTCGAAGACCCTTAATTACTTTAATTACTTTAATGAATCTTGGGGCAAAGAGGCAGATAGAGTGTGAAAAATAAATGAAAAGGGAAAGAGAGACAGAGAGAAGGAGGATCGTCTATTGTTCGGCGTGTACCCAAGGCCGAAGAACCGTTTTCGCCGGAAGTTTGACATGGAGCAAGTGGATTCGTGAAGTTCATATTAACATACCGATTTTGCAGAAACATTTCACAAGAATACTTTTAAACACTGTTCAAAAAATTTGATACACTCTAAAAAAATTCACGATTTGAACCGTCATCGGTATAAACTTTTTGTCAGTATTAAAGAGGAACCCACTGTCAACGGGCTCGAAAAACGTCCTTTTGAACGAATTTTTGTTTGCTACTTAACGGATTATTTTAGGATTGGAAGAATGGTATGTTTTTAAAGACACTGAAGTTGTTTTATAAAAATTTTCAAAGTATCCTTGAAAACATACCATTCTCCGAATCCTGAAATAATTCATTAAGTAGCAAGCGTAAGTTCGCGAAAAAGGACCTTTTTTGAGCCCGTTCACAGTGGGGTTCTCCCTTAATATTTTCCGTCTTAATATTGACACGTTTCACGTTAACGAGTTACGGGTTAAATTACGATGGAAGTTTTTTTGTACATTAACACTGTTGTTAATACGTGTCCATAAACGAACGTACACTGCATGGTGTTGAATGCGTGATATTAGTTGAATTTTGATGAAGCATAGTACACAATAGTTTTTTGGATTGCTAACTACGAATTTGAAGTGAAAATTCAATAATCATAAAAATCGAATGCAAAATGCGTGTTCTACGACTCAAAAACCTTCAGGGGCATAAAGTTCCATAAAAATCTGAAAACTCATTGGATTGGACTCATTGGATCCGCCATATTGGATCCGGGCTATTAACGGTCTCGTATCGCCCTGCGGTGTTGAGTCGGTATCATTTTATTAAATATTGTTGGCCACATTTCGTTAACACGGCAGGACCGCGGTTCTACAGATCCCAACTGTACACCTACCCAACTGTCACGACCAAACTGACACGAGCATACGAATATTTCGCAATATTGTCACGACCAAACTGTTCCCGAACAAAACTCTCACCATTAAAACTGTCACCGCACAAACTGTCACCACTCAACTCTCCTGAATCTCTATTCGACACGTGCAGAAATCTTCACGAACAAAACTATCACCGTCTAAACTGTCACGGTTTCAACCGTATTCTGCGCAACTGTAACGCAGCAGAATAGTGCCCGTCTACACTGTCAGGGCGTCTACTGTATTCTGCACCAACGTAACTGTCACCGTTCCAACCGTCACCGCACAACACTGTCACCGGCAAAACTGTCACCGCGCCAAGGCGAGATGTACTAACTCACACGGGTATAAGCTGAACTCGTAGATAAGAGCGCTCGCGCTGCTTCACCAAACGCGGCGCAATAGCGCGCGATATTTCGTGCGTGTCCGCTATTACCGATCGCTGAGCACAAGTAAGTTCGCGCGGTGCGAAGGCTGTGGTTGAGACGACAGCGGCGAATGACGTAAGTATTAGCGGATACGCATGAAATATCGCGCGCTATTGCGCCGCGTTTGGTGAAGCAGCCCGAGCGCTCTTACCTACGGGTACAGCGTCTGCGAGTGTGAGTTGGGTAAATCTGGCGTTAAGCGGTGACGGTTGGTGCCGTGTACAGTTTTGCTCGTGACAGTTTTGCCGGTGACAATTGCCGCGGTTACCGTTGCTGCGGTGACAGTTTGAACGGTGACAGATTAAACGGTGACAGTTTAGATGGTGACGGTTTAGACCGTGACAGTTTAGACGGTGATAGTTTTGTTCGTGAAGATTCTGCATGTGTCCAATAGAGACCGGGGAGAGTTGAGTGGTGACAGTTTGTGCTGTGACAGTTTTAATGGTGAGAGTGTTGTTCGGGAACAGTTTTGTCGTGACAATATTGCGAAATATTCGTGTGCTCGTGTCAGTTTGGTCGTGACAGTTGGGTAGGTGTACAGTTGGAATCCGTAGAACCGCGGTCCTGCCGTTAACACTTATGCAATTAGTGTCGATATACATTGGCGTTCATTTTAACACTACAGTTTTTACAATGCACAAAGTGTGCCGCCATCGGTGCTGCCGCCGTGTACAACAGTTAAGGAGGTCAGCTTCACCGCATCTCCATTTAAATGCCAGTGACAATAAATACCATACACATCTTCCCTCACGCATACTTTTCCATTAGCTCATATTTCCATTTGAATTCGCGGTTGATGCCGTTGGCCAATGCCGAAAAAATGCCATACGAATATTACCCTTCGTAACCCATTGGCCTTTCCATTCAGTTTCTACGGAAATAAATTGACATTCAAGCTTGCCATTGTCTTTCCATTCAGGTTATCGATGCTATTAAAAATTTTCCCTTAACTTTCCCATACAATTCGCATTAAAAGTATATGGTTACCGGTCTTTCCTATTGATTCCCATTCAGTACTCAATGGGCACATTTTGCTAAGGGCTCTGTCAGAAAGCAAAACGTTCTTTTTTTGACCGTAAACAACAACGCGCGACAACAACGGCGCAAAATTATTGCGGTTTTAATTTTGTTTACATATTTTGGAGACTTGATCGCCTTAATTTGGGAGACCATCGACATTCCGTTGCTGTCGGTAACAACAGAATAAAAGATTAATAACAATAGCCGTTGGTGAGGTTTCAACGTATGTCAAATTGGACTGCAATCACTAATGAATATAAACAGTATAACTCGTTCGGTATAGCAGTGACAAGTGATATTCTCAATGTACGCTTAACGCCGTCACATAGTTTGAGGAAACCCTATCTGGCATGGTAAAGTTTACCGTGCCAGGAGATTCTATCGTGTACAAGCTCCACTAATCCGACGAAGGCAATGACCGTAAATACCATAAGTAAACGTATGGTTTATATCCTGTAGAGCCAAGTCTGCCCTTGTGTTCATTCGTAAACATACATTTACCGTGATACCAAGACGCTCGTACGTAACATTGAGAAAGCGCACGAGTGTAACAAAGGGTAAATTGAGGAACATATACAGTGCCGTTACTCTCGACAACGGTCTCGGGACGGTCTCGGGCGCGCATCCATCCCTTGTCCATCCCTTTAGTATACATCGTATCCGCAATGTGTTCAAACATATCTCGCGTCACTTTTTCCGTTATATATGTAACGAAATTTTACATAAAATGCATGCTGTATATGCATATGTATATAAATTTTGAAGCTAGGACAATGAATCACTGTCATGATCCCGACGAGCAGCAGCTGCCCTATATTACTTTCATATATAAAAAAATATTAAATTGCAAGTTTAAAGAATTATTTAAGTTAAAAATTTAAATTAAATAATTCTTTAAACTTGCAATTTAATATTTTTTTAAAACTGGAATCCCACATAATGAAAATCTTGCACAATTAAAAATTATTCAATTTGCCTTTAAATCCCTCCATGCATTTATAAACCAATAATCATTAATTCTATTTAACAGATGGAATTTATTTAAGTAAATAAAATTACAAATAATACATTAAACAAATTAGTTTTTATTATATAAGTATATTAATTATATTAATTATAGTAGTGTTAATAATTTTATTCATATATATTGCTTTCAGAAATATTTAATTTTGTAACCCTTTCGCGAACGTAGAACAGGAATCGGATCGAAAGATCATAACAAATGATTTTCACAAAATATTGAATAATTATTGGGAAACAATATGAGCTACGATGCAATGCTTCCTAAGGGAACTTTGCGATGGTGAAACGTTTTTTTTTCGATGCTTCAATGCCAATGGGTACAAAATGTGCCAAAACATTTGTCCAGACGTACAGTGGGTCAAAAAAGTATTCATACACCTTGTTTTTTTGCGATAACTTTATAGACATAAGGGATACGGAAAGAAAGTCAATTTTATTTAATAGTACATCAGGTGCAAAGATAAACTGCAAATGGAGAATTTTTTCCCAGGAATAATAGAAGAATTATGCCAAAAATGAAAATTTTCGGGCCAAAAAAGTATTCATACACTTGCGATTATAGTGAAAACCTACATCATCATAGTTGTTAATTATAACTAATATTTGGTGTGCATCCCTTTTGCTTAAATTATCGCCTCGAGTCTCTTAGGCATGGATTCTACTAGCTTTTGCGTTGTTTCTTTTGCTATTTTCGTCCATTCTTGTAAAAGCACTCTTTGGAGATCGGATTTGTTTGCTATTTTTCTTTTTCTAATTTCTACATCCACCAAGTGCCAAATTTTCAATAGGATTGATGTCCGGAGATTGTGGTGGTGTAATCAATTGTTCGCGGACATTATAGAGTAACCATTCCCTCGTTTTCGTGGCAGTATGTTTCGGGTCGTTATCTTGTTGGAAGTAGAAATTTCCATCCGGGCCCATTTTATGTACACTTGCTTTCAAATTGCTGCGCAACACGTCGATATACTTCTGGGCATTCATTGTACCATCTATAAAAGCCAGATTACCAACGCCATAATATCCCATACAGCCCCAAACCATGACGCTTCCTCCGCTGTGCTTTACAGTCGGTATTAAATTTTTCTGCTGAAGCTCGGTATTTGGTTTCCGCCAGACGATTTTTTTTCAATCGGACCCGAAGATGTTAAACTTCGATTCATCCGAGAATACGACACGTTTCCAAAATTCTATAGATTTTTTTACGTAAGTTTTTGCGAGACCTAAACGTTTTTCTCGCTTTATATTATTAATTAATGGTTTTTTGCGGGTAGTTCCGCCGTATATTTGGGCAGAATGCAAAACGTTTCGAATAGTCTGGGGACACACGCTCTTCCCCGATGTTGACGCGACATCATTCGCTAAACTGCGAGCACTTGTGAACGGTTTTTTTGTAGCCTCTGTAACAATACTCCGACGCTATCGTACCGTTAGTATTCTCGGTCGACCGGTTCGCGGCTTATTTTCTGTGCTGTTTATTCTTTCGTATTTTTTTATTATATATTGCACTGTTGCGAAACTTAGATTTAGTTCTTTACTAATTTTTCGATAACTTTCACCGCGTTTCCGAAGAAAAATCACTCTATCTCGCATGAATATTGATATTTCGATTTTCTTTGCCGTCATGTCTGTTCAGAGCTTGAAGATCTACTACCGCGTGGAATAGGTTAAAACCATTGTGTAAACGAAGAATTGTTTACATTGTACGCAGAGGTCAGACCGTCCGTGAGTGAATATCAAGGCTTAGCAGCTCAATCGTAAGTGTACGAATACTTTTTTGGCCCGAAAATTTTCGTTTTTTTTGCATAATTCTTCTATTATTCCTGGGGAAAAATTCTCTATTTGCAGTTTATCTCTGTATCTGATGTACTATTAAATAAAATTGGCTTTCTTTGCGTATCGCTTATGTCTATAAAGTTATCGCAAAAAAACAAGGTGTATGAATACTTTTTTGACCCAATGTATGTGTGTGGAGGTCTTGCGAAATTTAACCATCTATATCTCGAGAATGGTTTCGGATACACCGCTAGAATTCCTCATACAAATAAGGCAGTACATGTTTTTTTATTTACTGTAATTTTTTCAAATAAATTTCATAAAGCGGTTCACATTTTATGGCTTTTGTGAAATTGCCCAAAAAGTATTTGTTATCGCTCTACCTCCCGAAAATGTCGATCCATCGAACTAAAATGTTTTATTTAAAGAGTACCATTGAACGGCGGTCGATACAAAATCTGGTGGAAATCAGTTGAAGGATTTGCATTTTATAAAATTTTCCAGGATTCAAGAAATGTCTCTGACAGCACTAGCTTCCGCGAATTTTGACATATCGGACTAAAATCAGCAAAAGTCAACGTAAATAGAATATTATTAAATGGGCATCGACATTGCGAGAATCAACTACGGATATTACCCGAGGATGTTAATCAAAAACTGATGCAACAGAAGAATTGTTGACATTTTTGTGATTTTGAATTTAAATAATAAAATCTGTGGTCTCTTCTTTCACCAGATTTTGAGAGATCGCGTTTAAGCTTTACAGATAAATAGAATATTATTAAACGATGGTTAGAATCGAATTTAGCGATATTTCATGAAACGGTTCCGATTTGGTGAAATTAAACATTTTGCGAAACATCTCGGATTGACAATTAGCAGAGCCGTTTTTTTAAATTCATTTTTCTCAAAATGGCGGTATATTTAAAAAAATCTTTTTTGTATAGGTCTTATCGGTACTTTCTCCCAATCAGCACAATCGATCGGGATGAAATAACCTTAGCCGTTGCAGTATGGTGGCAAAAAGTGGCTAAGCTTATTTCATCGCGACCGATTATGTCATTTCGGAGAAAGTACATTTCACGTTTTCGAAGTGGTCAAAGCGTATGATACATCCCTTTAAGAGTATGTGAAAGGTTTGCCCTTTTGCGGAGTCGGTATTCACCGACTCCGTTGTACCGACAGAATGTATTGAAATTTTAGGCCATTCTTAAACTATCAAACCAACGATTTGAAATATGAACAAGTAATTCTAGAGACTGAGACAGTCCCGGTCACCGCGGTGACGTCACTCGTCCTCCAGTGCAGTGCCACGTTCGGCCACGCACCAGGGGAAGGGGGCGCCACGAGTCCCAAACATCGGGCGAATCCCGTAACGCCGACGAAGAGGACCACCAATCCAGAAGAGGACCAACAACCGAGTATCTGTGAACAAAGAAAACAACCAATCAAAAAATCAGAATATGAAAGACATGAAATACCGCAATGCGTCAAAAAGGGAGGAGAGAAAGAGTCAAGAAACGTGGAAGGGAAGGTCCGCAACCAGGGTATAAAAAGGCCGGTTTCACCCAGGAGCAACACTCTTGAGTCCTCTCGAGTCCGAAAGGAATCTTGACTACCGGTCTCCATGACTACTTGTCCTTTGCCGTAGGGAAAGTGGAGATTACGGGAAAGAGACGAATTAAGGAGGAAAAGGATTAAAAGAGGTCTGGCGAAAGGAAGAAGGAAGGCCAGTACCGTGAAACTCACATGACTACTATCCTTTGTCGTAGGAAAGTGTGAAGGGATCAGGAAAACTGAAACTCTGCTTAGAGCCAAAAGTTACATGATATTGAGATAAGGGAGAGGCGTTGAGAGGAAGAGAACTCAAGACAGGAGAACGTAGCCTTAAAAAAGAAACTCACCTCAGGTTACTTGAAGACAACCGTCACGGAGCGGAGACAGAAGGGCGTATGACGTCGTCCGTATCCTTTCGTTATACGGGATACCTATAAGAGAGAGAGAGAGAGAGAGAAGAAAGAGAGAAGGGATTACAAAAGTGTAAATTTAAAATAACTATTACTAATAAAAATAATATTCGTAATAGAAAAATACACTGAAAAGCGAAAGAGAGAGAGAGAGAGAGAGAGAAGTACCGAATTAAATAATTATTACGAATAAAAACAATATTCGTAATAGAAAAATATATTGACACGAGGGAAAGAGTGTGAGAGAGAAAGAAGAAGACAGGTGTGACGTCACACGAGCAAGCGTCCGTGTACGCACGCACACACACGGGGAGACGATACACAAAGGGAAAAATTACTTACCTGTGAGTACTCCAAGGGGGGAAACCACAAAAAACCCACGTAACGTCACGACCGGAGAACTACGGGGAACAAAAACAACGCACGACAGACGTTACTATTCCCGTTGAAACGCACAAAAAAAGAAAGAATCAAAAAAGAAAAACTCCGGTGTCCAACACGAACGATCACAGCTGACCGGCTGCGAGCTGTCGCTACTGTGAGGAACATCGACCGCGCGACGAGGATCCCCGAACGGCCACGGCGACGCCCGAGCGGCGCTACCGCTCTTGCGAGGCCGGAGCCAAGGCTCACCCGTTCGAGAGAAGCGTGGATAGAGGAGCCTTAGAGAGAGGACACTCGAGGGCAGCACCTTACGGGCAGCAAATTCGCTACGAGAAATACTGACACAGACAATATATAAATTATGAAATGAAAATTACACACGATATACAGCACAAAAAAAAATGCAATTATTAAGTACACAAAAACAAGAAAACAATTATTAATATTAAATCAAAAATATCCACACAATACACAACGATTAAAACACAAGTATCAATACACTAAGGATAAGGAAAATGTATATGAATAAATAGTAATTATCGATATTCCTATCCCGGCTCAGCGTCTTTATTTTTCTCGAGTCCGAACCTTTAAAAAATAGCTAACACATTGATACCGTTACAAGACATATATCTGGCACTTGATGGTGAGAAAATCTCGAAATTGACAGTAAAAATATACGTTTTTAGCTAAAATCCGAAATGTCGAGAACAAAAATGAATATAATTATTATTGCATAGCATAATTTCGAAAAGAATTCACTATTAGGTTCTAGACGGATAAAAACCTTCACTATCGAGCCTTTGTTTGTTGCTATGTGTGGAAAATTAACAGAATGGCATTTGGCCAAAAAATAGACAGTAATCATGGAAAAGTACTTTGGCTTAGTTCGTTTACGAGGTCTGTTTCCGCGGGCTACGTATATTCGATTTTCGATTTTTTTGTGGCGTTAGGTTGGTACTCATGTCCTTCACTTATGCTGCATAAATCGGCCATTTTGAATGTTTAGTTTATTGTTGACAGCTGTTTTGGTTAGACGTGTTCTGGCTTGTCTCCGATTTTTGCCTATTCCAAAAAATGGATCAAAGAATCAGTATCAAATTTTGTGTGAAAAACAAAATTAAGTGCGCGACCGCATTCCGAGTGTTGACCGTGGCATATGGTGAAGCTACCTTGGACCAAAGCAACGTTTATCGGTGGTACAAAATGATCTCAGAGAGCCGAGAAGATGCGAACAGCGAAATGCGTTCCGGACGCCCGAGCAGATCAACAACAGACGAAAACATTGATGAAATGAAGAAAATAATATTGGCCAATTGTCGAATCACCGTTAGAGAAGTTGCTGAGGAACTAAACATATCGATTGGCTCGTGCTATTCGATTTTTACCAATGATTTGGGCATGAGACGGGTCGCCGCGAAATTCGTGCCAACATTGCTCAATTTCGAATAAAAACAGTGTCGCGTTAACATTGGTAAAGAGCTGTTGGACGACCCAAATTTGCTACAGAGGATCATAACTAGTGACGAATCATGGGTTTATGGTTATGACGTGGAAACCAAAGCTCAATCATCGCAGTGGAAGCTGCTTTTTTGGAATACGCAAAAATCGAAGACAAGCCAAAACACGTCTAACCAAAACAGCTGTCAACAATTAACTAAACATTTAAAATGGCCGATTTTTTCAGCGTAAGTGAGAAAAATGAGTACCAACCTAACGCCACAAAAAAATTGAAAATCGATTATACGTAGCCCGCGGAAATTAAAAATTCGCGATACTTTTTGAACAGACCTCGTATATTCCACTGGCGCTACTTCTAGACCTGAAAACGAGATTTTTTCTTAGGCAATTTTTAGTTCACACACAATTTTCGTGAATTCTTGGGGTCCTACCAGGAATATTTCAGGGTACTATACCAAAATATATAGTAAATGGCTTCTGGCACGGTTAACTTATGTATTTGATTCTTGCGCCTTAAATTTTGCGCAGATTTCAATGATCCCCACTATACCAACGCTGTTGGAGTTTCTCATCGTCTTTCACATGCTCTTAAGATTCATTTATAGTTATTATACTTATGAATACATATTTTTTACCCTATTTGTAAATAGATAAACATTTATTTACAAATTTCTACTGGTGCCACAGGGAATTTTCTTTTACGTGGCTTTTCGTAATATTTTTTTGTACTGGATGAACGATCAATGAAGAGTGGAGAGATACTTTGTATCTTTACGTCATGTCTTCTAAAATTTACGACACCCAAGCGCATCGTTTCTCGGATACACTTTCGTCAAAGTTTATCCGATTATTCAAAATAAATGTCCTCTATCTCGTCCCATATTTTCTCTATCTTCCATTCACTTGTCGTAGTTCTCCCTTTTCCCCAATCTCCCTTCCGATTTCTTTCATTCACCTTTTCGCCTCGACTTCGGAAACACTTTGTCCACTGAAACAATTCTATAACGCAGACCGCAAAATATATTCAGCTGGACGAAGATTTACAAACCCTCATTCGCTTAAAACGCTTAAAACCCCTGGAACTTTCGTTTCTCTTACTCTCTCATTCGCTTTCGTTGAAAATCACCCGAGCTGTCGTGTGTAAAAAGCCTCAATCCTCGCGCCAAGAGTTTTTCGTCTCACACAAGTCGTACGGTAATTGGCAATGATAACGGGCGAATAATTAGGGAAAGTAAAAAGTAAAAAGTATTCTTATAAACGTAGCGAGGTTGATAACTTTCGGTGGTGAAAGAAAATTTAATGTCGGGGGATTCTGGTGCTGGAAAATTGAACTTTGTAAAATGAGATTCTTAAAATATACTTGAAGAACTATAAACTAAAAAAATAAACGTTTAAAAAAAAATTGACTTTGTAAAAATATACTGGAAAATTCTATTTTGCAAATTTGTATTGTTTACAAATGTACTTATCGGTTTTTTTCCAAAATCAACCATTATACACCGAGAAAGATTAATCTAATCAATTGTGAATAAATTCATGTTAACCGATTCTGATGAAATATTGAATCTCAAATTATAAAGGGTCGCTAATTTCGAATTCAAAAAAAAATATTTCCAAATTCGAAGGTGTTAATAATATGACTGATCCAAAAACAAGCTCCAAGTTGAGACGTTCAAGTTGTTTCCTCAAAATGTCACAAAATGCTGCAAGCCTCCCCTATGCGCCCTCTATGAGGAATCCCTTTATTCTCTACAGGTATTGAAAATCCCAAATATTTTGAATAATTTGAAATTTCATATATTCGTAACGTTTAATTATATTCGTAATTAAATCTAAAATGCCTCGGTCAAACGCAAACATCTATGTATATCGAATTTTATTTAATTCTAGGATTCATAAATCTAAAACGCCTCCATCAATTTTGTCCAAATTTGATAAGAAATTTCGTTTAATGGTACCGAATTGATGTACGAAGTTTCGACTCGAAAGTTAAAAAATTTCACGAGCTAGAATCTCAACAAACGCATATATCGAATTTTCGAAATATTCAAAATTTTATTAATGTAGCAACCATCGATCGATCTTCTCCCAAATAGAATAGCGAATAGTATTTTACGATAATCTATTTGTGTAGAAAGTTTTAACACGATAGTTGGAAAATTCCATAAATTATGCTCTTAACACGGATTTTTGAAAATTTTGAAAATCTTATCATATCCAAATAAATTTGCTAATTGCCACAAAAATCATAGTGAACAAAGTGCTGTTGCTGATTTAGTTTAGATGTGTGTCAAATTTCAAATCGAAAGCCGAAGCCAATTCGAAGTTACATCGTCTTTAATTTTCACACTTATTCTAAATGTGATTTTCCGGTGTTTTGCATATTTTCAACATAATAACATTTAAAAACACGAAGCAAGCATGGACAAATAAGTGAAATGTACTTGTTGGCAGAAGTTGTATTTCCGAATTGCTGCCAATCCGCAATAAATAACTGCATGGTTAAGATTACATTCTGGTGCCTAATTCTCTCGATCCACATCCCTGTACCCCATGAAGCCCTTGTCGTGTATCGTTCAATTAATTATCTCAGCCCCAGCCTGTTCGCCCATTAGTAACGGCCGTTGACCATTGTTTCCCGCCAATTGCGGAAACTAATACAATGTCGAGAAAATGGAGGGGATGGGGAACTAAAGCGACTGGCTGTGGCGATAAAGAGGATTTCTAGCTGCCTTTGTAACTTCCACATATTCCAGTGAGCTTTTGTTAAATAATCGCGCAAAATGATAAATTCACGAGAAAACATTATCGAGCAATATGCTCCCCCAACACACGCGCACTGGAAGCTTTATCCGAAGAATTATTATCCTCGTTCCAGCTGCATGTTGGCTTTGAGAGAATACGAGAATCGTTTGTCTGGTATTTTGCGACAAATAAAAGGAGAAAGGACTTTTCCTCGACGGCTTAGCGACGATAAAATAATTATAAGCCCCCGCGGTTCGAGAGGCCTGAGCGAGAAATGAAAGAACTAAGGAGAGATTGAGAATAATCTTTTTCATCATTCTCGAAGTTTCTTCGTGCCGGAAACGAGTCAATGAGGCAGCGATAAAAGAAAAAGCAGAGAGGATTGCCTTGAGAAAAAGAAACATTAATTGAAATATTTCGTAGAAAAAAAAAAGAGAGATTTCTGCGGATCAAAACTTTAATAATTTTTCATCGATTTGAGTCCGGGCAAATGCGAGGAGTGTAGAAAAATGTTTTTTTTTTTTTTTCATATCCATTTATTTACAATTATAAGCTGTTATGTTCCATAACAATAAATAATTTCATTGAGGCGATTATAAAAGAAAGTAAGCGAAGGTAGTAGTTGCATCCATCGATGCACGCTACTATCGGTTCGTACGTGGATTAATTTTTGTTTTTATTACATTTTGCTTTCTAGTGGTCAAATCGTTGCCGAAGGTCTAGCGGTTTATATTTTTTTAGTCTACGTGTGATGCGATTTCTGCCGAGTAGTTGATTGCTAGCTGATTTGGATGTTGGTCGATACGCATTTCGTAGCTAGTGCTTTGTTTTTTGGCCGTATTTCTGATTGTGTCAATTCCGAGGTCTTGGCGGAGCGTGGCGTTGGAGATATACCAAGGAGCGTTCGTTATCGTTCTGAGCGTTTTGGATTGAAATCTTCGTAAGATTTCAATATTGGAGTTGCTGGCAGTTCCCCAGAGTTGTATTCCATATGTCGAAATCGGTTTGAGTACGGTTTTGTATACCATGAATTTGTTATACAACGATAGCGTGGATTTTCTGCCTATTAGCCAGTACATCTTTTTTAATTTTAGATCAAATTCTTTTCTTTTCTTTTTTATGTGATTTGCACAGGTTAATCTTTTATCAAGATGCACGCCGAGGTATTTTACCTCTTCAACTCGTGGAAGGAGTTGACCGTTCAGTTTAACTGCAGGGCAGCTATTTTTTTCGTTGTGAAAGTGATATGAGCCGATTTCGCAACGCTGGCTTTGATTTTCCATCTTTTCAACCGAATTTTAATGTTGTTCAGTTCATTTTGGAGTATTCTTGAGGCTGTATCTGGGTTTTCGTGCACCAACAGAAAGGCGGTGTCGTCGGCGAATGTAGCTGTGGTGGTGTTTTGTCCCACAGGGAGGTCAGATGTGAAGCGAGTGTAGAGAACCGGGCCTAGAACGCTTCCTTGAGGAACTCCCGAATTGATGGGGAAGAATTCAGAATGTTCCGTACCATATCTCACTTGAAACTTCCGGTTGTGCAAATATGATTTTAAAAGTAGGTAGAACTGTGGCAGTAACATTTTAATTTTGTATAGCAATCCAGAGTGCCAGACTTTGTCGAAAGCTTGTTCAATGTCCAGGAAGACCGCAGAACAGCATTTTTTTTCCTCGAGTGCGTTAGCTATCACGTTGAATACCCTGTTCACTTGTTCCACTGAACATTTGATTTTATCTATTCTGCAACTATTAAATTAATTTCTGAACCTAGCATTTTTTTGTCACCCTATATTTTATTTCTACATCTTTCCTGAATCATACGATTTGTTATCTCTGAACTTTTATATCCGTTGCAAAGCTCATAAGTGATATTTCAAGTACAATGGGAAAGGTAAAATCTTTTTTAACAAAATCATAAAAATCATTATTAAAGTAACGTGTAATTGGTTGGCTCAGGATGATTTCTTAGTAGGCGTTCGAAACAAAAATGATTTAAGTTTTTTTACCGAGTTTCAACTCTGAGCTAGTGATTGGAAGAATTATTGTGCTGTGCTGAAAGTATAGTAATTTAAACGAATATTGTCAGAGTAATTACATGATCGATAAAAAAAAACGGATAACTAAATGATCGAATTTCGAAAATTCATTCGTTCTGCCGAAGAGTTTCAATAAAAAGAACAAAAAGCACCGTACAGGGAGAACAAATTATATATATATATATATATATATATATATATATAATTTGTTCTCCCTGTACGGTGCTTTTTGTTCTTTTTATTGAAACTCTTCGGCAGAACGAATGAATTTTCGAAATTCGATCATTTAGTTATCCGTTTTTTTTTATCGATCATGTAATTACTCTGACAATATTCGTTTAAATTACTATACTTTCAGCGTCGTTGAATGTCTCGTACGAAGGGAAGAGGAAGAAAAAAAAGGAACAAGAGTATACGAGAGAGGTTCTGCTGGCTCTTACGTGAGCTTTTATCTGCTGCTTATAAGAGGTCTCCTCTATAGAATCACTTTCCTGTCCCTCTCTCTTCCATTCTTCTATTTCCTCTTTCTCGTCGCTTTTCATTCTTCTCAGTATATCTTTGTCGTTTGCTCTATCGTATACTGAAATGTCTGCTCGGAATCACTATTTTTTCCTGGATATATTGAAAGAGGAGTACAGTACGAGAAGAGAAGGGCAGGAAATGAAGGAAAATATAGAGGGAATATTTCCAGTTGAGTGGAGCGATAATGCTGCGGAATGCATTGACGATTTTTCACGGAACTTTTTGCAGCAACGAAGTAACCAAATAAGCCCACGAAATGAAAATCAAATAGAGGATATTTACGACAGCGAGAAAGAAATGAATAAAAAAAGTAACATCGAAGATCGAAGGGAATTGGATTTTGAATGCTCTCGAGTAGGAGTATCCGATCTTGCAATATGTCCCGAGAATCACCTACGCTACAATGTGGACATACATTTCACACTCGTAAAGAAAAAAAACGATGAAAGAAAACTCGACTATACATAACTCTTGATGGAATATTAATATGCGGTGCTTGTTTTCGATTTTTTCAATTGCAACAATTGTAGATCGAGATATAAAAATCCATTACGTTGTCATTCCTAATTTGGTAAGGTCCATTGGGTCATTGATAGATATGCTTTTAACGAAAATTTTGCTTTACAAATGTATGAAGGGGGGAAATAGGGTTAGACGGTTCAAAAAATCGATTTTTTTTTAATTTCATAAATTGTTAGTAAAACTATTGAAAAATATGTTCCCAAAATTTTAAATGAAAATTCCGACTCGTTCTATTGTTATAAGCCATTATGGGGAAATAAGGTTAGGACAGCGTTTTCTCAATGATTTTCATGAATTTTCTTTATAGTATAAAAAATGAATATAATTTATTGAAACTTTGAGAATATTTTATACATATATTTAAGTATATACTATACAATTTTTATACATATATTTAAGTATATACAATAAAATATTAGCGACCCCATATTGCTTGTTTTTCTTGGTACTATCTTTTCAAACGCGTTTTTCTGAAAACGACTTTTTTTGAACTTGCGTACACGCTACTTTGAAAAGTTTTCAACCAATCGTTTTGAAAATTGGCAGTTACTTTCTTTATAGTATTGCGGTCTATATGAACCTAAAATCGGAATATAATCATTATTTAAAATAATTTTTTTTTGCAAATAAAGTTGTAAAAAATGGCAAAAAATCAAGCTTTTTTGTTTTGACCCCTGTAAAAAATTCAATTTTCTATTTTTTTGATAGCATTTAGTTTCATATAGAAGAGATTTTTTGACAAACCTCGTTTGATTTCAGATGAAAATTGCGGCTTCCAGAATGTACGCAAAATGCTGAGTCTGATTGTGACCTGCAATATGGGGTCGCTAATATTTTATAGTATATACTTAAATATATGTATAAAATATTCTCAAAGTTTCAATAAATCATATTCATTTTTTAAACTATAAAAAAATTCATGAAAATCATTGAGAAAATGCTGTCCTAACCCTATTTCCCCCCCTTAAGAGTATGTGAAAGATCTGTTTAATCTAATCCCTATTACCGACAGAATCTATTCAAATTTTCAACGAAATGCTATTCCCAAATTATCAAAAGGAATGATCGAAAATTCGGTCAAGTAATTCTCTACACCTCTATGTCATGATAATTGGAAAATGCTAAAATTGAGAATAGAAATGTACGTATTCAGCTAAGAATGGAGAGGTAAACAACAAAAATGGATATAATTGTTTTTGTATAGCGTAATTCCGAAATAAATTGACCCTTACCATACAAACGGACGAAAACCCTAACAATCGAGCATTTATGTATTGCTGTATCTGCAAAATTAACAGAATGACATTCATCGAAAAAGTACACAGTAATCGTGTGAAAGTGTTTTTGTTTAGTTCGTTTACATTCCACGGGCGCTACTTGCAGAACCGAACGCAACATTTTCCTTACTCACTTTTCCATTTACAGACAATTTTCCGAAGTTTTTGGGATCCTACCTGGCAAATTCGAATTTATAATACCAAAATATATACCGAACCGAACGCAACATTTCCCTCACTCATATTTCAATTCATAGATATTCTTCCAGAGTTTTTGGGATGCTACCTGGCAAATTGGAAGTTATAATACCAAAATATATAGTCTGTGAACTGAAATATAAACAAACTAGACCAAAATACTTCTCCACGATTACGGTGTGTTTTCGATCAAATGCCACTTAGTTTTGAAGATACAGTAACCAATGTACGAGGTCTGTTAAAAAAGTATCGCGAATTTTGAATTTCCGCAGGCTACGTATATTCGATTTTCGATTTTTTTCTGGCGTTAGGATGGTACTCATGTCCCTCACTTATGCTGAAAAAATCGGCCATTCCGAATGTTTAGTTAATTGTTGACAGCTGTTTTGGTTAGACGTGTTGTGACTTGTCTTCGATTTTTGCCTATTCCAAAAAATGGATCAAAGAATCTGTATCAAATTTTCTGTGAAAAACAAAATTAAGTGCGCGGACGCATTCCGAATGTTGACTGTGGCATATGGTGAAGCTACCTTGGACCAAAGCAACGTTTATCGGTGGTACAAAATGTTCTCAAAGGGCCGAGAAGATGCGAACAACGAAATGCGTTCCGGACGCCCGAGCAGATCAACAACAGACGAAAACATTGATGAAGTGAAGAAAATAATATTGGTCAATCGTCGAATCACCGTTAGAGAAGTTGCTGAGGAACTAAACATATTGATTGACTCGTGCTATTCGATTTTTACCAATGATTTGGGCATGAGACGGGTCGCCGCGAAATTCGTGCCAAAATTGCTCAATTTCGAACAAAAACAGTGTCGCGTTAACATCGCTAAGGAGCTGTTGGACTCGGTCCACGACGAACCAAATTTGCTCCAGAGGGTCATAACTGGTGATGAATCATGGGTTTATGGCTATGACGTGGAAACCAAAGCTTAATCATCACAATGGAAGCTGCTTTTTTGGAATAGGCAAAAATCGAAGACAAGCCAAAACACGTCTAACCAAAACAGCTGTCAACAATTAACTAAACATTCAAAATGGCCGATTTTTTCAGCATAAGTGAGGGACATAAGTACCAACCTAACGCCAAAAAAATCGAAAATCGCGTATACGTAGCCCGCGGAAATTCAAAATTCGCGATACTTTTTGAACAGACCTCGCATGCTCGATAGTGACAGGTTATATCCGTGTATATCGTAATATTCAATTTTTTCGGAAGTACGGTATAGAATAATAATATCCATTTTTGTTTTAGACCACTTCGTATTTAACAATTGTACATGTGGAAATGCACATTTCTATTTGGGATGTCAACATTTTCTGATCTTTATGATATAAATAGAGGTCTTCAGAATTGATTGACCAAATTTTAAATTATTCGGTTTGATAGTTTAAGAATGGCGTTTGGCCTAAGTTTTCAATGCATTCTATCGGTAGTACAGAGTCGGTAAAACAGACCTTTCACGTGATCTTAAGGGTGAACACCACTGCGACCCCCTGTTTTTTTTCACATTTTTCAAGAATTTTTTTTTGTGGGAAAAAAAAGAGATATTCGAAAAAAATTTTTTCGGTTTTGTTCCTTGTTTATTAATGTACCGAAAAACATTTTTTTCACATTTTTCACGCCGCATGGTGGCGCTGGGAAAGCTTTCGCGTCAGGTGCTGTCATCTCCGCGGCACGCAGCAGAACTCTCTTCAACGTCGATCTGAAAATAAATACCAAGTGTTTTCGTTAATAATATGATATTTTGAAGAGAAGTACATAGGGATTTGAAAAAATTTTGTTTAAAAAAAAATAGGCACACCTTTGAAATTAAAGTTAATTTTAAAGGCGTGCCTATTTTTTTTAAACAATATTTTTTCAAATCCCTATGTACTTCTCTTCAAAATATCATATTATTAACGAAAACACTCAGTATTTTTTGGAGTTTAACAAAACCCAAACAAATTTTTCGAATATCTCTTTTTTTCCCACGAAAAAAAATTCTTGAAAAATGAGAAAAAAAACAGGGGGTCACAGTGGTGTTCACCCTTAACCGTGCCGGAAGCGATTTACTATAATATATTTTGGTATTATAACAGATAATTTACCAGGTAGGGCCCGAAAAACTTTCGATAATTGCCTGTGAACAGAAAAGTGAGTAAGGAAAATCTTACGTTCGGTTTGTAATAATTCTTATCTTTCAGTATATTATTATTATTATTATCTCTTTACGAAATTACGCCCATTTTTGTTTTTCATTATAATTAGTAATATTTGATTATAAATTCTGTTTTTTAATTTTTGTTGATATAATAATGATAAACTCACACATTCACACACATATATTTGACATATAAAATACTTGCGCTTATCTAATACTTGGTTTTTCTTTGCGTCAATTGAGCCGTCGAACAATTCCTTTTAATGATCCACGGCAAGCTCCAAGTTTTTAATTCGCTTAATCGTTCTTATTTGGTTTGTTCTTTAATTTAGGCCCCCTCTAAAACACTATCGGAAATACTCTCCCAGCCAATAATTTTTTCGTTATACCGTCGACACTTATAATAACGCTTCTTCACACGCGCTATTCACGACACGTATATAATACGTTAAGATCGATACATAGGCAGATATAGAGACACTTGTCTCTTAGAATATAATCGACACACAACAAATATAAAACCGTCTCACTACGCGGTCACTGGGAGAGTAAGAGACGCAGTCCGCGATTTTACCGCCAGTATCTGATAATAATGATCATATATTATATTCGACATTATGACCGAACGGACCTTTGTTTGGGGGAACGTGCTCGTAGTGGCCTATCGAACTATATGCAGACGTAGCGCCAATGGAATATAAACGAACTAAACCAAAACACTTTTCCACGATTACTGTGTACATTTTTGTACCGAATGTTATTTCGTTAATTTTGCACACACAGCAACAAATCAATGATCGTTCGTTAAATTTTCTATCCGTCTAGAATGGTCAAATTTTTTCGAAATTACGCCATACATAAACAATTACATCCATTTTCGTTTTGAACGAAAATGTGCGTGTCTATTTTGAATTTCAACATTTTCCGGTTATTACGATATAGGTAGAAGTGTCGAGGATTACTTGACCAAATTCCAGATCATCCGGTGTGATGAGTTCAGAAATGGGCCGGACCGCGGTTCTACAGATCCCAACTGTACACCTACCCAACTGTCACGACCAAACTGACACGAGCATACGAATATTTCGCAATATTGTCACGACAAAACTGTTCCCCAACACAACTCTCATCATTAAAACTGTCATCGCACAAACTGTCACCACTCAACTCCCCTGAATCTCTATTCGACACGTGCAGAAATCTTCACGAACAAACTATCACAGTCTAAACTGTTACGGTCTCAACTGTATTCTGCGCAACTGTAACGCAGCAGAATAGTCCCCGTCTACACTCTCAGGGCGTCTACTGTATTCTGCACCAACCGTCACCGCACAAAACTATCACCGCGCCAAGGCGAGATGTAACTAACTCACACGGGTATAAGCTGAACTCGTAGATAAGAGTACTCGGGCTACTTCACCAAACGCGGTGCAATAGCGCGCGATATTTTGTGCGTGTCCGCTATTACCGATCGCTAAGCACAAGTAAGTTCGCGCAGTGCGAAGGCTGTAGTTGAGACGACAGCGGCGAATGACGCAAGTGTTAGCGGACACGCACGAAATATCGCGCGCTATTGCGCCGCGTTTGGAGAAGCAGCCCGTGCGCTCTTATCTACGGGTACAGCGTCTACGAGTGTGAGTTGGGTAAATCTCGCGTTAAGCGGTGACGGTTGGTACCGTGTACAGTTTTGCCCGTGACAGTTTTGCCGGTGACAATTGTCGCGGTTACAGTTGCTGCGGTGACAATTTAAGCGGTGACAGTTTGAACGGTGACAGATTAAACGATGATTGTTTAGACGGTGACAATTCAAACGGCGACAGTTTAGATGGTGATAGTTTTGTTCGTGAAGATTCTGCACGTGTCCAATAGAGACCGGGGAGAGTTGAGTGGTGACAGTTTGTGCGGTGACAGTTTTAATGGTGAGAGTGTTGTTCGGGAACAGTTTTGTCGTGACAATATTGCGAAATATTCGTATACTCGTGTCAGTTTGGTCGTGACAGTTGGGTAGGTGTACAGTTGGAATGTGTAGAACCGCGGTCCTGTCCAGAAATGGCGTTTGGCCGAAAATTTCAATGTACTCTGTTGACACAACAGCGTCGGTAAAACAGACTTTTCATATTGGACTGATTGTGAGAAGCAAAGGGGTTTTCGATGCACAATTTTTCACCTACGATGTATCATCTTTCCGAGAAGAGAAAATAACTATTGGAAATGCGATTATCGACTTGTAACATAGTATAAAGAATTAAATAAAGAGACTGGTTTAAATAATGTGAATATTATGGATCGTGTTCATTACTCCTGATTACATTTCAATTAAATTTCTCTTAGACAAAATATTATCACTCATCACATCAGTTTATACTACAGATACCCGGGTTTGCACATAACGTCCGATTGTGGAAACTACGGGGATACATATAAAATGCCGCAAATTTCCACATATCAGTTTTCGTCTCCCTCCCGCCCTTACGCGCCCGACCACTTGTCATAGTTGATATCGCTAAAACTGTCGTGTACATGCGTTACAACAATGGCAGCTTGCCCGTCGATAATTTTATTAAAATAGCAATGACGCAAAATTGTCATCTCACTTAGTGGATATTTATAAAACATTTCCATTTTCATTATTTTATTATATAAAATCGCCTGTGTATAATTCAGAATCAACTTTTTAATTCACAAGATATCATGTTTTTTCAACGTTTATATTTTTTAGTAATTCTATTTTTGTATTTACATGTGACGAATTTTAAAAATTTATTTTTTTTTTTACATCTCAGTCAGTAACGAGTTGGTCAACTCAAATCGCTGTAATTTTTCTTCCAGATCGAGTTGAAACTTTTTTCTTTGCTCACTCTCTTCGCGATAGTTTACACTTTAAAATGCAACCTGATTCGTTGAGGTACGAAGTATTTTGAATTTTTTACACACTTTTAAATTCGCAATAAGGATTTTTAAAAATGTTCCCATACTTCTTTGAACTTAAGTTCAATGAATTTCCAAACTGCTTTTTTGTGATATGATAAAAATATAAAAAGAACGGAATGAATGAAACAGAACTCTGTAAGTATACTTATGTTTTTATCCCCCCCCCCCCCCCCCCCACCCCCCGCCGGTAAACGATAATTCGTGAAACGGGAGAAAAATTGTGGTCGTTTGAAATTGCGATATTTTTAGTATTATTGAAAAGTAGACAAAGGGTGGAAACAAATTATTTTGATTTTTTACGCTGACTCAAGTCTCTATTCGAACGGAAATGTTCTGCTGATTACTAAGCTCAATAAGTTTTTGTGAACAGCTCAAAAATCTTATGTTGAAACGCCAGAAATACGAAACGGCTGAACTGCAATGATCATCTAGTAGATATGTTATGCAGGAATTTATTTATAATTACTTATTCATCCATGAATTTGTTTTTGCCCATACCCCTTATGTGCATGAACCACCTAAATGTGAATTTCACATTTATCCAAGTCGCAAATATTAACGTATTGTGTATTACGTAATGTGGTTCACTTTACCTTATCGCCCTTCTGCAGCCCAGCTTTATCCGCCGGTCCACCGGGAACTGTACACACGATGGCCGCGTACATTCGCCCGTCCAAGCTCTTCTTCCCGCCGACGACTCGCACCCCGAAGCCTCGCGCTGTAATGAAAAAATGAAATAAAATGAAAATAAGGGGGAAAAAAGAAACATACGTTAACAAAATGTTTCTCTTTCATTTATTAATTTCTCCCTTCGTTTCCGGTGTATTTGTCTCGCTACATGTACACGAGTCCCGTTTGCCAGAATGAATGCTCCGCACAAACACATGCAGCCAAGTAAAACTGTCAGTCACAGTCTCGAAATATCTTGACATTATTATAGTATAGGACGAAAAGAGGGCCTTCGAGATTTTCCTTCCATTCGAACGAGAAGAAACGACGAAAATTGGCAAAAAATAGGTTTCAGAATTTTTCCGTATTCTATTTTTACTGCTCTTTTTACTTCCCCGATCCTTGAGGGTTGAGAAAAATCATGTGTTCCTGTAGCCCCGTCGACATGCTCGTTGAAAACAACAATCCGAACATTCGAATAGGTGTTTATCATTCCAGTTTTTTTTTCTGACACGTGCTCTCTAATTATATATACGTGGTATTTCATAAAGGAGAGGGATGTTTTTCGACAGGAAAATTTTTCAAAGCAATTTCCTTCGCTCGAAAGAATATATTTAATTAAGAGCACGTGTAAAACTGTGTATTTTTTTTACCAAATGCAATTCTATTAATTTCGTAAATATAGCAATAAATAAATGCTCGTTAGTTAGGTTTTTCATCCGGCTATAACCTAGGAATGAAATTTTTCGGAATTACGCTATAAAATAATAATTTTATTAGTTTTCATTCTAGCCCTCTCGGTTTTCATCTGAAAATGTACATTTCTATCTTGAATTTAAACATTTCTTTATTTTTACAATATAAAAAGCGTTGCTTAGAATGACTTGACCAAATTTCGAATCACTGAATGATTTGATAGTTTAGGAATGCCCAAAGCTTCAATGCATTTTATCGATAATCCAGAGTCGGTAAAGCAGATTTTTCAGATTCTCTTTAAAACGAGATATGGGGAGCGTTTTCTTTACATCTACGAGGGGGGACCCGAAAAAAACGGGAATTGCGCTGCGGCGGGGAGGGAGAGTAGGGGAACCCATTGCTCGACCAGGTGTCCGTTGGGGACACGTCTCCTGAGTTAGTGTGCGAAGTTCTTTCGTCGTGAGTGCATCGATTCGCCCGTGGGAATTTTTGTAGTGGAACAACTTTTTCCATTTCGGCGAAAACGTGATGGCCGATTGTCGAGGGCAACGCGCGGCTGTGAAATTTTGTTTCCTGTTGGGGAAATCGGCCGCGGAAACTACTATAATGCTTAAGACTGCTTATGGAGATGCTGCCCTAAGTAAAACCAGAGTCTACGAGTGGTTTTCGCGTTATAAAAATGGAGAAATGTCAATTGAAGACCAACCCCTTCAGGACGCCCATCAACGTCAAGAAGTGACGAAAACGTCGACAAAATCAATGCTCTTATTCACGAAGACCGTCGCCGAACCATTGATCAACTCTGTGAGATGTCTGGGATATCATGGAGTTCAATTCAAAGGATTTTATCCAAAGATTTGCACATGAGCAGAGTTGCAGCCAAATTTGTCCCTCGCCTTCTCACAGATGAGCAAAGGGAGCGTCGACTTCAGGCATGTTTTGAAGTTCAAAATCAGCTCGAAGAGGACCCTGAACCTTTTTCCAAGGTGATTACTGGTGATGAATCGTGGTGCTATGGATACGACCCCAAAACAAAGCAGCAATCAAGCCAGTGGAAGACACCTCGCTCTCCTCGTCCGAAAAAAGCTCGCCAAGTGAAGTCAAACATCAAGACAATACTCATTTGTTTCTTCGAGTGCAGAGGTGTTGTGCACGCGGAGTTCCCTCCCCCGGGTCAAACTGTCAACCGAAAGTTCTACTTGGAGGTTTTGAAAAGATTGAGGGAAAGTATCCGGAAGGAAAAGGCAGATCTTTGGCGCACAAGTCACTGGTTCCTCCATCATGACAACGCGCCGGCCCACGCCGCTCTCTCCGTAAACCAGTTTTTGACCAAAAACTGCATGACACCAATTGTCCACCCCCCCTACTCACCGGATCTAGCCCCCTGTGAGTTTTTTTTGTTCCCCAGACTCAAAACGGACATCTGAGGAAAGCGTTTTGCCATTGTGGAGGAGGTGAAACAAAAATCGCTGGAAGGCCTAAAGAACATCCCGATAAGTGAATTTAAAAAATGTTTTGAATATTGGAAGGATCGTTTGCAGAGGTGCGTTGTGGTCAAAGGAGAATACTTTGAAGGTGATCAAAATTTGGTGTAAAAATATTTAAAAATAAAGAAATTATGACGAAATTCCCGTTTTTTTTGGGTCCCGCCTCGTATATTACAATCATTCGCGAGTCAAACGGATCTGAATAATATCCGCGACAAAGAATCATCCCACTTCCCGTGGAATATGTCGAGTCGTAGGAAGACCTTATGTCACTTCGGCGATTAAATTCTGTGGGTCTTATATTTGCTCGCAGTTGCTGCGTAGGATCTAACAGTACTACAATACATTATTGGGTACACAAGAGAGGATTGTCATTGAACGATGAAAGATCCGTTATTATTGCAACTGTAGTCAAGAAGAATGAAGACCCCGATTTGGAATACAGGCAAAAGGAGATATTGTTGTCACGCTGATCAGTCGGAAACTACACAAAGTAATGAAATTCATAGGATATATCTATATAAAAAAAACGAGTCTTTGGTACCCGATACTGAGACGCAGAACATATGAAATATTATGTAATATATAATAATGCAGGTAAACTCCAAGTCGTCTTAAACGAATATAGCGCATTAATGTATCTGACAAAAGCTCGTGCCGGTGTGCTCAGCCAGTTAAACACAGTCCGAGAGGCTTGTGGGGATGGAGATAACCATATCAAATTACCACCTGTTCTGGCAAATCGGTCTACGAAGCTGTCGCGTAATGGGCATCTGGCAATGACGCAACGAAATCTGTAATCGTCGCTATTCCGCGTCGCTTCTGCTCCTGTTGCGCGGTTCGTCTATAGCCCAGCATGTGGGTTTCTTGTTACGCTCTCATGTGTCTCTCTCAAACGCTGATTGTGCTAATTGTGCTTTTATTTTTAAGTACGAAGCTGAAAGAGAGCGAGCTTCAATTGTTATTGAAACGTTATTCATTGGTTGTAAGACGTAAGCAGCCGATTATTCACCGTAGGCTCAAAATGTCGACTATGTTATGCGAGAACACGTGAGAGCGGGGATGAAAGTAAGATTTCGGGTTTCGGTATTGAAATTTCAATTCGGTAACCAGCATTTAGTCGTAATCTATGTGTAAATTCGTTAATTAACATCCCTTATTTGAATAACCTGTTTTTAACACGCTCATTGCAGATAGCTCAAGAAGATTCACCTCTTTTATAACTTAATTCATTGAGATACAATAATTAAATTATTG
The DNA here is from genome assembly GCA_958009045.1 of Oxytorus armatus. Classification (NCBI taxonomy): domain Eukaryota; kingdom Metazoa; phylum Arthropoda; class Insecta; order Hymenoptera; family Ichneumonidae; genus Oxytorus; species Oxytorus armatus. The sequence goes on from OY253748.1 coordinate 13,831,001, forward strand.
TCTTAAGGATGCTCATGTAAGGCCGGAGTTTGTGAAATCAGCTCGTACCCAGTTTCAGACACTTCGACACCTGATAGTCGAAGCTGAAATTGGGTGCTGCGTATAATTTTACAACTACGCACAATTGACAATGTTTAATGAGCTTGTGGGTACAGTTATTTATTATTCAATATTCATTATTATTAGTTTTTCCATTGTATACCTTTTTCAGGACTTACGTCCCTTCCCCGTTGCTTTCAATTCGATTATATTCCTTAATACCTTTCTCTAGAGTATTGTCCGCAGTCTCTGTTTTTCGATGCACTACTGACTACTGTATCGCATTTGCACGAGAACACAGAGGAACTGCAGAAAACCTGACCGATACAGGCTATATTTACTAAATTACTATCGCAGCGCCAGAAATTGGACCGTTTATCTTATTGTTAGTCATTTGGCTACCCTTAGCAAAATATGCCATTGGATACTTAATGACAGTCAATGGAAAAGGCACTCATACGCTTTCAATGCGAATTATATGGGAATATCAAGGGAAAGCTTTTAATGGCAACAAGATGAACGGAAAGACAATGGCAAGCTCGAATAACAATTTCTTTTTATAGAAACCGAATGGCAAGTCAATGGCAAGCTCGAATGAAAGTTTCTTTTCATAGATACCGAATGGAAATGTCAATGCATTATGAAGGATAACATTCGTATGGCATGTCTTTCACCATATTAGCCAATCCCAATAGAAATGTGAGCTAATAGAAAAGTATACCCTAAGGGAAGATCTGTGTGGTGTTTTTGTCACTGGCTGCTCAATGATGTTTCATAATAAATGTCCATACAATATATATTTCTCTTACGTCTACACGGTGATACAGAGAATAATATTCTGAATATGTTTCCAACTGGGGGTTCGGCGCCCGAGCGTTCAGGGGGCGAAGCCCTCTTATTGTTAATATATATATTAGGGTGATTTTTTTTTTCGACTTTTTTTTTTGAGTCCCCACCCGAAATTTTGTTGGATATGTCGAAAAAGAAATTCCCTAAAAGTTATAGCCCTTAATATTAATTCTGAGTACTTTCCCAAAGCGTGAGAAAATTTTCCATCTAAAATACACGTAAATCGAATGTTTTTCTTTCAAATTTCTATAACTCAGCCGCATTTTATGCTATCATATTATTCTTGGTTTCGATTTACTCAGAATAAAACAATATAAAAAAGTGCCTTTTGCGGTGAAAGTGTAAATTGTACTGGTGAGTTGGTACGGGTCACTGAAGATTTTTACCCAAAATTCTCGTTTCGAAAAATTTGTTGGAAATTTAATTTCCTACGAAAAAGGTCCTATCGACCCAATTGCTTAGATTGATATTTCTTGAGATATTGAACTTTAACTTATGAGTAGTATAAAATTTATAAAATATGAAATATTAAATAATAAAAAAAATAAAAAATAAAAAAAGTTCAATATCTCAAGAAATATTAATGTAAGCAATTGGGTCAATAGGACTTTTTTTTATAGAAAATTAAATTTCCAACAAATTTTTCGTTCACATTTTTTTCGTAAAGTTAATTGTTTCGCGGAGGCAACAGCAAAAAAATGAGAATTTTGGGTAAAAATCAACTTCAGTGACCCGTACCAACTCACCAGCACAATTTACACTTTCGCCGCAAAAGGCACTTTTTTAGATTGTTTTATTCTGAGTAAATCGAAACCATGAACAATATGATAGCATAAAATGCGGCTGAGTTATAGAAATTTGAAAACAAAAATTCGATTTACGTGTATTTTAGATGGAAAATCTTCTCACGCTTTGGGAAAGTATTTATAATTAATATTAAGGGCTGTAACTTTCAGGGAATTTGTTTTTCGATATATCCAACAAAATTTCGGGTGGGGACTGAAAAAAATAAATAGTCGAAAAAAAAATCGCCCTAATATATATATTAGGGGGGCTTCGCCCCCCTGCCTCAGCGCCCCGCAACCCTTGTACACGGCGGCGGCGGCGGCGATATATCTATATAATATAAAGATATATACATATTGTATATAACACATTGAGGGTTCACATACCGCTGAAGTTTTCAAAAAATCGATTATTTATTTTACTAAAAAAATACGTTTAAGAAAATTCCATTCCGTTACAAAGTTATAGCAATAAATGTGACCGGACAACGGGTTGACGTTGTACCAACCAGAAACTTTAAACGCGGTTTTCTCGAAACTATCTTTTTAGACAGTGTCAGCACGATTACTCAGTCAATTTTTAATATCTTTTTAACTTTTTTTTTTAATCTTGATAATTATTTTCTCTATAGACTGACGAGAGGTTTTTTGAATTTTCGGTTGGACAATTTTTTTATAAATTATTGAGCATTAATTTTTTTTTTTCATTGCATACTAAAGTTCAAAATACTGTCATTTCTTTATTTTTTAAAAGAAAAAAAAATCCTTCCGTGAGACTATTACTACTACATTATTTTACTGGATTCTTTTTCATTTTTGCAGATTCGATCATTTTTGGTGAAGTTATGATGTTGACAAGGAGGCGCCATGGTTTTCATCAGTAGTCCAGTTATACCCGTAAAAATAATGTTAATACTTAAAAAATTGATTTTTTAATTTTTTTCTTATAGTTGAAAAGTTAATAAAAAAATGTGGAATAAACAATTGAATTGTTTTTCCACCATATAACCTTTTTAATAATTTTTCAAATTTACTCATTTTTCAGCGCGTGCAAGGTTATAAAAGCCCTTAACGGGCAAATTTGTCCTTAAGTGAGATGGGAAAGAAAGCCATTGAATTTCCATTGCACTGATGTATGAGGCAGGAAAGCAGGGAAGGAACTTTTCATTTTCCCAAGGATAAGATATTACCATTCATTTTCCCATAAGCACAAGCAATGGCAATGCCATTGAAGTTTTGAATGGGCGTTTTGTCTTTCGGAGAAATGTCAAGGCACTTTTACCAAGGATACAATTTTACCATTCAACTTCATAAACTCCAATCCGGTTACACGATCTATCGGAACAGGGTAGTTTCGGCACAAAACTGTCGTAAGATATTGGATGATGAAAATATTTCGTGGGAATATTATTGATCATCATGGAATCCGCGTGGTTTTCCCCGCTCTATAAGGTCCGATGTAGAATTGAAAACTGCAAAGAGTTTTGGCACAGTAACGAATTGCTGTTGGGGTGTCAGAAACGAAGATTTCGTTTGCGTGCGAAAAACTGACGCGTCATGGTGAATTTTCACGCTTCCACGAGATCCGATTGCCCGTCACTCGGGCGAACGCGGGTAACCCTATTTGAGTAACCGACCGCGGGCTCCATTAACCGACCTATTCAATAGATGCCCTGTTATTAGCCACGAGCGGCAAATCTTGTGGGCCGGTGATACATATGTCGATGGCTCAAATTCAAAAGGATTCGTTGAGTGTGTATATCGGCATGTAATCGACGCTCTTCTGTGGCGCTAGTTCAACGATGTATATGTGTACAAGCATAATAATAGATATCCACGTGCAGGAAACTTGTGCGTGACCAGACAAACCGAAGGGAAAACGGAACTGGAGACCCGAAAATTGGCTCACGTTTGAACGCGAGAGCAGATTTGATACGCCACGGCTGATGACATAGCGCAAAAGAGATGAGGTATGGCCAAAAGGGGCTGCCAGATTCAACGCGGAAGCGAATGGCCGGGTTCTGCTGTTCCGGTAACCAAAAGCATGGCAACGATTTACAAGATATATACATACTCACATGGAGCATAAACTGTATAGTACACAGGCCGTTCTCTCTCTTTCACGTGCCGAAATTCTCGAAATTTAGGGAATATGTAATTCGAACAAACCGACTACAGTAGACACGTGCGGTCGGTACGTGGTTCCGGTGGTCTCCCACGTTAAGGTAGTAGTCTGGTAACTTAAGCCGATTTTCATGTCTTTTATGGAGGGCGTTTTTTTGTAGGAAAATAAAAATGAACCGTTTTGGATATTTAGGATGTTTTTATTTACATATTAAAGATACAAAAAAAAGTTTTTTTGAAAAAATGTTATAGTTTATTATTATTATTGATATTGATCGAAGTTGGCACCTCGAAGTTGGCAGCCCGGGTCGTAACTTTTTGTCCACCAAACCGATTGCTTTCAAATTTTAACAGGCTACTCTACACACTTATAGTTCTCGTCGGAACCACCGAGAAATTTTTTCACCCCTAACTTTTTATTTTACAACCCCTTCTTTGCTAAATTAAAAGGACTTTAGCAAAGAAGGGGTTGTAAAATAAAAAGTTAGGGGTGAAAAAATTTCTCGGTAGTTCCGACGAGAACTATAAGTGTGTAGAGTAGCCTGTCGAAATTTGAAAGCAATCGGTTCGGTAGAAAAAAAGTTAGGACCCGGACTGCCAACTTCGAGGTGCCAACTTCGATCAATAATAATAATAATAATAATAAATCATTACATTTAAAAAAAATTTTTTTTTTGGATCTTTAATATGTAAATAAAAACATCCTAAATATCCAAAACGAATCTTTTTTATTTTCCTACAAAAAAACGCCCTCCAAAAAAGACATGAAAATCGGCTTAAGTTACCAGACTACTACCTTAAGCAGTAATGACGTCGATCCATGTACGCAGTTTTTCTAAATGTCTGCTGGTAATACAATTGAACCTACAGTAAACTATAGTCGCCTGTATATGAGCCAGCTTTTCCGCAGGTCCCCTGTGCCCGAGTGCAACGGTGACACATTAGTATATTGGGAAAGAGTTGTCGTGGTCAATACTCTGGAAGTTTCCCAAGGAATCTAATGAAAATGGGACCAAAGAGGAAGGGAAAGAAATCTGAAAATATATATACGATGAAAGGAGTAATAATTAAAAATAAACTGTAATTCACCTAACTATCTGATCGGTCAGGGCTCGGAGAGCACATTTGTTCCATGGTGACTGTGTGCTTCGTCATTATTGCCAGACGAACGGGACTGGACACGCGGTATTACAGTATGGGGAGGGAAAAGAAAAAAATATATGTGGTCGTAGATATTTTTTTTCCTGTGTGGGATTATGGAATGTTCCGGAGATTAATGATAAAAGGCTAGGACAATACTTCGGTGGTCGGGAATAACAAATACTTGAAGTCCCTAACCCTCCAAGTTTCAATTATGGGAATTGACATCGTAATCATCCATAAACATGAAAAAACGACCCGAAAGATCGTTATTTTTCCGAAGTTGTAATACCGCACCCTTGTAAAATATCGTATCGTTGATTTAGTGATGCTACAGAATCATTGGCCCATTCGGTTCGACCACCCACCTTCATAATAATAATACTTGCTAGATTCCTAGCTCGCCGAATAAACCTTCAATTCACATTTGATAAATAAAACATTCTCTAAGCACGAATTATTGTCAACGAGTTGATTGTTGTATTGATTGAGTTGTAATTTCTTAGTTATTTTTGAAATACTGTTTAAATACGCAAATTTCAATATTTTCGATTAAGGTAGTAGTCTGGTAACTTAAGCCGAATTTCATGTCTTTTTTGGAGTGCATTTTTTTGGAGGAAAATAAAAATGAATCGTTTTCGATATTTAGGATGTTTTTATTTACATATTAAAGATACAAAAAAAAAATTTATTTTTAAATTTAATAGTTTATTATTATTATTATTATTGATCAAAGTTGGCACCTCGAAAAAAACGCATGCGGGTGGCCCCGATGATTTTGGCTCTTGATGTTATCTGAAATAAAAAATTCTTGATAATTTCTAATGTATAGACATGTCATTCTGGTCGGAACTACTGAAGTTAAATTTCATGGATAAATAACGAAAAAAAACTTCTTTTTCAAAGTCCGCCATTTTGTTATTTATCCATGAAATTTAACTTCAGTAGTTCCGACCAGAATGACATGTCTATAGATTGGCAATTATCAAGAATTTTTTATTTCAGATAACATCAAGAGCCAAAATCACCGGGGCCACCCACGCGCTTTTTTTTCGAGGTGCCAACTTCGATCAATAATAATAATAATAATAAACTATTAAATTTTTTCAAACAAATTTTTTTTTGTATATTTAATATGTAAATAAAAACATCCTAAATATCCAAAACGATTCATTTTCATTTTCCTACAAAAAAACGCCCTCCAAAAAAGACATGAAAATCGGCTTAAGTTACCAGACTACTACCTCAATAAACCATTGCAGCGAGTAAAGTATGAGATGTCTGATCAAATACTGGTTATATCCACTGATCACTAATTCAACTCCTAGTGCGACTCGATTTTCCCGTACAAAACGTCGAATCGACGGGTCCCAATAATGGCTCCAGTGATAATCAATAAAGGATTTAACATCACGATATATTTCGAAATTGTTGGACAATATCAATTTAGTATCTCGGTACTGAAAACCATCAGAGAGAGAGAGAGAGAGAAAGAGAGAGTGTGCGAGGGAGATTCATCGGGAGGTTATGAAGCGTGTATCCATTACCCTAAAGGTCGATTACACAGGCACATATGCACCGACCCATTCATGACTGAATGCGTTTGGGATCGATTGGGAGATACGCGGTAATAATCTCATTAATTTAATCGAGCTACGATATCAAAATTACCTGACGCAATATCGATCAGCCCGTACTGTCCTTTTGTCATATATATACCTAACACACCGATCAGAATACAAACATTCATTAATCATATTTGAATAATACGACCGATAAATGATCCACAACCAACTCTTGTATTATTGATGTTATTACTTTATTATTATTATTATTATTATTATTATTATACTTCGTCGTAGAGCGAGTTTTGCTTTCGTGAAAAAAAATTTGAGTCATTAATGTTTAAAATGTTCAAAAACAAACGATACAATTGTAAATTTTGGATTTTTCTAAAAATGTTTCAGATTGATTTAATTCCGAAAAGTGTTGAGATTTTAGGCTAATTTTTTTTTCGTGAATAGGATATCATTAAAGGATGGTTGGTAGTAAATTTGGCATGGATCAATAAAACGGTTAAGGTTATATTTTGTTATTATTGTGTGTTCCAACGTATACCCTTCTGGGGTATATTACGTACGACCGTACCCTTGTGGGTTATTACGTAACGTAATCCAAATAATTCTAAGGTACCGCAGGTTAACAAGTTTTATGATTGTTATTTTTTTAAATTTGTTTTATATTCTTTCGTGCTCCAACCTATACTCTTGCGGGTTTTGTACGTATAACCCTTCCCAATTATTTCCTCCTATCCTAGCCTAACTTCCGTAGCATCCGCAGCTGCTTTTTAGCTACAACTGTATCGCATTCGGCGTGGGTACGGGCAAGCTGCGGAAAACCCGTGCCGATATGGACGAAATTTAATTTTTTACTGATTGTGAGTTTCGGTTGTCTTACTATCCGAATCACAGAAAAACTGCTTCCCGCTCAGTAGCCGGCGTGCAAGCTAATGCACGGCTAAGCGGTCCCCCATCCCAGTACTGATTGCGGGCAATACTGCTTAACATGGGAGATCGCCGAAACCGCGCACCGATCGCGTGTCCACGGCTGACGGTGGGCTAAGGTTATATTTCATATTTTATACGAAATTGTATGTTTGTTCAATTTTCGTAAATATTCAAGTACAGAGGCGGTAATAGCCATAGCAATAGATTAGAGGTTAACAACGTTAGAAATTGAGCTTGAAATGAATTGGAAACGTGGTTGAAGATTGTAAACAAAAATTGAATGTGAAAACTTTTCTACATTTTTGCAAAATCAGTAAAATATTCTGACTTTACTAAATTTTGCAGAACGATAATAGATCATAAAAAAACTTCACAACCCGTGGTACCTTAGAACTATTCAGATCGTATTCATTAAAAAAAACATGTGCAATTTAGAAATTTGCATATTGCTTCCTCATTATTTTATCTCGCCCACAAAGCTTCCTCTGGGCGGAAAGCAGAGTTGAAGAACTAAATTGCTCGTGGAGGGGGATTTGTGACCGAGATAAAATAATGAGGGAATAATATGCAAGGTTCTACATTGCAGCTTTTTTGTTGATCTTATTATTATAAGAGTGATTTGTAGAAAGATAATCGATTGTGTTTTTGCGCGCGATGACATCAGCTACATTTTCATACTATATTGACGTGGATACCTCAGTTGACATTGGATACAATTCTATGAAATGTATACTGTATACTGTACTGTATACACAGTACTACAGAATTGTGTCCAATGTCAACTGAGGTATCCATGCTGTGTATACTGTACTACAGAGTTGTGTTCAATGTTAACTGAGGTGCATTATCCTCTTCCTCATTAGCTTTTACCCCTCGTGTCAGTTAACCATTCTGAGGTTGTGTACAATCGATAATCGTCCGATATATCGGTTTTCATGAACATCTCCGGAGAGGGATTTATGTCTACACGTATAAGATGTAATACTCATGTTAATAAGATTATACTAATTATTCTTACCAGCTTCTTCATTATCACAGAACATTTGTGGGATTAATAAAAGTGGATATACTCATTCCGGAATGACTTTGCAGACCGGAACCCTCGTGACATCGAAAGTTGATATTCAATTATATGTTAATAACTTTTAAATGAAACTTCAGAAAAATACGAACCAAAACTCATTTTGAAACGTAATATATCGTACAAGCAATAGAGAAGTATGATATTTCTTAAGAGGATGTATCGCAATGTAGTATGTAGTCGCAAGAAAATTTCGACGCGGCCCTCCTCGTCGCGGTAGTGCAGAGCTCGTAGTATTTCACTACGAGCCGCTGCTAACTACCGCTACATGTCACAGCGCGCGTCTTCTATGAGTTTTCGATGCTCCGCGTGACGGAGCATCGAAGCCGAATAGCAGACGGTTGCTGTGATTGCACATAACTTATTCTACATATGGCTGTGTATGCACATATGAAGCGAGTGGCTCTCGCCGCTACTCGGTAGCGCTTGGACACAGCATAGCGTATGCAGCTCGTATCAGCTGTTCCTACCATCCAGCAGGGTAGTTCATTTCTCGCTGTATATTAGAGCGGTCAAAGTAAATAATAATTATTATTTAAACAAATAAGCTATATTATACTACGGATCTCCGTCGCCATGCATCAACGGGTGGTTCGACAAGCGTCAAACTTTCAAGCAATGAAGATTGCTCGTTTCTCGCTCTATATAAGAACGGTTAAAGTAAATAATAATAATTAATTAATCAAATAAGTTATACTACGGATCTCCGTCGATATGCATCGACGGGTGGTTCGACAAGCGTCGAACTTTCGAGCAATGAAGATTGCTCGTTTCGCTGTCGCTTGTCGCTTGTTCGCTATGGAGATCGCAGAATGAAATTTATTTTTCGTTTACAATGAAAAAACCATACGATATATCTGGTATTTCTAGACGCCATTCGACAGATAAGACCTCAATGTACTTTCACGAACTGTTACAGATTTTATTAAGAGGTTTTGTTCGATAATGGAGAAACTTGAAATTTAATGACCTATAAAAAAAAAAAAAATTACTCAACTACTATAACTTCGAATTCTAATAATGGTAGAAAATATTGGACATTTTTTTAGATATGGCATTTTTAATATCGCGGCGTGTCTTGATCTTGACATAAATAATATAGCGCGTGCATCGGTAGCGATGGGTTAAAGAGTTCACGTCATTGGTACGGAATGTTTTTTATTTAGGAGCATGTGAAAGGCGATGAAAAACAGCGTCGGTACAGTGGGAACCATCGAGTGGGTACCATATACCAAATTAATCGTGCGGGTTAATTTCGGTATTGAGCGATTTACTATGTATTTTGGTATTGTAATTTAAAATTTCGCAAGTAGCACCCCAAAAACTTACGATAATCGTTTGGAAACTGAAAATTGAGTGCGGAAAATCTTGCGTTTGGATCAGCAGCGCTGGTGGTATACAAACGAATGGAACCAAATCGCTTTTCTACGATTACCGTATATTTGTTGATCAAATGGCCTTTCGTTAAATTCGCACATACAGCAACAAACAAAGGCTTATTAGTTAGGATTTTTATCCGTCTATTTCGTAAACGTGAAATGTTTTTGAATTACGCTATACAATAATAATTATATCCATTTTTATTTTAGGCCTCTTAGTTTTCAGTCGAAAATGTACATTTCTATTTCGAATTTCGACATTTTGTGGGCCTGATGTTTTACATAGAGATGTCTAGAATTACCTGACCAAATTCCAAGTCAGTCAGTTTGATAGTTTAGAAATGGCGTTTGGCCGAAAACTTCAATGCATTCCGTCAGTAAAGCAGAGTCGCGGTAACGTGAGTCGACAAAACTGGCCTTTTACACGCTCTTAAGGAGATTAATTTACCTTCATTTACGTCAAAAAAGTTTTATTTCAGTTCAAATACCGTTCCACGCGACCAAATAAAAGATAATTCAATCGAATGAATCTACTTTTTCCGTTCTCACGAGGCCGAAACCACTATTGTTTACAACGCAGTATATAGGACAATACGATAATTGGATTCAAGAGAAAAAGAAGGCAAAAGACATTTTTCGCGAGGCTATGGATGGCCGGGATCGGGCTACTGAATTTTCACGAGATACTTTAACCGACCAAGCGGGGATATAGGAGTGTGTGTTGAAGCAACGAGCAGTGGCTACACACGTGACGGTCGGTTGTACACACAAGTGAAAAGCAGAACCGCCGCGTGTTGCTGCTCACACATTTCAATCCTTTTACCCTATACTCAACCCTTGTTCCGAATGCTCTACATAACTTTTGCATGTATGCATGAGGGCATCCTTCGTCGGGTGTCACTCGAAAGCTTCGAGTGAATTCAAGGACTTGTGTGTAAACTGTGTGGTCTAATTAAGGGATTTTGCGTTTGGGCTTGGTCCCCAAGGGATGAATAAAAAGCTCAGCTTATAATGTCTACTGAATTTACGAGAGCGTAAGGGATGATTAAAAAATTTCGGGCGCTACTTTTTTTCTACTAAAAGTAGTGGAATCATTGAAATAATTTTTGTTACAGATAATATTTTGTTAGAGCCTTACAGTTGTGGCGTTAAACATAATTCTTATAAAAAATTACTTTTGTAGTTTTTTAGATATCTCAACAGTGTATAGGAATGTTCATTAGTGAAGTTCGAAAAAGTCGGTGAAAGGGTTGAAGTTGAATTAAAAAAAAAAATATTTATAATTGCTCGAATTTCGAAAATCTTGCGATATTGGATTACATTTTTATTGCATGAACCATTAAACGATGGTTGGGTAAGGGTTAATATTTGATTAATTTTTAGAAACATTCAATTTTGATGGGGAAAATTTATTTCTCTACTGTTTGTAAAATTATAACGATTGGCCGGACACTTGCCGTACAAATAGGTCGGGAGGAAAACCATGTTCGGTTTTCGTATACATCACGTAATAAAAATAAGGATTTACACCTTGCTGTCACATAATTTTCGAAGACCAACAAAGGTTCCTTTATGAGGAAGGCAAATTTAAAGCAAACTCTTGCTCAACGGGTTTATCGGTCTTCGTAAATTTTGCCGAAACAATTATGCAAATCAAATCTGAATCCATTTCAGGTCTTTGCAACCCTTATCGAGAAATACCGTTATCCGTCCGTCCGTCCGTTTGTTCTGCTGTTACAGGGCTCCTAAACGGTATAACCTATCGTTCATGTTCGACCATCTTTTTTAAATCATTTATTACATGATTCCACTCATTTACGATGGATGACGAAAATTACATCTGACATTTTGTATTCTTTCGACCTTTTGTGTAACTCGAGATTCCTTCGGAAAACAAATTATTATCCCATGAAACTATAGACTGTACGGAAATCCGAGTACATCTAGTGGCCAGTTCAGAAGGACTGCTTAATTAAGCACTTATCGCGTTGCTATATACCCGGGACAAGAGAGAGCGAAAGAGATTGAGTGGACGAGAATATAGAAGATTCCGAGCGATGAGGTAAATAATATACCGATAGAAGGAGATGAGAACAGGAATAGAGTGACGTGGATGAGCTTGGAAGGCTTAATTTCGTTCCGATACGCAGGAATTAATTCCTGGAGCACTCTTTCGATCCGTCAGCACATACATTGCTCTATATATCTACTTGTGTATATGCATGTGAATATGTGTGCCTGTATATCGGTAGATGGGTTATTCCAATTCAAATAAGCCATTCATAATTCAGCAACAATTTCAAGTTTCTATAGATGCAACCTAACCGAACAAAATAACATATAACATATTTTGATAATCGCCACATTGGTCATTTAAATATTCGTCTAGGGGAATCGATTTTTTTATCGTATAATGGATTCCACGAGGTAACTTATGGGTTTTTTCCAAAATCGAAAACTTTTTTCTAAACGAAAATTAACACTAAACGTACCGGCATATAAAGGGTCAGTCGACCGCTTATGGAATGAACGTTGATTTTTATAAAGAAATTCTTAATTATTAAAGGAAATAATTCTTAACATAACTTCTAATTTCTAATAAAATAATCAAACAAATTTACAGAAAGTCAGATGACCAAAAGAAATAACAATGTATGTACGGATTTAAAGTAAATTTTCAAAGGGGTCATTTGACCCCCACTTGGTACGTTTAGTGTTAAGAGTTTCCTATTTCATAACTTCATTTCATCCATTTATGGCAGCTCCAAATTATTGTTAAGGGGGGAAATAGGGTTAGACTGTTCAAAAAATCGATTTTTTTTAAATTTCATAAATTGTTAGTAAAACTATTGAAAAATATGTTCCCAAAATTTTAAATGAAAATTCCGACTCGTTCTATTGTTATAAGCCATTAAAGTGAGTAGCTCTTCTTCAGGCCCCGAGCGCGCCACGTGTTTCAAACGCGTTTTTCTGAAAACGACTTTTTTTGAACTTGCGTACACGCTAGTTTGAAAAGTTTTCAACCAATCGTTTTGAAAATTGGCAGTTACTTTCTTCATAGTATTGCGCTCTACAAGAACCTAAAATCGCAATATTATCATTATTTAAAATAATTTTTTTTTTGCAAATAAAGTCGTAAAAAATGGCAAAAAATCATGCTTTTTTGTTTTGACCCCTGTAAAAAATTGGATTTTCTATTTTTTTGATAGAATTTAGGTTCATATAGAAGAGAGACATATAATAAAAGTAAATTCCAACCTCGTTTGATTTCAGACGAAAATTGCGGCTTCCAGAATGTACGCAAAATGCTGAGTCTGATTGTGACCTGCAATATGGGGTCGCTAATATTTTCGGTGTCTTTCAAGGAAATTCTTCAAAAATTTTATAGTATGTACTTGAGTATATCTATAAAATACTCTCAAAGTTTCAATAAATTATATTCATTTTTTTATAGTATAAAAAAATTCATGAAAATCATTGAGAAAACGCTGTCCTAACCCTATTTCCCCCCTTAAATTTACGATTTCACGATTTGACACGAAAAGCACCATGTACAAGTATACGAGTACATATAGTACGACGAAACTCGAAACACTCTCATTTGATTACAAGCATGAAATACCTACCTATATATACAATCAGTTGGCGACTTGGCATGTATGTATGTGTATAATTCAAGCGTACACTATCGCCCATAAATACGCATTGAGATATCGTACTAGGGTAACAGTAGTAGCAGCAGCAGCGTGTGCTGTCCAGAGAAGCCTGCGTGGGACTTGGATACATTCGAGCATGATGGCACGGTTCCGGTAAACCTCAGGAGAGTGAAACGCAGAAGACGCGGGAGAGGGACGGGGAGAGGGTTGAGCGATTACGGATTTCCCGGAATGCGTGGAAATTATCAATTAATCCATCATAACCAGACAATTATTTCGAACGAACCAACATCCGTCTATACATATATGTATGTTCACTATTTGTGCAATTATCGAATCGTGGATGTCACGATATTGGAAAAATGGAATTCAACAGGGATTATTGGGTTTAATCTATTAATCTCTTAATTATTCGATAGTCCACTGTGATCCGCTTATTTGGGTTTATGGTCAATATCGATATTTTGAAAATTCATCTATTGTGATGTAAATTGAACTTGCATATTGTTTTCTCTTCATTTTTGCGCATTACAAATTTTCCTTGATGAGCAAGAGGCTTTTTTAATTTTGGCTATCTCATAGAGGACGGCTTTGTGTATGCGCAAAAATAATTAGCGAACAATATACAGGTTTCTATATGCAACATCTTCTCTAACCTTCGCTCGATAGTGCGAGGTTTACTTGAAAAATTAAAGATACCATAATTACAAAAGCCTTTTATCAATGTTTTCTATATTTAATATGAAAAATCTCATTCCGTGGTAGCTAATTGATGTAGGACGTTTTTACGCGATAGCCGCAAAATTGTATGAGTTTAAGGTAGTAGTCTGGTAACTTAAGCCGATTTTCATGTCTTTTTTGCAGGGCGTTTTTTTGTAGGAAAATAAAAATGAATCGTTTTGGATATTTAGGATGTTTTTATTTACATATTAAAGATACAAAAAAAAATTAGTTTGAAAAAATGTAATAGTTTATTATTATTATTATTATCGATCGAAGTTAGCACCTCGAAAAAAAGCGCGTGGGTGGCCCCGGTGATTTTGGCTCTTGATGTTATCTAAAATCAAAAATTCTTGATAATTCTTAATCTATAGACATGTCAGTTCTGGTCGGAACTACTGAAGTTAAATTTCATGGATAAATAACAAAATGGAAAAGGACGTTTTTTTCCAAAGTCCGCCATTTTGTGATTTATCCATGAAATTTAACTTCGGTAATTCCGACCAGAATGACATGTCTATAGATTAAGAATTATCAAGAATTTTTGATTCCAGATAACATCAAGAGCCAAAATCACCGGGGCCACCCACGCGCTTTTTTTTCGAGGTGCCAACTTCGATCAATAATAATAATAATAATAAAGTATTACATTTTTTCAAACTAATTTTTTTTTGTATCTTTAATATGTAAATAAAAACATCCTAAATATCCAAAACGATTCATTTTTATTTTCCTACAACAAAACGCCCTCCAAAAAAGACATGAAAATCGGCTTAAGTTACCAGACTACTACCTTAAGTCTTAACAGACATCTGTAGGGATTTTTCGGGTATTCAAATTTCCATCAAATTGGAATATCTCTATTGATTTTCTGCAAATTCAATAGTGAGCAGTATTTGCTGATAGGCTATTTGTGTAGAAAATTTTCGCCCGATAGCTCGAAAATTGCAAGAATTATGCTTTTAACCGTCATTAAAAAAAGATCAAAATCGTGCAGAATCACAAGGAGGGGTTCAAACGTCACGATAATTATGTATGACGAAGGGGTCTAACAGCTCCACTTGCGCACAAAATTTTAACCGGATCGGTTACAAGCCATTCCAGAGTTATAGAACTTTGATTTTTTAACCTCGTCACATACGCGCATGCACACATTTTTTGTAAACGTCTTTTTCTGACGTTTTAACATATCTTGATCACATTGGCACTCAGAACCGAAAGAAATTATTTTTCATCAAAAGAAAGCTTATTTTATAATAAAACCAAAAAGAATAGACGTAGTCGTTTTGAATAAACTATATTTTAACGAAACTAAAAGTATGTAATTGAAAGGAAATATATACAAAATGTTTCGAATCATAATATTCCAAGTAACCGAACAAGTGAAAAAGATTATTGGAAATGTTTCTGCGGTCATGCGAAAAAAAATTTAGAACCCAGTTCAAAAAATTGTAAGGGAAGATTAAGTTTTTTGTTCCAAAATAATACAAATATTTTGAAAGTAGAACTCTCATAATTTTTTCTATCCCAATCTGTATATTTTGTTACATGGCCAGAAAAGCATTTTGAACAATCTCCCGTTTGGGTATTTCGTTTCGTTTTTTTTTAAAGGGATAACACCACTGTGACCCCCTGTTTTTTTTCACATTTTTCAAGAATTTTTTTTTGTGGGAAGAAAAGAGATATTCGAAAAAATTTGTTGGGTTTTGTTCCTTGTTTATTAATGTATCAAAAAACATTTTTTTCACATTTTTCACGCCGCATGGTGGCGCTGGGGAAGCTCTCGCGTCAGGTGCTGTCATCTCCGCGGCACGCAGCAGAACTCTCTTCAACGTCAATCTGAAAAAAAATACCGAGTGTTTTCGTTAATAATATGATATTTTGAAGAGAACTACATAGGGATTTAGAAAAATATTGTTTTAAAAAAAATAGGCACGCCTTTGAAATTAACTTTAATTTCAAAGGCGTGCCTATTTTTTTTAAGACAATATTTTTCCACATCCCTATGTCCCTTCTCTTCAAAATATCATATTATTAACGAAAACACTCGGTATATTTCTTCAGATCGACGTTGAAGAGAGTTCTGCTGCGTGCCGCGGAGATGACAGCACCTGACGCGAGAGCTTCCCCAGCGCCACCATGCGGCGTGAAAAATGTGAAAAAAATGTTTTTTGATACATTAATAAACAAGGAACAAAACCCAAAAATTTTTTTCGAATATCTCTTTTTTTGCCCACAAAAAAAAATTCTTGAAAAATGTGAAAAAAAACAGGGGGTCACAGTGGTGTTACCCCTTAACTAAATAAAAAAGCATTCAACACGTTATTTTCGACTTTTAATCATGAAGTCGAATAAGTCGAGATAAAATTAATTTCTTTTAAAAGCAAACAAAAGGGCCTGTTTCACCGACGCTGTATAATCCACAAAATGCCTTGTAATGTTGTGCCAAGCAGCATTCCTAAATTAAGAAACCGACAATTTCGTCAAGTAATTCTGGACATGACTATCTATAACGTAAGGACGTGGAATGGTTGAAATTAAAAATAGAAATATAGATTTTCAACTAAAAACGGAGATGTTATTTTTTAGTCCATTTATATTCCGCTGGTGCTACTTTCAGACTGGAACACGAGATTTTTCTGATACAATTTTCAGATTACAGATAATTTTCACGAGGTTAGGGTCGTACCTAACAATTTAGAGGTTAGAATACTAAAATACATAGTAAATCGCTTCTCGCACCGTTAACTTACGTATTTGGCACATACGTGCCTCGAGTATTACCCCGATTTCAATGGTCCCTACCTTACCGACGCTGCTGGATTTGCCTATTTCATGCTCATAAACCCATTATATCACGGTCAATTTAAACTCCTTTTATTTTTAACCCAAATTACATAATATAATTCCGTTTGTATCGGACTGGAAGAAAAATTCTGTAAGCGACATGATATTTTGAGAAGTTGTATAACGGATACGGCGTAAAAAATTTGGGGCTGAACCAGGGTCATTAAGGTCGTTCAATTATCGTCCGTGAGGTGGGACTATGTGAAATTGAAAGGCAGTAAGTACGATTGACGAGCTTTTTTTCGTCCCCTTCGGAAAATCCATAAAGAAATGTCCGGTAGCATACAGTATATAAACAGGGAATATAGGATGGGATGTAATTCGAGCGAATGGAGCAACCCCCGGGTGCACGAGGGTGGTTTATACTGCCGGAGGAAAAGCCTCTTTTTGTTCATCCAGCGAGCTTTCCGAGGGTAGGCGAACACGAAGCGTATATAGGAGACTCCTGGTAATAATAAGTCAAGTATTTATATATGGGGCCTTTCACATCAAATCGACCTGACGGTGACCCTTAGCGTCTGGGAATTGGTTCACAATTTTTCATATTGAAATTTTTTTTCTAGATATTTTTCGATAATCTCTATTTAGCAATGATTAAATTGCGGTCAGCGGAAAAAAATCTGGAAACAATGTACATGCGTTTTAGGCTTGTAAAAACGATATGACAAATTGTGAATCAATTCCCAGAGATTGAGGATCACAGTCAGGTCGATTTAAAGTTGAATGACCAACATAGTGGGTATAAAATAAAGGACCTGTTGCGGGAGAGTTCGACACGAGAGCCCTCTTTGATCGTATATGTACCAGTTAAATCGTGCGGCTCTGTCGACTACACAACCGCCATTTTCATTGAATCAGGACTCCCTCCACCGGAATTCATCCCTTGCGACCGTTTTTCTCTCTTTTATGCCTTCTGCTTCACGATTCTTCTTTGCCCATTTCTTTGGCTTATTTTTTGCCCGATTCAACCACCATACTCTCTTTGTTGTAATTACGATCCACATAATCCGTAGATCTTCCGGCAATCGATAGGAACAAAAAAAAAACTTTTATTGCTTCATACGATTGACATCAAAATTTGTACGTAATTGCCCTCGTTTTGTGCATTCTTTTTGTAACTTTAAAAGTTTAGACATTTTTTGTTTCAGCTAATTTACGGTGGACTTTTACAGCTAAATTGACCTGATTTTGCTTCCCACTGGAAGAAGCTATGTTTTCGGGAAAACGTTTTTTTTCAATGGCATCGTGATGAGAACATAACGTCGAAAAATCACACAACAAATAAATGGCCGTGTATGTGTGTGTGTGTGTGTAACAAGCTCACAAAATTCAACTTGCTATAGCTCGCGAACCAAACGACCTGCTTGACGCGAACTTTGTATGAAGTTAAGGCACCGAATCCCCTTTGTTTATAGCAATTTTCGTCGATACTACTTAAGGTAGTAGTCTGGTAACTTAAGCCGATTTTCATGTCTTTTTTGGAGGGCGTTTTTTTGTAGGAAAATAAAAATGAATCGTTTTGGATATTTAGGATGTTTTTATTTACATCTTAAAGATACAAAAAAAATTTGTTTGAAAAAATTTAATAGTTTATTATTATTATTATTATTGATCGAAGTTGGCACCTCGAAAAAAAAGCGCGTGGGTGGCCCCGGTGATTTTGGCTCTTGATGTTATCTGGAATCAAAAATTCTTGATAATTCTCAATCTATAGACATGTCATTCTGGTCGGAACTACTGAAGTTAAATGACTACATGAAATTTAACTTCAGTAGTTCCGACCAGAATGACATGTCTATAGATTGAGAATTATCAAAATCTATAGACATGTCATTCTGGTCGGAACTACTGAAGTTAAATTTCATGGATAAATAACAAAATGGCGGACTTTGGAAAAGAAAGTTTTTTTTTCCAAAGTCCGCCATTTTGTTATTTATCCATGAAATTTAACTTCAGTAGTTCCGACCAGAATGCGATGTCTATAGATTAAGAATTATCAAGAATTTTTGATTTCAGATAAAATCAAGAGCCAAAATTACCGGGGCCACCCACGCGCATTTTTTTCGAGGTACCAACTTCGATCAATAATAATAATAATACTAAACTACTAAATTTTTTCAAACAAATTTTTTTTTGTATCTTTAATATGTAAATAAAAATATCCTAAATATCCAAAACGATTCATATTCATTTTCCTACAAAAAAACGCGCTCCAAAAAAGACATGAAAATCGGCTTAAGTTACCAGACTACTATCTTAAAGGGTATGGCCACGGTAGAATTTCCAAAAAATCGATGTTTTTTTTGCTTAAACGATGCTTTATCATCATAACAATAAGTTACTATTTGATTTATAGCGAGAAACATTTTTTTTCACCAACTTTGAGCGTATAACGTAAGCCTACCTCTGGCACGGTCATAGAGTACCCGAGCGCCCCGCGTAATAAATAACTTCGACAATTTTTACCCGATTGACTTCAAATTTTTAAATTATGTTTCTAATTGCACTTCGCAAAAAAGTACCTACGGAATCTCTGATCAATTAAAAAGATTCCATTTTATGAGCAGCTTCATACGAAATTTTTCACTGGAAATTTACCTTTTAAGTTCAAGTGCGTACAATATTCGAATAAAACAATATTTTTTAAATTCCGTACGTACGTCTCTAGGTATTCCGATGTAGATTAACGAGAATTTTTTTTGTTCTAGGTCAAAAATTGTGGATGCCAAATGTCATGCCGCGGAGCGTTTCAAAAAAAGATATCAAAAGCAAATAGCAGTAGTCGGCCATTTTCTATAACAAAAGAAAAAAAAATATATTTTTTATTAGCTTGATATTTATACTAAATAGATGTGTAATTAGTTTTACAAATAAATCACTTTTTCATACAAAAGAAATGTTTAATGTGCTCATGATTTTATACCCGCTACCGTGGCTATACTCCTTAAGGGTTTGAGATTTTACGGGATTGTTAAGTAATCGAAAAATGTTTATAATCACGCTAACTTTCATAAATTTCCATGTAACTAATTGAAACTTTCCTACACAAGGAGACTACAAGACAATGATATTTGGTATTGAATTTGAGGAGAATCGCTGAAAGGATTCGGATTTTATAAAATATTGAATTTTTCGAAAAATGTCTGCGATCGCCTTACCTGTCGGAAGTTTTGAAACCTTGGGCCAAATTTCCCTTCACGAACGTAAAGTATCATTATAGGTTAATTCGTAATAAATTTGTCGTGAATCGGGTGCAGGTATAAAATTTTAGTGAATGGTTAAAAATGTTATTATTTTTTAAACAAATTGTATGTTTGCTTTAACCTGCGTAAAATTGCAACTATCGCTGCGCAATTTCCCATAAAAAATAGTTTCAAAAAAATTCGTAAACGGCTTCAACGTAGTATAAAATTTGGAATATTTGAAATTTAGTATTTATCACGGAACTAGTGTGCTTGCTGTAACATTACTAAATTTTCCAGAATGGCCATGAAGAATCATTAAACTTTGTAACCCCTGGTAACTTGGAATTATTCAGATCAAATTCAAGAAAAAACCGTACGAATTGGAAATTTTGCAAATTGTTTTCTCAGATAGTTAAAATTAAAGAAACTAACTTGCTCAAAGAGGGCAATTCGTGAGCGAGATAAAATAATGAGGAAGCAACATGAAAATTTCTAATTTGTCGGTTTTTTTTAGTTATTCAATCACCGCCGCCCCGTCTATTCGTTATTTATAAATTTGATTATTTTTCATAATCAATCTCTTGGATTGAGAATTTTTATTCAATATCTAATTCGATATCTCGAGAATCTTAATTCAATATCTAATTCGATATCTCGAGAATCTTAATTCGATATCTCGTCGCCAATCCACTTAAACTGCAAACGAATGACGCGAATTTGACACGCCCTCAAAGATCGTGCTCTGCTTTAGAATCTCGCGTGACCTAGGGCAGTCTCACGTTGGACCCCTGGCATGTAATTCTGCAAACACACAGCCGTCTATCATACGGGAGGTCTCGCCTATTCAAATTCTGTACATGTACGAGTATTGAATAGCACGAAAACTAAGTTGCAGAATAGTACCTGTTGATACGTGTATGTAGCTGTGAGGCACACACTCACTCGAGAGACCACCCATAGCACAAAACGTAAACTAAAAGGTGGGTGGAGGTGAAAATAGCGAAAGATCAAAAAGTCGAATACCAATGGACGCATTCGAACGAATCCATTGCTTTGCGCCGATTGGTGTTCAACTATTTCGTCTTTTGCCATTTCGACCGCTCAACTCTTTGATATTTCCTATTTCGACCGTATGATTTTTTAGATTGTCGCTTTTTGACTTTTTGGTGTTTCCCTATTTCAGCCCCCATCCCTAAGAGGTACTGTATAAATGTATACCCTGGGACGGAAAATTTCCAGTGTTGATTATGAAAGACCGCGATTCCAACACCAAGGACGCCAAAGTGATAGTTAAATAGTTAAAGCAATTTTCGATGGGATATCTTTATATCTGTATGTCAAAAGCATGTGAGAAGACTGTTCTATCGACTCTGCATTATCGATAATATGCATGGCAATTTTTGGCCAAACGCCATTCCTAAACTGTCAAACTGAATTATTCGAAATTTGATCAATTAATTCTTCACACCTCTATCCGGAACCGAATGGCGAAAAAATGTTGAAATACACAATAGAAATGTATATCTTCAGCTAAAAACTAAGAGGTCTAAGACAAAAATGTATACAATCATTATTGTATTGCGTAATTCCGAAAAATTTTCCTTACACATTTTTCAGTTCACAGACAATTTACGCGAATTTGTTGAGGCCCTACCAGGCAAACTAGAGGTTACAATACCAAAACATAGGGCAAATCGCTTCTGGCATGGTTAATTTGCGTATTTGGTTTAGTCGCCTTGAATTTTTCACAGATTTCAATGATCCCTACTATACCGACACTGTAGAAGTTTCTCATCATCTATTACATGCCTTTAAGGAATAGCATAACAATATCTAGTTGCCGATAATAATGTCAGTAGGAGGTTTGTCCATTTTTATTTGTTCATCAAATTGGCGTCAACATAAGATGCTGCATAGACCTACGGGAAGAGGGTTAAGGGGATGCTGAAATGTTTGTATCAGGCAAAATTGAGTATATCAAAAATCTGTCGCTATGGATTTTTTGGGATAGGAGGCTGAGTTCGCTATTCAAATTTCAGCCAATAATTCGGTCAATTGTAGTAATTATTCTACTGTTGAGTATGCATTGTTGAATGTATGGAGTTCTATGGTTATTAGTATTTTTTCTTCCTGTACTTGAGTGAATAATATCACAGAAAATTAAGTACTCCCAAAAATGTTTCACAAAACGATATTAGTAATATCTTTTATTATAATTTTTCAAAATAAACCCTAGCTCATTCTAAATAAAATAAAGTTTCTATAGTGATAGTTCTTGCCGGAAGCAATAGATTCCGAGATATTAATTTTAATTCCTCACAGTGCGCATTTAAAAAATCTTATCTCTGAAACTAGTAATCGTACGTATTATTGCAATACAAGCTTTCATACGTAAAATTGAGTAAAGTTTTCGAACAGAAATACTAGCATTCCGTAGAACTCGAAAAAATCAACAACTTATGCTCATAAGTAGAATAACGTTTACAATTTTCGATATTTGTGGTTGATATTTGCATCGCGTACTGTGTCGGGTATACCGAAAATTTAATAAAAGTCATAATTTGTTGTCCAAATAAAAATTAATAACCCTCTGCCCGAGCAGAAATTTGGTCCGGCTTGAATCCGGCCCATGTCAGGCTGTCCTATCAACCGGACACGGCCCTAATCAGGATGCGTATCAGGCCTACATCCGGCATTTAACGAAATTGCGGATCCGGCCCCGATTTGGCACTGAATTCCAATTTTCAAATTTCCCATGAATAAAATCTATTTATCTCCCGGGAGATGGGTTATTGGCCACTGTATGTTGCTAGCTGTCCCATATAATAATCTAAAGATTATTTTTTTGTTAAAACAAAAAAAAACGTTCTCCACCGGGGATCGAACCTGCAACCTCTCTCATTAGCCTTCATTCTCAGATTGGACCGACAAATATTGAAAAAAAAATGTTATTGTACCAACGGTCGTTTACAATTTATTTTCAAACCGGGATTTGTGTTATTAACCTACCTATCTATTGTTTGAATCGGTAGCTACATGTTTCGATGCTCCCCATCCTACCACTTCACCAAAATAACCCTTCGATTTTGTGATTAAAAACTATATAGCATTGGTTTCATACACGTCTAAAAAATTCCGTAGAATTTCAATCGCAAAGTGATAAAATAATAATCGAATCCATACCACACAAAATATGTAAAATCCAAGTTTTCACGTACAATCATTGGCTTTCATAAAATGTTTCCAGGAGAATGAGGAAACCGTGAAAATAATCAAAATGAAACTCGCTCGTTGCAATACGATGTTACGCGATAAATAAAAACACAAGAATTTCTCGTTAATTCCGGAATTACTGTCTCTGAAAATTAATTAAACAGGGTCGAGATTGCGGGGCTATGAGTAGGGCGAGGGGGAACGGAGAGAAATGAGATTCGAACAATGAGGAAATCTGCTCAATTCCCTCCGGTCTCTTCCCACTGTGGGGGTTACAGAGAGTGCATGAGATAGGGGCGTGGAATACATTTCTCACAACGTTCTTTTTTCTTTCACTCTATATATTAATTTTTCTCACGAAGCTTCACACTGCGATCGTATATATGCCTGGTACACATAATGAATAACTATTAATTGCAAACTGAAAGTAGGTCTCGCTGTGTAATGGGAATTTTCGACATTAGTTCCCCCTCGGTATACGTGAATAGGACTCTGAGTATACACTCACGGATGAAGGGCTCAATATAAATATCTCTGGACATTATAATGACATAAATACAGATGGGGCATTTAGCCGACAGCAGAGGACGCGTGGTTGGTGCGCGGCGTCGGCGGTCTCACATGTTAAGGGGGGAAATAGGGTTAGATGATTCAAAAAATCGATTTTTTTTAAATTTCATAAATTGTTAGTAAAACTATCGAAAAATATGTTCCCAAAATTTTAAATGAAAATTCCGACTCGTTCTATTGTTATAAGCCATTAAGGGGGGAAATAGGGTTAGGACAGCGTTTTCTCAATGATTTTCATGAATTTTTTTATAGTATAAAAAATGAATATAATTTATTGAAACTATGAGAATATTTTATACATATATTTAAGTATATACTATAAAATATTAGCGACCCCATATTGCTTGTTTTTCTTGGTACTATTTTTTCAAACGCGTTTTTCTGAAAACGACTTTTTTTAAACTTGCGTACACGCTAGTTTGAAAAGTTTTCAACCAATCGTTTTGAAAATTGGCAGTTACTTTCTTCATAGTATTGCCCTCTATATGAACCTGAAATTGGAATATTATCATTATTTAAAATAATATTTTGTTTGCAAATAAAGTTGTAAAAAATGGCAAAAAATCGTGCTTTTTTGTTTTGACCGCTGTAAAAAATTCAGTTTTCTATTTTTTTTATAGCATTTAGGTTCATATAGAAGAGAGAAATATTCTAAAAGTTAATTCCAACCTCATTTGATTTTAGATGAAAATTGCGGCTTCCAGAATGTACGCAAAATGCTGAGTCTGATTTGTGACCTGCAATATGGGGTCGCTAATATCTGCGGTGTTTTTCAAGAAAATTCTTCGAAAATTTTATAGTATATACTTAAATATATGCATAAAATATTCT
Organism: Oxytorus armatus; assembly: GCA_958009045.1. Taxonomy (NCBI): domain Eukaryota; kingdom Metazoa; phylum Arthropoda; class Insecta; order Hymenoptera; family Ichneumonidae; genus Oxytorus; species Oxytorus armatus. Next base: position 13,855,927 of record OY253748.1, read on the forward strand.
CAAAGTTTCAAAAAATTATATTCATTTTTTATACTATAAAAAAATTCATGAAAATCATTGAGAAAACGCTGTCCTAACCCTATTTCATCCCTTAAGCAGTGGGGCGGGGTTGAAATTCTGAACTGTGAAAGCTCCGACGGTGTAAAGCTCCGAATTTCAATACTACGGATTACAGCTGTCCGTATAGTTTATTCCGAGGAAAGTGTACATAATTGGCTGTCAATAACATCGAACGGTATGAATAGCGATAAAAAAAACGATACACATTTAATATCATATACTAAATACTTATTGGAAACAGTACGCGGAAGACGAAACAATTTTTCGAACGGTCAGTAGTATTGTTTAAAAAATTTCAAACAACGGTTGTTTAGAGATCCACAAAGTTTCGAAAATTAGATTAACGAACAACAAACTATCGGAAAGTTCAAGCATAATAAAATTGAAGAAAAGATTTATCAGGTTCACGAAAGTTTCGGACTCCGAAAATCACAGGCCTTGACGATGCAATATTCCGAAAATTAAAATTTAGAAAAGTTAAGATTTCGAATATTTACAATTCGAGCGTTTAGAATGGCAGCATCGCTGGTGTTACGTCTATGGACCTTTGTTACGAACGAACGGAGTCGAATTCTTTCGGAGTTTGGCTCTTTCGGAGTTTTGATCTGTCGAATTTATACGCTACCATCTCTTTAACCTTTCTGGACATACAAATTTTAATATATTTCACTTCTATATTCTTTTTTTCTGAACCGTATAAAATGTAATCGTTTGGAAACTCGATTTTCCAAAACCACAATTTTTCGGAACTCTACCTTTTCCTCTTATGATAATGAGGTTTTTTAATGCAATTGGGTTTCGATGTTCAGTACATTGTCAGTCGGTCCTGTAATTATTCTTGTCATTGTATTCTTACAAGGAAAGTACTCGAGGTGTCCCCCTCCGATTTTGTTGAAACTCAAGTATGTTATAGAGCATTGAAAACTAAGCGACACGTATTAAACCACCCCCTAAAGTTACACATGTCAAGGGGCGATTTTGCAGTTTCACATAGAAGCAGTGCATCGATTTTGATGAAACAAAGATTAAAATGTTTCTTGTGCGAAGAAATGAAGAACCCACCAGATAATGAAAAAAATAATAATATTTTAAGGGGTTGAAACACCCCCGAACATCCACTTTTTGCTCCCTACAATGAAAATTATGCTATTGTGTAGCGGAAATAAAATTAAAGTTGACGTGTTTTTGTATTTGTGCGAGAAATTTTTTTAAGTTGGTAAACTACCCCTATTTGAGTTTTTACATTCCAGGTGTCTCCTTGTCATTCCAAATGTGTTTGCCGATACGAACTCTTCTCATTAAGCTAAAATTAATGTTTCACCATTTTTAAGTTATTTTAAGGGGTAGAAACACCCTTGAACATCTACGTCTTGCACCCTACATTGAAAGCTTGCGAATCGTTTGTAATGAAAAATATGCCGTTCTATAGCCGAAATAAAATTAAAGTTGATATATTTTTGTATTTGTGCGAGAAAATTTTTTTAAGGGGCTAACTACCCCTATCTGAGTTTTTACATTCCAGGTGTCTCCTTGTCATTCCAAATGTGTTTGCCGATACGAACTCTTCTCATTTAGCTAAAATTAATGTTTCACCATTTTTCTGTTATTTTAAGGGGTAGAAACTCTCTCGAACATTTACGTCTTGCACCCTACATTGAAAACTTGCGAATCGATTGGAGTGAAAATTATGCTATTGTGTAGCGGAAATAGAATTAAATTTGACGTGTTTTTGTATTTGTGCGAGAAATTTTTTTTAAGGGAGTAAACTACCCCTATTTGAGTTTTTACATTCCAGGTGTCTCCTTGTCATTCCAAATGTGTTTGCCGATACGAACTCTTCTCATTAAGCTAAAATTAATGTTTCACCATTTTTTTGTTATTTTAAGGGGTAGAAACACCCTTGAACATCTACGTCTTGCACCCTACATTGAAAGCTTGCGAATCGTTTGTAATGAAACTTATGCCGTTCTATAGCCGAAATAAAATTGAAGTTGATATATTTTTGTATTTGTGCGAGAAATTTTTTTTAAGGGGGCAAACTACCCCTATCTGAGTTTTTACATTTCAGGTGTCTCCTTGTCATTCCAAATGTGTTTGCCGATACGAACTCTTCTCATTAAGCTAAAATTAATGTTTCACCATTTTTCGGTTATTTTAAGGGGTAGAAACTCCCTCGAACATTTACGTCTTGCGCCCTACATTGAAAACTTGCGAATCGATTGGAATGGAAATTACAATGTTTTATAGCGGAAATAAAATTGAAGTTGACGTGTTTTTGTATTTGTGCGAGAAATTTTTTTTAAGGGAGTAAACTACCCCTATTTGAGTTTTTACATTCCAGGTGTCTCCTCGTCATTCCAAATGTGTTTACCGATATGAACTCTTCTCATTAAGCTAAAATTAAGGATTCAACTTTTTTTTTAATGAGTAAGAATACTTAAGGGTGAAGACCACCCTTTGTAGCCCCTTTTTTAATAGATATTCAAAAGTTTCCGAACCACTGCCAAGACATTTTATGATGTTACGATTTTCGTATTTAGATAAACTTACGCATCTACGAGAAGCATAATTAGGAGGGATTATACTATACATCATTCACTAACGCATCCTTTTTTTATATAATTTTCCTCACTTTTTCACATATCACTGTGGGAGTATTTTTTTATTATTAGCATAAACACGGTGTTTATATATTATTAAATGATATTACCCGTAAGAAAGTTACAGGTTTCAATGGAGGAACTAATTTCTCTGTATAGATTTTCAGTTAGGTATTACTTTTACCTAAAACAGATGTGCTAGATTCTTTGAAACGGGAACCTTAATAGTATATTTCAAGTGAATCGGTTGCTTCTTTTGAAACGACCATATGTGTATGAGCGCTTTTGACGTACACACTTTATTTACATAGTAACTTTACTCTAACACACGCCATCATCATCTTTTGTATACATGTTCATTATCTACTGTCCGTTGTTATCAACTTTTAACCACAATCATGGTTCATAGGCCGAACAAAAATGGGAGTCTTCGAAAAAATGCTTCAAGCACAGCGATTTCTGATAAGCATTGCCGTGACATCCACTTAGTGTCACCGAACAGCAAAGTGTTAGTAACGAATTTAGGTGGTAAAACGTAATAGTACTGAAGTTGTAAATTCCTAAATTACGGATAATGATACGAAGGCACAATCAAAAGTGTATTTTGACGGTCAGGCATATAGCTATACTGCTAATATTGAAAATATGCTCTTGCAGCAACGTGTGAAAAGGTAAGGAAAATGTTATAAAAAACGGATGCGTTAGTGAATGAAGTATACTATAATCCCTCTTAATTATGCTTCTCGTAAATGCGTAAGTTTATCTGAATACGAAAATCATACCATCATAAAATTTCTTGGCCGTGGTTCGAAAACTTTTGAATAACTATTAAAAAAAAGGGTTACAAAGGGTGGTCTGCCCCCTTATGTATACGTACTATTTAAAAAAAAACGGTGAATCATTCATTTTAGCTTGATAAGGAGAGTTCTTATCGACAAACACATTTGCAATGACAAGGAGACAACTGGAATGTAAAAACTCAAATAGGGGTAGTTTTCCCCTTAAAAAATTTTTCTCGCACAAATACAAAAACACTACACATTTCAATTATATTTCCGCTATAAAACAGTATAATTTTCATTGAAATCGATTAGTAAGTTTTCAATGTAACAATGGGTGCAAGACGTACATGTTCAAGGGTGTTTCTACCCCTTAAAATAACAGAAAAATGGTGAAACATAAATTTTAGCTGAATGAGAAGAGTTCGTATCGGCAAGCACATTTGGAATGGCGAGGAGACACCTGGAATGTAAAAACTCAAATGGGGGTAGTTTACCCCCTTAAAAAAAATTTCTCGCACAAATACAAAAACACGTCAACTTTAATTCTATTTCCGCTACACAATAGCATAATTTTCATTCCAATCGATTCGCAAGTTTTCAATGTAGGGTGCAAGATGTAAATGTTCGAGAGAGTTTCTACCCCTTAAAATAACAGAAAAATGGTGAAACATTAATTTTAGCTTAATGAGAAGAGTTTGTATCGGCAAACACATTTGGAATGACAAGGAGACACCTGGAATGTAAAAACTCAGATAGGGGTAGTTTTCCCCCTTAAAAAAAATTTCTCGCACAAATACAAAAACACGTCAACTTTAATTCTATTTCCGCTACACAATAGCATAATTTTCATTCCAATCGATTCGCAAGTTTTCAATGTAGGGGGCAAAAAGTGGATGTTCGAGGGTGTTTCAACCCCTTAAAATATTTTTGTTTTCATTATCTGGTGGGTTCTTCATTTCTTTGCAGAAGAAACATTTTAATCTTTGTTTCATCAAAATCGATGCACTGCTTCTATGTGAAACTGCAAAATCGCCCCTTGACATGTGTAACTTTAGAGGGTGGTTTCACCCCTTGAAACCGTTTTTCCGCCGATAAAAAAAAAACGTATTGCTTAGTTTTCAATGCTCTATAACATACCTGAGTTTCAACAAAATCGGAGGGGGACACCTCGAGTACTTTCCTTGTTAGTGTATAACTATTCTTGGTAATGACATTTCTGTTTTTATAATGTTCGATTTCAGAATTTCCAAAAATGTTAGGATACTCGCACATAAATTCCTTGTTTTACACCTTCGGAGCTTTCACAGTTCGGAATTTCAATCCAGCCCCTAAGCAATATGGGCCACGATTGGTACCGGGATGGGTGACCGTTTAGCCGTGCCCCTGGCTTGCACGCCGAGACTACTGAGTGCGAGACAGTTTTTCTGATCTACTGATGGTAATACAACTGACGTTCAGTAAAAAATTAAAACCGTCTGTATCGATACGGGTTTTCCGGAGTTGCCCCGTGTCCAGGGCGAATGCGATACAGTATAGCTGTAAAGCAGCTGCGGATGCTACGGAAGTAAGGTTAGCTCAGCATAGAACGAGTAGGGAATGGTGGGAGGAAAATTTGAGAAGAGTCATACGAGGTGTGTAAATTAAATAATGAGTCTGGCAACGTAGCGTTTGATCTGGCAACACTTGCGGCGCTGGGCTTGGAGGGGCGGCAAGGGAATATGTGATACGCCTTCAGTACGGGTTTGAACTCGCTCGAGTCATTTGGTTGTCCGTAGCGATTTTTTTTTGTCAAACAGTTTTTTCTATTGTGTTCTAAAAATGAGTGACATCAATTTCGAGCAACGGTGTACTATCAGGTTTTGCTTCAGACTTGGGCACAGTGCAACGGAAACGCTTGCTAAACTTCAGCAGTCCTACGGAGACAGTGTTTTGTCATGAGCCCAAGTTTTTTCGGTGTTTTAAGTCATTTTCAGAAGGAAGAGAGTCGATTGAAGATGAACCACGAAGTGGAAGGCCTTCATCTTCAAGAACCGATGAAAATGTCGACAGAATCCGGGATCTTGTGCGTTCGGATCGTCGTACCTCGAGGCCAAACGGTCAATCAACACTTTTACCGGGAGGTTCTTGAAAAACTTCGAAAAAGGGTCATTCATGGGAGACCAAACATCAAGAACAACCGGGTGTTGCATCACGATAATGCTCCTTGTCACACAGCAATTTCAATAAACGAGTTTTTGGCCAGTAAAAACATTCCTGTGGCTCCTCAGCCTCCTTATTCGCCCGACTTGAGTCCTTGTGACTTTTTTCTCTTCCCGAGATTGAAAAATCACCTCAAGGGAACTCGTTTTGGGACACTCGAAAGCATTCAAACGGCTGTAACCGACCAGCTGAAGGCTATTCCAGTATCAGAGCTCCAGCACTGCTATGAGGATTGGAAGAACCGTCTCCAGCGCTGTGTGGCTTCAGAAGGAAGTTATTTTGAGGGTGACAATATAAAATTGTAATTCTATTTGAATAAAAAAAATGAACAAAATCGGTCTCATTACTTAATTCACACGCCTCGTACGTAAAACCCCGTAAGGTTTACGTTGGAACACACTGTAATAAAAAATAAAAAATGAAAAAAATACATATGTGCCATTTCACGTTAATTCAGCCTATCTGTGATTTTCACCCTCTAGCATGTAATCAACAAATCCTCATATTGTCGTTACAACCCTAAAAGGCCGGCATTTTTTTCTTAAAAATTTTTTTCGCCAACCACTGATTAGTAACGATTCAAAAAAAAAAATTTTACATACGAAAACTGTTTAATCGTCATTATTAAGTGAGGAAAAATTCTGAAAATCTTCTGTCTAACGTGAAATCTTCTGAGCCATATTCCAGATTGGGGCGGCGTTTTCTTCTATTTTTTTTTACGCCAGCTTATTTCGGGCTGAGACCGAACATTTCATATTTCGCGCAGAGGAATTTTGGGGATGTATTCAAATTTTTTTTATTACGTCTTTCCGCTAATTACTATTGAATTCGATTTTTTTTTCAATATGAAAGAGGGTTTGTTAAAAAACGATTTGAAATAATTCTCGAAAATTATCTGTGAAAAAGTCAAGATCGTTAAACTAGATCCCGAAGTAAGCCGGCGTTCAGTTATATTTTTTCCCAAGTGATTTACGAACGAGAAGCATCGTGAAAAATAGAAGCCAACGGTGAGCCATTCTGGGATATGACTGAAAATTGTTTATATTAAACGGAGGATTTTGCAGTATTTTTTCAGATTTTTAAATTACGGTAACCATTTTGATTTCAGGAAAAAACATTTTTTTTAAAATTATTACTAATTTACCTTTTAGCGAAATAAATCTATAAAACAACAAATATGTGCTTTTGAAGATTTTAACAATAATATGAAAAATTGTGGATCAAATACCATAGGGTCAGGGTCACAGCCAGGTCGATTTGATGTGAAATGTCATATATATATATATATATACATGTATATTGATAGTAGGAAACATATGAGCGAGAATGAGGCGTGTGAGCGACGTTTAATTATTCGATGCGCATTCACCGGGGGTCCGTTCATTTTCCGGTCTCGTTCCGAGTTTCCATATAGATATGCGTATGTATATAACAGGATATATGGTACAAGAGTGTCCCTGACAAGTATGCGAGGCTCGTATAGCGTTGAGAAACGATATGATATGAAATACGATGAAACGTCGGCTGACGGTGCGAGGAGGAAGTGCACCCCTGGAGATGGGTGACTCGAGAGTGACGGCAAAGGATATCGCGCGATAAGGAATACATACATTTGTGTATACATATATTTCTATCAAAGACCATTAGGACTTTTTCTTTTAAATATAATGACAGTCTCGGGGACTTTTCAATTAGAAATTGTTAGTCCACAAATTTAACAGTGCCAATAAAAATTGTAGTATCGGCGTTTTTATACTGCACATTCCAAATTTAGGGAATTTTTATACATTTTACTTCCTCTTGCGGAAAGTTTTGTTTTTGGGAACATCATTTATTTCCTATTCTCAATGACAATATGTTGAAAATATGGCAAAATGTCGAGAATAAAAACATTTACAAAAAATTTTCCGACGGATATGGGTGTATATTGTGCGATGAGGCTCCAAAAATCATAATTGAACAACTCTGGAATGGCTTAAGGGGGAAGATAGGGTTAGACGGTTCAAAAAATTAATTCTTTTTCAATTTCATAAATTGTTAGTAAAACTATTGAAAAATATGTTCCCAAAATTTTAAATGAAAATTCCGACTCGTTTTATTGTTATAAGCCATTAAAGTGAGTAGATCTCCTTCAGGCCCTGAGCGCGCCACGTGTATAACCGAGCGATCACTATTTTTTCTAACGCGTTTTTCTGAATACGACTTTTTTTGAACTTGCGTACACGCTAGTTTGAAAAGCTTCCAACCAATCGTTTTGAAAATTGGCAGTTACTTTCTTCATAGTATTGCGCTCTATATGAACCTAAAATCGGAATATTATCATCATTTAAAATAATTTTTTTTTTGCAAATAAAGTTGTAAAAAATGGCAATAAATCATGCTTTTATGTTTTGACCCCTGTAAAAAATTCAATTCTCTATTTTTTTGATAGCATTTAGGTTCATATAGAAGAGAGACATATGATAAAAGTAAATTCCAACCTCGTTTGATTTCAGATGAAAATTGCGGCTTCCAGAATGTATGCAAAATGCTGAGTCTGATTGTGACCTGCGATATGGGGTCGCTAATATCCCCGGTGTTTTTGAAGAAAATGCTTCAAAAATTTTATAGTATATACTTAAATATATGTATAAAATATTCTCAAAGTTTCAATAAATTATATTCATTTTTATACTATAAAAAAATTCATGAAAATCATTGAGAAAACGCTGTCCCAACCCTATTTCCCCCCTTAACCGATTGAGCCAACATTTTTAACGCAAGTGGAACTTTGGTTGGAACCTTTGTTTGATACGATTTTTATACAGATTTAAGGGGTATGGCCACGGTAGCGGGTATAAAATCATGTGCACATTGAACATCTTTTTTGTATGAAAAAGTGATTTATTTATAAAACTAATTACCCATCTATTTAGTATAAATATAAAGCTAATAAAAAAAGTTTTATTTTTATTTTTTGTTATACAAAATAACCGACTATTGCTACTTGTTTTTTTTTTGACGCGCTCCGCGACGTGACATTTGGCATCCTCAATTGTTGACTTAGAAAAAAAAAATCCCGTTAATCTACATTAGAATACCTAGAGAAGTACGTATGGAATTTGAAAAATATTGCTTTATTCGAATATTGTAGGCATTTGCACTTACAAGGGGAATTTCCAGTGATAAATTTTGTATAAAACTGCTCATAAAATAAAAAGTTTTGAATTAATCAGACATTCCGTACGTAGTTCTCTGCGAAATGCAATTAGAAACATAATTAACAAATTTGAAGTCAATTAGTTAGTTATTTATCACACCGGTCAGAAAAAAACTGTTGGCCATGCCAGAGGTAGGCTTACGTTATCTGTTACGCTCAAAGTCGGTGAAAAAACATTTTTCTCGCTATAAATCGAATAATAAGTTATTGTTATGATGATAAAGCATCGTTTAAGCAAAAAGAACATCGGTTTTTTGAAAATTCTAACGTGGCCATAATAACTCGTTCGGATTTGGTGCGATTTTGAAAATTATCACAAATTTCCGTCACTCGTGTAATTTTCGAGCTATCAGCCAAAAACTTTCTACACAAACAGACTATCTTCAAATACTATTCGCTGGTTAATTTTTAAAAATCGATCAAGTCGTTCGATATTATGGTGTTGTGGATTTTTCAAAAAATCGCTACAGATAATTGTTAAGACTTTAGAAAATAAAATTTTTGGGTTATCGGCTCAAAATTCCCTACATGTATAGGATATCATAGAAGGATATTTATAATAGAATTTGGAGAAAATCGATACAAGTCATCTACATTTATGGTACTTTCAATTTTTTATCATAAAAATTTATAATTTATCAAATTTACCTTTATAATACTATTCACTGAATAGTTCCTTTACATAGTTCTATTATTTAAATCGAGTTTTAAGAAAGTTTTTTTAGCGGATATAAAGCTCAAATTACCCTCAGCGTTGCTCGGGTAAAACGTACTATATTGAAGGGAATAAAGGACGATCGATGTACACACGAGACGACACAGTAGATACTCGCTGTAGATTAGTTCTGGGGTTTCGACACGAGAGTTGCCTCTTCGACTCCCAACGGCATGAATGGATTTTTTTTTATATCCTTTTTTACTCCGCCGATCCCTCCGGATGGAACGAAAAGTACCCAATAAAAACCGTACCCTTCTTCGTGCCAAAATTGGTCGTAAAATAAAAGGTCATTAATCCTTCAGAAAAGCTCAAAACTACGACGTCACTGGGATTAACTTTTGTCAACTTTGATTCCAGAGCGAAATTAGTATAGAAGCGAATATACAATATTTGAAAGGTAAGGTTGTACTATATAAATCAGATGGAAGAGTCAATGACGCAAAAACGAGTCTTGGCGGATTTCTGATGAGTCAAATATTTCAGAAATGATATTTATTAAAAGAAGATTCGCGAGGAATATTGTAGTTGTAAAAAAATATTCTTCCAAACGACATACATTGAAGGGACATTTTTTTAAAAGACTATTGTTTAAAGACACATTTGTGGAAGAGTCATTCGGTGCCATGAAATAATGCTCGGGTAATGGACGAAGTTTATCCTTAAGAGCTTGTGAAAGGTCTGTTTTACCGACTCTGTATTACCGGCCAAATGCCATTCCTAAACTGTGAAACCAAATGATTTGAAATTTGGTCATGGAATTCTAGATACCTCGGTTTCCGTCGTGATGACGAAAAAATTTTGAAATTCGAAATATAAATGTATTTTTCCGCTGATAAAAAAGAGGTCTAAAACGATAATCAATATAATTATTTTTGTATAGAGTAATTCCGAAAAATTTGACCATTACGATATAGGCGGAAAGAAATTCTAACTAACGAGTATTTATTTGTTGCTCAATGTGCAAAATTAACAAAATAGCATTTGGCCGAAAAAGACACAGTGGCCGGATGGAAAAGTAGGTTTAGTTCGTTCATATTCCACATTCCTACATTAATTTTCAATTCACATACAATTTTCGAATGTTTTTGGGATATTATCTGACAAATTAAAAGTTACAATACCAACAAAAATATAGTAAATCGCTTCTGGCACGATTAAGGGGGGGGGGGGGTAGGGTTTTAAAGGCGAAAAAAAGCATATTTTTATGATTTTTTTGCGGCGACATGAGTAATATAATTTTATTAAATAGAATTACATATTATTGTACAACTATTGAAGTATCTCAGAAAAAATTGTCAATGAAAAATATTGATAAATAAGCCGGTGACGTTGAATCTCCAGAGGCGCCTTGAAATAAAGTGGTTTTGCGGTGAACATTATAACTCGTTACCGGATCATCCGAAACAAAAAAATTGATATGCATTTTAAAGGTGATGTATTTCTCGAGGTAATCAGGAAGATTTTTTTTTCTATTTTTTGCAGCACTTGGAAGTGAAAAACGCAATTTTAGCTAAAAAAATCGGGCTTAATTTTTTATTAAAAAATTGAAAAAATTGCAAAAAAAAACTCCTGATTACCTGTTAATTTATGTGAAGAAGTAATGTTTAAATTTTCAAAAGGATCGGTTCAGTAGATTTTGAGTTCTAATGTTCACAAACTTAAAAAATGACGTTATCGGGAAAATCGATTTAAAGTTTTCACGTATCACGTATCACGTATCACGGCCGGTCGTTTGAAACGCTGTAACTCCGTTAGTTTTACTCCGATTGACTTAAAATTTATACACAATATTCTCGACATATTGTTCATTCAGAAAAAAAAAAAAAAAGCAAAAAAAATAATTTAAAAACTCTACCCTCCCCCCCTTAATTTGCGTATTTGGTAGATGTTCCTTGAATGTAACCCAGATTTCAAAGGTCCCTACTATACCGACACTGTTGGACTTTCTCATCGTATTTCACGTGCTCTTAATCCAAGAGAGTGATATGACCTTTTTTTTAATGTTCCCAAAACTCTATCCCAAAACAGGACTGTTCATAATACAATGAGATTAGAATCAAGAAAAAAAAATACAATTTGACCAAAAAATAAGAAACGGTGCAAATTGAAACTTGTATATCACTTCTGCATCATTTTTTCCGCGTACGCAAAGCTTCCTCCGCGAGGAACCCAAAATTAAAAAAGCTTCTTGCCCATAGAGGAAAATTTATGAATTTGCAACAATGATGAACAAGCAATATGCATGTTTCAATTTGCACAATTTTTTTCTCTCTCTGAACTTGATAGCGGAGGTTTGCTTAAATTTAAACGTTTTTTTTTTCGAAAAATTGAAAATACCATAAATATCTAATAAGTTTGACGGATTTCTGTAAATCCCATACCAAATATCCTTTCATGGTACCCAATTCATGTAGGAAGTATTAATCCGATAGTCCAATAATTGCACGAGCTGAAGCCTTGATAAACATCGTTTACGTTATGCAAAAAATTATAAATTTCATAAATTAAAAACGTCTTGATTACCGCGTCCGAAATTTTAGCTGTACAATTAAAAATCTGTACGAATTATGCTGTTAGCAGACACTTGAAAAAAAAATTCAAAATCGTGTAAAATCTGAACAAGTGGTTAAAACTTCACAAAAATTATCTACGACAAAAGGGGTAGCTCCACTTGCGTGTAACAGTTCGACTCATTCCGATAACCCATTCCAGAGTTGTGAAAATTTGGTTTTTTCAACCTCATCACCGACACTCATCCATGCGGACACACATTTTTTTGACAACGTGTGTTTTCCGATGTTCTGACACATTCTCAACACGTCACCATTGCAAACTGCAAAAAAATTTTACGAAAATAAACCTTCTTCTGTAAGAAAGCAAAACTATGAATAAGATTAGAAACTGCAATATGTTATTAAAAAAAGAAATATGTAATCAGGGAAAAGGTATTACTGAAAAATGTAAACGTAGCAAGGAATGCCAAGAAAATTACCGACATGATATATTGATATATGTAATCGTTAGACCAAGGGAAAGATGGAGAGAGAAAGTGAGGGGTAGTTGAAACGTGATTTGAATTTACGATGAGATAATTTCAGGGTGTAAAACACGAGAAACACGTCTTGAAACGGATTTACGAGGATCGTAGTTGCGGCGAGAAAGCTATTACCCCGGGGTTGTAGAAATAAAGGGCACCAGGTGTAGTTTGCTGCAGCAGCTCTACACCAGATCGACCAACTACAGTAAAGGGATGGTCGTATGCATAAGTTTCTCAAAGAGAGTTTCAAATTCCCTATTCTCGTTCCTTGTTAGCGAGGAAACAACGTAAGCTAATAGCGCTCTCTCTTTCTCTCTCTCTCTCTCTCTCTCGTCCGTTGTGTGTAGAGAACCTTATGCAAGTCGGCTGATAGTTGCATACGGTCCTATAGGGTGCGAACGTGACGAGATTCGAAATGTTGATATAACAACTCCGATACAGACAACATATGAACCCTTTTGGAGCAAAAACTATTATTTGTAGCTAGTGAGAATTTGTTGTCGGTCCATGTTACCTGATTGAAATAACCAACTAACATACAAAGGCCATTATTTCGGTATAAATCTAAATTGAAAATTAAATTGTAATCAATTAAAAGTAAGAATTCAATTCTTATGAAATAATATTGACTTTCAATGATCATGAATTGAAAATGTGAATTTAATTGTAAGGGACCGAAAATAAAAACTTGACGTTCAATTAATATCGACTAAAATTCACCGTTAATAAAAATTAACATTAAATTGAAATAAAAACGTTTGAAAGCAATCTCTTAGTGATTGTACAAATCTTTAATATATCACGAATTCATTGGTTTAGTGAAACAAATTCAACCAGATCAGCATCGACGTTCCCGCCATCGAAGTATTTTCCCCGCTGCGTATAATAGCATATTTGGAAATTAGTCAATTCAAGCGTATACCCACAATGCCTCTCGGGTTTTCCCTCTTTCATGGCTCCCTGTCTCTCGCGCGCCATCACATCCAGAAGTGTATCGCCACGACATTGAGCTAACCCCTCGAAATATCGCAACTTCGAGTTATGTTCCCTCCGGTGACGATGCTGGTTGTTACTATCGATTTCCTAAATGTTCAACGTTGAAACTTCGATGTAGTTGATAACTTCGATATACAAACTCGGACCTGTGTCAACGACTTTATACTCCGTTGAATTGTGCTTCACCAGCATTGATATTCATAGCTGGAAGTCTTATTTGCTGTTCTCACCCCTCCCCCAAATAAAAGATGACAATTTCGAGACGAAATCTACGAAGGTATGAAAACAGGTTTCGTGAATGGAATGGTGATGGGTATGATTTTAATAAAAAAATATTTTACAACATAATAGTAACTGTGTCAAAGATTAACGAAAAACTCTTTTCGAATAATTAAAAGCAGTATCAACGTTAATTGTTTTATGATAAATGTTAATTCTTTTGAATCTTCATTGAGCTGTATTTCCGTGAAACATTTTTTAAATATTTTTTTATATAATTATAGCTGTATTATTACACGTTGAATATTATTATTATCGATTGCGATAGCTACTTTTGTGCTATATTCTTCTTATTTTTGAATATTAACAAATAAAAAGTGAAATATAAAAAAATATATAATGATTGGAAAGTCGCCGGATGCGTGTCGGTATATGCATCGGGAATTCTAACCTCTCTAACTTGCTATTTCCTCTATGACATTTCAATAAGTCTTTCTGTTACTTTTTCCGTGTTTTTTTTCGCTTATTCTTCTTGTGGGCAAACTGAGATGTATCTTTGTGGCGTTTAGCTTGGACTTTTAGAAGCACCGGCTGTTAGATCTCAAACTCATAATTTACGACGTAAAAATCAACTGTGTGGTAATGTAATGTTCAATTTACACGATGGAATAGAATTTTTGGAATTTGTTCGTCTCTAGAATCGGCGGGCCCGCTTCGCGCGTTGCTTTATTGGTTAGGTTCGTCATTTACCATCGTGCGATCTGAAGTACGCACATGACCGAACTCCGGCACGACATCGACAGCCAATCAGAATGCGTCTACAGCGGCTTCAGAAATAAATCGCATTTCGGGATATGTCGCAACATGTCTTCGGTATGGAAGGGCTCTTTAATATGTATTGTATCGATTGTGAATTTTTCAAAGACCTTAATTGGTTGCTTGGACATCAAACTGGTGATAACAAAACCCCGGAGCGATAGTTTCCGTACTTTAAGGTAGTAGTCTGGTATCTTAAGCCGATTTTTATGTCTTTTTTGGAGGGCGTTTTTTTGTAGGAAAATAAAAATGAATCGTTTTGGATATTTAGGATGTTTTCATTTACATATTAAAGATACAAAAAAAAATTTTGTGAAAAAATTTTATAGTTTATTATTATAATAATTATTATTATTGATCGAAGTTGGCACCTCGAAGTTGGCAGCCCGGGTCCTAACTTTTTTTCTACCGAACCGATTGCTTTCAAAATTTAACAGGCTACTCTACACACTTATAGTTCTCGTCGGAACTACCGAGAAATTTTTTCACCCCTAACTTTTTATTTTACAACCCCTTCTTTGCTAAAATAAAAGGACTTTTTTTCCAAAGTCCGCCATTTTGTTATTTATCCATGAAATTTAACTTCAGTAGTTCCGACCAGAATGACATGTCTATAGATTAAGAATTATCAAGAATTTTTGGTTTCAGATAACATCAAGAGCCAAAATCACCGGGGCCACCCACGCGCTTTTTTTTCGAGGTGCCAACTTCGATCAATAATAATAATAATAATAAACTGTTAAATTTTTTCAAAAAAATTTTTTTTGTATCTTTAATATGTAAATAAAAACATCCTAAATATCCAAAACGATTCATTTTTATTTTCCTACAAAAAAACGCCCTCCAAAAAAGACATGAAAATCGGCTTAAGTTACCAGACTACTACCTTAATCGATCGAAAGTGTGCAATTTTTATATCGTACAGCGAAAAAAATTATACGGTCAATATTTTTTTACATTTTGAGAATCAACGCATAAAGTCTTCGTTTGTTAATCATATAAAAATTTCAAGCGTCAAAATTAAATTTTGACTAACAATCGTTCCGTCTCAATAGCATAACTTGTGCAATTTTCGAGCGAACGATGCAGAATTTTCTAAAATTGACTACTACCAAAGAATGTTCGTTACAGAATTTTAATAAAAATTATCAAGCCTTTCTAAATTTGTGAAATTTTCAATATTAAAAAAAAATGGTCCAACAACCAAAATCAAGTAAATCTCACACAAACAAGTTAAAGCTGAGAAATAATGGTGCAAATTCAACATTGCACATTACTTCCACATTATTTTTGGGGATAGACAAAGTTTTCCTCTGCGTGGAAGTGAAAATTTGAGAAAATCCTTTGCATATCGATGGAAGTTTGTGGATAAGCAAACGATACGAGGGACCAATGAACAGTTTTAATTTTCACTTTATTTCAAATCAAAATTCAATAAAAAATAACAAAACAATCCAACAAAAGAAAAATAAATAATGCTTTTCTCTTGAATTGCTCTTTAACGCGAGGACGAAAATCCTTGGACAAGTTAATGACGTATATTAATAACATCATGCCTGTATTTTTACGATACATTTACGCCGGTGAGTAAGTATACATTGAATTTTCATGTGTGCACGAGTATTTGCTCGTCAGCTAGCGCGGGGCGAGCGGGAGCTCGAAAATATTCGTCATGAAATTTGGGGTCGTAGTATCGGGCGTTATAGTTGTGAAAAGCAATGAATAATAGAGGCCAACTGACTGAAGAATGAGAAGAATCTACGTAATAAGAAGGCCGGTAAAAAGGAGCCCCCTCTCCTTTTTACCGGCCTTCTTACCAGTCTTCTGTAACGCAACTGCTTTCTGCGCGTGCCCCCCCCCCCCCCCCCCGGCACGCGCAGAAAGCAGTTGCGTTACAGAAAACTTTGTTTCACGCTATATTCCTGCTGCAACCCCTTATTTTATGCTCTCCAATCTTTCGTCTTTTATTCTCATCCCTTCGCCTCAAAATCCAGATGAAAACATATAGGATATTTTGTGCAAAAATAATCTTATTTTGGTTTGAAGCATGTCAATTCTCCAAGAAGACACCATTTTCAAGGGAAAATTGATAATAATTTCATTCCAGAGGAAATAAATTTGTTTTCTTACTTTTTCGATTCATTTTCAGTGGAAGTACCATTAAAGGAAAAAACCCCACTGTCACGGACTTAAAAAAAGTTCCTCTTTCACGTATTTTTGTTTACTACTTAATAAATTATTTCAGGATTGGGAAAAAGGTATGTTTCTAAGGACTCCTGAATTGTTTTATAAAAATTGCTCCAATTCTCCCATTGCATTCTCCCAATCCTAAAATAATTCATTAACGGCTCACTCGTCCTGCGCACGCTGAAAACCGATTGAATTTGAAAAATTATTATAAAGATTATATGGTGAAAAAAAAATTAAATTGTTGATTTCACATTTTTTATAAACTTTTCAACAATAAGAAACACATTAAAATTTTTTTTTTCTTATATTAACATTATCTAAACGCGTTTTTCTCTAAACTATGTTTTTAGACAGTATTAGCACGATAACTCAGTCAATTTTTAATATGTTTTAACTTTTTCTTTATTAAATCTTGATAATTAATATTATCTCTATAGTCTGACGAGAGGTTTTTCAATTTTTTGGTTGGACAATTTTTTATAAATTATTAAACAGTTTTTTTTTTCAAATTGCATACTAACATTTGAAATATTATAATTTCTATATTTTTGAAAAAAAAAATTCCTTCCGTCCGACTATTACTACTCCATTATTTTACTGGGTGCTTTTTTATTTTTGCATATTGGATAATTTTTGGTGAAGTTATGATGTCGACAAGGAGGGGCTATGTTTTTCATCAGTAGTCCATACCCGTAAAAAATAATGTTGATATTAAAATGAAAGAGAAATTTTTTTTTCTCTCATAGTTGAAAAGTTAATAAAAAATGTGAAGTCAACAATTTAATATATTTTTGACCATATAACCTTTATAATAATTTTTCAAATTTACTCAGTTTTCAGCGTGCGCAGGGGTACGCGAACCCTGTAGCATACAAAAATTCGTGGAAAAGGACCTCTTTTGAGCTCGCCACAATGGGGTTTGCCCTCAATATATTCTCCAAGTTCTCAATAAATGAATTCCCCTGCCATTGCGCTTTCCGAATAAAGTTTTGGGAAAATGATTATTTGTTTAACATTTAAAAAGCTAATATGCTCGAATTATGGTAGTAATTATATCGCTTATCCGGAAAAGCTCCTTATTCTATACATGTATATATATACAGCTATAATCTGTACTCACTTCGGTGTCCTTTATCAAGAAGCTGAGGATCCCTTCGTAGTACGACCCTCCGCTTCGGATTCACCCTCGATGCTGAAATGGAAAGAAGAAAAAAAAACTTTGATCTCTCATTCCACTCGACTGGTATACACGTGCCTCGAAATATCGAGATCGTTAACAGCAAAAGCCCTCTCAGCACATATTAAACGCGAGTGCGCTCGGAGCAAAATTCTTTGCCACCATCCCTCTCCAATCTTTATTGTAAAGTGCCTCTACGCTTAAACAGCCAAAATGTGCTCCACGGGGATCTCCTTCGAAAGCTCGAGTCTCGCGGGATAAAATGTATCATCGACTCTTCGAATGTATATCGGACAGGCGTAGGATCAGGAGTGACTGGAAGAGCGGTGAATTTCTAGGATGGGACAAAGAACGAGATGGGGCGATGATATTCAGACTTTGAAGGATGAAAATATTCTGGAGGGAATATTCTGGAGGATGAGTGACACTGAGGGTATATTATGGGAAAGAGAGAGGGAGATGGAGTTTTACGAGATTTCACAGCTGCCCCAACGACTTTACACTCGATCGAGCGTAAAGTGCGATTATTCCTCGATCGATATGAACGATCGCGAATTTTTTTCTCGTCGCAAGCTCTTTCGGGTATGTGCAGAAGCATTTTTATTTTCGATGCACCTGCCCAGCTTCATATTCATTGGTTACGAGATACCACGGATAAACCGACACATCTATACGGTCTTGACGAAAGATATATTGAAGTATGAATGAGACTATATTCAGGTCAATAATGCACAACAAAAATTTGGAAACAAAACCTGTTCCGGCATATTCTTGAGACAAAGGCAGGTTAATGAAGGTGAACCAAAAAGTGTTAACTATTTCTTTATTATTAGTGCTCTTTTTTATTATTAGTGCTTTTTTATTGTTATTGTTATTAGTGTTAAGACCTGGAAAGGTTTTTACGTCCCTTACCCTTTATTACCATTACCATTCTATTCTTGAAAACCTGCCTAGAACGTTCTGCGCAGCCGCTCTTTCCTAATGCACTACTCTAATGATACTATCAGAAATTTAGAAAAACTGTCTTCCACTCAGTAATCGGCATGCAAGACAGCACACGCCTAAGCGGTCACTCATCCCAGTACACTGACCACGACGAATACTGCTCAATATGGGAGACCGCCGATGCCGTGCATCGACCGCGCATGCTGCTAAGAGCTATCGATAAAAATGTTCACTGGATATTCAACAAAATCATTGTCAATAATCCGCGAGTGATTTTCATGCGCACCCTGAAAAAAGGCTAAACCCTTAAAATGCATTTTTATCAAGCCCATTATATTTGTCTTCGTTATTATTATTTAATTCATTTCCAATAATCGCTTTGTCAATTATCATTCGAATATTAATGCCGGCTGCCTGTGGCAAATGCACAATCCTGATACGTATTGCTAAAGAGCATGTGACAGTTCTGTTTTACCGACTGTGTGTTACCGACAAGATGCATTGAAATTTTTGGCCAAACGCCGTTTGTAAACTATCAGACAGAATAATTTGAAATTTGGTTACGTAATTCTGGACACCTCCATCTAGAACTAGAGGAACAGAAAATGTCGAAATTCAAAGTAGATATGTAGATTTTCACCGAAAAACGGAGAGGTCTAAAACAAAAATTAATATCATTTTTATTGTTTAGAATGGTTCCGAGAAAAAAATTGATCCTCACATTACAGACGGATAAAAACACTGGCTAGCGAGCATTTAACGAGCAAAATTAACAGAATGGCATTTGGCCAAAATGTAGACATTAATTGTGGGCAAGTGTTTTGGTTTAGTTCATTTATGTTCCACTGGCGTTACTTTCAGACCCAAACGGGACATTTTCTTTACTCAATTGTAGAGTCTCACCGGGCAAATGACATTGTTAGTACATGTTCCTTGAATGTTACCTGAATTTCAAAGGTCCCTACTATACCGAGGGTGTTGGAGTTTCTCATCATCTTTCACATGCACTTGAGAACGTTTATCTCGTTGCTAAATGTATTGAATCAAGTGATAAATTTATCGTAATTCATTTGTATCAAGTTATATTTACTTTCTAGATTTAGGGGGAAAAAGCTATAAAAAAGATAACTGGAAAAGCTAACTGGACAAGATAACAGGAAAAGATAACTGGACAAGATAATTGGACAAGATAACTAGAAAAGATAACTGGAAAAGATAACTAAAAAAGAATCACATCGACTTTCTGTATCGAGACTACCGGAGTAGCAAAGGGAACACCGGAATAAAAAAATAGTGGGAAAACAAGGAGATAAGAAGACAAAATAAGGAAATGTGGGCAAGAATGTCATGCGGAAGTTTCGAAAGCAAGGGATTCAGGAATACAAATTCCCTATAGAGGGTAGCGAAAGAGTCCTTGGAATCCATGTGCGTTTGTGAGAAGAGGAAAAAGAGAATTACAAAGATTTGATAAAAAGGAATTTGATTTGAATGGATAGAAAATAATACAAAAGACAATCGGACCCTGAACCAGAGATCAAACAGTGCGCTAAGATGATAAAAGCCGATAAGTCACCCTATGTAATTATGTGGCGGAATTGGAGAGAACAGCGAGAAAAGGGGACAACGAAGCAAGAGACTGAATAAGGTAAACTAAGGGAAAAAAAGAGCCATGCATATAATAGTATAAGGAAAATGTAAAAAAATGTAAGCGAAGAGATAATGTAAAAATTCTAAAGGTTATACGTGGAAAAAACTAATACCATCACTACATTATACAATGTATATGTATGGGCATGTAACAAGTGAAATCAGTTTTACAATTTTAGAGACTTTCGTGTTTCTTAATTCCAGTGTCACGAGATCATCTCCATTAGAATTGTTTCCATAGGCAGAGGCGTGTAGGTTATCACCGCCAAACGATTTGTCCATTTCGTTAAAGCGTTTTCTCGTCTCCGTGGAGAAACACTGAGGTTTACGAGGAGATAAAATCCGCTGACAGTTTCACACAACAGTGCCACAGGGATTGATGGACACGTGAGAAAACAATAGATTCGATCTTCACGAATGTGTCAACTGTTACAGACAGGAGAGAAACAGTCTTTATTTCCTCCGACAGTAAAGCTCGAATCATATTACCAATATATCCAACGTCGTTTTTACGACGTTTGCAGTCTATTATATATAACATGCTTTCCCTATAACGCGTTATTAATAGCTTTTCGTCGTTCTATTTACCGTACGTTTGTGAACTAATGTTTTCTCATGATTTTACTTCCTCATACCTTTGTTTTCATGAAAAAAAGTCTTTCCAAGGTGATTAAGGTAGTAGTCTGGTAACTTAAGCCGATTTTCATGTCTTTTTTAGAGGGCTTTTTTTTGTAGGGAAATAAAAATGAATCGTTTCGGATATTTAGGATGTTTTTATTTACATATTAAAGATACAAAAAAAATTTTTTTTTTTTCAAATTTAATAGTTCATTATTATTATTATTATTATTGATCGAAGTTGGCACCTCGAAAAAAAAGCTACAAAAGTTAAATTTCATGGATAAATAACAAAATGGCGGACTGGAAAAAAAAACTTTTTTTTCCAAAGTCCGCTATTTTGTTATTTATTCATGAAATTTAACTTCAGTAGTTCCGACCAGAATGACATGTCTAGATTAAGAATTATCAAGAATTTTTGATTTCAGATAACATCAAGAGCCAAAATCACCGGGGCCACCCACGCGCTTTTTTTTCGAGGTGCCAACTTCGATCAACAATAATAATAATAATAAACTATTAAATTTTTTCAACAAATTTTTTTTTTGTATCTTTAATATGTAAAAAAAAACATCCTAAATATCCAAAACGATTCATTTTTATTTTCCTACAAAAAAACGCCCTCCAAAAAAGACATGAAAATCGGCTTAAGTTACCAGACTACTACCTTAAGCACAAACTGTTTTAAAAAATCGCAAAATCACATATAGAAACAAATATCTCGATGTGTATGACAGGAGTGCCAAACTAAAACCGCTGTAACTTTGATCTGATTTGAGCTGTCGGTCTGGAATTTAGCAGACAACTAAATCATTTGTAGCCCTTTGTAAATTTTTGTGACACTTGACCAAAATTTTTGGATTTTATTAGATTTTGAACAATTTCAAAAATATGTGCTAAGAGCATAGCTCATGGAATTTTCCAGCTATCGGATTAAAAGTTTCTACGCAACATGACTATCATCAAATATTGTTCGCTATTGATATTAAGAGGCGCTGCGGAGAGTAAGGCAGCATGAGGAAAAGGGAAAAGGTAGTAATAAGCGGTGAGGGATTAAAGGTGAGACTCAAGGAGGTAGCATGAAAGACGATGCGACGATATTACGCCGACAAGCAATGTGGTAGAATTACGGAACAATATCTCGAGGTTCAGGCCGTGATATAAAGGAAGGTTTTAGGTTATGGGAAATTAGAATGTATAGAAGTAGGAAATGGAAAAGTGGGAGATTATTAGATGAAACTGTATAAAGCGAAGGACGCTGTACTTTGGAAAAAATAAAATACTTTGGAAGAAGTAAAATACTTTCGAAAATAATGAAAAAAAATGTTGTCATAAAGAAGAATAATATAAAAATACTGTTCGTTATTTAATTTGGAAAAAATCGATTGAAGCGTTCCAAGTTTTCTAGAAATTTGAATTGTTAAAAAAATCGATATAGGCATTTGTAAAAAGGTTCATGTAATTTTTGGGTCTATTGAGCAAAAACTTCGTAGGTTGATTGGGTACCATTGAAGAATATTTCGTATAAAATTTGAAAGAAGTCGATCGCGACGTTTTAGATCTATGAGAGACTTGAGCTCGTATAATTTACTATCTTAGAGTATAGAGACTGGTGGTCGTACTAAAAAACTCTTTTAAAATTGTACTTAAATAACTTTTTTTTAATTATGCGTTGTCAAGACGCTGCCGCGTTTATTGATTCGTATTCGAAACAATACTTCTATTGCAGGTACCATTAAAGGATGTTCGTTATTGAATTTGGAGAAATTCGATCGAGACGTTTTGATCTTAAGGAATTTTGAACGTGTCCAGAAAATGATATAGATGTTCGTTAAGATTCTAGATCGTGCAGTTATCGTATATACCATATATATTAGGGCGATTTTTTTTTCGACTATTTTTTTTTCAGCCCCCACCCGAAATTTTGTTGGATATGTCGAAAAAGAAATTCCCTGAAAGTTACAGCCCTTAATATTAATTCTAAGTACTTTCCCAAAGCGTGAGAAGATTTTCCATCTAATATACACGTAAATCGATTTTTTTTTTTTCAAATTTCTACAACTCAGCCGCATTTTATGCTATCATATTGTTCTTGGTTTCGATTTACTCGGAATAAAACAATCTAAAAAAGTGCCTTTTGCGGTGAAAGTGTAAATTCTACTGATGAGTTGGTACGGGTCACTGAAGTTGATTTTTACCCAAAATTCTCGTTTTTTTGCTGTTATCTCCGAAACAATTAACTTTACGAAAAAAATGGAAATGAAAAATTTGTTGGAAATTTAATATCCTATAAAAAAGGTCCTATCGACCCAATTGCTTAGATTAATATTTCTTGAGATATTGAACTTTAACTTATTAGTAGTATAAAATTTATAAAATATGAACTATTTAATAATAAAAAAAATAAAAAATAAAAAAAGTTCAATATCTCAAAAAATATTAATCTAAGCAATTCGTTCGATAGGACCTTTTTTGTAGGAAATTAAATGTCCAACAAATTTTTCATTTATTTATTTTTCGTAAAGTTAATTTTTTCGGAAATAACAGCAAAAAACGAGAATTTCGGGTAAAAATCAACTTCAGTGACCCGTACCCACCAGTACAATTTACACTTTCGCCGCAGAAGGCACTTTTTTAGATTGTTTTATTCCGAGTAAATCGAAACCACGAACAATATGATAGCATGAAATGCCGCTGAGTTATAGAAAATTGAAAAAAAAAAATTCGATTTACGTGTATCTTCAGATGGAAAATCTTCTCACGCTGTGGGAAAGTACTTACAATTAATATTAAGTGCTGTAACTTTCAGGGAATTTCTTTTTCGACATATCCAATCAAATTTGGGGTGGGGACTGAAAAAAAAAATTGTCGAAAAAAAAATCGCCCTAATATATATATGGAATGTCATTGAATGATAATTGGCGTCGAATTTCGTCAGAATCGATGAAACGGTTGCAATTTTATGAAAATTCTAATTATTCGAAAAATTTGGGATTTATACTACACGTATGGAAAAAGCTTTACGTTGAAACTCGCAAGTTGCTTCCTCAAAATTGCGCGCAATTCCGAAAGCTTCATCTGCGAGGAAGTCAAAATTCAGAAATATCTAGTTCCTAATAGAGGAGGCATTAGGCATTTTGCGAAATTTCGAGGAAGCAACTTGGAAGTTTCAAGTTGGATCTATTTTCATATTTCCTCACGTAAGAAAATATTTATGAAATATAGAAAATTTATTAAACCGACACAATTTCGAACTTTGTCGAATATTTATTTTGCACAAATTTTCGTTTAACTTTATTCGAAATAAATCTGTTACTTTCGAGGTGACATCAAAGTCGTTTGGAAAAAAAAACCCTAAACCGTATGCTTCATGCTAAAAATCGACTAAAAATATATATTCATTTGCCCTATTTCAATTACGAAACTATCACGTTGTATCGAGTAACCCAACCACGTTTTAGTGTTTTCCCCGTTTTAATGAATCTTTTGTTACGCCTAATGTCCATTCGGTTTCGCTCTAATCCCGAAAATCGATTTAATCTATGTATTACCGTTATTATCGGCACGTGAATTAATGAAAAAGCTTTCTCTGTCGAGAAGGGAGACAAGAGGAGACGCAATTTACGATATAATGGCGATGAATTACCGATCGCGGTTCGAGCTACCGTTGTTCCACTGTTATAATATAAATATATGTATACAGTACAAAACAATTGTATGAGAATGGGAGTCTAAGCGAAAGCGCGATTTTCGGTTACGTAGATGATTTATCCAGAGCCCGGGAGGGGTGTATCGCATTATCGAATCCTATTGCACGCTTTCGGGGGAATGAGGGCGTTTGAGTCAGTCTGGGTTAGTTAAAGTTGTTGGACTCCGGTATTTCTGTATGTGTGTACGAGTGAGAGAGCATGTTTCGACGATAAGACTGCCTAGGTACGAGGTCTGTTCAAAAAGTATCGCGAATTTTGAATTTCCGCAGGCTACGTATATTCGACTTTCGATTTTTTTGTGGCGTTATGTTGGTACTCATGTCCCTCACTTATGCTGAAAAAATTGGCGATTCTGAATGTTTAGTTAATTGTTGACAGCTGTTTTGGTTAGACGTGTTTTGGCTTGTCTTCGATTTTTGTCTATTCCAAAAAAGCAGCTTCCATTGCGACGATTGAGCCTTGCTTTCCACGTTCATAACCATAAACCCATGATTCGTCACCAGTTATGACCCTCTGGAGCAAATTTGGGTCGTCGCGGACTGAGTCCGACAGCTCCTTAGCAATGTTAACGCGACTCTGTTTTTGTTCGAAATTGAGTAATTTTGGTACGAATTTCGCGGCGACCTGTCTCATGCCCAAATCATTGGTAAAAATCGAATAGCACGAGCCAATCGATATGTTTAGTTCCTCGGCAACTTCTCTAACGGTGATTCGACGATTGGCCAATATTATTTTTTTCATTTCATCAATGTTTTCGTCTGTTGTTGATGTGCTCGAGCGTCCGGAACGCATTTCGTTGTTCGCATCTTCTCGGCCCTCTGAGAACATTTTGTACCACCGATAAACGTTGCTTTGGTCCAAGGTAGCTTCACCATATGCCACAGTCAACATTCGGAATGCGTCCGCGCACTTAATTTTGTTTTTCACACAAAATTTGATACAGATTCTTTGATCCATTTTTTAGAATAGGCAAAAATCGAAGACAAGCCAAAAACGTCTAACCAAAACAGATGTCAACAATTAACTAAACATTCAAAATGGCCGATTTTTTCAGCATAAGTGAGGGACATGAGTACCAACCTAACGCCGCAAAAAAATCGAAAATTGAATATACGTAACCCGCGGAAATTAAAAATTCGCGATACTTTTTTAACAGACCTCGTATATTTCACCTGACACTCACTAACGAGAGTGCCAAAGTATACTTATGCATCTCGATTATGTAAAACGTTTGTTACGCTCCACTCGCTGTATCCACGAATCGAATCCAATTATCTCCCGGTTTTTTGCAGATACTCGCGCTTTATTCTCTATTTACTTCATCGGTTAACAATTTAGAAAAGAAAAGAACGCTTTGTTTCATTCACCTAACGCTTGTGTCAATTGGAAAAAATTCATTTCAATTAGACAATGTATATGAATGTTATTTTGTTTGTCAACTAACATTTATGATGTACAATGTAATTTGTTAAAAGAATGGTGAATTATCATCTTGATATTGTGATTTACGTCCTATGTGCTCTATTGGTAATTTGTACAACAACATTTTCAAAAATCCATTCACATTCCATTGATTTTACGTCCTTGCAGAGGACGATTTGTTTTCGTGAAAACTCGATTTTCAATGGGCCAAATTATCCGAAAATCACATTTAAATATACGAATGTGTGTGTGTGTGGCACCAAAAATTTAACTTGTTGTAGCTCGAGAACGACTAGACCGATTTCTCGCGAATTTTGCAGGGATTTGGAACATCGAACCTCCATTGTTTGCTTCAAATTTCATTGGAATTACTCGAAGGTTAGAGATTATGATACGCCATTTTGAAATTTTCGAACACTGTGAGTGATCGCTCTAACTTTCGTAACTCTTCAGCTATCGAGTCAAGACTTAGTTTAGTATTGAACTTGGCAAGAACGGTTTGACGAGCACAGATTTTAAAGAATATTAATTTTTCAAAAAAAGTTTGAGATTGATGTGATTTCCAAAAGTGTTGAGATTTTGGTTCATTTTTATTTTCTCGAATGGAGTATCGCTGAACGATGATTGGTATTAAACTTAGCGTAAATCAATGGAATAGTTGAGATTTGATTAAATTTGAAAATTCTTTTGTTATACGAAACTTTGAATTTGTTTAAGTTTCTTAAGGTAGTAGTCTGGTAACTTAAGCCGATTTTCGTGTCTTTTTTGCAGGGCGTTTTTTTGTAGGAAAATAAAAGTCATTCGTTATGGATATTTAGGATGTTTTTATTTACATATTAAAGATACAAAAAAAAAAATTTGTCGGAAAAAATTTAATAGTTTATTATTATTATTATTATTGATCGAAGTTGGCACCTCGAAAAAAAGTGCGTGAGTGACCCCGGTGATTTTGGCTCTTGATGTTATCTGAAATAAAAAATTCTTGATAATTCTTAATCTATAGACATGTCATTCTGGTCGGAACTACTGAAGTTAAATTTCATGGATAAATAACAAAATGGCGGACTTTGGAAAAAAGTTTTTTTTTCCAAAGTCCGCCATTTTATTATTTATCCATGAAATTTAACTTCAGTAGTTCCGACCAGAATGACATGTCTATAGATTAAGAATTATCAAGAATTTTTTATTTGAAAACATCCTAAATATCCAAAACGATTCATTTTTATTTTGCTAGAAAAAACGCCCTCCAAAAAAGACATGAAAATCGGCTTAAGTTACCAGGCTACTACCTTAAATTTTGGACTATAGATGATGTGTTTACCATGAAAATAGGTTAGGGGATAATTAGGTTGAATACTGAGTTTGAAACGAATTGATGAAGTGCTTTAAGATTTTAAAAAATTGGAATGTTTGGACTTTTGTGTACCTTGCAAAATCAGTGAATTGCTAAAACTTAAATTTTGAGCAATGATAATTAAGAGCCGTAGAGTAAGACCGATAGTAGTGGACGTGCGGCCAGTGGGCGGATTCGGCGAACTCCGATATCAAGTATTGGGATGGGTGACCGCTTACCCGTGCTGTGGCTTGCACGCCGATTACTGGACGGGAGGCCGTTTGCCTGACTAGTTAATGGTAATACTACTGAAACTTCGTAACATTGAAAAACCGTCGGTTTCGGTAGGGGTTTTCGGCAGTTTCCCCATGCCCGCGACAAATGCGATACAGGGTAGCTAAAAAGCAGTTGCGGATCATACGAAAGTTAGGTTAGCTCAGCATCGTGCGGGTGATAGGAGGGAATAATTGAGAAGGGTTATACGTAAAAACCCGCAAGAGTATAAGTTGGAGCACGAAAGAATAAAAAACAAATTTAAAAAAATAAGAATCATAAAACTTGTTAACCTGTGGTTCCTTGGAATTATTTGGATCGAATTCATTAAGAAAAACGATGCGAATTAAAAATCGGCACATTATTGCTCCCTCATTGCTTTATTCCACTCACCAAGCTTCCTCTATGAAAAAGCCAAAATAGAAAAATTAATTTGCTGATGAGAGTGAATTTGTGAGCGAGATAAAATAACGAGGAAGCAAATGTGCAAGTTTCTTACTTTCAATAAATAATCATTTAGGCCCGATTGAGCCTTATCAAATTGTTATGAGATTCTATTTTGTATTGTCGTTGAATTTTTACAGAAAATTACATTTTCCATATTACGTAATATTACGTAATTGGAATAATAATAATCGATATTGACGGAAACTTACTCAAATCACTGTCGACGTCGTGTATGACTATTTTTATTCCTTCGCCATCGGCGAGACTACCCTGTCGTGGCAATTCCCGATCATCCTGTACGGCTACACGTGCCACAGCTGGTTGCGTACTCTTCACTGATCCCGGCGCCGATGCCAATCCCCTTATGGCATTGATGTCGGGTCTGAAAAACAAAAAAATCGCGAAAAAATAAAACTTTGTCGCGGAACATATCGAATCCTGACAACGGATGGTAAACAAATTTTGTTTTATAAAATAAATGTAATAAAATAAAGATAAATATGATTATATACGTGTATACGCGTTGTTTTTCCGGCTTCCGGGATACGGATGGAAATGAGATTGAAGAAATTTCCCGAGAGAATCGTGTCATGAATTTGCCTTCGATAACCAGTCGAGAAGAAAGGGCGGGAGGGGGTTGGGGGTGGGAAGCGGAAAATCCGATAGATGTGGAAACGATAGAGGGAAATTATTTCCACTGCCAATAACGAGTTTCGTTCTATGGCATAATAAATATTTGTCGTAGTATATACATCGTCTTTCGTATCACCGGCCATTAAACCCCTCGACTACTTTTGGGTACTCTGATTTGCGAATTAGGGTGACCCAGAATCAGAGGATATCGGGATATCTATATATAAGTATACCTACATATCTGAGGTATTCCACGTCAAATATTCCACAATTTATAACCCTAAAGTTATTACAATCCTAAAGAGTAGTTTTTTTTAGATTCTATCGCTAACCGGCGTTTGGTTCTACTTTTCCCAAGTATTTTTCGGACGAGAAAGAATCGAAAAAAAAATATAGAAACAAACATCGGTCTATTCTGGGATGTGGCTCAAAATTTATTATATCAGACAGAGCATTTTTCAAAATTTTTCCATCTCAAAAATAGTGACTAATCTTTCGTTTTGTGTGAAATAATTTTTTTTTAATGATTATTCGATAACGGTTAGCGAATACAAGGTCTGTTCAAAGAGTATCGCGAATTTTGAATTTCCGCGGGCTACGTATATTCGATTTTCGATTTTTTTGTGGCGTTAGGTTGGTACCCGTGTCCCTCACTTATGCTGAAAAAATCGGCCATTTTGAATGTTTAGTTAATTGTTGACAGCTGTTTTGGTTAGACGTGTTTTGGCTTGT
This sequence comes from Oxytorus armatus, assembly GCA_958009045.1. NCBI lineage: Eukaryota > Metazoa > Arthropoda > Insecta > Hymenoptera > Ichneumonidae > Oxytorus > Oxytorus armatus. The sequence continues at coordinate 13,885,680 of OY253748.1, forward strand.
CTTCGATTTTTGCCTATTCCAAAAAATGGATCAAAGAATCTGTATCAAATTTTGTGTGAAAAACAAAATAAAGTGCGCGGACGCATTCCGAATGTTGACTGTGGCATATGGTGAAGCTACCTTGGACCAAAGCAACGTTTATCGGTGGTGCAAAATGTTCTCAGAGGGCCGAGAAGATGCGAACAACGAAATGCGTTCCGAACGCCCGAGCACATCAACAACAGACGAAAACATTGATGAAGTGAAGAAAATAATATTGGCCAATCGTTGAATCACCGTTAGAGGAGTTGCTGAGGAACTAAACATATCGATTGGCCCGTGCTATTCGATTTTTACCAATGATTTGGGCATGAGACGGGTCGCCGCGAAATTCGTGCCAAAATTGCTCAATTTCGAACAAAACAGTGTCGCGTCAACATTGCTAAGGAGCTGTTGGACTCGGTCCGCGACGACCCAAATTTGCTCCAGAGGGTCATAACTGGTGACGAATCATGGGTTTATGGTTATAACGTGGAAACCAAAGCTCAATCATCGCAATGGACGCTGCTTTTTTGGAATAGGCAAAAATCGAAGCCAAGCCAAAACACGTCTAACCAAAGCAGCTGTCAACAATTAACTAAACATTCAAAATGGCCGATTTTTTCTGCATAAGTGAGGGACATGAGTACCAACCTAACGCCACAAAAAAGTCGAAAATCGAATATACGTAGCCCGCGGGAATTCAAAATTCGTGATACTTTTTGAACAGACCTCGTAAAACTGAAAAAAAAACTGCAGGACTTTCGGGGTTGTAACAACATGAAAAATTGTGGAACAAACCCGAGGCGGTTAGGGTTTGTGACCCTAACCATCTCGGATATGTTACACAATTTTTTCATATTGATCATTGTTGTTTGTTTCTATATATTTTTTTCGATTTTTCTTTTCGTCCGAAAAGTAATTGAGAAAAGTAGAACCAAACGACGGTCAGCGACAGAATCTAAAAAAAAAAATTGCATACTCTTAAGGGTTGTAAGAACAATATGAAAAATGGCTGATCAAACACCGGCGAGTGAGGGTCACCGTGAGGTCGATTTAACGTCGAATGCCCCGTATATATATATTGGGAGGATGATAAGATAAAGGCTCAAATATTATGGAAGGGAGAAACGAACAATTACGATAGATTAGTCGAGTAGATTAAGGGGGTTCGCGTGAAACATCGAGAATATCACGAAGGTAAAGATCTCATCGCGAATTGGATAGATAAATGTTGAGTGTGTGGAACTTTATTCGCCATTCTCCAGAAGAAGAGAAGAATAAGAAGATTTAGATAAGCGGAAAACGAGGGTGGATTAAACTCTAGGAAAGTGGAAAATTATTTAATATCCCTTTGAGGAAATGATCATTTCGAATAACAGTTAAAATGTTTGTATAGTAATTTTTTAAACATGGAATTAAACAATGAACAAAAGGCCAAATTGAAGCACATTGATTGCTAATAATTTTAGTACGTTCGCAAATTTTCCTTTACGAATAAGGACGTTTTTCGATTTCCACTTGTTCGTATATCGAGAAAGCTGCGTGTGGCCCCAAAAATGATGAAGGAACCACAATGTTGAAGTTTCAATTGGCAAATCTTTTTCTCCTCTTTTTTAATCGCGTTTTTGCAACTTTTAACCGGAACTAGGATTGAAAATTGGATAAAAAATCGTTTCACGAAAACGTTTCCCGTTTAAGGAGGCCAAAACAAAAATTTTAAGTTATTCTTAACGATTACACTAGTATTATAATTAATGAAACCTTCGTTAGCAATGAAATGAATAATGGAAAGTTTCCATTCGCGATAAGATAGATGAGATCTTTATTTGCTCGTAGCTTCCACAAGAAATATCATTATTACGTGTCCCGAAGGTATGACATCGTCAAAGCTGCGCGTTTGTATTGCACTGACAAGTGCGGAGAATGGTACATGAGAGATGGAGTACTTGTTAGAGTTAACTGGAAGAACACGATAGCTAGACAGAGTTCTCTTCCCATATATACATATATATACACATATATATATATATATATATATATATATATATATACATATCTTACAGAAAGATGTGCTATCGCTAAGGGGTCTACAATGCTCGTCAAGATACGGTCCAGAAACTTCTGCTCCGTCGCCGTCTCTACTGCGGGATAAAGTTGGAAGATAATTGTGCAGGAAGGTTCACGGAGCGATGAGAAACGAACACAACACGGACTTACGCTTTTATTCGTACTACCAAAGATAAGAATAGTACATTTATCAAAGTATATTTGCACATGTTTCTGAAAACGCTAGAGCGATAATAATAATTGTCGGGGATAAATGATAAGATTGACAGTTTCATCGTATTCTACAGTCAAATTCTTAAGGTAGTAGTCTGGTAACTTAAGCCGATTTTCATCTTTTTTTTTGGAGGGCGTTTTTTTGTAGGAAAATAAAAATGAATCGTTTTGGATATTTAGGATGTTTTTATTTACATATTAAAGATACAAAAAAAAATTGTTTTGAAAAAATTTAATAGTTCATTATTATTGTTATTATCGATCGAAGTTGGCACCTCGAGAAAAAAGCGCGTGGGTGGCCCCGGTGATTTTGGCTCTTGATGTTATCTGAAACCAAAAATTCTTGATAATTCTTAATCTATAGACATGTCATTCTGGTCGGAACTACTGAAGTTAAATTTCATGGATAAATAACAAAATGGCGGACTTTGGAAAAAAAACGTTTTTTTTTCCAAAGTCCGCCATTTTGTTATTTATCCATCAAATTTAACTTCAGTAGTTCCGACCAGAATGACATGTCTGTAGATTAAGAATTATCAAGAATTTTTTATTTAAATTAAGTTAAATTTCGTGGATTAATAACAAAATGGCGGACTTTGGAAAAAAAACGTTTTTTTTCTAAAGTCCGCCATTTGGTTATTTATCCATGAAATTTAACTTCAGTAGTTCCGACCAGAATGACATGTCTATAGATTAAGAATTATCAAGAATTTTTGATTTCAGATAATGTCAAGAGCCAAAATCACCGGGGCCACCCACGCGCTTTTTTTCGAGGTGCCAACTTCGATCAATAATAATAATAATAATAAACTATTAAATTTTTTCCAAAAATTTTTTTTTTGTATCTTTAATATGTAAATAAAAACATCCTAAATATCCAAAACGATTCATTTTTATTTTCCTGTAAAAAAACGCCCTCCAAAAAAGACATGAAAATCGGCTTAAGTTACCAGACTACCACCTTAATTACAGAATGAATCGATTCTCAAAATGCACGTCATGTGCTCGATCGTCTACATTCTCAAGTCTGTCTGTACACCGTCAGTCTCTTAATGACATTGTTTTATACCTATCAATGCTATCGTAAAAAAAAAACAATAAGAATAGTTTTTTTTAAATGTTGACATTAAACTAAAAGATTTTCATTAATTAGAATTTATGAGGAGAAACTCGAACTTTGAGAACAACTTTCGGAGGGAAATCTGCATATATTATATATATTGTATATACAGAATCCTGTGAGTCACAAGTTTCTGGAACTAACTTTGAAATTAGGGCTGAAACTATTCGTTGACTCGTTATTCTCGTTTTCGTTGTCGTCGTCGTCGTTGGTGGCGATTCTGGAAATGAGTTCAACGAGAACGAACATTCCAGGTTCGCTAAAGACACAAAAAGAGTGGGAGAGAGTCCATGAAATGGCGGAGCGACGGGGCGAGATAAAGACGAAGTGAAAAATGCTGCGAGAGGGTCTTCGCGAGTCGTGGCGATATCCAGTGTCCTAAGCCCTCAACATAATCAGCTGGTATAAAAGTTTTTCACGTTCTTTGGATATATAAAGTAAACCCCTTGCTCACCCTCCCTCTTTCTCGCCCTCTCGTATTCTCCCATTCTCTCTCTACCCGATTCCGATGTTTCTCTGCGATAGAAAGAGTGGAAAGGGGAGTACCAGCTGCGCGCGATACGACACTCTGGGGTCTTAAAACCTTGTCTCTGTCCGACATAATAGCCCCTAGTAGCGGAAACACGAGGAAAATCACGAGTAATAGAGCCGCAAAATCCTCGAACAGCGAGAAACAAAAGTTCGACTGTGGGGAGAGCTAACGGCGTTTGTTAGTAAAGAATTATCGTAGAATCGTGAATGATGAACCAGAGGGTAATGTTAGAGGAAGAAAAGTAGGAAACGATGATGCTTCGGTATAGGAAAAACTTTTGGAAATTGAAATTTCAATTTCTCAAGTTTTTCTTGTTCTGAATAGCTGGGTAGCATATCTCTCTCTCTCTCTCTCTCTCTCTCTCTCTCTAATTGTTGTCAGCAAAAATTGTAAAAAAATCTCCGAAAACCGATACAAAGAGAAGAAACTGTCGGTACATTTTCTGTTAAACAAAAATGTTAGTAGTGAAACAGAGTGTCGCGTAATTCTCGTTTTCTCTCCTATTACACGCTTGAAATATTTATGTTAAAATTAACAGTGGGCGCGCGGTCGTTTCGCGGCGATCACCCAATTTAAGCAGCTTTAGCCGCAGTCACTATTTAGATGGGTGACTGCTTAGCCGTGCACTGACTGGCGTGCCAATTGTTCAGCGGAAGGAAGTTTTATTGAGTTCTGTGATTCAGTAAATACAACCGAATCTCAGTCAAAAGAAAGCCGTCTGTATCGACACAGGTTTTCCGTAGTTTCCCTGTGCCCATGGCAAACGCGATAGGGTGTAGCTAAGACGTCTGCGGGTGCAATGAAACTTAGGTTAGTTTAGCGAAGTGTGGATAAGGAGAGATAGGGGGAAGAAATGGAAAAAATGAAATTGGAAAGGGTCATACGTAAAAACCTTAAAGGATATACGTTGGAACAAAGGAAAATACATCTAGTGTTGAGCATATTCGAACATTTTCCTGGAGTTATACTCAGGCTTATAGCAAAGTCTACATAGATATACGAGGTCTGTTCAAAAAGTATCGCGAATTTTGAATTTTCGCGGGCTACGTATATTCGATTTTCGATTTTTTTGTGGCGTTAGGTTGGTACTCATGTCCCTCACTTATGCTGAAAAAATCGGCCATCTCGAATGTTTAGTTAATAGTTGACAGCTGTTTTGGTTAGACGTGTTTTGGCTTGTCTTCGATTTTTTCCTATTCCAAAAAAGCAGATTCCATTGCGATGATTGAGCTTTGGTTTCCACATCATAACCATAAACCCATGATTCGTCACCAGTTATGACCCTCTGGAGCAAATTTGGGTCGTCGCGGACCGAGTCCAACAGCTCCTTAGCAATGTTAACGCGACACTGTTTTTTCTCGAAATTGAGCAATTTTGGCAGGAATTTCGCGGCAACCCGTCTCATGCCCAAATCATTGGTAAACATCGAATAGCACGAGCCAATCGATATGTTTAGTTCCTCAGCAACTTCTCTAACGGTGATTCGACGATTGGCCAATATTATTTTCTTCGCTTCATCAATGTTTTCGTCTGTTGTTGATGTGCTCGGGCGTCCGGAACGCATTTCGTTGTTCGCATCTTCTCGGCCCTCTGAGAACATTTTGTACCACCGATAAACGTTGCTTTGGTCCAAGGTAGCACCATATGCCACAGTCAACATTCGGAATGCATCCACGCACTTAATTTTGTTTTTCACACAAAATTTCATACAGATTCTTTGATCCATTTTTTGGAATAGGCAAAAATCGAAGACAAGCCAAAACACGTCTAACCAAAACAGCTGTCAACGATTAACTAAACATTCAAAATGGCCAATATTTTCAGCATAAGTGAGAGACACGAGTACCAACCTAACGCCACAAAAAAATCGAAAATCGAATATACGTAGCCCGCGGAAATTCAAAATTCGCGATACTTTTTTAACAGACCTTGTACAAGCTACCAAACAAAAGGGCGCAACGATATCGCTTTGCATATGGGTAAACCCTTTTATTTTATAGTATCGTTGATGTACACATTATGGAGAGCAGACTTTATGTATTTTTATTATGAATATGTATGTAAACTATATGGTATATGTATAAATATGTATGTCGTAGGATACACTGTCGGAAACCAGCTTTTGAGTGACATTAAAACAAAGAACGACCATCTTTTTCCCGAACGATTGACCTATTAATTCCGGCCAAATCGAGAAAGAGAAAAAAAGAGGGATATTACAACACCACACGAAAGATTGAGAAATACAACTGACAAATCTGTGGTAGTGATCGAAAGGAATTATAAATATATACATATTGTATATGTGTGTGTGTGTGTGCAAAAATTATGATCGAATGAGGATCGTGGGAGAAAGATGAAAGAAACATGTAGTCAGGGGGGGGGGGGGGGGGGGTATGTCTACCACTAGAGCAATGGGTTAAAAGGTTATGCATATATGCAACAAAACGGAAGAGAAAGACAGAGAGAGAGAGAAGGATGAAAGACTGTGTTGTCATAACCCCTAGGCACACAGAAGATTGTGTTGCGTGTGGGCGAAATCGACGATGTAAATGGAAATTTGTAGGGTCGAATCTTCCTCTATCTCTCTCCCCCCTAATCCCCTCGTCGGGTGGGTATCCCAGAGAGACGTCACTCTCTTTGTATACCGAGATATCATACATCGTGATGTAACGGTACGAAATTTAAATGACAAAGCTTCCTTTTGCGCAAGCAGAGTAGATTTTAAGTTATTGATTTTGCTGGATAACGAGAAATTCGAAAGAGTAAGATAGGACGTTGTCACCTCGGCTGCTTTATCACCAAACTTCCTCGGAGATGTTTTGCGGAATTAAATACGATTACCAGTCGTAATCCAACTACGGAATGTGAAATTTTTAAATAATTCACATGAAACTTTATACGTTCGTCCTAAAAATTAAAATAATAACGTCCGCGTAAATTGAACGTCCCATTGCCAAAGAATTTATTTAACGTTCTAAACGATAATTTACGACGTGAAGCGGATAATGCGTTTAAAAATTCAATCTAACCGTACCAGTGATCAGCAACTATATTCTGCAAGAGAAAAATAAGCGAAAAAAAAACACGGAAAAAGTAACAAAAATATGGCTTGCAAGTCTGAGCGAACAATTTTCATTTAATAATCTGGACAACTTTAGAACTAGATATGCGAGCTATATACAGGAAACAGCAAGTTAGAAACGTTAAAACTGCACTTCATACGAGGGGGGGGACCCAAAAAAAATGAGAATTGCGCTGCGGCGGGGAGGGAGAGTAGGGGAACCCATTGCTCGACCAGGTGACCGTTGGGGACACGTCGCCTGAGTTAGTGCAACAACTTTTTCCATTTCGGCGAAAACGTGATGGCCGATTGTCGAGAGCAATGCGCGGCTGTGAAATTTTGTTTCGTGTTGGGGAAATCGGCCGCGGAAACTACCGTAATGCTTAAGACTGCTTATGGAGATGCTGCCTTAAGTAAAACCAGAGTCTACGAGTGGTTTTCACGTTTTTAAAATGGAGAAATGTCAATTGAAGACCAACCCCGTTCAGGACGCCCCTCAACGTCAACAAGTGACGAAAACGTCGACAAAATCAATGCTCTCATTCATGAACACCGTCGCCGAACCATTGATCAACTCTGTGAGATGTCTGGGATATCATGGAGTTCAATTCAGAGGATTTTATCCAAAGATTTGCACATGAGCAGAGTTGCAACCAAATTTGTCCCTCGCCTTCTCACAGACGAGCAAAGGGAACGTCGACTCCAGGCATGTTTTGAACTTCAAAATCAGCTCGAAGAGGACCCTGAACTTTTTTCCAAGGTGATTACTGATGATGAATCGTGGTGCTATGGATACGACCCCGAAACAAAGCAGCAATCAAGCTAGTGGAAGACACCTCGTTCTCCTCGTCCGAAAAAAGCTCGCCAAGTGAAGTCAAACATCAAGACAATGCTCATTTGTTTCTTCGATTGCAGAGGTGTTGTGCACGCGGAGTTCGTTCCCCCGGGTCAAACTGTCATTCAGAAGTTCTACTTGGAGGTTTTGAAAAGATTGAGGGAGAATATCCGGAAGAAAAGGACAGATCTTTAGCGCACAAGTGACTAGTTCCTCCATCATGAGAACGCGCCGGCCCACGCCGCTCTCTCCGTAAAGCAGTTTTTGACCAAAAACTGCATGACACGAATTGTCCACCCCCCCTACTCACCGGATCTAGCCACCCGTGATTTTTTCTTGTTCCCCAGACTCAAAAGGGACATGAGAGGAAAGCGTTTTGCCACTGTGGAGGAGGTAAAACAAAAATCGCTGGAAGGCCTAAAGAACATCCCGATAAGTGAATTTAAAATATGTTTTGAACATTGGATGGATCGTTTGCAGAGGTGCGTTGTGGTCAAAGGAGAATACTTTGAAGGTGATCAAAATTTGGTGTAAAAATATTAAAAAATAAAGAAATTATGACGAAATTCCCGTTTTTTTGGGGCCCCCCCTCGTATAAATTCTTATCCGGCGATTCTAAAATCATTGAGTGTGAATTTGAGGCACATGAACCTAATACGCAAATAAAGAGCATGTGAAAAGTCTGCTTTACCGATTCTGTTATACCAACAGAATGCCATTCCTAAACTACCAAACCGAATGATTTGAAATTTGATGACGTAATTCTGAACACCTCTATCTCTATCGTGATAAAATGTTAAAATTAAAAATAGAAATGTACATTTTTCAGCTAAACACGAAGAGGTCTTAAACGGAAATGGATATAATTATTATTGAATAGCGTAATTCCGAAAAATTCGCCCCTCACGTTATCGACGGATAAAAACCTTAACTAACGAGCATTTATTTGTTGCTGTATGTGCAAAATTACCGAAATGGCATTTGACTGAAAAATAAACAGCAATCGTGGAAGTGTTTTGGTTTAGTTCGATTATATTCCACTGGCGCTACTCGCAGACTAAAACGCGAGATTTTCCTTACTGAATTTCCAATTCACAGACAAGTTTCGAGAGGCTTTGAGGTCCTACCTGGCATATTTGAAGTTACAATACCAAAATATAAAGTATATTACTTCTGGCACGGTTAACTTGCATTTTTGGCACGTGTACCTCGAATGTTACGCAGATTTCAAAGGTCCCCACTATACCGACGCTGTTGGAGTTTTTCGTCGTCTTTCACGTGATTGTAAGGGGAGGACTGAAGACCCTTTCTCTCGTTCTCGCACCGATCCCTATACCGCTATCCCCGTTGCACTCATGCGACCATTGCGCATGTGTAGCCTCCTCTTAAGGCTATATGCTAACTAGGTCATATTTCACTTTTCGAGCTGAAATTCCCAGATGTTGTAAAGGAAAAAGTATTTGGCTTTTTTTTCAATTATAAACGAATTTTTACCCTGGTGAATGTGTATATACACGATCTCAAAGTGGGGTCATTTGACACGTATACTTCCAGCGTACTTTTTGAATTAAGGGAGGAAATAGGGTTAGACGGTCCAAAAAATCGATTTTTTTATATTTCATAAATTGTTAGTAAAACTATTAAAAATATGTTCCCAAAATTTGAAATGAAAATTCCGACTCGTTGTATTGTTATAAGCCATTAAAGTGAGTAGCTCTCGTTCAGGCTCCGAGCACGCCACGTGTATAACCGCGTTTTTCGGAAAACGACTTTTTTTTAACTTGCGTACACGCTAGTTTGAAAAGTTTTCAACCAATCGTTTTTAAAACTGGCAGTTACTTTCTTTATAGTATTGCGCTCTATATGAACCTAAAGTCGGAATATTATCATTATTTAAAATAATTTTGTTATGCAAATAAAGTTGTAAAAAATGGGAAAAAATCATGCTTTTTCGTTTTGATCCCTGTAAAAAATTCAATTTTCTATTTTTTTGATAACATTTAGGTTCATATAGAAGAGAGACATAAAATAAAAGTAAATTCCAACCTTGTTTGATTTCAGATGAAAATTGCGGCTTCCAGAATGTACGCAAAATGCTGAGTCTGATTGTGACCTGCAATATGGGGTCGCTAATATCTTCGGTGTTTTTCAAGGAAATTCTTCAAAAATTTTATAGTATATACTTAAATATATGTATAAAATATTCTCAAAGTTTCAATAAATTATATTCATTTTTTATACTATAAAAAAATTCATGAAAATCATTTAGAAAACGCTGTCTTAACCCTATTTCCCCCCTTAAAAACCTTCTCTATAGTAGCACTGTAGTACGTACGACACGTGAAAAATATTTTGAGAATTATTACAAGTTAAATTTAGATTTCCGGGAATACACCAGGCACGATATTGCCACGTTCATGCATTTTATGTTTATGTATGACTTTTTCTTACAAAAAACTACTTCAACATTGAGCGTTACTATTTCCAATCATCCTAAATATGTTCTTTTATTCTTAGTACGGTTAATACGTTGCATTCTATATATTACTACTTTTATTCTGACAAGAAAATATTTTTGCTTTTAACAGTTCACGTCAGGAAATGTGTAAGTCGTATCGCAATTAAAATTACAGTCCGACTCTCTCTTTCCCTCTCTCTCTCTCTCTCTCTGCCTCTCAATATAAAATATATATATATTTATATAATCTAGAGATATTTATAGAGATTTTCTTTCTGCGGATAATTGCGAAAGGTCAAAAGGGAATTCTCGTTAATAGAGAGTAAAGGATGATATGAAATGTTCTGCCAATGAGAGATGGTTTATTACTCTGCACTGAAAGCCAGAATCCTCTGAAGCATGAATCAAACTTTTCAATCTTCATCATATATATGGGGTATTCCATGCCAATTTTCATAACCGTGGGACTGACCCAATTTTAATTTTCTCGATTTTTTTTTAATATTATTTTTACTACTAAAAGAACAACCTCCGATACTGTCCCAATTTTTTTTCTCCATTCGTTTTCATTTCATTAATTATTGATCGGTCATCCGGGTTAAAACTTCAAAGTAATCTAACGGCATGAAAAAAAATGATAACGAGAGGAACAATCTTATCAATTTGTTCATCTTGTAATCTAGTGTAACGTTAAAAAGTTCAACAAATGTTTAAGAGACGTATCGATCATTGTAATTGAGTTTCAGGCATAAAAAATCGATTTTCAACAAGAGCGACTGCTGCAATCTTGTTGAAAAAAATTAAGCAATATTGTGCGTCACAAAACCGACATTTTGAGCTTTAAGCGATGATGGAGAAATGTATCCTATATTTTTTTCTACATGATTGAGATTTTTATTGCATAATTATTAACAATTTCTTCCAGCAAACTAAAAATATCAGCCTAAACAAGTTCCGAATTAGTTTTGCACAAGTTCCTATGCCATAGCCGTCCCAAATGCTAATTTTTTATTAATAATTGCAAAGTTGCTTAATTTTTTTGTTAAATCGATATTTTCAATTTATTTTACACTATAAATTGAAAATAGTAATTTTTAAGGTAGAACAAAAATTGAAAACTGCCTTGAGCCAAAATTTTGACGTTATTTGGTACTTTTATGGAACGAGACTTTTGCGAGACTAATTCAGGGCGTATTTGGAACGATATTTTTTTGCTCAGATGGAAGAAATTACGAATAATTTAAGAAATGAAAATATCAATCAAACAGAAAAAAAATGAAGGATTAATTTTTTAATCATTGCTCATAAGGCTTACAATGTCGAGCTTGGGATGTCAAGATTTTAGTGAACTTTTGTCAATAAGATGGTAGAGAGTGCTCTTGTCGAAAATCGATTTCTTATGTCATACATTAGATTAAAACAGTCAACACGACTTTTAACCTTTTTTTTTGAGTTTTTTAACGGTAAATTGTATTGCAAGACGAGAAAATTAATGTGATTGTTCTTCGCGATAACATTTTATTTTTCGTAGATATTCTTGAATTTGTAAACCTTGTAATTATTCAATAATTTATCAAATGGGCACAGGTGGAGACGAAAATTATAAAAAAATCACAGATGGTCTCTTTTAGTTGTAACAGCGATATAAAAAAATATAGGGAAATCAACATTCTTCAGTCCAAAAGTTATGTGAATTGGCATCGGATGCCCTATATTATAGTTTGGTTTATATTTCGATGTTTCCAGAGTTTTATGATGTATATTCATATGTGCATATTTTTTCTGGCACCATAAGCAATATTATACATCCGTGTATATCCGTGTACATTATTTATAACGTTGTTCATCGTACCAGTACGAAGTTACGAGAGTCCTCGACCTTTTCACGGTCGCATACGGACTATTTCCCGTTTAATTATACATCCCATCGAGTCCAGAGTGCATGCGAACATTTGAAATTCAATGAAAAAAGGATTGCACTACCGGGATACGCGCAAAATGACCCTCCCACTCGATATTCCACGGACTTCCGCAACCCAATTTCCTTTATCGCTGAAACGCAGCGTCCCAATTTGTGCATTTGTCTTTAAAACAAAATTTCAATCGATAACACAAATTTTTATCTTCGCAGTTTTAATACCGCAGTTTTCGAAAAAGCATATAGCTTTTTCGAAAACTGCGGTATTAAAAATTTCGGCGAAGTATCAGCGGTAATCATAATAATATCGTATCCACAGTGTTGAATAATGTTTGTTATATTACGAATTTACGTTTAACAAATTGAACAATTAAATTTTGTTTTCACCTTATCAACGCATTCGATTTATCAACAAATTTACAGTATAATGGCTCGAGACTAATTTTGATGAAATACAAATTTCGTCAAAGAGTTAACCCAATTTTGAATTTAAATGTTTTCATTCAAGCATATCGATATTAGAGTACTTCTCGAAATATTACAGAATAGCGATTATCCGAAAAATCGCTTTTTTTGATTTTTCGGAAAATGTTCTTTCTATTCTTGTTATCTCGTTGTTTTCGTTTGTGTTTCTGACCAATTTAGGATTTGATGTGCGACGGACAACTATTCTTCGCAATGACCTTTCTATTTTTAAAATTTCGAAATTTTGAACTTCTAGGATCCTCCCACATAAATTCAGAGTTTTGGACCGTTGCAGCTTTAACGTGTCTAAAGTTCAACCAGGCCCCATTTTCCAAAAAATCAAAAAAAAAACGATTTTTCTCGAAAACCATGAGACTTTAACTGGGGTCGTATTTGTTTTTTTTTATTACGACCGGATCGAATCTAACCCCCGCTCTGTTGTGCTAATTTTGGGGTATCCCGTATATCGAACTAATTAAAAATCAGAAACAGAGGAGTAAAAAATGAATGTATACGATCGCAGTGAATATATTAGGGTAAAAGTATCGCTTTTCCGGCATCGGTCATATCCTGTGTGTGTACTGACATTCAAAAATAAAAGATTTCCCACCACAACATTATCGTTGTGGGTGGTAAATCCCACCTGAGTACGACACCGCGCTGGAAAATTCGTGAATGACGAACTTTGTCTCGTTGGCCTCGAGAAAAAGTCAGCTGTGACATTTTTCCGGTCGTCGACAAAAGCGCGGCTCTGGACCTGTCGCCTAGTCCAGCGATGATCGTTCGAATAGCCCTCTGGCATATGCAATGCGCAGGATAAGCCAATTTTGACATGGAGTGATATATCATCGTTGGATAAAAAAGGCAGAGTTGATAGGTATAGGCAAAAGGTATTTCTTCCCTCAGCTCTGTCCTGCTTCTCACTTTGGCACCGACGTTCCTTATTTTTACTCTTGCGTGATTGCACAGCCAATATATCTTTCGCTTCGTTATCCTACCTACACCAATAACAATCTGTCCGCGAACGATCTGAATCTTTTTCCATATCGCGATCGAACCAACGGATTTATTCATGGTGACGTATATACGAGGGGGGACCCAAAAAAAACGGGAATTGCGCTGCGGCGGGTAGGGAGAGTGGGGGAACCTATTGCTCGACCAGGTGTCCGTTGAGGACACGTCTCCTGAGTTAGTGTGCGAAGTTCTGTCGCCGTGAGTGCATCGGTTCGCCGGTGGGAATTTTTGTAGTGAAACAACTTTTTCCATTTCGGCGAAAACGTGATGGTCGATTGTCGAGAGTAACGCGCGGCTGTAAAATTTTGTTTCCTGTTGGGGAAATCGACCGCGGAAACTACTGTAATGCTTAAGACTGCTTATGGAGATGCTGCCCTAAGTAAAACCGGAGTCTACGAGTGGTTTTCACGTTTTAAAAATGGTGAAATGTCAATTGAAGACCAACCCCGTTCAGGACGCCCCTCAACGTCAAGAAGTGACGAAAACGTCGACAAAATCAATGCTCTCATTCATGAAGACCGTCGCCGAACCATTGATCAACTCTGTGAGATGTCCGGGATATCATGGAGTTCAATTCAGAGGATTTTATCCAAAGATTTGCACATGAGCACAGTTGCAGCCAATTTTTCACAATTTTTCAATAATAATGATTATTAATCATGAAATTATTCTTATTAATATTAGAAATCGTCGATGGGATATATACAGGGTATCTCGAAACTAGCACGTCAGAGTGACACGGGGGTTAGATTAGCTCCGGACCTATCGGAATTAACAAATATGACCTCAGTAAAAGTCTAATGGTTTTCGAGAAAAATCGTCTTGTTTGATTTTTGGAAAATCGCTACATTGCTATAAATTACATTGGCATTTATTCATATTTTGTTCCAAAAATATGTGCCATTTGTGTATTAGGGTTGGAGGTAGACAATTTGAACACATGTTGTAAAAATTAAATAGATCATTAAATTTTTTTTTTGTTTCCCTATACTCCCACAAAGGTACTATTTTTTTTTTCTTAGAACGAGTTTGCTTGCCCCTTTAGGTACCCACTTCGTCCGCTTTAGTGCCTTTTGTTCAAACCCAAAAGTAATTCATAGCAATAGTAGCAGAATAACGAGTACTAGGTAGCGATTTTTCGAAAAATAAAAAAAGACGATTTTTCTCGAAAACCATTAGACTTTTACTGAGGTCATATTTATTCATTCCGATAAGCCCGGAGTCAATTTAATCACCGTGTAATTCTGACGTGCTCGTTTGGGGACAGCCTGGACATTTCAAGTTAAATATCAATAGTGGCAGTTAATGAACTCACAGTTGTGATCCCCTTCGTCTCTGAGGTTGAGTCGGTGGTATGACATCCGATGAGGGGTTTGCATCAAGATTGATCATTTTTTCATCATCAGCTCCCATCTCGTACGGCATTACAGGCTTAACAGCTCGGAATGACGGTCTTCGGCCCGATGATCTTATCTCTTCCGGTTCTCTTGTTCCTGTTGTAATATCATGACATAAAAAAGTTTACAAAATAAATGAAATTTCTTTTTCTATCCAAATGCTTGATAAACATACAAAATTTTAGATGAAAACTATCAATTGATTTCGAGCAAATTTCCTCAAATCTCTAATCGCAATATTTGTGTTCTGCTTCCTTATAGACGAATCTTTATTTTCGTCAAAACAAAAAATAGAATGGTAGTAGTCTGGTAACTTGAGCCGATTTTCATGTCTTTTTTGGAGGGCGTTTTTTTGTAGGAAAATAGAAATGAATCATTTTGGATATTTAGGATGTTTTTATTAAAGATACAAAAAAAAAATTTTTTGAAAAAAATTGCATAGTTTATGATTATTATTATTATTGATCGAAGTTGGCACCTCGAAAATAAAGCGCGTGAGTGGCCCCGGTGATTTTGGCTCTTGATGTTATCTGAAATAAAAAATTCTTGATAATTCTTAATCTACAGACATGTCATTCTGGTCGGAACTACTGAAGTAACATTTCATGGATAAATAACAAAATGGCGGACTTTGGAAAAAATAACTTTTTCCCAAAGTCCGGCAAAAAAGTTTTTTTTCTCCAAAGTCCGCCATTTTGTTATTTATCCATGAAATTTAACTTCAGTAGTTCCGACCAGAATGACATGTCTATAGATTAAGAATTATCAAGAATTTTTGATTTCAGATAACATCAAGAGCCAAAATCACCGGGGCCACCCACGCGCTTTTTTTTTCGTGGTGCCAACTTCGATCAATAATAATAATAATAATAATAAACTATTAAATTTGTTCAAACATTTTTTTTTTGTATCTTCAATATGTAAATAAAAACATCCTAAATATCCAAAACGAGTCATTTTTATTTTCCTACAAAAAAACGCCCTCCAAAAAAGGCATGAAAATCGGCTTAAGTTACCAGACTACTACCTTAAATACCAATATGTATAAAATGTTACAAAATAGCTGAAAATCACAATTAGAAAAAATTTCCGTGTGTATGGTATGTGTAGGTGATAAGCTCAATAAAATCTACTTCTTATATCTCGACAACGACGTAACCGATTTCTTGCAAACGGTGCAAGGATTTGGATCATCGAACCTCCGTTGTTTGCTGCAATTTTCGTTAGAATTACTTCGGCATTAGAGATTTTACTTTTACCATTTCGACATTTTTTTTTAAATCCGTGCGATCGCTCGAACGTACGTAAGTTTCCAGCGATGGAGTCAAAACATTCTACATAAAAGGGTCATGAGTCAAGGATGTTCCATATTTAATTTGACAAGAATCACGTTTGAATTTTTCTAAAAATCTTTGCGATTTTTTTAATTTCTAAAAATGTTAAGCTTTTGGGTTAATTTTTATTCCATGAATAGAATATCATTAAAGGACGATTGACATTGAATTTGGCATGGAACGGTGGAAGGGCTAAGATTATATTAAATTAAAAATCGTTGACTTTTTCATAGTTTATACGAAATTGCATTTTTATTTAACTTTTTTAAATGATCAACCATAGAAGCGGTACTTGTCATAAAAGTAGATTAGGGGATAACTACGTTAGGCATTGAGTCTGAAATGAATTGGCAAAGTGCTTCAAGATTTAAAGAAAAATTGAATGTTTGGACTTTTCTACATTTTGCAAAAACAGTGAAATGTTTGAGCCCGTTGAACCTTAAAATTGTTTAGATCAAATTGAATAAAAGATGTAAATTAGAAGCTTGCACACTGCATCGTCATTATTTTATCTCGCTCACAAAGCTTCCTCTATGGGAAAGCCAACATTGAAGAACTAATTTGATCATGAAGAGGGATTTGTGAACCAAATCAACTAATGAGGGAGCAATCTGCGAGTTTCCAATTTGCATCTTTTTTCTGTTGTTGTTCTGATTACCCCCGGTGTTATACGAGTAAACGGTTCTTCTGAGAAAATATAGTGTCGATTATCATAATGATAATGTCCATCGGAAATGTATACGCAGAGTCACCTGGATACACGAACGATACGTTAAATGCACACGATTTATGGGTATACCAAAGTTTTATTTGCTAGCTTCCGGCGTGGATCGATGACATAAATTCCGGTGTGGGGCAAGCAGGAGCGCGATATCGAGCCGGAGCTTTCTCGGTTGCAGGGGGGAAGAGTTTTGTGAGTTCGATACATGCGTCAAAGTTATATTCGATTATGAACTAGGGGTAAACGCGACAGAGAGAGGGAGAGGGAGAGACTAGTTTTCCCTGATGGCTGAGAGACCACAGGAACTTCCCCACTAGAACCCAAAATCTGCCAAAAAGAAACCTAAATGAGCAAGATGTCATCAAGTAGAGGAAAAAATATCTTCTATATTACAAACAATTTATTACGGTAATAAAAAATATTTTCGTGCAATAGGATTTTTCATGAGCAAGGGGCTTTTTTTTCAATTTTGTTTCCTCCATAAGGGAAACTTTGTGTATGCACAAAAATGATTAAGAGGCAATATGATATGTTTCAATTTTCACCATTTTTCTCTCCTTTAATTTCTCATTGCGAGGTTTATTTATTTTTTAATATATTTTTCAAAATACCACAAATATAGAATGTTTTTACATATTTTTCTATAAATTCAATATTATTTTATGGTTCCCATTTCATGTAGGAAGTATTGACCCAATAGCCCTAAAATTGCACGAACTAAAACCTCAACTAATTATTTCGTACAATAGAATTTTTCATGAGCAAGAAGCTTTATTCAATTTTGGTTTCTCCCATAAGAGGAAAGTTTGTATATGCGCCAAAATAATGAGGAGGCAATATGATATGTTTCAATTTTCACCATTTTTCTCTCCTTTAATTTCATATTGTGAGGTGTACCTAATTTTGAATACATTTTTCAAAAAACTAAAAATACCATAAATATAAAATGTTTTAATATATTTTTCTCTAAATTCAATATCCTTTCGCATTTCCTATTTCATACAGGAAGTGTTGACCCAATAACCCAAAATTTGTATGTAAATAAAAACATGTAAATAAAAAAATCCTAAATATCCAAAACGATTCATTTTTATTTACCTACAAAAAAACACCCTCCAAAAAAGACATGAAAATCGGCTTAAGTTACCAGACTACTACCTTAAGAGCGTCTAGAGTTACTTATTCAAATTTCAAATCATTCGGTTTGGTAGTTTAGGAACGGCGTTTGGCCTAAATTTTCTGTGGTCTTGTCGGTAATACAGAATCAGTAAAAAAGACCTTTTGTATGCTCTTACTATTTGTGGAAGTTACAGAAAGTCCGAGACGACATGGGTATGACTCGGTTCAACCCAGGAATGTAGGTGAGGGTCAAAAGCAGTTGATTTAGAACTTTTCGCAGTATATCCTTCATCCAAAAGGTCCTAGCAACAGACACAATATTATGAGCCAAGAAAAAAAGAGGAGACAGAGCAAACTAACTCGTGTCCAGTGAGCATACAGAGAGAAAGCACTCAAAGATGAATGCAGCTTCGATTGAGAATCAGTGGTCACCAAGCGAGGGATAATCGAATTCCTCGTTTTCCGGGTTCGCTTCAGAACGATCCTGGAAACTGGAGAATTGTAGTCTCGACTGTGACCAAGGAAGAAGAGTATGCGAGAGAGAGAGGGAAGTAGTAACGCTCAACATTGAAGTAGTTTTTTGTAAAACAAAAGCCATACATGACCATAAAATGCATGAAAGTTGACAAAATTGTGCATGGCATATTCCCGGATATGTAAATACATATATATGCGTTTTAAAACTCATCTAACTCGTAATGATTTTCAAAATATGTGAGCGGATATCGGTTTTATATTTTTCACGTTTCGGACATGCTGGACATTTGAAGTGGAATGCGGATATCATCGCCGATTTGTGCGGAAAATTTTACGGATTCGAAAACTGCTCTTTGACGATGCATCTCCCCACCGTTTCCGGGGAACGATAACGCCAATTTCTTTTGACGAGGTCATAAGCCCTCGTGAATAATACATCCACGATAAAAATGAACCCAATCGGTCCAACAGTTTTTGCGCTAGCCCCGACAAAAGATTTCCACTATAATTCCGCCCCCATGCAATCGGAGGGTTGCTCATCCAATTGCTTCTGGAGTACCCTTATAACAAATACAATCCACTTCATCGAAAAGGAACATCTTCTCATCTCACGCCTCAAATACACTACTTTGATGAAAAAATAAATATACTATCCGCGTCGTATGTCCCGAATGTGTCGCGATTAATATCGTTTTTATAAGACACGTTCTGACCATTTTGTATGGAAGCTAATGATTCTCTCACAGAAATACCGAAATGCTATTTTAATCGCTTTTATTAAGGGCGGGGTAAGGGTTTTCACTTTCGACAAATCGAATTTTTTTTTGTCTTATCTTATTGTTTAACATTTCAAGAATATGTCCTTAACATTTTAAACCGATCTAAGCAATATTCTTGAAGTTATTGTCTTATTAATCTCCTGGCCTTTAACGCTATACCTCTAACAGCTGCGGGCGGTCGGGCTAGCAGTGCAGCTGTCGAACAGTTATACGGTTTATTCATTGCTATTGTGTATATAGTATATAGTGTATACTATACACTACAATATTTTAAAAGAAGAAACGAGCGAAGAAAGAAGCTGGAATCGATGATTCTGTGTAAGTTGGAAAAAAAAAAAATTTTGTTCACTTTTTTACGTCATAAACTTTAGACGCGTTTTTCTCAAAACTACTTTTTTAAAGTCCGTGTTCACTGCCATTTAAAAACTACTTGACCGATTCATTTCGAACTTTGTACACATTTTCTACATATAAAATACCTCCCCTCAACGCTTAGTAAAATTTTTTTTTTTTACATTAAGGGTGTTTCCCACCCACAAAATGGCGGATTTTTTCGTGGAAAATAACAGTTCACACTTTAGATGGCCACCAAAAATTTTTAAATGAAAAAAAAAATTATTACAGAACGTTGGGGGGAAGAATTGATTATAATTTGACTAAATTTTTATGGTTTTTCATTTTCAGATAATTTCCAGCCGAGTTATAGTGAACACCGCAAATTGTTTTTTTTCCAAGACGTTCTGGGTGAAGCTCTGTTACGGGCTTATGCTTCAATATTTCTGCATGAAAAAATTACACAACATTGTCAAAAGTATGCTCAATAATGTACAAAAGGTTCTAATAATCCCTCAATCCATATTTGAGAAAAAAAATCGCAAAAAAAGTGTTTTTTTTACGCTGAAACCCTTACCCATCCCTTAATCCGATGGCCTTGTAATTCGTCAGCGATGTTTGAACCAAAGTCCAACTTTTTAACGAAGTTATCCATCACGAATGTGTCATTTACGATATCAGCAGCAGGACTGCGCTACAAAAACGACAAACTACCAGCGACTATAAAAATGACCAACCGTGAATTATGCGGAAAAAAGTAGGAAATAAAAGGATCCTTTCACCCTAAGAGGAATCATCTTTTCTCGATGCAAGTAAAAATTGTTCCGAAAGTAGCAAAATGTCCTCTCATCTGTAAAGGATTCTTTCATATTGCAGAAACTCGATTAATGCTTTAGAAGAAAGTTGTAAAATTCTTCCAGTAAAAACAGTGAATGAACATTGAAAAGCTATACTTCTTTAGCAAATGGACATGTTAAAAGAGGAATAGTGTTTCAGGAGTGAACAGATGTTACTGATGGACGGTGACAAGCAGTCCCACGGAGGCTTACTCTATGCGGTTCTCGAGGGCTCTAACACGAACTACCCTTATTTCGTCTACCAGGATGTAATGTGCATTGAACGTACGTTTACGTACGTGTGATTAAGCGAACGCCGAGAGGTAGTAAAGAGGAGGACTTGGTGACTAAATCTGCGAAATCGGTTACGAGTGCTGCGGTTGAACAGCAATGTGGCACAGAAACATTCAAGTCTCCCTCTCTCTCTCTCTCTCTCTCGCTCTCTCGCTCTCTCTCTCTCTCTCTCTCTCTCTCTCTCTCTCTCTCTCTCTCTCTCTCTCTCTTTCGTACCAGGTACATTGTGTTGTATAGGTATGAGCAAAGTTACCTAGCAAGAGTTTCAGTTGGCCAAAGTTTCCATCAAATTGCATGCCTTGGGTTTTCACTCGAGGCTGCGAAACGACGAATCAATTAGGACAACCGAATAAATTAATAGTGTCTAGCGTGTTCAACGATCAAGCGAGGCTAAGTTTTAGCATAGATTTGATCTAACAAAGTCACGGACCTTGAGAAAATTGTAATTAAGAGCATGTGAAAGAAGATGAGAAAGTCCAACAACGTCGGTCTATACCGACGTTGTTGGACTTTCTCATCTTCTTTCACATCCGTCCGTCTATGAATAGAGTATCATCGAAATGACATTTGGTGTGGAATTTAAGGCAATTCGGTGAAAGGGTTCAATTTTTATGAAATTTCAATGGTCCCTACTATTAGGGACCATTGAAATTTCATAAAAATTGAACCCTTTCACCGAATTGCCTTAAATTCCACACCAAATGTCATTTCGATGATACTCTATTCATGTAAAAAAAATTAATCCTGTATCTCAATAAAAGCTGCTAGTTAAAAGTTGCAAGTTGCTTCCTCGAAATTTTACACAATGCTCAAACCCTTCTCTATGAGGGTCTATAATCTTCTGAATTTTGACTTCTTCATAGAGGAAGCTTTAAGCATTGTATGAAATTTCGAGAAAGCAGCTTGCAAGTTTCAACTTGCAGCTTTTTCCTTAAATGTATTGTAAGTCCCAAATTTATAGAATAATTTGAAGTTTTATAAAATCGCAACCATTTCATCGATTCTCGCAAAATTCGACAGCAATGACATCTGGTTTATAAATAACTAATTTTACTCCGAAATTTAAAAAGTTCCAAACAAATGGCACGATGTCGTGGCGTAATAAACACCGGTATCATTTTTTTTTAACTTCGAAATTCCATTAGTCTTAAACGCCTCAATCGATTTTGTTCAAAATTGATACGAAATATTCTTTAATAGTCTCTAACTTATATACAAAATTTTGGCACGATAAACCAAAAATCACACGAATTACAACTTAAACAAACGGCTATATCAATTTTGTGAAAACTTTGATGTGCTATAAATTTGGAACGCTTCGACCGATTTTCACCACATTCAATAGCAAATAGTATTTGAGAATAGTCTATTTGTGTAGAAAGTTTTAGCCCGATAGGTCGAAAATTGCATACGTTATCGTCTCGGCAGACATTTTTGATAATTTTCAAAATCTTATAAAATCTGAAATGATTCGTCAATTGTCACAAAATTCGCAGTTAATAAAAGGCCTGTACCGATTTACTTGTGTGCCAAATTTCAGCCTGAAAGCTCAAACCAATTAAGAGTAACAGCGGTTTGAATTTTGCACCCCCATCTGGCCATTTTTTTCTAAATACGATTTTCGGATGTTTTGCAAAAATTTCCAACCAATTTACATTAAAAACATGATTTTAAAAATGTTGTCATCAAAACAACTACAGTTTCTTCCATGAGGAAGCAAAATTGCGAAAGATCGAATATTGGAGACATGCTTCATTTAAATCGCCGATTCTCGCTAAATTCAATATCAAATATCCTTCAACTATACAAAAAAAATTTAGCCGGATAGCTCAAAATGTGTGAAAGTTCCAGAGGATCCCGTAATTTTTCGAAATATTCGAAAATGTATCAACCACCTCGAGCGATTTTGACAAAATTCAATACAAACCGTACTTCAATAATGTTCTCATAATAGAAAAAGAAATTAGGCCAATACCTCAAATTTTACGAAAGTAACAGCAACGGCAAACATTGTTTACAAGTCAATACCGTGTAAAATTCAACATCCGTTATAAATATTTCCAAAAATGTTAAAAAATAAATAAGTGTCGATGTCGAATATGTGTGCCAACGTTTGAACGAGATCGGTCGTATCGTTCTCGATATGTACTCGTTATTTGACTTTTAAGGCTGCTCGTTCACATACACAGACACCTGCGTCCGGACATACAGTGGGTCAAAAAAGTATTCATACAGCTTGTTTTTTTGCGATAACTTTATAGACATAAGCGATACGCAAAGAAACCCAATTTTATTTAATAGTACATCAGGTGCAGAGATGAACTGCAAATGGAGAATTTTTTCCCAGGAATAATATAAGAATTATGCCAAAAAAACGAAAATTTTCGGGCAAAAAAGTATTCATACACTTACGATTATAGTGAAAACCTACATCATCATAGTTGTTAATTATAACTAATATTTGGTGTGCATCCCTTTTGCTTCAATTATCGCCTCGAGTCTCTTAGGCATGGATTCTACTAGATTTTGCGTTGTTTCTTTTGCTATTTTGGTCCATTCTTCTAGAAGCACTCTTTGGAGATCGGATTTGTTGATTATTTTTCTTTTTCTAGTCTCTACATCCACCAAGTGCCATAAATTTTCAATAGGATTGATGTCCGGAGATTGTGGTGGTGTAATCAATTGTTTGCGGACATTATAGAGTAACCATTCCCTCATTTTCATCGCAGTATGTTTCGGGTCGTTATCTTGTTGGAAGTAGAAATTTCCATCCAGGCGCATTTAATCTACACTTGCTTTCAAATTGCTGCGCAACACGTCGATATACTTCTGGGCATTCATTGTACCATCTATAAAAGCCAGATTACCAACGCAATAATATCCCATACAGCCCCAAACCATGACGCTTCCTCCGTCGTGCTTCACAGTCGGTATTCAATTTTTCTGCTGCAGCTCGGTATTTGGTTTCCGCCAGACGAATTTTTTTCCATCGGACCCGAAGATGTTAAACTTCGATTCATCCGAGAATACGACACGTTTCCGAAATTCTATAGATTTTTTTACGTAGGTTTTTGCGAAACCTAAACGTTTTTCTCGATTTATATTATTAATTAATGGTTTTTTGCGGGCAGTTCCGCTGTATATTTGGGCAGAATGCAAAACGTTTCGAATAGTCTGGGGACACACGCTCTTCCCCGATGTTGACGCGACATCATTCGCTAAACTGCGAGCACTTGTGAACGGTTTTTTTGTAGCCTCTGTAACAATACGCCGACGCTCCCGTACCGTTAGTATTCTCGGTCGACCGGTTCGTGGCTTATTTTCTGTGCTGTTTGTTCTTTCGTATTTTTTAATTATATATTGCACTATTGCGAAACTTAGATTTAGTTCTTTACTAATTTTTCGATAACTTTCACCGCGTTTCCGAAGAAAAATCGCTTTATCTCGCATGGATATTGATATTTAGCTTTTCTTTGCCATCATGTCTGTTCAGAGCTTGAAGATCTACTACCGCATGGAATAGGTCAAAACCATTGTGTAAACGAACACTTGTTTACATTGTACGCAGAGGTCAGACCGTCCGTGAGTGAATATCGAGGTTTAGCAGCTCAATCGTAAGTGTACGGATACATTTTTGGGCCGAAAATGTTCGTTTTTTTTTGCATAATTCTTCTATTATTCCTGGGAAAAAATTCTCCATCTGCAGTTTATCTCTGTACCTGATGTACTATTAAATAAAATTGACTTTCTTTGCGTATCGCTTATGTTCATAAAGTTATCGCAAAAAAAACAAGGTGTATGAATACTTTTGTGACCAACTGTATTTCAAAATATGACTTCCTGACTATTCTAGGAAATTTTAAACGGTCTCCTATAGAAAGCTCGAAAAAAAATACGTTTTTTAAAAAAAAACAAAGCATTTATGATGAGGATGAAAAAACAGCGAGAGATGTTGAGGGTTTGAAAACAGGGTCTCTTACCCTGAGTAGAAATCGAGCCCCTTTTCGTGTACATCGAGTCTGTTTCACGGCTGCACTGCATATGCTGCTGAGCCGCAGCTATCGCCATTGCACTCAGACCACCACCGCCACCACTTCCTGTGGTCGAGTAAACGTCGTACGCCGATGACCTTCGGGTTATCTGATACGTTACACCGAGACCCGTGTCGCCCCCGTGTGACGGCTGTCCGCCTCCGCCACCACCACCACCACCACCACCGCCATTGCCCGTCGATCCCGAGCTCTTGATCTCGTCGTCGTACGAATGTTGCCTCGTGACTCTCGACTTTCGACGTACCGTACCGCCACCCCTACGAGAGCGTCTTCGACGTTCCTCCTCGTCGTCAGGATCGAGCTGTCCATCCTGATCTATTTTTTTATTAATGAAAGAGACAAAAAATGTCATATCTGAATACATTGGTTACGAGAAAAAGTGACGAAAAAACGAAAAAAAAAACAAACAAACATCTCTCAAAAGAGGATGCGTGGAAGTATATGCGATAGAAGTGAAACTTTATAACTGTAGGCGTTGAAAGATAATTCGATTTTTCTGTTTTACGGGACAGGGAACATTTTGGTTACTCGTCAACAACCATTTTAATAAGATACATAAAATGTTTTTACTACAATTCAATAGTTTTTCTGAAATGCTTTATATATGTATTTTTTTTCTTCAAAATATAAAAGTAGTGGGGATATAAATAAGCTTCTCGGAAACCAAATCTAATTTCGGTAGATGCGCTGGAATTGGTGTTTAAGCAAAGCCATCTAATTGTGCTAATGTTGGAATATTGCCTCTTTTGAGAGACTGGCGGCAACAAGTACACGCGAGATCATTGTGACCGTTGGATTCTGGAAATTTCTGTTGAATAAGTTTTTCATTTTCAATTGATAAAGGCTTTAAGGTAGTACTCTGGTAACTTAAGCCGATTTTCATGTCTTTTTTGGAGGGCGTTTTTTTGTAGGAAAATAAAAATGAATCGTTTTGGATAATTAGGATGTTTTTATTTACATATTAAAGATACGAAAAAAATTTTTTTTTTTAAATTTAATAGTTTATTATTATTATTATTATTGATGGAAGTTGGCACCTCGAAAAAAAAAGCGCGTGGGTGGCCCCGGTGATTTTGGCTCTTGATGTTATCTGAAATAAAAAATTCTTGATAATTCTTAATCTATTGACATGTCATTCTGGTCGAAACTACTGAAGTTAAATTTCATGGATGGCGGACTTTGGAAAAAAACTTTTTTTTCCAAAGTCCGCCATTTTGTTATTTATCCATGAAATTTAACTTCAGTAGTTCCGACCAGAATGACATGTCAATAGATTAAGAATTATCAAGAATTTTTGATTTCAGATAACACCAAGAGCCAAAATCACCGGGGCCACCCACGCGCTTTTTTTTCGAGGTGCCAACTTCGATCAATAATAATACTAATAATAAACTATTAAATTTTTCAACAAATTTTTTTTTCCATTTTTGATATGTAAATAAAAACATCCTCAATATCCAAAACGATTCATTTTTATTTTCCTACAAAAAAACGCCTTCCAAAAACGACATGAAAATCGGCTTAAGTTACCAGACTACTACCTTAAATCACTCTTGAACCATAATCTGTCACACACACAACACGACGAACCAAAGTCATTATTTACACATACAAAAATAGTATGTGCAGTATTAAATTTGTTAAACTCTGAATATTGTAAACTGTCATTAACATGTCCTCCAGTATCATCAAATGGCTGAGCTATTACACTTGTTGATGGTTGACCCACACTACTCACTGGAAGGGCACGTGAGAGATTAGCACGTGCTTTCCTCCTTTCCCTACTGCCTCATTCAATTTCAGTTCTACTATTCTTTCTTTGTTTATTTTGATCTGTCCCCTCACCACCCAGATTTTTTTCACGCCACACTCTCATTCTTTCTGTCGGCGACTTTAGCACATTTCCTATAATATTATTAAATACCAGAGGGTATAAATAAATACACGATACACGAGAATACTGAGTTATAAGCTGAGTGGAAATACACGAATGGGAGTCAAATATCGGAACGACCAATATTTGGAACCGCCGAAAGTGTGAAGTTTAAAAAAGAAGGTTTAAAAAAGAGGTTGAAATTTCGAACTGTGAAACCTCCAACGGTGTAAAACTCCGAATTTCAATATTACGAACTACCGGTCTCCGTATAGTTTATTCCGACGAAAGTGTACACAATTGACTGTAAATAACATCGAACGGTATAAAAACATGATATATATTTAATATCTTATAGAAAATACTTTTTGGAAACAATACGGAGAAGACAAAAAAATGATTGAATGGTCAGTAGTGATATTTAAAAAATTCCGAACAACGGATGGTTAGAAATCCAGGAAGGTCCGAAAATTAGATTAAGGGGGGAAATAGGGTTAGACGGTTCAAAAAGTCGATTTCTTTTTATTTCATAAATTGTTAGTAAAACTATTGAAAAATCTGTTCCCAAAATATTAAAAGAAAATTCCGACTCCTTCTATTGTTATAAGCCAATAAGGGGGGAAATAGGGTTAGGACAGCGTTTTCTCAATAATTTTCATGAATTTTTTTATAGTATAAATAATGAATATAATTTATTGAAACTTTGAGAATTTTTTATACATATATTTAAGTATATATTATAAAATATTAGCGACCCCATATTGCTTGTTTTTCTTGGTACTATTTTTTCAAAGGCGTTTTTCTGAAAACGACTTTTTTTGAAATTGCGTACACGCTAGTTGGAAAAGTTTTCAACCAATCGTTTTGAAAATTGGCAGTTACTTTCTTCATAGTATTGCACTCTATGTGAACCTAAACTCGGAATATTATCATTATTTCAAATAATTTTTTTTTTGCAAATAAAGCTGTAAAAAATGGCAAAAAATCATGCTTTTTTGTTTTGACCCCTGTAAAAAATTCAATTTTCTATTTTTTTGATAGCATTTAGGTTCATATAGAAGAGAGACATATAATAAAAGTAAATTTCAACCTCGTTTGATTTCAGATGAAAATTGCGGCTTCCAGAATGTACGCAAAATGCTGAGTCTGATTGTGACCTGCAATATCGGCTCGCTAATATCTGCGGTGTTTTTCAAGGAAATTCTTCAAAAATTTTATAGTATATACTTAAATATATGTATAAAATATTCTCAAAGCTTCAATGAATTATATTAATTTTTTATACTATAAAAAAATTCATGAAAATCATTGAGAAAACGCTGTCCTAACCCTATGTCCCCCCTTAATGAATATTGAGAGTTTACAGTTTTGAATTCAGTAAAGCGAAAGACCAAAAACTGGAAAGGCCAAAATAGCGAAAGTAGAGTATTTCAAATCACAAACTGCGTTAATAGTTAGAAATACTTTCATACCCTCCCATAAAAAGTTTCACTTCAATAATCAATTTGGAAAATCGAAATAACGTGCGCCGTAGTAAACTGCTCGACGAAACGAGTAATTCAATGCTATGTTTTGCAGTTCAGCAAATAATCATGAAATCCAGGCGTTGCACAGAGTGTTGAAGCACAAAGCTATCTCTATGACGCGGTGCAGGAATTAACCCGGACGAGTTTACGAGAATGGATGCGTCGAGACACACGCACAAAACGTGCGAAACGGCATAGCCCACTCCGTGTACAAATATACAATGTATAAACAGTTTATCCCCCTCGGTGAATACATTACGTGCTCGCTCTGTTTCCCACTGTCGGATATGCCAACAAACGGGGTCGTTCAATGTCTATGTATATCGTGTATGGAAATGATATTCTCCATTTTGCCCGGTACCACCTGTGACACCGCGACAATTTCCCCATTCTCGTAAATGTAAAGTATACATAAAAAAAACTAACTTTCGTATTATACCTCAAACTGACGATGTTTGGTAAAGATTCTGGCACTTTTTTTTTTACGTCGAACAAAAAGCGCCAATTGTATTTATATTTGTTGTTCGTAACGAGTGAGAAGAAAAAGGAGACAATGTGAAATATTTTGTCATGTGCTCACCAGCCGTTGATGAATTTTTGCCGCTTCTCTGAGGACTGGATGTTCTTCCTCGATCCATTCTATCGCCTCTATCGTTTCGATCGTTTCTCTCCGTTCTATCGGACTGATGACGATCCGGCGAGCCGCTTCGCGATTTGCTTCGCCACTCCCAACCGAGCTCCTCGGTGCCTCGACGTTCTCCTGCAACCTTTCGAAACTACAACATTACGAGGGCCATTAGGGCTCGAAATTGGGGACTCCACCACAGTTAGGGCTAAAAGGCAACGATCATGTCTCAAGAGACGGCCGGCATCCAACGACAGCAGCGTGAGTGCGAATGTTGCATTACGACCGGGTATTTAAACGTTTGTGTAGCATGGAGAGGTAGCGCATGATGCTATTCACTGGTGCTTTTAGTGGAGTATCGGGAAATTAATTTATGTTGAGGTGATGGGACGATCGGAAATGTGTGTTTGAAGCAAGGGTTGTAAATAATGCAATATCGATTACATCAAACATTATTTGAAAAATAAATTATCGCAATATTGATCCATTGACCATTATTCGCAAAATTCGTTGATGGAAATTGATAGATTGACCGTTATTGGAAACATCGATTGCAGAAATCGATCTATTTCGATTATTTTTATAATAAATAATGGCTGCACCCGTAATAAC
Source organism: Oxytorus armatus (assembly GCA_958009045.1). Lineage (NCBI taxonomy): Eukaryota > Metazoa > Arthropoda > Insecta > Hymenoptera > Ichneumonidae > Oxytorus > Oxytorus armatus. The sequence goes on from OY253748.1 coordinate 13,915,365, forward strand.
GCTGCCCGTTATGCAATACTTTGTTAAGGTAGTGTTCTGGTAACTTAAGCCGATTTTCATGGAAAAAAAAGTTTTTTTTTTCCATGAAATTTAACTTCAGTAGTTCCGACCAGAATGACATGTCTATAGATTAAGAATTATCAAGAATTTTTTATTTCAGATAACATTAAGGGCTAAAACCACCGGGGCCACCCACGCGCTTTTTTTTCGAGGTGCCAACTTCGATGAATAATAATAATAATATTAAACTATTAAATTTTTTCAACAAAATTTTTTTTGTATCTTTAATATGTAAATAAAAACATCCTAAATATCCAAAACGATTCATTTTTATTTTCCTACAAAAAAACGCCCTCCAAAAAAGACATGAAAATCGGCTTGTATCGGTTTGTAATGATCACTGATTTATTACCCATTATTTTAATAACAAATAATGGCGATATAGGCATTATCCAGTATTTAGGTAATGGGCAATGGCAATATATCCATTATCCATTATTTCGATAACGGTTAATGATTAATGGTCGATTATGCATTATGTAGGTATAGGATAATAGCGATAGACACATAATGCATTATTTTGTTAAGGGCTAATGGTGACCGATCCATTATTTCAATAATAGGTATTGTCGATATACGTATTATATATTATTTCAGTAATGGATAATGGATAACTGCTCCATCATCCCATATTTTCATAATGGATAATGGTCATAGACGCAAAATGGAATATTTTGTTGACGGACAATGGAGATCGATCCATTATCCATTATTTTGAGAATAGGTAATGGCAATATAATTATTATCCACTATTTTGGTAATCAGTAAAGAAAGTCTCATGTATTATTAATTTTTTTTCACAGAATAATACATTATGTATAAATTGGAATACCGATTGAAACAAATAAGTGGTGAATGAACGAATGAGTTTGTTTATTTATGAATGATTCGGGAATGCCAAAAAGCCAAGCGTCAAGAGTGGCATTGCGCGATCATCTATTTGTCAAATTGTCGTGTGAGCGCTTGGCTTGTATGTTTCCTGACCTGATGATGGATGAAGATAGAGCGCACATATATACAGCCCTCGGTACATAGATTTACAAATCGCTAAGCGTCAAATACGGGTGTGCCGACAGTGATATATACCAATTACTCCCACAGCAATCCATATACATAATGTATATCTAGATACACAATATGGAATAACTTCCGTCGACGATAACACTTATCAGCAACATAAACTTTTACGCAAAACTATACTTACTTATATTAACGTGAAGTTGTACGTAACGAATATCACAGTTTGTTATACATAATGCTTCCTATTAACCCAATGCTGGTGGCCCAATTCCGTTTGTCTTTCATATTGCATGTTTGTATATCTGTTATGTCTTTTACCCGAATCTATAGAATACTCCAGCATTTCTCACGCGGAAACAATGCTTCTCTGTCGATAATTGAAACTTTGAGTTCTATTCTCGTCGGCAGTTAACTTGAATTCGATATTACATATCGCGTATTTCACTATACGCGAAACCGGATCGACCAACGAAATTTATACCTTGCTGCACTTCCGCACCAAGTTTTGCTCCCAACGGTTTCATATAAGCCTGTCGGTATTATATATTACGTGCGTATAAATTTCGAAAATATCCGGATATTATAGTCGTGAGTGGAATTCCGCATGACTCATTTTCTTTAAATACACCGCCTGAGAGGGTGATCCAATGAAATTTTCCTCAAATCTTCGTTCAGTATTTTCAGCGCTCGAGAAAATTTGATTAACATGTTGATTCCTCGTCTTCATGTTTTATTGCTAATTCACTGCTCCGGTCATCCTTCGTCATTTCGAGAAGTCTAACGATACGTTTTTGTATTTCTGCACATTTTTATTACTCGGGCCGCAATTACTCGTCTATTTGAAATAGAGAAAGAGGACGAGAAAGAGAAATACAGAAAGACAGCTTGAAATCTAAATAGAACCGGGGAATCGCCATGGTATGTGATGCAACGAACAATTTCTGGTTGCTGGACGAGAGATTGGATCCACTTGCCAGGAAGAGGGGAAGAGAGAGAGCTGGAAATGTCGAATGTAAGGGAGGATCCGGTACCACAAGCCAACGAGACATATACGAGGTCTGCTCAAAAAGTATCGCGAATTTTGTATTTCCGCGGGCTACGTATATTCGATTTTCGATTTTTTTATGACGTTAGGTTGGTACTCACGTCCCTCACTTATGCTGAAAAAATCGGCCATTTTGAATGTTTAGTTAATTGTTGACAGCCGTTTTGGTTAGACGTGTTTTGGCTTGTCTTCGATATTTGCCTATTCCAAAAAATGGATCAAAGAATCCGTATCAAATTTTGTGTGAAAAACAAAATTAAGTGCGCGGACGCATTCCGAATGTTGACTGTGGCATATGGTGAAACTACCTTGGACCAAAGCAACGTTTATCGGTGGTACAAAATGTTCTCAGAGGGCCGAGAAGATGCGATCAACGAAATGCGTTCCGCACGCCCGAGCACATCAACAACAGACGAAAACATTGATGAAGTGAAGAAAATAATATTGGCCAATCGTCGAATCACCGTTAGAGAAGTTGCTGAGGAACTAAACATATCGATTGGCTCGTGCTATTCGATTTTTACCAATGATTTGGGCATGAGACGGGTCGCCGCGAAATTCGTGCCAAAATTGCTCAATTTCGAACGAAAACAGTGTCGCGTTAACATTGCTAAGGAGCTGTTGGACTCGGTCCGCGACGACCCAAATTTGGTTTATGGTTAGGACGTGGAAACCAAAGCTCAATCATCGCAATGGAAGTTGCTTTTTTGGAATAGGCAAAAATCGATGACAAGCCAAAACACGTCTAACCAAAACAGCTGTCAACAATTAACTAAACATTCAAAATGGCCGATTTTTTCAGCATAAGTGAGGGACATGAGTACCAACCTAACGTCACAAAAAATTCGAAAATCGAATATACGTAGCCCGCGGAAATTCAAAATTCGCGATACGTTTTGAACAGACCTCGTAGATGGAATATTCATTGTGAAATGCCAGAATTTTTCGTTGAAGGAATTTTCGAAAATCCGGTAACTCGGAAACAACGCTTAAAAAAAATGATGCAAATTAGAAACTTGCACATTGCTACCTCATGCTATAATCTCGCTCACAAATCACCCTCCATCAGCAAATTAGTTCTTCAATTTTGGATTTCTCATAGAGGAAGCTTTGGAAACGAGATAAAATAACAAAGAAGCAATGTGCAAGTTGGGCAGAACCGCGGTTCTACAGATTCCAACTGTACACCTACCCAACTGTCACGACCAAACTGACACGAGCATACGAATATTTCACAATATTGTCACGACAAAACTGTTCCCGAACAAAACTCTCACCATTAAAACTGTCACCGCACAAACTGTCACCACTCAACTCTCCCCGATCTCTATTGGACACGTGCAGAATCTTCACGAACAAAACTATCACCGTCTAAACTGTCACGGTCTAAACCTTCACCATCTAAACTGTCACCGTCTGAATTGTCACCGTCTAAACAATCACCGTTTAATCTGTCCCCGTTCAAACTGTCACCGCTTAAATTGTCACCGCAGCAACTGTAACCGCGGCAATTGTCACGGGCAATACTGTACACAGCACCAACCGTCACCGCTTAACGCGAGATTTACCCAACTTACACTCGTAGACGCTATACCCGTAGGTAAGAGCGCTCGGGCTGCTTCACCAAACGCGGCGCAATAGCGCGCGATATTTCGGACGTGTCCGCTAATACTTACGTCATTCGCCACTGTCGTCTCAAACACGGCCTTCGCACTGCGCGAACTTACTTGTGCTCAGCGATCGGTAATAGCGGACACGCACGAAATATCGCGCGCTATTGCGCTGCGTTTGGTGAAGCAGCCCGAGCGCTCTTATCGGAGAGTTCAGCTTATACCCGTGTGAGTTAGTTACCGCGCCTTGGCGCGGTGACAGTTTTGCCGGTGACAGTTTTGTGCAGTGGGACGGTGCCGGTTGGTGCAGAATACAGTAGACGCCCTGATAGTGTAGACGGTGACTATTCTGCTGCGTTACAGTTGCGCAGAGTACAGTTGAGACCGTGACAGTTTAGACGGTGATAGTTTTGTTCGTGAAGATTTCTGCACGTGTCGAATAGAGATTCAGGAGAGTTGAGTGGTGACAGTTTGTGCGGTGACAGTTTTAATGGTGAGAATTTTGTTCGGGAACAGTTTTGTCGTGACAATATTGCGAAATATTCGTATGCTCGTGTCAGTGTGGTCGTGACAGTTGGGTAGGTGTACAGTTGGAATCTGTAGAACCGCGGTCCTGCCGCAAGTTGCCATTTTTTTAATGATTTCGATCTAACAAATTTTAAAGTACCACGGTTTGCAAAATGGTATGATTCTTTATTATCATTCTCCGAAATTTCCTAAACTCAGAGCATTTCAGTGATTTTGCTAAATATACAAAAGTCCAAACACTCACTTTTTTAATAATCTTGAAGCACTTTACCAACTCGTTTTAAGCTCAATACTCAACGTAGTTATCCCCTAACTTTTTTTTTATGGTAAGTATCGGCTCCTGTAGTTCGAAATTTAAGAAAGTTAAACAAGCATACATTTTCGCATGATATATGAAAATGAATGAAAGAAAAATGAATCCAAGATCTCAAGACTTCTGGAAATTAAATCAATCTCAAATATCTTTGGAAAAATTCAAAATTATATAAAATCTGAACCCATCATGTGATTTTTCGCAAATCCAATACCGAACACTCTTGCACCCAAACCCTGTATATAGAAAGTTTTGATACGACAGCTGAAAATTTGCGAAAGTCAGAGGAATTGCACACATTTTTTTCGAAAATTCCAAAATGGCGTAGAATCTCTAACGCTCCAGTAATTCCAATAAGGATTGTGGCCGATAGTGGTTCGATGACCTAGATCCTTGCAAAGTTTGCAAAAAACCGATCAAGCCGTTCTCGAAATATAACAAGCTGAATTTTTCGAGCCTATCACAACCCATCCCTCCCGCCCCGAAAATTTTTTCCTAGATACGATTTTTTTATGTTTTGGCACATTTCAAATACATTGATATTCAAAACCTGATTTTTTCAAAGTTTCCTTTATGAGAAAGCAAAAAAGACTTTGCAAATCTTGTTTCTGAGGTTGCCGTTGTTTGTATTCTTTTTTGTTTCAAGGCATCGTTTCCAAATAAAGCAATTTGACGTACAAAAAAAAGTAGAGTATCTCAGGGAGTTAGAATAGACGCTCAAATACATGATAATTGAGTGTCATGCTTTTTTTATCGCGAAAAATCAATGAGCCAATAATTAATTTTTATCGAAGACTAGCAGTTTCAACCGGATTAAATTTGGATTATAAATCTGTTTCATACGCATTGGGAGTAAATAACCAAGCGCATCTCATATAAATACCAACCGGAAATTATGTGCAAAAATAAAAGGACCAACCACTAAAAATTAAACCGAGGCCGCCGCCACTCCTTAGGGTCATTGCATAAAGTTGTATAGCCTAGAGCCTTCCTGAATAAACGGGCTATCTAATGCAAAAAGAATTTTTCAAATCGGATTAGTATTTCCTGGGATGAGCGCGTTCGAACAAACATACAAACTCTCCAGCTTTATTATAGTAGTAAGATTGAAATAGAATTCGGGACAAGAAGTTGTCCCTGTTGGAATTTCTTATGTATTTTTTTTTCACTTAATTTTCAACTATTTTTAATATGTAAAGTTAAGTTCAAAGTTTTAGTTTCAACTGTTATTACATTTATTACCATTTGTTTAGCTCTGTGGATGAAAATTGCTCGCTGTTGACTCGAGATTTTCATGAAATGCATTATTTGTGCGCTGGCTTAAATTTACGAGCACCCCGTATTAGGCAGTTATGTGACAGTTTAAAGTTTTTGTAATTTATATACCTATATATGAGACATTCCACAATCCACCTGACTGTGACTCGCACGCTCTGGGTTTTGGTTAACAATTTTTCAAAATGTCGTTACAACCTTAAAAGGCATGCAATGTTTTTATAGATTTTTTCGCTAATTATTATATAGTAATGATGAAAGGAAAGATTTTACATAAAACATAAAGTTTGCCGTAATTTAATAATTTGAACAACGTCTGAAAAATCCTCTGTTGAATACAATAAAATTATAACCATATCCCAAAGTGGAGCAACGTCCGTTTATATGTTTCGTCGACTTTTTTCGTGGAAAATACTGTAAAAAAATAAAACCGCACGCCGGCTTATTTCGGGATGGGGTTAAAAATTGTTTATTTCACACAGAGGATTTTTGCGATATTTTTTAATAAAGTTTGCTTTCCGCTAATTATTATTGAATTCTGCTTTTTTAAGTGAAAAAGATTGGCAAACGAAATCTGAAATAATTCTCAAATATCAACATTGTTAAACGACATCCCGGAATAGATCGGCATACGGTTTTCCTATTTTTTTCAATTATGCATTTTTCGGACAGACAAACATCGAAACAAACAGAAGCATATGGCCACCCACCAATAATAATGCCTCTTCTGTGACGAATGGCCTCTGGGATATGGTTTAAAAATGTTCATACAGAGGATTTTTAGAATTCCTTTGTATTTTTAAATATCGTTGAACCTTTTGTGTTGTGTAAAACAATGTTTTTAAATCTTTACTAAATTGTGGTTAAGGTGAAAAATCTAAAAAAAAAACTACATATCTTTCAGGGTTGTAACAACAATATGAAAAATAGTGAACCCAATCACAGAAGATTAGAGTCACAGCCAGATCGATTTGACGTGGAATGCCCGTTTAAGGGGGGAAATAGGGTTAGACGGTTAAAAAAATCGATTTTTTCTTTATGTCATAAATTGTTAGTAAAACTATTGAAAAATATGTTCCCGAAATTTTAAATGAAAATTCCGACTCGTTCTATTGTTATAAGCCATTAGGGGGGGAAATAGGGTTAGGACAGCGTTTTCTCGATGATTTTCATGAATTTTTTTACAGTATAAAAAATGAATATAATTTATTGAAACATTGAGAATATTTTATACATATATTTAAGTATATACTATAACATTTTTATACATATATTTAAGTATATACTATAAAATATTTATACATATATTTAAGTATATACTATAAAATATTAGCGACCCCATAGTGCTTGTTTTTCTTGTTACTATTTTTTCAAACGCGTTTTTCTAAAAACGACTTTTTTTGAACTTGCGTACACGCTAGTTTGAAAAGTTTTCAACCAATCGTTCCTCAAATTGGCAGTTACTTTCTTCATAGTATTGCGCTCTATATGAACCTAAAATTGGAATATTATCATTATTTTAAACAATTTTCGTTTGCAAACAAAGTTGTAAAAAATGGCAAAAAATCATGCTTTTTTGTTTTGACCCCTGTAAAAAATTCAATTTCCTATTTTTTTGATAGCATTGAGGTTCATATAGAAGAGAGACATATAATAAAAGTATATTCCAACCTCGTTTGATTTCAGATGAAAATTGCGGCTTCCAGAATGTACGCAAAATGCTGAGTCTGATTGTGACCTGCAATATGGGGTCGCTAATATTTTGTAGTATATACTTAAATATATGTATAAAATATTCTCAAAGTTTCAATAAATTATATTCATTTTTTATACTATAAAAAAATTCATGAAAATCATTGAGAAAACGTTGTCCTAACCCTATTTCCCCCCTTAATATACCCACCTTCGTACATGCGTCATAAAGTATAATGCTCGAGTATCTAAATCTAGCAAACACCATTTAAATGATGAATTATTCTTATTATTCTTAGTTGATTGAAAGTAATTGATTTTTATTATTTTTAAATATTAATTTGAAAGGATTCTTGATTTAAAAAAAAACTATAATATTCCTTTTTTTTAGAGTAATTATTTGTAAATATTTTCATGGATCATTTACCCCAATGGTTTTCCACGTGAATTGAGATCACTGTACATAATATCGATGAAGGTGTAACACGAGAGCGACGATTCCATTAGCTTAGTAAAATCCATACTCGTTAGTAGCAGCCATCGAGTGAAAGAAAAACTAACACATATGCGATTCCGTCATGGGCTGCGGCCATGATATTGAAGAGCAAAAAAGCAGAGAGGGAGAGAGAGAGAGAGAGAGAGAGAGAGAGAGAGGGAGAGTTGAATTAATTTTGAAAATCCAGTTAGTATGTCGATAGGACAGTTATGAAGGTTCAACGATTTTTTTTCTCTCTGCACCCCTATTTTTCCGCGTCCTCAGCAGTCACGTTCCAAACTACACGTTCATAACCCTCGCAGTTTGACTAACGAAGCGGTTCGTCAGATTTTGACTTTTTTTCAACTCGAATAAGACCGAAAGGTAAATACTTCTCTTTTTTTGTTCCTGACAAATTTGTTCATTTTTTTTTTCTGATGAGCTTTTTCCTCTGGCACAAACGCTTGTTATTTTTATATATCGCATGTATTTTTGTTGCTTTATTAAAAATAGCGTGTACTTTTTTCCACTTTAATAATAATTATAGATTTATTATTGTTGTATGTTAAAAAAATTTCAATAGATAGTAATCTAAAAATCTGGCTTCTTGATCACGTTTGTTATATTTCGCAGCTGCCATTTTTACTAGAGAATTCAATTATTTCTCCCTGATATTAAAATTCTTCCTGATATTAAAATTGTGACACTACTATCAAAATTTCAAATCGATCCATTCACCGGTGTTCAAGTAATACGTCCTCCCGGTTTGAAAAAGACGATTTTTGCGATGGGCTCTGTCGCCGCCATTTTGTATCAAAATCATATCAAAATGGTTTTTTTGTTCATACCTCAATGCGTGTTAAATAAACCCTCTGAAAATAAATCCTATTCCTTTTTTTCATACTCCCAAAATAAATCGTCAAAGTTAGGCCTTTTTTCTGCCGCTAGAGTGGTGTGATCCCTTAACACAGGTGCGAAATCCGAATTTTGACATTTTGACGTATCAGTACTTTGCGTAAGTTCAACGGAATTTACACACTCAGGGAAAAATTCCTCAGAAATCTCAAAAAAAATTGACGTGCAATAAAAACTTGTACAAAAAAAGAAAAACCATTTTTGGAAAGTGTTACATTCGTAACTTAAACCAACAATAATTTTTTTAACGGCGCGAAATTGTACCCGTGAGGTGTATAACGGTTAATTGTCCTTCAATATTAAGGTAGTAGTCTGGTAACCTAAGCCGATTTTCATCTCTTTTTTGGAGGGCGTTTTTTTGTAGAAAAATAAAAATGAATCGTTTTGGATATTTAGGATGTTTTTATTTACATATTAAACATACAAAAAAATTTTTTTTTTTAAATGTAATAGTTTATTATTATTATTATTGATCGAAGTTGGCACCTCGAAAAAAAGCGCGTTGGTGGCCCCGATGATTTTGGCTCTTGATGTTATCTGAAATAAAAAATTCTTGATAATTCGTAATCTATAGACATGTCATTCTGGTCGGAACTACTGAAATTTAATTTCATGGATAAATAACAAAATGGCGGACTTTGGAAAAAAAAGTCCTTTTATTTTAGCAAATAAATTTTGTTATTTATCCATGAAATTTAACTTCAGTCGTTCCGACCAGAATGACATGTCTATAGATTAAGAATTATCAAGAATTTTTGATTTCAGATAACATCAAGAGCCAAAATCACAGGGGCCACCCACGCGCTTTTTTTTCGAGGTGCCAACTTCGATCAATAATAATAATAATAAACTATTAAATTTTTTCAAACAAATTTTTTTTTTGTATCTTTAATATGTAAATAAAAACATCCTAAATATCCAAAACGATTAATTTTTATTTTCCTACAAAAAAACGCCCTCCAAAAAACACATGAAAATCGGCTTAAGTTACCAGACTACTACCTTAAGTAATTGGGTATTTCACTTTAATAATTATTAAACTCGATTAATAATTATCTGTTATAAAATAAAAAAATGAACGATGAGTTTGGAGATTACAAAAAATCAGCGAAACCCTCTAAAAAGAGGTTTCCATGGCTGAAAAATATCAAATATCCGAAAAGTGTCAGTTCTTAAAAATGTCATCGTTCAATCTATTCTAGTTTTATCGACGTGGTTGAAAATATACAACGTCAATCTTTCTGTATTTTCAACTGCGATAATCTCGGTGGAGAGTGAACTCGACGGCGATTTCGAAACGATCTATCCGACAAATGCAGGTATTGTGGGGTCGAAAAGTCCCTGTGTGTGTGTGTCTGTGCATATATGTGTGTATGTATGTGTGCGCGCGCGTCCGTTTATGTCAGTAAGACCTTTGCAAGCCACCAGCACATGCCCGTAGATATATATCTAAAAGTGCCAACAGTCAAGTCAATAACTCACAGCATGATATATTTATCAGTTGCATTCAAGCGAAAGCTCCTCGCTAGCTCTATAAAGGATTCGTAGTATTTTCTCGGTCGTATATTCCCTTTGAATAATTGAATGCTACGTTTGAGTCAATTTCACGCGCGTACTTTTTCCGTCACGGAAAACGAGCCTTGATTTATTGGCGTTAGAAATCCTTTTCGACGGTCTCGCCATGCAGTTTCGTTGGGACAATAAAATCGAAATTAAATCAGCGAAAGACTCGATAACACGCGGTTATATTTTTCTAACAAAATTTCTATGTATGATCAATTTTATTATTGAAATCGTTAAATACATTATGACGGAATAGTTTTGAATGGTTCTTAAGAATTCTAAAACCAATCTGTAATTATTTTTTATAACGATATTATCGTCAAAAGATTTTTAAGGGGAAGGGATAGGGTCTCAATTTAAATTGAGTTTCTGATTGTGGAAAAGAAGATCACCCCGATGGCCTCTTGTTGCAATTTTTCGTATCGGTATTCCATGAATTACACACAAAATCGTTATAGTCATTATGACGGAATAATAGTTTTTAATGATTTTTAAATATTTAAAAACCAATCTTTAAATTATTTTTTATAACGATATTATCGTAAAACGATTTTCAAGGGGAAGGGGGAGGGTCTCAATTTAATTTGAATTTCTGATTGGGGAAAAAAAGATCACCCCGATGGCCTCTTGCCGCAATTTTTTGTACCGTTATTCCATGAATTATACAAAAAATCGTTAGTCATTATAACGGAATAATAGTTTTCAGTGATTCTTAAGAATTCGAAAACCAATCTATAATTATTTTTTATACCGATATTATCGTTAAACGATGTTTAAGTGGAATGGGTAGGGTCTCAATTTAAATTGAGTTTCTGATTGGGCAAAAAAAAGATCACCGACAGCTCCTCGTTGCAATTTTTCTATTATTATCCCATGAATTCGTGAAAAAATTGATATCAAAATTGATCAATCGTAGCACTTGTTTTGGTAATTTATGAAAGAAATTGTATTGGCCCGAACTGTTTGTACAACTATAGTCAATATTTTACTGGATGACATGAAATAAAATACTCAGCATTTCATTCGCGCGCATATACAATGAAAACTAAAAGATCTCGCGACTCACCTTTTCGAGATCCTTGAGTGTTGCCGGTGACACGTCCGAGTGTCTTCTAACAGCATCCGAGCTTCTAGGTGGTGCAAGACCACGCCCAAGACCTGCTATTTGACTCTCGTTCTGTGAATTCAATTTGGCCTCACTGTGTCTCCTCTGTATCGGGTGATTCGGTATGTCAAGATGAGATTCCGTGGAATCTTCGTTCACGAGAGGCTGACCCTTCGACATTTTCCTCTTGCAAACGCTGCAACACCAGGTTGACTGGAAAAACCATAAATAAACCGATACGTTACTATTCATATATCGTAAAACAACAAAGTTCCACAATAGCACTTAAATATGGGGTGCGCTATTGAATTCATCATCTGATCGTTCTGTCTGTGTCGCAGACATTGAATTGACAAAAGACACGACGATGAACATCGATGAAAAGACGAATTAAAGAACGCACCCATAGAGTTCAACATTTGTAATTAACGTTTGAGAGCATGTGGAAGACGATGAAAACCTCCAACAGCGTCGGTATAATAGAGACCATTTAAATGTGGGTAACATTCGAGGCACATGTGCTAAATACGCAGAGCTTACCATGCCAGAAATGAATTACTATGTATTTGGGTATTGTAACCTCTCATTTACCAGGTAGGACCTCAAAAGGTCACGAAAATTGTCTGTGGCATAAAAAATGTGTAAGGAAAATCTCGTATTCGGGGCTGCAAGTAGCGCCAGTGGATTATAAACGAATTAAACCAAAACACTTTTCCACAATTACTGTGCACTTTCCGGCGAAATATATTTCTATTAATTTTAGAGATACAGCAACAAATAAATGCTCGCTAGTTAGGATTTTTCTCCGTTTATATCGTAAGGATTAAATTATTCGAAATTCCGCTATACAATCATAATTATATTCATTTTTGTTTTAAATCTCTTCGTTTTTAGCTGAACACGCACATTTCTATTTTGAATTTTAACATTTTCTGATCCTTACCATATAGCTAGAAGTATCCAGAATGGCCTAATCAAATTTCAAATCATTCGGTTTGGTAGTTCAGAAATGACGTTTACCCGAAAATTTCAAAGCGTTCCGTCGGTAATACAGGGTCGGTAAAACAGACCTTTCGTATGTTCGGTAAGCTCCAAAATCTTTTTCACCGTGTGGAATCGTATAGAAAATCCGAAAAGTCCGATTGTTGCAAATATTTTGGCGATCATGTACACAAATATTCAAAACTAAAGAAATTGTCGGACGAGATGCATTTTGTTTACAAAAATATATCTTTGAAAAATAGAACCCCTCTTACAATTTTTTTTATATAGTGATCTCAATATATTTTCGCATTACTAGAACAGTATTTCTAAGAATCTCTCATTTGCAAACTGTTTAACTATTTTCTTTCGATAAATAAAAAAGTTAGCATTTTTTCTCCGAATTTTTATCGACTAAGATCGGTATGGGCGCTGCGCGCGCTCCTTTGTAGGTTGGGTTCCTCGTCTACGATCTTCCGATCTGAAGTATGCACATGACCGAACTCCAAGCACGACATCGACCACGGTCTTGTGTACAGGGGCTGAATTCCGTACTTGTATACCGACAACTATCGGTGGCGTTAACGAGCGACAGCCAATTGCAAGGAAGAATCCAGCGGAAAGGCGCGACTCTCATAGGCTATCGCTCGCTAATGAAACCGATAGTTGTCGGTAGACAAGTACGGAATTCAGCCCCAGGTCTGGAAACTCCTCGGTCGAGAATGGGCCTCTTAGCGAAGCCGTTTTTAATTTCTGTAGCAATCACTAGAGGCGTTGCGATCGAATAACGCCAATCGACATAACCTGAAAACCCCTCGATACTGCTATGCCTGCATATTATGTTTATTTGGCGTAGATCATAGCACGGTCTTGTGATCACAATCTTTTAGTGATTATTATATTAAGAATGATGAATCGGTGTGTGGTGTCACATTGCAAAACCAGTAGCAAAATAAAGAAAAAATGTTCTACATTCCGAGTGCCAAAAAACATTGATATGTGGAAAAAGTGGGGACAATCTATTCCAGGCATTATAAAGTTACAACACACGAATCGTGTATGTGACATTTTAACAATGAAGACATAGTTCGCGCATGGGTCAAGCTCGACGCAAATGGCCAAGTAATTGCATGGGTAAGTTTAATGAAAAGATTTTACATATAGTTTAAGAAGATAGTTACTCATATCGTGTATTTTCAATATGTAAGGTCCCATACAAAACAATGCGACAAAAAGAGTTTGCTGTGCGAACAAGATTCGATGACATCTCAGTAGAAAAGGAAAATTGTGTGCCGGAGCATGGATATGCGAAACAAGTTTCGATTTCTGAAAGAAATTTTCCAAGCACTGTTCCGTCCTTCAGAGTCACGAAATCGTCAATTCAAGGAATCAGTACTCGTCTTGGTAAGTTTCCTTAACAGAATGTATCTATTGTATCGTTAGTATATAAAAGCGATGAAATAAAAGTAATTTAAACATACATAAATTTCTTCTATTGATATTTCAGATATCCCTGAAGTTCCATAAAAAATATGAATCCTGTCCAGTGTGTCAAGAAGCTGTGTGATTGAAAACCAGCTGTGGATCTTCAGAGTCGCAACTGGTGCAAATGAAATCACGCGGTGGCCTGATTCACGCAAATCCTCATTTCTTTCATCTGATCCGTCATATCGAAGCATCATTTACAAAATATTCCTCTCGTATTGATGTCTTCGATATAACTCTAGATAAAGTATTTAATTCATACACCTTCATTTATCCCTGTAAAGAGCATGGATCTGAAATCTTATCATATGTCATAATTTACTATATAAGATTAAGAATGAGGCAATATGAGCACCAGAAAAATTTTAAATTGAAAAAGAAATTTGTTGTTAAGAAAAAATTGTCTAAATGAACTAAGGAATAAATTTTACGTTAAGTCTTTGCAAGTGTTCCAGTTTTCAAGATCAAGTAAGTATGAATGAAAATAAATTCTTCAACTTTTCTCTTTATTTGAGTACCTACAATTTTCACAAAAATATAATGAAAAACGATGAAATTAAATATATGAAACGGTTCGATGTACTTCTATTTTTGTAAATGAAAACTTTTGTTTATTTTATGGGATTTGAAAGAAAATCTAACGGAGATCGATCCATCAAGAGGTAGACAACTATTTCGCCTAATATATATCCATATGACATAGATATTTGCAAATAGTTTATATTTATCATGCTCAGTTAACAGTTAAAATGTTTAAAGCCCGATTCAAATTAAGAGCATATTTATTCAGTATATGCATTAAAGTTGACGGTATTAATAATTTATAATTACATATAATAAATATGTGTAACGCGGTGGAATCCGTTAGTTGGACAGAGACAGACAACCGCAAGAACTATCGAGGGGTTTTCAGGTTATGTCGATTGGCATTATTCGATCGCAATGCCTTTAGTGGCTGCTACAGAAATAAAAAACAGCTTCGTTATCGGGCCGCCCCCCCGCCACTGAAATTTGAGGGAGTTTCCAGACCTGTATACAAGACCGTGACATCGACAGCCAATGATAATTACGAGTTAGCCAGCTTCAAAAATACATTGTTCCTCGAGATATTTCGTGACGTGTAGCTTTTATAGGGGGGATAGTGACTTTCGATGGTTATAGAAAATGGGTCATTTAACTATGGTCTGTCCTAAGGTAGTAGTCTGGTAACTTAAGCCGATTGTCTCGTCTTTTTTGGAGGGCGTTCTTTTGTAGGAAAATAAAAATGAATCGTTTTGGATATTTAGAATGTTTTTATTTACATATTAAAGATACAAAAAAAAAATTTTTTGAACAAATTTAATAGTTCATTATTATTATTATTATTGATCGAAGTTGGCACCTCGAAAAAAAAGCGCATGGGTGGCCCCGGTGATTTTGGCTCTTGATGTTAACTGAAATAAAAAATTCTTGATAATTCTTAAGCTATAGACATGTCATTCTGGTCGAAACTACTGAAGTTAAATTTCATGGATAAATAACAAAATGGAAAAGGATGTTTTTTTCCAAAGTCCGCCATTTTGTTATTTATCAATGAAATTTAACTTCAGTAGTTCCGACCAGAATGACATGTCTATAGATTAAGAATTATCAAGAATTTTTTATTTCAGATAACATCAAGAGCCAAAATCACCAGGGCCACCCACGCGCTTTTTCGAGGTGCCAACTTCGATCAATAATAATAATAATAATAAACTATTAAATTTTTTCAAACAAATTGTTTTTTGTATCTTTAATATGTAAATAAAAACATCCTAAATATCCAAAAAGATTCATTTTTATTTTCCTACAAAAAAACGCCCTCCAAAAAAGACATGAAAATCGGCTTAAGTTACCAGACTACTATCTCAAATCAATCATATATTACGATTGAAAATGTTATTTGTTGATAAACCGATCATGTTTTTATTCATAATTCATTGATTATTCTCTTGATAATTTTTATAACATATCGATCAATATCGGCCAAAAATTCAAGGAAATCTTCAATTCGTTCAAATTTTTTTTTACAATATCCGTTGCTCTGTTAGTGTTTTTCCATCGTATACCTTTTTCAGGTTTTTTCGTCAATACCCCCTTTCTCAAAATTCGATTCAATTCCTTGAGGATCCCATCAGTTTGCTGTCGTCGACCCTTCTTTCCTAATGCACAACTCTGCCCAAAGAACTGTATTACATTTGAACGATGGTGCAACGAAATTGCGAAAAGCCAGGTCGATGCAGGCGCCTCTATTTTTACTGAATTTCACTTGTATTACCATCAAAAACTCAGAAAAATTGCATCCCACTCAGTAACCAGCGTGCAAGAGAATACACGGCTAAGCATTCACCCATCCTAGTGTTGAACGCGGCAATACTACTTAACTTGAGATACCGCCGAAGTCGCGCATCGGCCGCGCTTCCACTAATGGTCTCGGTCAGTTTCTTTATTATTTAGTACGATTTTTTTCGCTCCTATTTTACGACTATTCCTTATTTTGCAACGATAAAGTTTTATCTTGTTTTTCCATTGCCATTTCATGTTATTTATAGCTGCTGTATATTGACCTAAAATAAAGATCGAAGCTTCGAGCATGTTTAAACCCCAAGGGTGCTTTTCGCGATAAACCGTCTATAGTGAGGCGCGAGAGATGTCACGTAGCGACTATCATTCCATCGGGGCCTTTCGAGAGGGGATGAATAGTCCGCGAGCCTTGCTCGGAGAATGATAAAGCAAGAGAGAGAAAGAGAGCTCGGGCGTTCGCGTTATTTCTGTTATTGCGTTCCGGGAAGTCCTCGTGGGATGAGATGAAAACGCGAGACATATATACATATATACAGAGATTAAGTGCGTGACGAAAGGGAGAAAAAGCTCCTGGCGAGCAACAGCCTACGCAAGGGATTAAAAAAGGATGGATCAATGTGGGATGCCAGATAAACGCATTAGAGAGAGAGAGAGAGAGAGATAAATGTGAGTATAAAAGGATTAGAAGAGCAGCGAAAGAAAAAGACGAAACAAGGATGAAAATAGACACACATTCGATTTTCCTGACGGTATCAATTCTTTTGTCACGCTGCCTACGCACTGGATTACCGTTAAACTGCGATAGAAAAAAAAATGAGATCTCGGACTGGCCAATTGATAAATCACGTAATGGCAAATAGGTGATTGATTCTTTAATCTCCTTCAATAATACGAGACTTGTCGTTCGATCTAACTCTTTTACCAAACTAATATGGAAAAACAGGACTGGATAAAAAAAAGATCAACTGCCGAACTAACAGTACCCACGAAAATAGAAAATCCCTACCACTATATCTATGATTATCCCTGCTCTCTGGTGAGAATCCGACTGGATATCGGATCGGATCCCAACAGAAAGACGTTACGCTTGTAGGTTGGATCCCGGATCCTACAGGATTCTTAAAGAATTGTATGGGATCTGATGGTATCCTTATGTGATTTTACAGGGTCATGAAATTGATCATGATTGTTTTATCTGCACTACTAGTAGTATAACCAATGGGGAGCCCGTTACTCTTGTCCATAATGCACTAAATTACAGGAGATATATTTTAAAAATTAAGTTCAGTATTTTTTTTCTAAAAAATTATTTAGAACAAAAAATAGGAAATTCAATTATCTACAAGAAATGTTATTACCATTTTTGGCCTAAAGTGCACGGTAACAGAGATATTGGCCGATACGGTTTTCCTCAAAATGGCGGCACTTCCGCTCACTTAATTTGTAAGGATTTTGTTCATTTACATTCAGTACGTGATACTGAACCTAATTAGAAAAAAAATAACTCCTGTAATTTAGTGCTTTACAATATTACCTATTGATTGTACTATAGTGTTTTCATAGTACATCCCTTCCCATTTGTTCCTAATTCTATGATCTGTAATGATAGTATGCTACACGAAAAAAATAGTGACGACAAAATCAAAAATAAAAAACTAGGAATTCAAGACTCGGTTAACAAATTTAAAAATAAAAATAAATATTTATTCACTTTCTGTGGATATATGTATAACCCCAAAGTCTGTTCTCGGTCACTCGGTATCAATTCTTATAGCCCTCAGGCCCTCGTTCGCAGACGCGAAAACCTCACGATGCTCGCCATCTAGCGGCGGATTGGGAAACTTCTTTATTCCAGCTACACCTCAAAGTTCATGTGTTTTTTTACATTACCATGAAATGTACACAATCGAACCACGTATTTCTTATAAAATCCGGGATATATAACCGCGAGCCATACGAAGGGGGACCCAACAGAAACGGGAATTGCGCTGCGGCGGGGAGGGAGAGTGGGGGAAGCCATTGCTCGACCAGGTGTCCGTTGGGGACACGTCTCCTGAGTTAGTGTGCGAAGTTCTGTTGCCGCGAGTGCATCGGTTCGCCCGTGGGAATTTTTGTAGTGAAACAACTATTTCCATTTCGGCGAAAACGTGATGGCCGATTGTCGGGAGTAACGCGTGGCTGTGAAATTTTGTTTCCTGTTGGGGAAATCGGCAGCGGAAACTACTGTAATGCTTAAGACTGCTTATGGAGATGCTGCCCTAAGTAAAACCAGAGTCTACGAGTGGTTTTCACGTTTTAAAAATGGAGAAATGTCAATTGAAGACCAACCCCGTTCAGGACGCCCCTCAACGTCAAGAAGTGACGAAAACGTCGACAAAATCAATGCTCTCATTCATGAAGACCGTCGCCGAATCATTGATCAACTCTGTGAGATGTCTGGGATATCATGGAGTTCAATTCAGAGGATTTTATCCAAAGATTTGCACACGAGCAGAGTTGCGGCCAAATTTGTCCCTCGCCTTCTCACAGACGAGCAAAGGAAGCGTCGACTTCAGGCATGTTTTGAACTTCAAAATCAGCTCGAAGAGGACCCTCAACTTTTTCAAGGTGATTACTGGTGATGAATCGTGGTGCTATGGATACGACCCCGAAACAAAGCAGCAATCAAGCCAGTGGAAGACACCTCGCTCTCCTCGTCCGAAAAAAGCTCGCAATGTGAAGTCAAACATCAAGACAATGCTCATTTGTTTCTTCGATTGCAGAGGTGTTGTGCACGCGGAGTTCGTTCCCCCGGGTCAAACTGTCAACCAGAAGTTCTACTTGGAGGTTTTGAAAATATTAAGGGAGAGTATCCGGAAGAAAAGGGCAGATCTTTGGCGCACAAGGTTCCTCCATCATGACAACGCGCCGGCCCACGCCGCTCTCTCCGTAAAGCAGTTTTTGACCAAAAACTGCATGACACCAATTGTCCACCCCCCTACTCACCGGATCTAGCCCCCTGTGATTTTTTTCTGTTCCCCAGACTCAAAAGGGACATGAGAGGAAAACGTTTTGCCACTGTGGAGGAGGTATAACAAAAATCGCTGGAAGGCCTAAAGAACATCCCGATAAGTGAATTAAAAAAAAATTTTGAACATTGGAAGGATCGTTCACAGATGTGCGTTGTGGTCAAAGGAGAATACTTTGAAAGTGATCAAAATTTGGTGTAAAAATATTAAAAAATAAAGAAATTATGACGAAATTCCCGTTTTTTTTGGGGCCCCCCTCGAACACTCGAACGACGTACTGTAAGCACGAGTGTGGCGCGTGACGTATAAGGTATCATACATTTTCACGTAGCATAACATATATAGCTAATCAGGGTACAACTCGAGATCCAGCTGGAATCCTAGAAGAAGATTCTTTGTTGAAATCTCCAAAAATTGTCGAAGAATATTTTACGGGAAAATGATAACTGTCCGACTACTGAAACCAGAAACTTCAATTTATACGTTCGAAGTTTTGCCGAACAAGGGCAATCGGTATACAACCCAGGGTTCATCTGGTATCCGGAGAGGAATCCCTTCACAGGGAGTCCCTAACAAATCCCGATCAGGGTTTGGCTGAAAGCGTGGATACCCTAGCAAATTTCCGCACGTGTACATCCAATCTCCTTTTGTTTTTTGTAACACGAAACTACTCTATGCATTCCAGTGAATTTACATATTCTCATCGTCCATCATTATGATAATTGGATTTTTATTATTAACATTGTGATGCAGCCGTCGGGGATAAAAGTTTCTTTTCGAGAAAGTTGAATTTATGAAAATGTGAAAAAATGTTCTAGCATGAACGCAAAGTCTAACGTGGCATAATATGCAAATAGCCAAGATATATCCTTCCTGTATTACTTGTACAAGACGAGAGCCGAGCCCCGGGCAGCTTTGTGTTCTTGCGGGCTTAAACGCAAACTTTAAAATATCTCTTCGGGAGTGTGCAACTAAAGGGAGGAAGAGGGAGAAAGAGAGAGAAAATGATAGAGTATACAAGCCCCTGGATAAGGCGAGAATTTGGGATGAGAGAGAGAGTTGAGAGTTCCTGTCAACGCGTTAAGCGTATCCCCGGGGCGAACGAACTTTCCAACTCTGTCTGGTGTGTGCAAAGAATTTCTCTTTTTTTTTATTCCCTTTCTCGTTCATTCCTTGCACTGTTTTCCTCTCTTGGACTGGGCACCAAGAGGAAAGCAAAGGAGAGCCGAGTTTTTTCATCTATGCAGTGGAAAAAGAGACCAACGAATTTTTAATCAGACTTTCGCGGTTGGATGAACTGAAAATGGCTGAGCAGATGATATGTATCTATATATATATATATATATATATGTGTATATTCGGTAAATATCTAGTTTAATATATGACTCCAAATAATACGAGAAATCACCACGTGCATATAAATTGAAATAGCCGTCCGCGTATATCTGCCTTACCGCTTTAGATGAGGTAAGGTTAAGGCGGTCGTACCGTGTGACAGCTGTGTTTTATCGCTTTTTTTGTGATTTTTTTCTAACGAACCATGAAAATACATCATCTTGAAATCTGTACAATATATTTATTAATATTTATACGCCCACTCAGAATTTTTCAAAGCCAAAATATAAGTTGGATTCGTCTTCACAGCGTGCGAAAGACACACATGTGAAAAATAAATAGGTTGACGGCTGATATAATTCCGGCTTTTCTGTTCATTTGAAATCAAAAAATGAAATGGTATTTTAATTTGTAGACCTCTAACTATAGCCGGAACTAGGATTAAAAGAAGGTATTGAAAATTAAATTTATGGCACGGTTTTGAAAATTTAATTCCGACTTTTCGTATATTTTTCGACTCACACGGTACGATTGCCATAAGTCCTAGTTCCGGCTATAGTCACAGGTCTACAGATTAAAATGCCATGTCATTTTTTGGTTTCAGATGAACAGAACAACCGGAATCATGTCAGCGGTCAACCTACTTATTTTTCACATGTGTGTCTTTAGAACGCTGTAAAGTCGATTCCAATCTATACTTTGGCTTCAAAAAATTCTGACTGACTGTATAAATATTAACAAATATATTGTAAAAGTTACAAGATGGTGTGTATTCATGGTTGGCTAGAAAAAAATCACCAAAACGGCGAAAAAATACAGCCGTCACCAGGCCGGGTTCAGATTGTGTTAATGGAATTTTTGTTTCCTTACAGATGAAGCTCGGTATTCGTGAAAATTTTTGGTTTGCACCATTAGTCGGAATATTGAGATTAATGAAAATTAATGAAAGAATTAAAATTTTATGAAATTCTTTACTTTTTCGAAAAATTAGTAAAATACTTTGATGTCCCCAACAGTCTATGTTGGACGGACCAAAATTTTTCTAAATTAATAAATTCAGCACACTGCCTAATGGCCGAATAACTAGTGTAAAATAGGAAAACTTCACTGGTTGACATTAATTTTACACAAAAGATTGAAACTTTGAATGTTCGGATAAGAGTCCATACCAATGATCAATTTCCATGTTGTTTCCGCACCAATCTTCCTTCATTCACAAAAACTGTTCTCTGACGGAAAGCTCGCGACACTTTGTCACAGAGAAAATTTTCCGAAACGGGAAAATTACGAGGGAAGCAGTGCGCAAGTTTCAATTTTTTTTGTCTCCTCTGTAAAAAGGCATATCACGAAATATCTTGAAATGCGATTTATTTTTTAACGGGGGAAATAGGGTTAGACGGTTCAAAAAATCGATTTTTTTTTATTTCATAAATTGTTAGTAAAACTATTGAAAAATATGTTCCCAAAATTTCAAATGAAAATTCCGACTCGTTCTATTATTATAAGACATTAAGGGGCTAAATAGGGTTAGGACAGCGTTTTCTCAATGATTTTCATGAATTTTTTTATAGTATAAAAAATGAATATAATTTATTGAAACTTTGAGAATATTTTATACATATATTTAAGTACTAGGGGGGCTCCGCCCCCCTGCGCGCTTCGCGCGCCAACCCCCCCTCGGGCCATTCCATTCGGTGTACCCCCCCCCTTCCGCCTCCTCGGGCCATTCCATTCAGCGCCCCCACGCCACCACCGTCCCCGCTCGATCCGCTCACCCAGCCTACTCGATCCCGCTCGCTCTCCTCAACTCTTGTACACGGCGGCGGCGGCGGCGATATATTTATATAATATAGAGAGATATACTATAAAATTTTGTATGAATTTCCTTGGAAAACACCGTAGATATTAGCGACCCCATATTGCAGGTCACATTCAGACTCAGCATTTTGCTATTTATTCAAACGCGTTTTTCTGAAAACGACTTTTTTTTAACTTGCGTACACGCTAGTTTGAAAAGTTTTCAACCAATCGTTTTGAAAATTGGCAGTTACTTTCTTCATAGTATTGCGCTCTATATGAACCTAATAACGGAATATTATTATTATTTAAAATAATTTTTTTTTTGCAAATAAAGTTGTCAAAAATGGCAAAAAATCATGCTTTTTTGTCTTGACCCCTGTAAAAAATTCAATTTTCTATTTTTTTGATAGCATTTAGGTTCATATAGAAGAGAGACATATAATAAAAGTAAATTCCAACCTCGTTTGATTTCAGATGAAAATTGCGGCTTCCAGAATGTACGCAAAATACTGAGTCTGATTGTGACCTGCAATATGGGGTCGCTAATATCTGCGGTGTTTTTCAAGGAAATTCTTCAAAAATTTTATAGTATATACTCAAATATATGCCTAAAATATTCTTAAAGTTTCAATAAATTATATTCATTTTTTATACTATAAAAAAATTCATGGAAATCATTGAGAAAACGCTGTCCTAACCCTATTTCCTCCCTTAAGCCGGCTAACCCGGTATCAGGAAAAAATGGCCGTGGAAAAAATGGCCGCGGAAAAAATGGCCGCGGAAAAATGGCCGGGGTAAAAAATAGCCGATGGAATAAAAAACGTTAATGTTAAAATAACTGGTGTGTGTGTGTGTGTGTGGGCGTGAGGTGTTTGTTTGGTTTGGTTTGGTTTGGCTTGCAAGTTGGGTTTGTGATACATTGTGATAATAAAGTTCCTATTACAATATATTTTAATATTTGTTTCAGTTATTTCGACGTTAATTTTTTTTCCATCGGCCATTTTTTCCATCGGCCAATTTTTCCATCGGCCACTTTTTCCGCGGCCATTTTTTCCTAGATCCGGCTAACTCTTGTCATTATGATTGGCGGTCGATGGCGTGCTCGGAGTTCATTTGCATACTTCAGATCGCACGATTGTAGACGACGCACCCAATCTATACAAAGCAGCACGCACCGATTTTCGTATTTACTAAAAATGTAGCTTCAAAAACGTACTCATAGCTTTGTAAAATGTTCTAGTTAACGATTTATACAAGCTTGTAGTTTGTAGAGATTTAATTAAGTGACTATGAGTTTGTTTACGTGGACTTTGACTCGCGCTGACTCGAGTTATTCGGAGCCGCGTAAGCTGTCAAATATGTATAAGAGGTTATGTTTATGCGAGACATAACTGCGCAGCGCTGCCGGCGTTATCGAATTTTCGCCGCGTAAACGCCATCTATTCGTTCTTCGTATTACTATACGCGCGCGTTTAACAGTTTACGCGACCTGAATATCTTAAGTTAACGTGAGGAAAAATCCGCGTGAACAAGCTTCATAACACATAGCACACTGAAAACTCACCGGATCATCGGAATCGGGTTTCGTTGAGTAGGCGCAATCCTCGCAAACCTTGTAATGGCACTCGTAGCACGTTCTCGAGAAATCCTCGGGTTTAAAGGACTTCAGGCATATCCTACAGGCGCCCTCTCGACTGGCCGGTTTACCGGGTTCCGGTTTCCTGTTCATACAGATAAAAAAATACATTTAAAAATTCAATAAACCCGTCGAGAACGAAAAATAATCGACAAAGATCGTGGAATCTAACGAATACACATTCCCATGTGCGAATGAAATAAAATCGATGAACAAAAAAGGGAACGATGACATGAGAAAAAAGAAGAATTCTACCGCAGCAGGTGTCGTTCTCGGTTAACCGTTTCTCGAATCACGAGATGCAGAAAATAGAAAGAATAAAATTGTCCGAGCGAAGAGACGAACGAGACGAGAATTTGGCGGGAAAAGTATTCAGGATCGAGAGTCCGTGGACAGAAAATAGATTCCAATACAACGGTTTGTAAAAACTGCTGTGCCAATTTCTCTCTCCTCCTCTTTCTCTTTCTGTCTCTCTTGCGATGACGTATTGGTGCAGTAACGTGGATCTAGTAACGAGCTTTCGTTTAACGAGGAATGACGAAATGGTTCCAGTCAGATGAGTAATAACGAGAGTACGAGCACGAATCGACACCGCTAGGACACGAATTTTTCATGTACTAACGGCGTAGGAATTAATCTGCAGTCGTTAATGGATGTGCCCAATATCGTAAATATCGCTCCTCGTATGTCAGGGTGAAACTCGATAAATAACGGGCCTGGGTATCGCACATTTTTAAGCCATTTTAGAATGATTCGACAGGGTCGTCACCGTAACCCTCATCATTAATAAAAATTATGGTAAAATTCTCCTTTTAGTATACTGTCGGGCGACGCGAAGAAGCACTCCGTACCAATGTTCAGATTTTTACTAGTTATTATTCAAGCAAAAAGCTTGACTTGCAAATTGCTTCCTCGAAGTTTCAGGCAATGCGCAAAGCCCTCATCCACGAGCAATTGTCGTTCTCAATTTTAGCTTACTCATAGAGGAAGATTTGAGCATTATGGAAAATTTCGCAGAAGCAATGTGCAATTTTGAATTCCATCTTTTGTCCCTGCATGTATTGGGAATCCCAGATTTTTAGAAAAATTTATAATCTCATGAAATCAAAACCATTTCGTCAAATGTGACGAAACTCCATAGTAATATAGATATATTTTATATTATTTATTTTTTTGTGGTCTAACATACCCTTGCCGATTTTTATGTACGACCCTTCCGAATTATTCCCTCCTATCACTCCCTACCCGCACTACGCTAAGCTAACCTAATTTCCGTAGCATCCGCAGCTGCATCGCATTCGCCATGGACACGGGAAAACTGCGGAAAACCGGTGCCGGTACAGACGGTATTTTTATTTTTACTGAGTGTATACGATGCATCTAAATCTCTCTACATTATATAAATACGAGGTCTGTTCAAAAAGTATCGCGAATTTTGAATTTCCGCGGACTACGTATATTCGATTTTCGATTTTTTTGTGGCATTAGGTTGGTACTCATGTCCCTCACTTATGCTGAAAAAACCGGCCATTTTGAACGTTTAGTTAATTGTTGACAGCTGTTTTGGTTAGACGAGTTTTGGCTTGTCTTCGACTTTTGCCCATTCCAAAAAATGGATTAAAGGATCTGTATCAAATTTTGTGTGAAAAACAAAATTAAGTGCGCGGACGCATTCCGAATGTTGACTGTGGCATATGGTGAAGCTACCTTGGACCAAAGCAACGATTATCGGTGGTATAAAATGTTCTCAGAGGGCCGAGAAGATGCGAACAACGAAATGCGTTCCGGACGCCCGAGCACATCAACAACAGACGAAAACATTGATGAAGTGAAGAAAATAATATTGGCCAATCGTCGAATCACCGTTAGAGAAGTTGCTGAGGAACTAAACAAATCGATTGGCTCGTGCTATTCGATGTTTACCAATGATTTGGGCATGAGACGGGTCGCCGCGAAATTCGTGCCAAAATTGCTCAATTTCAAAGAAAAACAGTGTCGCGTTAACATTGCTAAGGAGCTGTTGGACTCGGTCCGCGACGACCCAAATTTGCTCCAGAGGGTCATAACTGGTGACGAATCATGGTTTTATGGTTATGACGTGGAAACCAAAGCTCAATCATCGCAATGGAAGCTGCCTTTTTTGAATAGGCAAAAATCGAAGACAAGCCAAAACACGTCTAACCAAAACAGCTGTCAACAATTAACTAATCATTCAAAAAGGCCGTTTTTTTCAAGATAAGTGAGGGACATGAGTACCAACCTAACGCCACAAAAAAATCGAAAATCGAATATACGTAGCCCGCGGAAATTGAAAATTCGCGATACTTTTTGAACAGACCTCGTATATCGCCGCCGCCGAGTACAAGATTTGAGGAGGTCATTCCCTTGACCGTAGGCGAAAATTCATCAAATAAGCACGAAAATCGGCGGACATATCGGCGATATTCCGTTATTTGACCATTCTTCAATTATATATTCTCTTTATATACAAAATTATAGACCGATATCGCAAAATTTGCGAAAGATAGAACGCATTCAGACATTTTTCAAATGTTTCAAAAAGCCATGAAATCTCAGTCGTTTCATAAATTTCCATAAAAATTTCAGTTAATAATGGGGACGTACTGCTTTACTTCTATGCAGAATTCCGGTGGTGTACCTCAAAAAACTCGAAAAACAATATAATTTTCACCATCACAGAACAAAACCATTCTTATTTAAAAAATAATTATTATTGCATTAGAAATCATGAATTTATGTTGTAAATAGCGAATATTGAAGAATATCGAAAAAATTGGTATGTAAAATGAAATCTTTACATTTCCAATGAATCCTTTTTTTTTTTAATGCATGAAATAAAGTTATCGCTTCTTCGTCTGTTCTTGACAATGTTTGATCAATGACATTTGAAGAAAAAGCACACACTCGGTGATATAAATAAGAGGGAGAGAGAAAGGGTATCGTCTTCGTATTCGATTCGTAATTAGTACGTGATTGAAAATAAGTTGTTAAGGTAGTAGTCTGGTAACTTAAGCCGATTTTCATCGTTTTGGACATTTAGGATGTTTTTATTTACAAATTAAAGATACAAAAAAAAAAAAATTTTTTTTAATTTAATAGTTTATTATTATTATTATTATTATTATTGATCGAAGTTGGCACCTCGAAAAAAAAGCGCGTGGGTGGCCCCGGTGATTTTGGCTCTTGATGTTATCTGAAATAAAACATTCTTGATAATTCTTAATCTATAGACATGTCATTCTGATCGGAACTACTGAAATTAAATTTTTGAACTTAACTTTGGAATTCAAGTTAACTTTGGAAAAAAAAGTTTTTTTTTTCTTTGGAAAAAAAAGTTTTTTTTTCCAAAGTCCGCCATTTTGATAAATATTCATGAAATTTAACTTCAGTAGTTTCGACCAGAATGACACGTCTATAGATTAAGAATTATCAAGAATTTTTTATTTCAGATAACATCAAGAGCCAAAATCACCGGGGCCACCCACGCGCTTTTTTTTTCGAGGTGCCAACTTTGATCAATAATAATAATAATAAACTATTAAATTTTTTCAAACTAATTTTTGTTCGTATCTTTAATATGTAAATAAAAACATCCTAAATATCCAATACGATTCATTTTTATTTTCCTACAAAAAAACGGCCTCCAAAAAAGACATGAGAATCGGCTTAAGTTACCAGACTACTACCTTAATATGGTTTATGAATGAAAATAAAATGAATGAAAATAAAATAAAACTTATTGAATTATGAATGAAATTTGAAAATGTATGATACTCACGGTTTTGGCGGCTCGATAACAAGTATTTCCTCCTTTGGGTGAATGTCCTCGACCAGCGTGATCTTCGCCGGTGATAATTTCGTGACTGCAATGAGAAAGAGAAAAATAGACGTACAATAACATTTTTTCCAACAAATAATTCAGCAAAATAAAGTCGTAAAAGTGGAATCTTTTTATAAAGCACAGACGAGCGACTAATCGATGTTAAAGTGGCTTTGCAAAGTCAATTATTCTTCAAAATGAGAGAAACAAAATCCTCTTGAAAATAAAATAGAAAGGGACTTAAGCACATTTCCTATGCATTGTCGTTTATACAGTATCGAGAAGCATTCCCCGATTAGCCGTCCACTTAACGAGCATCGTCGGAGCTTTCACTTTGCCACGAAGAACGAGAAAAAAGAGAGTAAAAAAACTTTTCGCACTGCCGGACCTCGTTTGATAATAATAACGTAAAAATTCGATTAAGATCCTCGACACCGAGAGCTCGGGGACGAGAGACGACGACGATTATCGGTGGTCACGGGAGAGATGAACGAATTTATTCGTTGGATCTAATTAAACTTTTCGAAAAATTGCCGTCTGAAACACCATTTCCCAGGTGGCATATAGACTCACGAAGCTCTCGTCGTGTTCACGTTTTCATTCTTTAGTCGCTATATAATTTCATCCTCTCTCTCTTTTTTTGTATTATCTCTTCCTTTGCGGCAGAAAGTAAAAATTGGTCTGCGAGTCATGAAAATCATTGAAAAGTAGTTTTTAATGTAATAATTTTTTCTTCTATTCAAGAAATTTGTCCGCCATACAAGAATTGAAAAAAATTTCAAATAACGAAAATGTCGACTAGTTCATGCCAAATTATCCGCATTTTTGTCTCGCACCTCTGCACTATAAAGTTTGATTTTTTTACGTCGAAATAAAAAATATTACAAAAATCGATGATCTACAACATGCAACACTTTGGTTGACAACGACCAAAGACCATTGCAAAAAAATCTGAAAATTGACATAGAGTATTTTTTTTGTCTAAACTTACAATATCTTTGATGGAAAAAAAATTTGAGAAATGGTGCATTTTGAAACTTGCATATTGTTTTTTCATCATTTTTTTCCATTCACAAATGTTCCTCTACGAGCAAAAAGCTTTTTCAATTTTGTCTTTTCGTTATAAAGCATTGTGTATGTGAAAAAATGATGAGAAAGTAATATGCAACTGTCAATTGGCAACATTTTTTTCTTTCCGTCAACTTGATGGTATGAGGTTCGGTTGATTTTTAATGCTCTTTTCGAAAAATTGAAGCATTCTATATCTATCGTTTTTCTTCAATTTTTCGAAAAATGCATTAAAAATCAATCAAACCTCACACCATCAAGTTAACGGAAAGAAAAAATGTTGCTAATTGACAGTTGCATATTCCTTCTCATCGTTTTTTTCACAAACATAATGCTTTATAACAAAAAGACGAAATTGAAAAAGCTTTTTGCTCATAGAGGAAAATGTGTGAATCAATTCAATTTCAAATATCCTTCCATGATAGCCGATCGGTGGGAAATTTTGATGGCCGATAGTGGAAAAATTTCACGAGCTTTAACAAACACGTATGGAAGTTTTTGGAAAAATGATAAATTTCATAAATGTAACACACTTCGATCGATTTTCTTCAAATTCAATACAGAACAGTATTTGATGATAGTCTATTTCTGTTGAAAGTTGTAACCCGATACCACGACAATTGCTCGACTTATATTCTTAAGGGGGGGAAGTAGGGTTAGACGGTTCAAAAAATCGATTTTTGGAAACGATTTTTTGGAATCGATTTTTTTACAGATTTTTAATCTTTATACTTTTAGGAAGTTAAAAAAAAAAATTTAAGAAAATTCCACTCCGTCACAAAGTTATAGCAATAAATGTGACCGGACATCGGGTTAGGACGGCTACCTGGCTAACTTTAACACGTTTTCTTCGAAACTATATTTTTAGGCAGTGTCAGCATGATAACTCAGTCAATTTTTTATATTTTTTAACGTTTTTTTAATCTTGACAATTATTTTCTCTATAGTCTGACGAGAGGTTTTTTTAATTTTTTTATTGGACAATTTTTTATAAATTATTAAACCCTAATTTTTTTTAAACTGCATACTAAAGCTTAAAATACTGTAATTTCTTTATTTTTGAAAAAAAAAATTCCTCCGCCAAACTATCACTACTACATTATTTTTTATTTTTGCTGATTGGATAATTTTTGGTGAAGTTTTGACGTCGACAAGGAGGCGCCATGGTTTTCATCAGTAGTCCATTTATACCCGTTAAAAAGAATGTTAATATAAAAATTTAGAATTAAAAATTTTCTTTTCTTATAGTTGAAAAGTTAATAAAAAATGTGAAATCAAGAATGTAATTTTTTTTTCAGTATATAACCTTTGTCATAGTTTTTCAAACTTACTCGGTTTTCAGAGCGCGCAGCGGTATGAGAGCCATTTCACAATTATGAGACTTCAATTTTTGGAACCTCATCACTAAAGCACACGCACATCCATACCGACATTTTTTATAAACGTGTTTTTTCGATATTTTAAAACATTTTATACATCTCGGCATTGAAAGCTTTGTTTTTGCGAAAAAAAATCACATAAAGAAAACATCCTCCATCAGAAAGCAAAAACCGGTAGAATATCATGGCTCTGTCAATTCTTGCTGGCGCGTCCCATACATACAGACGAATAACTGTTTCGCTCCCATTGTATCATACTCTACCCCAGCGAAGAGAACGCCATTTTTTTATGAGTTTTTGATCTTCAAAGTTCCGACGACAGTAACGACCAAAAATCCTCGAGGTATTATATCGCCGGTTCTGAAAATTTTCCTATGCTCGCCAATAGTCACCCGAGGAGTTTTAATACCATACATTTCGGTTGGGTCGTTGAATATAAATCACTTTGTTGTCAGGGGTAGTACACGCGAGTTTCCGTTTAACTACCCCCAATGATGACCAGTGTAGTGATAAAACTCGAGCTCTCCTGGGGGTTTGAAATTTCGAAGCTGACAATGCTTGATGTAGACGCCGTTTCGAGGCTATACACGCTGTAGCCACACGGTGAACGAGATTCGGTCGGTAACATTAGATGAGAACACAAAATAGACACGCAAACATGTTTGCTTAATTGGTCGAAAATGTTTTGTCCATGTTTGCAAGAGGAGAGAAACAGAGAAACAGGGTTAGACTAAGAGATTATGTGTAGAACAATAATGAACTGTGTATATTGTACGAGAGGGTTGTTGATGGGGTTGGTTCTGACCTCGCTTCAGACCTTAACGGAATATTGTTGATGGGCACTTGCGCTGTTTAATTTTCTGCTACTTGTCCAATTCTGGCTGCACGAATGCAGGTCACATGCTGAGATCTAAGATCATTCTCATAACTCAACTTTTGCTTAACGAACTTTTAAGGGGAACCCCACTGTGACAGCTTCAAAAAAGGTCTTTTTTAACGAATGTTTGTTTACTATTTAATGAGAATGGTATGTTTTTAAGGAAACTTTGAAGTTGGTTTATAAAAATTTTCATAAAAAAATAATAAAAGTTATCACAGTTATATAGAACAGAGTGCCGGTCCGTAAAAATGTTTCTGTTAACGGTGGAATCCATATCTCTGGCTCGTTTCATCTGAAAGCTAAAAACAAAATATTTTCTCAATCTGCATAAATGTAGTCTTCGTTATGCAAACATTTTTTTTAACATGCCGCCATTTTGAGAAAAATTTATTTAAAAAAACCGTTCCGCTGATCGAAAACTACATTTATGCAGATTAAAAAAATATTTTTGTTTTATTTTTCAGATGAACCATACCAGAGATATGGATTCCACTGGTAACAGAAAAAATTTTACGGACCGGCACTCTGTTCTATATAACTGTCATCATTTTTATTATTTTTGAATGAAAATATTTATAAAACAACTTCAGAGTGTCCTTAAGGTAGTAGTCTGTTAACTTAAGCCGATTTTCATGTCTTTTTTGGAGGGCGTTGTTTTGTAGGAAAAAATAAAAATGAATCGTTTTGGATATTTAGGATGTTTTTATTTACATATTAAAGATACAAAAAAAAATTTTTTTGAAAGAATTGAATAGTTTATTATTATTATTATTATTGATCGAAGTTGGCACCTCGAAAAAAAAGCGCGTGGTGGCCCCGGCGATTTTGGCTCTGGATGTTATCTGAAATAAACAATTCTTGATAATTCTTAATATATAGACATGTCATTCTGGTCGGAACTACTGAAGTTAAATTTCATGGATAAATAACAAAATGGCGGACTTTGGAAAAAAAGTCCTTTTATTTTAGGAAAGGAGGGGTTGTAAAATAAAAAGAAATTTAACTTCAGTAGTTCCGACCAGAATGACATGTCTAGATTAAGAGTTATCAAGAATTTTTTATTTCAGATAACATCAAGAGCCAAAATCACCGGGGCCACCCACGCGCTTTTTTTTCGAGGTGCCAACTTCGATCAATAATAATAATAATAATAAACTATTCAATTTTTTCAAACAACTTTTTTTTGTATCTTTAATATGTAAATAAAAACATCCTAAATATTCAAAACGATTCATTTTTATTTTCCTACAAAAAAACGCCCTCCAAAAAAGACATGAAAATCGGCTTAAGTTACCAGACTACTATCTTAAAAGCCATTCTCTCAATCCTTAAATAATTCATTAAGTAGCAAACAAAAATTCGTAAAATAAGACCTTTTTTGAGCCCGCCACAGTGGAGTGCACCCTTAAGCAATTTCATCCGTAAAGCATATTTACTTGATCCTAGTTTCTTTGAGAATACGTATCGCAATGCTGGATCTCTTCGAATTCATTGGGCCAGAAAAACAGGGATTTCATCGATCAAAGGATAACCTTTATGAGAGTTGTGAATGTTTATCTAAGCTCTGTGGGAAAGTAGGTATTGATAAATTTTATTTCTTTTCCTTCGAAACTTATTTCTTCCCCTTAGAATTTTGTTTGCATTGCATTTTTTTTGTTCTTAAAAACATGAAAAAGACGATGAGAAATTCCAATAACGTCGGTAAAGTGGGGACTTTTGAAATCTCGGTAACGTTCAAGGAACATTTCGATATTATAAACTTCTAATTTGTCAGGTAGGACTCCAAAAACTTTCGAAAATTGTCGGTAAATTGACAATTGAGTGAGGAAATTCTCAGATTCGGGTTTACACGCAGCGCCAGTGGAATATACACGAACGAAACCAGAACACTTTTCCACGATCACGATGTATTTTTCGGCCAAATGCTATTTCGTTAATTTTAAACAAATGAGTGTTCGGTATTTAGGGTTTCCATTCGTCTATTTCGTGATGGTTAAATCTTTCAAAATTACGCAGTGCATTATTAATTATATCCGTTTTTGTTTCAGACCGCTTCGTTCGCAAATGATCGGTTTGATCGTTTAAGAAAGGCGATTGGCCAAAAAATTCGATGGACTCTGTCGGTAATACAGAGTCGGCGAAACAAACCTTTCACATGCCCTTATATTTAAAAAATCCTAAATTTCCTAAATTTTTCATATTTTACTCACGTAGACGTAAATCATAGTGGCGAAAAATGGGGATAATACGAAGTGTGTAATGCGATACACATGAAATGGCGTTGTAGCAAAGCAAAATATTATTTCTCCCTCATATAAATGCTTTAGGAGTTAACCACATGGCCCCGTCGATTCATCGTACACCCAATCTTCCGTGACACATATGACTGATGCCAGTCACGCCTGGACTACATATTTCTATGAATTTTTTTATGGCTACACGACCCTTATTAGTCAATGGTCTCCGGTGAGGCTTGATACTCGAATATTCTTTCTCTTGCTCTCAGCCCTCTTTCAACCCTCGTAATATATACATGACCTTAATCAACGGTAACCCCATCAAACGAGAGCTTCGAAAAGCTTTCACGCTTCGTTTCTTTCCGACTCAATCCTCGTATCGATTTATCTCTTTCTCTGTTCTCCACGACTGCGCAAGAACCGAGATAAGTAGGCAAATTTCAAGATTCGACATCCAGATAAGACATGCAGGGCTTCAAAGCCGCGGAATATCGAATCAATAGAAGGATCAGCGAGTCAAAAATGATAAACACCTGAGCTAAGCATAGTCGTAAGTTAAATGTTGGACAATTATTTAACAAAAATCCTATCACCCATGTTCGATCAATAAACACGGAAAAAACTGTCTATCATCATAATCAAGACATAGGGCTTTTGCGCGAAGAAATAAAAGTATTAATTTCACGTGTGTGAAATAGTTATTATGTTAGTCATATAACTGGAATAACAATATTACTAATTATTGTCATGTGAAAAATAACAAAATTATAACTAATATTCATTCTTTCAATTTTTTGGACTGAATAATCTGGCATGTTGTGAAGATGACATTGATGCATTTAAATAATCCCAATTTAATTAAGTTTTTTTATGTCTATCAACGAACGCGCGATCTTGCGCTACTACTTTTACCACTCTACGCTCAACACCGCGGCCAAAGTACCTCTTTTCAACATTCCGTTTAATTAATGGGGGACAAAAGTGTTGTAAATTAATCGTACTGAATACAGATATGCAGAGAAATAAATTGCGAAGCAAGAAACCTCAATATAAATGGGAAAGTCGATTGCAAGTACTTTTTTGCTGATTAACCGTTTTTTTATATTACTATTTTGTACATAAAATTTGCTCTTATAAATCTGATTTCTTATGCATTTTGAAATAAATTGTCATTGCAAGTATTGAAACGATTTTTTTTGGTAAATATGGAGCAAAAGGGACCCACTTCCGGTGACCTTGTCCTTCATATATGATGTCAAGGGAGCCTTCCTAAACAACTTTTTCCTGTGGCAAAATTGGGGGCCGTTATCTATTAAAAAGTTATTAACAAATAACGTTGATAATTCCTATAGCTATTTCCCTTATATGTAAGTCCCAATCATCTTGTCCTTCACATACGTTGTCAAGAATAACCCCCAGAGTAACATAATAAAGTTTAATCCGTCGCTCATTGTTTGTTAAAAAGTTATTAACAAAAGAAATTTCATAAATCGAACATGAAATACTTTTACTAGTGTATGGCGAACAGTACACGTATGAGCGGGGGAGCTGCAGCCCCTGCATCCCCCCCCACACACCAGCCCAAAAACAAACCAAAACCAACCCAAACAACCCAAACAAACAAACAAACCCAAACAACATAAAGAAACAAAAAACCCTCCACCCCCATACGGCCCACCCCTCCCGCCACAGGCCCCCTCACTTTCGCACCCCCATTCACTCATATGTATTTGTGTTAGTATGATGAGGTATGCAAGGGGTATATGTGTTATTTACTATATTTACGGGTTGTTTGGGTTGTTTTTGGGTTGTTTTTGGGCTGGTGTGTGGGGGTACAGTACTGTTTGCCATACACCAGTAAAAGTATTTCATGTTCGATTTATGAAACTTCTTTTGTTAATAACTTTTTAACAAACAATGAGCGACGGATAAACCTTTTTGTAAGTTGCTCAGGGGCGGTATTCTTAACAAGCATGTGAAGGACAAGATGATTTGGACTGACTGGTATAAAGAAAAAAACTATACGAATTATTAACTTTATTTGTTAATAACTTTTTAATAAATAACGACCTCCAATTTTGTCAGAGGGAAAAGTTGTTTCTCGTGCAAAAAGGCGTCGAATGGGCCTACTCCAAAGGTTATGGGAAGTGGGTCCCCTTTGCTCTATATTTACCTTTTTTTTTCAAATTACACTTTTTCTATTTTATGGTTGGGATCCACATTACTTTTTCAATTCTCTTACGAACGTTGTGACGATTTTAATTATCGATATTATTAATTATCTCCGGGGACGAGATAGACTATACATACCAATACCTTAAGTCGTATTATAGATTCTATTCGAGTACTAAGCATTTAATTTGAGTAATTCAGTAACATAGGGTGGTAAACGAGAGACCCATTCAAATCGAAGATTGGCGAGACGACATTCACAGTAGGTATGGAAAGATCAGACGTAGTGATAGGGCCTCGCTTTGATGAGGCAAGACGTTATTGGCTCGTGGTAGTGCGGGAGAAACGAGACCGATATTTATTGTGCTCATTTCTAGGCACAAGAACGACGTTGTACTTTAGACTTATATCAAGTGGGAGTCGATATTGGTTCGAAATCCACGAATGCCACATTAACGAAATCGAACATTTCAGAAGTAAAAAAAACTACAACGATTTACAAATGTATTGAGTTCTACTCAATAATATTTTCAATTAAACGCTAAAATAATATAAATCAATTGAAATGAAAATCAGATAAACTGATGGAAGAATGAATTAGTAATTGCAAGACACCACGGAATAAAAATCAGATAAGATGTGACTTACTTTTTGTATTATGACAAAAAATCGTATAAAAAATTCTCAAACGAGAGATAGTTTTATATGTTTTTCTTGTCAAATGAAAAAAATATTCCAATCGAGTTATAAACGAGGAGTTCAATTTTCTAAAACGAATCTCCTCTGTCGGTTTTGAGATTCGTATCTAAATATTCGTTTAAATAGTTGTAAAAACATTTCCAACAACCGGTCATGTGAGATATTCGGTACAATCATTTTTCAACAAGTTAAGGTAATTATGGAGCAAAGGGGACCCACTTCCGATCACCTTTGGAATAGGCCCATTCGACGCGTTTTTACTCGAGAAACAACTTTTTCCTCTGACAAAATTGGGGGTCGTTATTTATTAAAAAGTTATTAACAAAAAAAGTTAATACTTCATATAGCTATTTTCTCTATACCAGTCAGTCCCAATCATCTTGTCCTTCACATGTGTTGTTAAGAATACCCCCCTGAGTACATGCAAAAAGTTTTATCCGTCGCTCATTGTTTGTTAAAAGTTATTAACAAAAGAAGTTTCATAAATTGAACATGAAATACTTGTACTGGTGTGTGGTGAACAGTACACGTATCAGCAGGGGGGCTGCCCCCCCTCTCCGCCCCCACATACCAGCCCAATAAGAAACCAAAAACAACCTAAACACCCCGTAAATATAGTAAATAACGCATATACCCCTTGCTGATACGTATGTTACTCATCATATGACACCAACACAAATACACATGAGAGAATGGAGGTGCGGAGGTGTGGGGGCGTGTGGGGGAGGGGTGGCGCGTGTGTGCGGGTGGAGGGTTATTTGTTTGTTTGTTTGTTTGTTTAGGTTGTTTGGGTTTGTTTGCTTGGATTGTTTTTGGTTTGTTTTTGGGTTGGCGTGTGGGGGGATGCAGGGGCCGCAGCTCCCCCGCTCATACTTGTACTGTTCGCCATACACTAGTAAAAGTATTTCATGCTCGATTTATGAAACTTATTTTGTTAATAACTTTTTAACAAACAATGAGCGACGGATGAAACTTTTTGTATGTGATTTAGGAGGTTATTCTTAACAACGTATGTGAAGGACAAGATGATTGGAACTGATATGTAAGGAAAATAGCTATATGAATTATCAATTTTATTTGTTAATAACTTTTAAAAAACCGGCCCCCAATTTTGTCAGAGGGAAAAGTTGTTCAGGAAGTTTCCCTTGACATCATATATGAAGGACAAGGTCATCGGAAGTGGGTCCTCTTTGCTCCATATTTACCCAAGGATCGTGGAACTGCCCCGTTAAGAACGGTCTGTTTTACTGACACTGTATTACCGATAGAACACATTAAAATTTTCGGCCAAACGGCATACCTAATCTGTCAACCCGAATGATTTGAAATTAATAAAGGCAGAGTCCTATAACTCCTATATTTGTCGTGTAACGACAGCGTGAATTTTTTTGCATTTCTTTACATTCTGCGCATCATTAGAAATAAACTGCTGCACACATCAATGTCTATAAAGTCTTAAACTCTTTATTGCAATCTCGCCTACGTGTTAAACCCAGCAGATTATTTTATTTTGCCCTGATTCCGGAGATATTAAGTCAATTTATGAAACAGAGCAGGTTTTTTTTCTCAGTATGTTGTTTCTAACAATGTAGCTCTTACAATTTTGGTTCTATGTGATACCTTTCGCGACTACTTCGTAGGGGAGGTCGTAACAAAGAACTTAAGGGGGGAAATAGAGTTAGACGGCTCAAAAAATCAATTATTTTTTTATTTCATAAATTGTTAGTAAAACCATTGAAAAGTATGTTCCCAAAATTTTTAATGAAAATTCCGACTCGTTCTATTGTTATAAGCCATTAAGGGAGGAAATAGGGTTAGGAGAGCGTTTTCTCAATGATTTTCATGAATTTTTTTATAGTATAAAAAATGAATATAATTTATTGAAACTTTGAGAATATTTTATACATATATTTAAGTATATACTATAAAATTTTTGAAGCATTCCCTTAAAAAACACCAAAGAAAATTTATGACTGCCTTGACTTTGCTTTTCTTGGTACTATGTTTTCAAACGCGTTTTTCTGAAAACGACTTTTTT
The DNA here is from genome assembly GCA_958009045.1 of Oxytorus armatus. NCBI lineage: Eukaryota > Metazoa > Arthropoda > Insecta > Hymenoptera > Ichneumonidae > Oxytorus > Oxytorus armatus. Next base: position 13,953,847 of record OY253748.1, read on the forward strand.
TTAACTTGCGTACACGCTAGATTGAAAAGTTTTCAACCAATCGTTTTGAAAATTGGCAGTTACTTTCTTCATAGTACTGCGCTCTATATGAACCTAAAATCGGAATATTATCATTATTTGAAATAATTTTTTTTTGCAAATATAGTTGTAAAAAATGGCAAAAAATCATGCCTTTTTGTTTTGACCCCTGTAAAAAATTCAATTTTCTAATGTTTTGATAGTATTTAGGTTCATATAGAAGAGAGACATATAATAAAAGTAAATTCCAACCTCGTTTGATTTCAGATGAAAATTGCGGCTTCCAGAATGTACGCAAAATGCTGAGTCTGATTGTGACCTGCGATTTCGGGGTCGCTAATATCTTCGGTGTTTTTCAAGGAAATTCTTCAATAATTTTATAGTATATACTTAAATATATGTATAAAATATTCTCAAATTTTCAATAAATTATATTCATTTTTTATACTATAAAAAAATGTATGAAAATCATTGAGAAAACGCTGTCCTAACCCTAATTCCTCCCTTCAGACTTGACAGACATTGCTGCCCAACAGTTCATTCCCAAACATGCACGAAATTTACAGAAAAACTCAAACTCAAACTAAGCTTGCAAAGCAAACACAGGAGTTACAGGACTCGGCCAGGAAGCAATACGTTCTTTTATTATCGCAAATAATATATTTTCCTAATCATTCATCTGAACGTTGTAGCAACAAAATTATAGCTGCTTTAATTTTTGACATATTTTTATGACTAGACCCCCTCAATTAATTGAGACTGAATTGACAAGCAGAAAATCGCGAATTTATCGTAATAATTGAACCTCTAATCGAGCATACAGACTATATGTACTTTGTTCATGCATCCTAATTAATTAATTATTGTATAAAGAATTGGGACAATAACAATTTAACTCGTCTACATCAGTAAATTAATTGCCATTTTTTGTTAAACCAAGTGATTTTTTTTGTTCTCTCAAGCTTCCGTTTGATACAGTATAATTGAAGGGCTTCCATAGCACAAAGTGCTATTAATACAGAAATTAATGGAGAATGCTCTGTTACAATGGCAGAACACAAAGCCATGTTAATCAGTGCTTGTCGTGGCGTATTATTCGTATCAGTCTCGGAAATAGCGAGATAGAGAGAGCATTATAGTGAAACCTTGGTATGGCCAAATACTTGACTTTGTGGGAAGCGAGTATGAGAGCTCAAAGTAATTTGTAGGAAGGGATAGAGCTCGAAACTATCTAAATCATTGTGCTTTGTTTTTGTCATAAGAACAACTAAATCGTATTATCTCAGTGAAGCCGAAAATCATCGATGGTCAAAGATTTCGAACGTCTGAATTCTTAATAAGTTGATTGGTATCCAATGATTTTTGACAATTCTGTAATTACGATATCGATCAACGAAACAATTTATACGATCAACATCACGAGTCTTTGCTACATCGTTAATCATAAATAATTGAAGAAAAAGAATGTTTGTATCGCAAATAACAGCTGTATCTCGTAGAATCTCGATTTTCATCAAGGAATAGAGGAGTTGCCAGAATCGAGATCAACAGAATGTAATAAAATATATCTATAATAAATTATAATCGGCTACATACAACATTTATGAATTATTAAATGAAAAATTGATATCACTTTATTTTTATCCTGACATACGAAATTAATGAGGAATGGTAGAAATGAATGAAAATAAAAATTGAATAAAAAAAAACAAATTCTTTACTGCCTCGATGCACCCTTATTTATCTATCATTCTGGGTAAAGCGTAAGACATAGAATTCAAATGAGAGAGACTGTGACGAACAAACGAGAAGACCATTTGCGAGGGAAATTACCGTAGTGAAAGGAAAACAGGCGTCGAGGAGAAGAAAAAATTCTGAGAAAAAGTGCAAACTGAAACGTATAATGGGAAAGGGATATTCAAAGGATTCGGAGAAAGACAGAGGCGGCAGTTAAACGAGAATGAAGGGAAGATGTGATCAGAAGCACGTATAACGATAATCCTTAGTCGGCCACGGACGACTATATTCATCGAGCTAACGAGTTTAATTATTGCAAATTTATTATTCAATATATCAGCTGGCTATTACTGGACTACCGTGACTAGTCGTCCGTGCTTTGCATCGCTTGTCCTCTAATAATTGAAGATAATCTAAAAAATCTCCATTTCACGATAACGCTCAGTAACGTATATTACACAGTAGCTGATAATAAATAACACAATTCGGATTACATGGAATTTCAATGTATTCAATAAAAGGCAAATGTATATTTTAATTAGTAAGTCAATAACCAATTAATTTTTTGGTAATCAAAAGATTAAATTACTCGATTCAATAACCAATTAATAATGTAATTTGATAAACGAGTGATAACGATAAAACCTTATGGTGAAGACGAAGGAAGCTTCAAGTTAAAACTTACAAGTTGCTTTCTCGAAATTTCACACAATGCTCAAAGCCTCCTCTATAAGAAACTCTTTCTCAGCTTTGGCTTTCTCACAGAGAAAGCTTTGAGCATTGCGTGATATTTCGAGGAAACGTCTTGCAAGTTTCAACTTGCAACTTTTTTCCCCACATGCATTTTAAATCCCAATTTTGTTCTAATAATTTGAAATCTCATGAAATCGTAATCGTTTCATTGATTCTCATGAAATTCGACCGCAATCATCACGTTTTATCGATATACAACATTTTTTCTCGAAAGCTAAAAATTTCGACACAAATTGCCCGAGCTTAAGTTAGTAGTCTGGTAACTTAAGCCGATTTTCATGTCTTTTTTGGCGGGCGTTTTTTTGTGGGAAAATTAAAATGAACCGTTTTGGATATTTTGGATGTTTTTATTTACATATTGAAGATACAAAAAAAAATTTGTTTGAAAAAATGTAATAGTTTATTATTATTATTATTATTATTATTGATCGAAGTTGGCACCTCGAAAAAAAAGCGCGTGGGTGGCTCGGGTGATTTTGGCTCTTGATGTTATCAGAAATCGAAAATTCTTGATAATTCTTAATTTATGGACATGTCATTCTGGTCGGAACTACTGAAGTTAAATTTCATGGATAAATAACAAAATGGCGGACTTTGGAAAAAAACGTCCTTTTCCATTTTGTTATTTATCCATAAAATTTAACTTCAGTAGTTCCGATCAGAATGACGTCTATAGATTAAAAATTATCAAGAATTTATGATTTCAGATAACATCGAGAGCCAAAGTCACCGGGGCCACCCACGCGCTTTTTTTTCGAGGTGCCAAGTTCGATCAATAATAATAATAATAATAATAATAAACTATTAAATTTTTTCAAACAAATTTTTTTTTGTATCTTTAATATGTAAATAAAAACATCCTAAATATCCAAAACGATTCATTTTTATTTTCCTACAAAAAACGCCCTCCAAAAAAGACATGAAAATCGGCTTAAGTTACCAGACTACTACCTTAACAAATGGCTACATCATTTTTTTTAAGAATTCAAAATTTCATATATTCAAAACGCCTCGATGGAATTTCTCTAAATTCAATAGCGTACATCCCTCGATGGTAGCTAATAAATTAACGAAATTTTGATTCGATAACCAAAAAATTGCTAGAGACTTAAGGGAGGAAATAGGGTTAGACGGTTAAAAAAATCGATTTGTTTTTTATTTCATAAATTGTTAGTAAAACTATTGAAAAATATGTTCCCAAAATTTTAAATGAAAATTCCGACTCGTTCTATTGTTATAAGCCATTAAGGGGAGAAATAGGGTTAGGACAGCGTTTTCCCAATGATTTTCATGAATTTTTTTATAGTATAAAAAATGAATTTAATTTATTGAAACTTTGAGAATATTTTATACATATATTTAAGTATATACTATAAGAATTTTTGAATTTCCTTGAAAAACACCGAAGATATTAGCGACCCCATATTGTTTGTTTTTCTTGGTACTATTTTTTCAAACGCGTTTTTCTGAAAACGACTTTTTTTGAACTTCCGTACACGCTAGTTTGAAAAGTTTTCAACGAATCGTTTTGAAAATTGGCAGTTACTTTCTTCATAGTATTGCGCTCTATATGAACCTAAAATCGGAATATTATCATTATTTGAAATAATTTTTTTTTTGCAAATAAAGTTGTAAAAAATGACAAAAAATCATGCTTTTTTGTTTTGACCCCTGTAAAAAATTCAATTTTCTATTTTTTTGATAGCATTTAGGTCCATATAGAAGAGAGACACATAATAAAAGTAAATTCCAACCTCGTTTGATTTCAGATGAAAATTGCGGCTACCAGAATGTACGCAAAATGCTGAGTCTGATTGTGACCTCCAATATGGGGTCGATAATATTTTATAGTACATACTTAAATATATGTATAAAAATTTTATAGTATATACTTAAATATATGTATAAGATATTCTCAAAGTTTCAATAAATTATATTCATTTATTATGCTATAAAAAAATTCATGAAAATCATTGAGAAAACGCTACCCTAACCCTATTTCCGCCCTTAATTGAGAAGGTGTATGGGTTGCCCGTACTCTGTCTGAAGACATATTTCTGCAAAAATTATTTTTCTTGTAGATATTTTTGGACAAAACATTATTATCATCATTATCACTCCCCGAAACCGCATATTTTAGTAGGAAAATACCAAATTGTTGGAAAAAATTTATTTTTTTTCAGATATTTTTCGAAAAATTGAATTTTGATCTTGTAGAAATGTTGTTAAAAGCTCTATTTTTTAAAAATATTTTCAAGAAATTTGAGTCCATTCAATTTTTCAGCTGAGAATTTAGATCCTTCTCAATATTATTAATCGAATCAATTTTCTCCAAATATCTAGTAAAATACACGATTATCGGAAAAAGCGAGGTAAAGTTTTTTTTTGGAAAAATAAATTCTTAACGAGAAATCTTTCATTAATTTTCTTCAAAAACCAGTTTATTTATGAAACAGTGATTTTTTAAAATTAGTTTATTTAGTTTAAATCAGATAATTTTGTTGAAACTAAACAAGATTCATCACGCTGTCTAAAATATAATATTGATTTAGCATTACTGTCAATTATTTAAATTAGGAACAGTTTTAGCGGTAAAAGTAGTAAGCTAAATAATAGTTTTTTTTTTAGCGTCTGGATAATTTTTCTATATTCTGTAATGACTTATAGTAGAAACTGTTTTTGTTCTTCACTTCTTGTTGAAATATTATTGTAATATGACTTGTTTGCAGATGTGGTCGAACGATAGTTTTAAAACTTAAAGAACAAGATGATTGAATCTCTAAAATATATTGATTAAACTGAGCGCCTCGTCTGAGAGAAAAATTAATTACTCCGTTGGATACTCAAAGACCGCCAAATGTTATTAATGAGGTTATCTGTGCTATTGTACTTTTAAAACGCAATAGCTAATAAGAAATATTTCGATTAACAGCATTTTTCTTTTGTGAATAATTTAATTTCTTAGTATAATAATATTCATCCAAATAATGAATAATGTCTTGTCCGACAATATCTATAAGAAAAAATAATTTTTCCAGAAATATTTTTGAGAAAAATTCATTTTTTTTAACAAATTGATCTTGTGTGACTAAAATACGCATTTTTTGGAAAAAATATATCGAAACTTTTTTACAGCGAATTTGATTTTCTACACAAAGGCTCTCTTACATTTTTTTCGAGAATTCAGGGTTTTAGTAGTTATGAACGAAAAACAAATTAAATTCATCGCCACGATTTATAAAGATCTAAATTTCGCATTGATAAGATTAAGCGATTACCGGCACGGGTTAATATTAAAATTAAGAAAAACACTTCAACAGACATTATTTTTGGACCACATAGAAACGATTTTTGGCCGTTGGGAAAAAAAATAAATTTTGACCGCGTATAAGGACCACCCTAATACACACACACACAGATGCATTTTGTTGCTGACATTTTCTGTAAATCTTTTGTTCCAACAGCTTGCCAAATGTTGAGCACATTGGCATTGAAAACGGAAAAACACATTTTTCCACAAAAACAAAGGCTTCCTCCATGGGGGAGCAAAACAAAATTTGTCATTTCTTCACAAATTTTAAAACGGCCAGAAGTAATCGATGATAATGCTGATTTATCAAACCCATAAAGACTGTCTTAATCAATCTTGTAAAAAAAACTACTTGTTGCACTTATAAGTAATCCGTGAATTGTTATCATCGTTCATTAGCATACAACTTGTAGAGATCTTACTGCGCAAAAAAAGGTAACCATACAGTTTGAATTTCCCATTCTTACCGGATATTTGCCTTTCGAATCTATAGTCAATTGGGCGTGAGCAGAACTTTCGAACGGTTCGAAGTGAGACGCGTCAGATGTCGGCAAAGGTTGAGAAATCAAAGTAAAAAAAAAGACTAAAATAGGACACGAATTGAAGGAGAACTGGGCGGAGCAGCGAAAGTTATTGTATATTTATCCATTTTCGAATCGAAGATCCGGGAATATATAGAAAAGAGTGTTTCTCTGTCAATCGGCTTTGGTATATAACGAAAATCGATGCTTCACCCTGTTCCACAACCCCCTATATTTTCCCACCCTATTTGCCGTTGCTCTCTCGACTTTGTTTCGCAACGACGAAGATTATTCCGTGATCTACATATATTTATATATGTTGTATATGTATATATATATATATATATATATATTCAACGCCCCTTGTACAAGGCGTCGGTATCGAAGTCCCAGACACTTTTTTTTTCACAAATGCTGGTTTTTCATCTTCATCCTTTTTTAGCCCCGTCGTTTCTTTTTTTTTCATCCCTTTGCCTTCTTTCTTCACGTTTCTACTCTCGAATGAGAAAAAGTGTAACGGAGCAAGAGAGCTCCGTGTGCCCCGTGCCGAGTGCCTCAACGATATTCAAAATTATTCGAGCAATCGCCTCCGAACGGTTTAACCTTATTTCCAACGAATTTACCATCGTGAAATACAAAACAGACCGAAGCCGTGACACGCTGCACTTACGCTTTTGCCAACGTAAACTTATGCCGATGTCAATTTGGATGATGTCACCGGAAACGCAAATAATAACGATAAAGATAATAACCGAGAGGAAACCTCAAAATGTTGAATCTAAATTTAAATGAACATTTAGGGTAGTAGTCTGGTAACTTAAGCCGATTTTCATGTCTTTTTTGGAGGGCGTTTTTTTTGTAGGAAAATAATAATGAATCGTTTTGCATATTTAGGATGTTTTTATTTACATATTAAAGATATGAAAAAAAAATGTTGAAAAAATTTAATAGTTTATTATTATTATTATTATTGATCGAAGTTGGCACCTGGAAAAAAAGCGCGTGGGGGGCCCCGGTGATTTTGGCTCTTGATGTTATCTGAAATAAAAAATTCTTGATAATTCCTAATCTATAGACATGTCATCCTGGTCGGAACTACCGAAATTAAATTTCATGAATAAATAACAAAATGGCGGAATTTGGTAAAAAGTCCTTTTATTTTAGCAAAGAAGGGGTTGTAAAATAAAAAGAAATTGAACTGCAGTAGTTCCGACCAGAATGACATGTCCATAGATTAAGAATTATCAAGAATTTTTCATTTCAGATAACATCAAGAGCCAAAATCACCGGGGCCACCCACGCGCTTTTTTTTCGAGGTGCCAACTTTGATCAATAATAATAATAATAATAAACTATTAAATTTTTTTCAAACTAATTTTTTTTTGTATCTTTAATATGTAAATAAAATCATCCTCAATATCTAAAACGATTCATTTTTATTTTCCTACAAAAAAACGCCCTCCAAAAAAGACATGAAAATCGGCTTACGTTACCAGACTACTACCTTAAGGATTTCCTATCTCGTACGATCTCTCGTCGTAATATCTATTTTGCACGAAACGAACTCTGTGAACTTTCTTCTCTCTCATGATGGAGGGCTGATTAAAATTAATTGCCATTGAAGGAATCATTGTGACTTCGTTATGTAATGAATCAAGAATATTTACCTACATTTATGAGATACTCTTTGAATAATATACATTTCTACTACAGTTTTTAATTGACTTTCAACTTTGTGCGGCAATATTTAAATAGTGTAGACGATCCAAATTTCGAAACTTGTACGTTTCCGCTCCTCGCGTTGACTAAATGATAATTCTCTTGCAATATTCATGTACGGCAACCCGTATATGAGAAACCGTCATATCTCATGTACAGTAGTTTCTCATTTTAGTATCATTTAACTTGAATGTCGTTTGGGTCGTAATTTTTTGGATAAATTTTCGAAACTTGTTGGTCATCTTTTACAGTCATTCTGTTTATAAAGCTACATATTTCACAGGATAAATTTTATGTTTTTATACGAAATCCCAAAGTTTTTCCACAAACATTAAACGTTCAAAATGCAACTATTCGATAAACGGTAGATACTATTGTTATTATTTATTATAAGTCGTTTTTTTCAGAAATTCCCATAATCGCGGGATCAGTTCTTAGGCGATACCTTCTACTTCCGCGAGGATGCTGTGCCATTTCAACAATAATAGGGTTAGACAGTTCAAAAAATCTATTTTTTTTATTTCATAAATTGTTAGTAAAACTATTGAAAAAATTTTCCCAACTATTTAAATGAAAATTCCGACTCGATCTATTGTTATAAGCCATTGAGAGGGGAAATAGGGTTAGGACAGCGTTTTCTGAATGATTTTCATGATTTTTTTTATGGTATAAAAAATGAATATAAATTATTGAAACTTTGAGAATATTTTATACATATATTTAAGCATATACTATAAAATTTTTGAAGGATTTCCTTGAAAAACACCGAAAAAATGTATGACTGTCTTGACTTTGTTTTTCTTCGTACTATTTTTTCAAACGTATTTTTCTGAAAACGACTTTTTTTGAACTCGCGTACACGCTAGTTTGAAAAGTTTTCAACCAATCGTTTTGAAAATTGGCAGTTTCTTTCTTCACAGTATTACGCTCTATATGAACCTAAAATCGAAATATTATCATTATTTAAAATAATTTTTTTTTTTACAAATAAAGTCGTAAAGAATGGCAAAAAATCATGCTTTTTTGTTTTGACCCCTGTAAAAAATTCAATTTTCTATTTTTTTTTATAGCATTATTATGGCATTTAAGTAAATTCCAACCTCGTTTGATTTCAGATGAAAATTGCGGCTTCCAGAATGTACGCAAAATGAGTCTGAGTCTGATTGTGACCTGCAATATGGGGTCGCTAATATCTTCGGTGTTTTTCAAGGAAATTCTTCAAAAATTTTATAGTATATACTTAAATATATGTATAAAATATTCTCAAAGGTTCAATAAATTATATTCATTTTTTCTACTATAAAAAAATTCATGAACTTCATTGAGAAAACGCTGTCCTAACCCTATTTCCCCTCTTAAGGGCTCACGTACCCCTGAAATTTTCAAAAAATCGATTTTTTTACAATCTTCATTCTTTATCCTTTGAAGAATTTTTCAAAAAAAAACTTTTAAGAAAATTCCACTTCGGTACAAAGTTATAGCAATACTTGGGAGACTGGCCGTAAGTTCACGTTGTACCTACCAGAAACTTTGAACGCGTTTTTCTCGAAACTATGTTTTTAGACAGTGTGATAACTCAGTTAATTTTTTATATTTTTTAACTTATTTTTTTTTAAATCATGATAATTATTTTCTCTATAGTCCGACAAGAGGTTTTTTAATTTTTTAGTTAGACTATTTTTTATAAATTATTAAACACCAATTTTTTTTTAAAATGCATACTAAAGTTTGAAATATAGTAATTTCTTTATTTTTGAAAAAAAAATAAAAATTCCCCCCGTCAGACTATTACTACTACATTATTTTACTAGATTCTTCTTTATTTTTGCAGATTGGATAATTTTTGGTGAAGTTATGACGTCGACAAGGAGACGCCGTGAATTTCATCAGTAGTTCATTTATACCCGCAAAAAATAATGTTAATATTGAAAAAAATAAAATTTTTAATTATTTCCTTATAGTTGAAAAGTTAATGAAAAATGTGAAATCAACAATTTAATTTTTTTCACCATATAACCTTTATAATAATTTTTCAAATTTACTCGGTTTTCAGCGCGCGCATCGGTATGTGAGCCCTTGAACCTTTCCCAGGAACTTGAGTATCTACTGTGGAAGAGGGAAAGAAGGTCCTTGAAAAGCTCGAACCGGTACGAAATGGTTCAAAAATGTATCAAACGTTTACAGTAAAACGACACCGTGTTATTATGATTTTATGATGAATTATAATCCAGGATAACACTGTAAAAAATAGGGAAGCCAATATGCTCATAATTTTATGAAACATTTTTAAAAATCTCAATGGCTCCATTGATTCCAATGATAATGATCACTGACAGCCGGAAATGACTATTCCACTAGCGTATCCTTTTCTATAAATCATTTCTAGCATATTGAAAATTTAGCAACGTAGCTATAATCAAGTGCATGCTCATACTTAAGGCAATCTTCTAATCTGAAAGAGGATTTTTTTCGAGGTTTAAAAAAAAATCATAACTACTTATGCACTGATACGTACAGGTACTGCGCAAACCCCATTCCCATAAACTATCAAACCGAATGATTTAAAATTTGGTCAGGTCATTCTGTACAACACTAGCTATTTCGTAAAGACCATAAAACTCAACATAGAAATATACATTTTCAGCTAAAGACGAAGTGGTGTTAACCAAAAATTATTATAATTATTATTGTATAGCGCAATTTCGAAATATTTGACCCTTACGAAACAGACATGTAAAAACCCTAACTAACCTGCATTTGTTTGTTACTATATCTGCACAATAGCATTTCGGTAAAAACTACCCAGTAATTGTGGAAAAATGGTTTGGTTTAGTTCGTTTATATTCGACTGGCACTACTAGCCGATCCCAACGCGAGATTTTCCTTACTCAAAATGTTTTTAGGTCCCTACCTGGCAAATTACAGGTGAGAATTCCAAAATATATCGCAACTCACTTCTGGCACCGATTAACAGATTTCAAAGATCCCTACTTTACCGACGTCGCTGGAGTTTCCCATCGTCCTTCAGAAAGGTAAACATTTCAATATTAATCCTTGTCAGTATTTCGTTCTCTGATGATCGGTGGAACATTTTTCGAAAGTAACATTATAAAAAACTTTTGTAAATAGAAAAAGAACTTACATTTTTTTATTGTTTACGAACCATACGAAAACGTTCACGGTAAAAAGGCCAATATGGGCTTTGGGATAGGGTTGAGAAGGAGCGTTTACGAGAGAAAAAGCAGAATTGGAAGGATAAAGAACGAAGTACGAGAACGAATTAGATATCAGTCTGGTATGGTGTGCTTCCGAGACCCTAGGGTGCTCTCTTGTCGTATACACATAGAGACCCTCGCGTCTTTTTTTTCCCCGGGATCATTACCCAGGCCGGATAGAACGAGCGGGGTGTGTATACCGACATAACTCGACGGGACGATAGGGGTGCTAATTGGAACTTGGACTGTGGCACAAGGGGGTGAAAAAGCGGGAATAAGACGTACCTAAATAACGTGAAAATGTCTGTTTCATCCCAGTACCCATACAGTGGGTACCGGGACGACATTTTGCCGTAATTATTATATCGCCCTGTTAGGCTTCTATATAAGGATTTTTTTTCTCTTTCGCACATATCGCAACGTGTTTCACGACACGATTTGTTTTTTTAGGCAACTAATTGCATTTACACAATGTCATTTCGATTTCTATCGTCCAATTAGTATATTACAATTCGGCGCACATATCGCAACGTATTTCACGACACTAATTGTTTCTTCGGCAAATAATTGCATTTACAAAATGTCATTTCGATTTGTATCGTCTAAATTTATAAAGCAGAGTAACGGTGGCTCTTTATAAATACAAAAATTTATTAGAACTCATTATTATTGTGTTTTTTCAATATTTATTATATGTAGAACGAAGATGTTTCACTGACAATAATTGTATTAAGGAAAATCGTCAAAAAATTGCAATTACGTTCGATATTTAATTGAATATTTAAATTTTCCGACAACCCAAAAGACATTATCCTTCACGATCCCAAAAGGTATCCCGCTCTTTCATTCTCCGTCTTCCCGTTCTATTTCGAGACGTGAATAACGGTTATTCTCGGGTCACGGATCGAGGGTGGGAATTTTACCATTTATAGGCGCGTATCTCGAATCCCAATGGTACAATAGTCGAATGGTAACGGTTTTACTGGAATGCCTACTGCCACTAGTACCAATTCGGGCGTTATCTTCGTTTAAATCACGGATCAATGATGGGTCACCTTGTGGTACGTGACCTCATCCGATTTTGAAATACTATACGACACTAGTATGTAATCTAATTGATTGATCACCGATCGCTGTGGCTATCGATAATTTGTATCGTTGGTGCAATTCCCCGTGGCTGATTTTCAAAAAAATAATATCCCATTCTTATTTGTGCTGGAAAACTTAATTTATGATTGTACAGGCGATGACGAGGTTCGAAAAGCCACGAGAGTCCCCGAAAATCGCCATCGTTTCCCCTCGACGATTTTCGTGGATTCTCGGTCTCACGTTGAGTAGTATCTCGGACACCACAAGAGAATTATCATCGATCCGCCGTAGCGATCGCAAGCTCAGGCAAGACGCGATTGTCAGTCATATAATTATATACGTATTTTCATCCAACGCTGAATAACTGACATCGATCATATTATCGTCGGTGCAGCGTTGCTCTTTTCGAGCCTTAAAAGGATAAACCGTCAACCGCCAGAGAAAAAACCCAGATCTGGTTCAACATCATCGGTTCTGCGGATTGACATCGATTTCCATAGAAAAAGCTAAGTCCGAACATTTGTTTAATTGTACGCGTTCATGCGGGATTGCGATCACAAAGCTGTGGTGGATATATTTCTTTAAAGACACAGTTTATATCAAATTTAATTCCTGAAATGAGAATGGCAAACACGTCTCCCTGTACATAATGTTTGACCAATTTTATATCATTCTACCAGATATCATTGTAATTATAATAACTATCTTGTGCATTGTTCATACCCGGGAAAACTTTGTGGGTGAATATATAATAATTCCAACTGCGATATCGATGGTAATTACGACGCTCTTTGTCATATATACACAACAATATATTGTATTCGAAAAAAAATCATAAAATCATAAATGAATGATGAATGATCATAAAATAATGTACAACCTTTCAAATTGATACAATAAATAAGTAACAAATTTTAAATAAAAATAAAATATAAAAGATTCATTACATATTTTTGAGTGAAATAAATGGAGATATGTAGGTAAAAAAAATTCTGTATTTGAAGGTAAATATCGAACCGTTTGTTCAAATTGAAAATGAGTTTTCTTTTTTCAACCCAAGAAAAATCCATTCTTGAGTATTGCTTCGTATAGGGAAGAAGGGTGCAATGATAAGCAACGTGCCATGGCGGCCAACAATTTAAAAAATGCATATACAAACAATATCAAAAAAATAATGTAAAAAAAAATTAAATATAGACTGTTGTCTATACAAGATATCTAATAAATGTGTTTTTCACAATCATGACCCTCAATCAGTTTCTTTTTATTAATTTTATAAACCTTGATAATTTTTCATCATTTTCCTTCCTCATACAGGAAGCTTTGTTTTCATGAAAAAAAAACTGAGTTTGTGATATCAATGTGTTTAAAATCGGCTAAAGCAGCGGAAAATCACACCTCGAAAAATGTTGGTGTGTGTTTGGGTGGGGAAGGGTGGGGGTGCGTGGGTGCGTGATAGGCTTAAAAAATTCGACTTGTTATATCTCGAGAATGACTTAACCGATTTCTTGCAAGCTCATCACCCCGAGCAGAAATTTGTTCCGGCTGGCCTGATATAGGATCAGGCCGCGTTCAGGAATCGATAAGGTTAGCCCGATCAGGCTAACCGGATCACGCCCAGATCAGGGGCGGATCATATTCTGATACGGCGTGGGTTATCAGGCTAGCCTTACATTACATATATCAGGGCCGAATCAGGTGCGGCTAAGGCATCCGTGCCAAATCCTGATCAGGCTAACCGGATCACGCCCAGATCAGGGGCGGATCATACTCTGATACGGCGTGGCTTATCAGGCTAGCCTTAAATTACATGCATCAGGGCCAGATCAGGGGCGGCTAAGGCATCCGTGGCAAATCATCATCAGGTTAACCGGATCACCCCCACATTAGGGCCGAATCATATTCTGATACTACGTGACTTATCAGGCTAGCCTTACATTGTATATAAGAGGACCTGGCTTGTCTACCCACTACTGAACGGGAAGCACTTTTTCTGAGTTTTTCAAACAACCGACAAAAATATACGCTGGAAATACTAATAATAAAAGGAAATTATAATATAGTATTTATATTATTATTATTATTATTATTATTATTATTATTATTAATATCAGTATTATCATTACTACATCGATTTTTCAATCGAGAACCTACACCACCTTAAAATTAAATCTACTACGAAAACAATTTTTAATATAATTCACCATCTTCATTTCTGGTGGTTGGACTACATATGAGATATTCCTAGAAGTAATTCTCAAGTGCTCGATAGAGTAGTGGTTACAGCGTTAGTTCGTTAGATCGGTAGACAGATAGGTAGGTTTAAATAGCACAACTCCCGATTGGAAAATTAATTTTAAACGACCGCAATTATCGTTTAAACAACAAAAGACGTCTAGAAAATTACTGTTAGTACAGTAACATTTTTTTTTCAATATTTTTTGGTCCAATTTGAGAATGGAGTCTAGTGAGAGAGGTTGCAGGTTCAAACCCCGGTGGAGGCCGTTTTTTTTTCTTTTTTTGTTAAATATTATTAAATGGGCCAGCTAACAACATACGATGGCCAATAACCTAATTCTCAGAAGATAAATAGATTTTATTCATTTGAAATTTGAAAATTAGAATTCAGTGCCAGATCGAGGCCAGATCGGTACCGGATCGGTGCCGGATCACGGCCGGATTACGGCCGGATCAGGCCTGGATCCGCAACTCCGTTACATGTCGGATGTGGGCCTGATACGGATCCTGATCAGGGCCGTGCCAGGCTGATAGGGCAGCCTGACATGGGCCGGAATATATGCCGGACCAAATTTCCGCTCGGGACGGATTTGGGGTATTGAACCTCCGTTGTTTACTACAATTTTCGTTCGGAGTTACTCGGGGGTTAGAGATTTTACGCCATTTTGAAATTCTCGAGAAATGTGTATAATAATCACTCTAGCTTTCGTAAATTTTCAGCTATCGACTCAAAACTTTCTACATAAAAGGATTAGGGGACAAGGATGTTTAGTATTGAATTTGACATGAGTCGCTCAATGGGTTCAAGTTTTACAAAATTTTGGATTTTTCTAAAAACATTTCAGATTGATGTACTTTCCAAAAGTTTTGACATTATGGGTTAATTTTTCGCTCATCAGTAGAGTTTTATTAAATGGTGATTCACATTAAATTTGGCAGGAATTGATAAAGAGGTTGAAGTTATATTGAATTTTGTATTTTTGAAATGTTCAAATTATATTTTATATGAAACTGTAGGTCCGTTCAACATTCGAAGAATAGGTTAGAAAATAATCACGTTGGGTATTGGGTTTGGAATGAAATGGTAAAGTGCTTCAAGAATGAAAAAAAATTTGAATGTTTGCATTTCTGTATATTTTGCAAAATTAGTGAACAGCTCTAACTTTAGTAAATTTTGCAGAATTATAATAAAGAATTATAAGACTTTCCAACCGATGGTACCTCAGAATTGTTCACATCGAATTCGTAAAAAATAAGATGCAAATAAGAAACTTGGACATTGCTTCGTCATTATTTTATGTCGCTCATAAATCTTCCTCTGTGAGGAAGCCAACATTGAAACACTAACTTTTTCATGGATGGGGATTTCTGATCGAGATAAAATAATGAGGGAGCAATGTGCAAATTCCTAATTCGCATCTTTTTTTTAATCTAAGATTTATGGCCCCATGAAAAAAGTATTTACAAACGGTCAATGTAATTTTTACCAGCAATAAGTTTTATCACAGAATTCATCATCGAATCGGTTTTAACTATGAATATTTACAATTATTTTTGCTCAATACGTAGCTTTTGTAACAAAATGAAAGA
Source organism: Oxytorus armatus (assembly GCA_958009045.1). Classification (NCBI taxonomy): domain Eukaryota; kingdom Metazoa; phylum Arthropoda; class Insecta; order Hymenoptera; family Ichneumonidae; genus Oxytorus; species Oxytorus armatus. Next base: position 13,970,037 of record OY253748.1, read on the forward strand.
CAACTTGGTCTTGCAGGGTAATGATGAACAGCGTTATGAATAAATGTTCTTGAGGGCCCAAGCTTCTTGAGGGGGTCAAGCTGTGCACCCTTTTTTCGATAAATAAATCATTTATTTACTTCGCCATCTACGAGCTCATATTGAACGAAGAATCCGGAAAGTTAAATCTGAACTAAGAAATTGAACGTGTTGCCCTTGGATGCTCGTCATTCCGCCCACGAACCCTATTTATCCTCGATAATTCAAGCAATCAATTATAAATTTTACGTAAAGATATGCTCTGTTAATTAAAATTCATTAAGCCGATCGTAATCGAGACGTTTCGATATTCATATGATAATTGTAAAAGAATCAGCGTTGAGAAAGAAGGGCAAAAAGAAAGGGGAGATGATCGAAGATAAGGGAGGAAGATAAGGGAAGAAGAAAAGGGAGAGAATAACGTCCCAAGGGCACGGGAGGGTGGTTCTCGTAGGATAAAATATATAGGTCAAAATGCAACGACGTGCAGTCTCCGCTCGGATCTCGGGTAAGCTCGTCGAATGAAAGATAGAATCCAAATTGGAAAATCTGTCGGGCTTCGGAAATAGTCGCGAGTAAGAGAATAGAAGAGAAATATAGACTCGGGTTTTTTCTCCCTATTCTCTTTTATATGAACCGCGTGACGGGCGAATAACGAAGAATCGAAAGGAAAAAAAAAATGAAACGCATGAGGGAGGATATAAAAGTAGGCCCGGAGAAAAGAGTCTGTTGCTCAAAGAAAAATCGAGCGTTCTTATCGTCCGGACAACGAAATATTATAGCGGTCTGTACAGTGAAATCCCGCATTTGTTAAAAAGGACATATGGGTTCTATCACTGTAGATGCGTTAGATGGGAGGTTGGATAGACCGAATATACGCGATCTATTTACGATAGAGCCTCGATCGCAATCATTCGCATTTTTTCCCCGTTTCCATTCGCTATTGAAGTTGCCAGCTTTACTGGGGGAAAAAGTACCGAATTACCTCACAAGAAAAAGAGTCAAAGCGATACGTATAGTTCAATCTCATACGACGGTGTATCCTTCTATAACGCACTGCTTCGTTCACGGCGAGACCAGCAATATTTGCGGAATATCGAATAGCGAGAGAAGAGCCCACACACGAGAGCTTTGAAGTTAGTTTCGCTCGAGAGTTCGTTTTTTGCGTACATAACATTATATGTATATATATGCTGACTGGACAAGTGTAGCAGTAGTAGTAGTAGTTTTAGTAGCGCTAGCATCGGCGTTTGCGTTAGCGGTATCGGTAGCAGTGCCATGTTTAAGTGGATTAGGTGAAAGTAGACACCCCGTAAGCGCATGCGCGAGATTTTCGAGGTTCTCAATTAAGTAGCCGTCCACCGTTTCATTTTTCGCCCAGCGGCATGTTCACCGAGATGAGGCGCACTGGCGGCGGAAAGCAACAGCCAATGAAATCGTACAGATTGTGAACTTCTCGCGCATGCGCCTGCGAGATGTCTACTTTCACCTGATCCACTCGGTATATGAAGCATCCCACGTCAACTCGACGTCTATGTCTATGACCATCACTATTCAACTTTTTTTTCTCCCTCAACGATATTATAGAGAGATGCAAAAAAATGGCGCATACCAATTTCAAGATTTTTTTTGAAATTTGTTGTGATCGTCAGAATCGACACTGCTAATTTGGTGATTTGGGTCTTCATCGATTTTTTTTTTAATTTACACAGTAAATTTCTTCATAGAAAACAAAATTTTTTAGTATATATGTCGGTTATTTTCGTGGTTTTATTTTAGATAGTACAACCAGATCAAGATAAACAACATTTTCAACAAATGTTGGAACTTCTCTTTTATTATTTATTCTATATTTTTCAAAAACATTTCACTGTAACACTAGCCTGAATGAAAAACAGGAATGGATCTTGAGTTATGTTGCATTATTTTTATGCCATAAAAATTATAGTGAAAAATTCCATAAAAGCCATATATTTTTAATCAAAGTCTATTTTTTTTTATGTAGGCTCTCTTCTTGTGTCGCATAGAAATATTTGGTCAATACATAATGAAAGAAAAATGCTACCGTTTGTTGAATGAAAAGTTGTATCTTGATTTGGTCTACTATCGAAAATAGAGCTACAACGATAACCGACATATATACCCATAAATTTTGTTTTCTATGAAGAAATTTACGGCATAATTTTCTACAAAATCTATTGTATAATGGTGTTCATTGTCAAATTAATAGTTTAGATTATCACGGACACAGTAATTTTCAAAAAAATTCGTAAATTGGTGTAGGTCATTTCTTTGTTGTCCTTCTACAATATTTCGCTCTAAGGATTTTTAGCTGAGCATTATCGAACGCTGATTGTTAAAAATGAAAGAAGGTTTGTAAAAAAAATCTGAAAAGTAATTCTCAAAAATCCTCTGTCAAATATCAAGATTATCACACCACATCCCGGAGTAAGCTGGCGTTGGGTTCTGATATCTCAAGGATTTTTCAACAACAGAAAAATACGAAAATAAAAATAGAAGCAAACGCCGCCCCTTTTTCGTTGGCAAAACAAAAATAGGAAAAAAACTACATGCTCTTTAAAATTGTAATAACAATATGAAAAAATGTCGACCATAACACGGAGTGTGAAAATCACAGACAGGTTCATTTCACGCGGAATATCTAATATATACTTGGTCATTTCTATTTGTCTTGCCTCACTTCTTTTTTACAGTCCGAAGATAATGTTACTCCGCGTAGTATCCAAAAAATAGCGTACTTAAAAATTTAATGTTCGTGCATTTAGTGCATATTAGATCGAACGACCCTCGTAAATATTTAATCGCCCCTTCAGCACACTGGTTTCTACCCGATGACACGAAATACTTCCCTTTTTCATGAACTTGATCTCTATAGGCAATGTAATTTATTTCCTATTATGATACAATTTCGCTGAAACCCTAAAAGCATTTTGTTAGAATGTAGCCGAGGGGAAAAGAACTCACCGTTTCCCGTGGCATTCATCAATCCGGTGCCCAATTGCCGTAACTTGCTGAATGTCGTGCCTCCATCATCGGGTGTCACCGCTCCCGCGTTGCCCGACGGTTCCGTTTGCGTCACCATCTATTTTTTTTTTTTTTCGAAATGACAATAAAATATTGCTTCAGTCACCCAAATGGAAACGATTTTTCGGAGCGAAGAAAAATTGTAACATGACATATGTGATATAGGGGAGACTGATGAGGTATGAAGAATTGACAATAAAGTCGTAAAGTACAAAAATTGTTATATACAAATGGGTGGAATAGTAAAATAATTACCATCTTACCATTCCACCAGTAACGAAATAAATATTGCATATACAAGCGTATGGTGATTCTTAATTTGTTAAAAACGAAAAAAAATTGATAGACTATTTATAAAGTTCCCTCAAAACGGTACCTTAGCTACGGCAATGTTTTTCTCCACATTTTTCTTGTTGAGGGTTTTTATTTAATAATATATCAACCGAATGATGAATAAAAGGGAATTTTATTTCCGGATTTGTATATTATTTACTCACTCATATTTATTCAAACCATCATCGGGGGAGTTAAGGTAGTAGTCTGGTAACTTAAGCCGATTTTCATGTCTTTTTTGTAGTGCGTTTTTTTGTAGGAAAATAAAAATGAATCGTTTTGGATATGTAGGATGTTTTTATTTACATATGAAAGATACAAAAAAAAAAATTTTTTTAAAATTTAATAGTTTATTATTATTATTATTATTGATCGAAGTTGGCACCTCGAAGTTGGCAGCCCGGGTCCTAACTTTTTTTCTACCGAACCGATTGCTTTAAAATTTTAACAGGCTACTCTATACACTTTAGTTCTCGTCGGAACTACCGAGACATCTTTTCACCCCTAACTTTTTATTTTACAACCCCTTCTTTGCTAAAAGAAAAGGACTTTTTTTCCAAAGTCCGCCATTTTGTTATTTATCCATGAAATTTAACTTCAGTAGTTCCGACCAGAATGACATGTCTATAGATTAAGAATAATCAAGAATTTTTTGTTTCAGATAACATCAAGAGCCAAAATCACCGGGGCCACCCACGTGCTTTTTCTTCGATGTGCCAACTTCGATCAATAATAATAATAATAATAAACTATTAAATTTTCAAAAATTTTTTTTTTTGTATCTTTAATATGTAAATAAAAACATCCTAAATATCCAAAACGAATCATTTTTATTTTCCTACAAAAAAAACGCCCTCCAAAAAAGACATGAAAATCGGCTTAAGTTACCAGACTACTACCTTAAGCACGTTATACGAATCAATATCGCGATATTATCAACAGAAATTATTGACGAGTATTATGGACGGGAATTTTCTAATCGAGAACGAAGTAAAATAGGACATGAAGTTAAAATTGTCGGTTTAAAATTGCGAAGGGATACTACATTTAGCAATTTTTTTTTTAAATTCACCCCTCAATACGGTTTTTCAAGTCAGATGTTAATAATTTTTTATAAATTCATTTTTTTAAACGTTTGAATGGATTGTTCGGTGAAATCTGCCCTAAGGATAATTAATCAGCAGGATACCGCTGATGAATTATCATTCAAAATTACCTTTGCTCGTCCACTTGATAAAGTGGATGAGCAAAGGTAATTTTTTCAAGGCAATATACAGCAGAGGTTCAAGGTAGTAGTCTGGTAACTTAAGCCGATTTTCATGTCTTTTTTGGAGGGCGTTTTTTTGTAGGAAAATGAAAATGAATCGTTTTGGATATTTAGGATGTTTTTGTTTACATATTAAAGATACAAAAAAAAAATTTTTGAAAAAATTTAATAGTTTATTATTATTATTATTCAGCGAAGTTGGCACCTCGAAGTTCGCAGCCCGGGTCCCAACTTTTTTTCTACCGAACCGATTGCTTTCAAATTTGAACAGGCTACTCTACACACTTATAGTTCTAGTCGGAACTACTGAAGTTAAATTTCATGGATAAATAACAAAATGGCGGACTTTGGAAAAAAAAGTCCTTTTATTTTAGCAAAGAAGTTGTAAAATAAAAAGTTAGGGGTGACAAAATTTCTCGGTAGTTCCGACGAGAACTATAAGTGTGTAGAGCAGCCTGTTAAAATTTGAAAGCAATCGGTTCGGTAGAACAAAAGTTAGGACCCGGGCTGCCAACTTCGAGGTGCCAACTTCGATCAATAATAATAATAATCATAAACTATTACATTTTTTCAAAAAAATTTTTTTTTGTATCTTTAATATGTGAATAAAAACATCCTAAATATCCAAAACGGTTCATTTTTATTTTCCTACAAAGAAAAGCCCTCCAAAAAAGACATGAAAATCGGCTCGAGTTACCAGACTACTACCTTAAAAAAGTGAAGGCATCGTGAATTTCGTTAAAAATCCTAAATCACCCAAGGGCGTCTATCAGTCTTTCGAAGCTCCAAGCGATTAAGGATCTTGGCTGCACAAAGTTCAACCGTACAAGGCCATGCTAAAAGAACGTCTAGAGGTTGTGGAAGATCGAAAGGGCTGACCCCGCTCGCGGATATACAAGATATTCGTTCGTATGCCTTTGGTGACGCTTCTATATTAAAGCGAGAGCGAGAGTGATAGAGTAAAAGCCGGTTATTTAGTGTGGGGAAAAGCTTATGCCTTAGTCATTGGTCCAGAGTTCGTGAGCGTTCGAAAAGCCGAAGGTTACCAAGGTCGTATCTGCTAATCGAGGACATTCATCCGCACTCGAGGCGCAGTGTTGTCAGGCTCGCCAAAAGACATTCCAACCCTTTGCCGGGTCTTCCAGTTCGCTTTATATTGGGCGATCGAGGCCTTGCAACCACAAGGACGTCGGAGAAGTTATCAGGGTGTGTGCGTGAAAGAGGAGAACGAGCGAGACCAAAGGCAATTTCGTATAATCACCATGTAAATTTCCGAGTATCTGGCGGCTAGCCAGCTACCAAGGACCATACAAAGGCTCGTTTGGATGTTCCCTGAAATGAGGTTACTCTTATACACGTACCGTAAGGTTTTCGTGTGCGAAACTGAATGATTCGAACCGGCTTAACATTGCCACTGGGTATACATTTCATTCAATCGTCTAGTACAGAGACAACGTCTCTTACACTCTGCCACCGCTCGTTTCCGCTCTTCAACTTCATGCAGCAGTCTTCTGTTGCTCGTGTAGTTTGGTATGCATCCTACGAACCGACTATATGTTCTCCGTGCCTTGGCCTTTATAAGCGAGTTTCTGGACACACAACCCTCCAATATATCATTCGCCATTACGGAAGGTACAACAGCTACAGGTTCGAGATCAAAAGCATGTTCCAAGGAACAGAATTTTCGGACAACATCCCACGTAGAAATTGCCAGTATAATTCTACTGTCCAAGCTTTGGGCCAATATTGGCGGCCAAACTTTGGCCGCCAGTACTGGCCCCGTACTGGCTGACTATCTGACCATACTATGGGCCATACTACGGGCCATACTGCGGGCCATACTACGGGCCGTACTACGGGCCATACTACGGGCCAGTATAAAATACAGTCTTATGCCAGTACTGGTTGAATTCTACTGGCCAAGCTTTGGACCAGTATTGGCGGCCAAACTTTGGCAGCCAGTATTGTTTCAGTACTTTAGTGTAATATTTGCTTCATATAGCCTATATTTTATAAACACTGTTCTATAAACATTTAAGTACGTATTTTAGACCTTTATATGTACTTAGTCTCTTATTAATAAAAACTACTCCGAGTATTTAGTATATATCAAGTGCATTTAATTATCAAACATTTATGCATAAACAACCCAAACAACACAGACATCCAAAGAACGTCCGAAAAACATCCGAAGAACGTCCTTACGTCCAAAGTACATCCTTTGGACGTACGTGTGCGGCTTGGGAAACATCTGGTAACGTGGTAAAACGAAATATAAATTGCTCCCAGAGAGAAATAAAATTTAAATAGACATTGGATCGGCGTCCACTAGACGCCAAAAGTGTCTAAAAGACGTCGATTGGATATCTATTTAATTTGCCATTTCTCGCTGAGATGTAATTTGCACCGTCGGCAAAATCGTCTGCCAAGATCCAGCCCAATGAAATAACCAGTATTGGTACGACCGTTGGTGCCAGTAGTAAGCCAGAAGTTCGCCAGATCTGGGACAAAGTCCGGGCCAAAGTCTGGCCCAAAGTCAGAGCCAAAGTCCGGGCCAAAGTCCGGACCAAAGTTCGGGCCAATTACATAGCCGGTACTGGCCCGACCGTTGGTGCCACTATAACGGCCGGCTATTACACTCCTGTACCGAATCTGTACTGGCCCAATACTGGCAGCCAGTACCGGCACTACGGCAACCAGTATTGGCCCAACGCTCGGCCGTTACAATTTTTTTACGTGGGATGGTCTACATCGTACAATCTTCGTCGTACACATATAGAGGATGATTCGAAATAGCTATCGAATCTAAAATTTTACGATTCCGGATCATGCCCTGAGCACCACTATTTAGGACGTTTCTTCAAATTCAAAATAGTTTTTCGAATTAGAGCCGTTAGCTCTGTATACAAGGTGCAAGGAGCCATGAATGTTCCTTAGGGATCTCAAATCTGGAACCGTTCCAGGGATTCCAAAATTACCTCCTGAAGCATTCTCGCGATGCAATCGTTCGTCAAAGACACCCCCCCCCCCCCCCCCCCCCCGCAAAGATGATGAGGATATCCTCTTCATCTTCGTCGCCCTTTGATCTTTTATCACCACAAACCGCTATAACGCTTTGATAAGAAAAAAACTGCAAGTCTATATTTGCAAACTTCTCGCTCGAAATTTCCCACAACACTCAAAGATCCCTCTTTGAGGTACCTTTGATCATTGTGTGAAATCTCGAGGAAGACATTTTTATAAATTTCCTTCTCGAGATATCGCTTCAGTTTGCAGCTTCTTTCCTCACCATCATTGTTACATACTTTAATCGTTTTTTTTTTTCGTTTCACGGTTGGTAATATCGATGGATATTGAACCGATTACAAATTTTTGGAAAATTCAAAATTTAAAAAAATCCAGAAGCTTTCATCGAGTCTCACGACATTCAATATTAACTGTCCGTCAATTATATTTTATTTATCTAAATTTTTTGCGTGAATATTTTCAAATCGCTGATTAGGGAATATTTTCACATACGGGGCGTAGTAAAAAAAAACAAATATTTTGAAAAGAACGGCAAAATAACCATCAAACAAAATATGTAAAAATATTTTTTCAATCTACAAAGTAAGCCCTTTCAAACGATATCTCACTCGCCACAAAAAGAAAACAAAATTTGGGCATCGCACATTGTGGCTCCTCTAAATTTGCGAAAACATATTTTTTTTCAAAAATGATTCGCGGTCTATCTTCGGAACGTCTCACACTAGTTGCATGCCAAATTACAAGTTAAAAGGTTAATCCGATTGGGAGTTACAGACTTGGAATAGACAGACAAACGGACGAACGAACAAACAAGTCTCACCATAAGAGTTTCGTTTTGAGACCCCTAAAAATTCACCACTGATTTGTCGATCACGTAAGTGTCGCAAATAAAATAAAATTCGCTTCTTGCAATGTGGCAAATCCATGGACGGTGCCTCGGATACGAGTAATAGTCTCGTATGGATTCAACCTGAGCGCCTCATGTGAGGGAGCCTGCTGCGTAATTTCCTGCGGTTGAACAATACCGTCTCGATAGTAGAGGAAGCACGAGGATACCCTATTCTATTACTCCGCTATATTCAGTCACGTACGAAATATAGTGAAATTCACTCGGTACCAAGAAGGGCGTGAGTGCGTATATATATATGGATAAATACATGTGTGTATGTATCGACAGTGCGAGGAGCCACATGAGGTATATATTGCATCTAGTAGAGCTCGCATTATTCATACGTATACTCGAGAGTCTCTCCAATAACGACGGCTTGTACGTGACGTGCAGGAACTTCATCTGCGTAAAATTCGAGTGTAGCGTGATGGACACCTGCGCACTGTTGTTTACGAGATTCTCGTGATCGTCGTTAAAAGCCGATTACCCAAAGCGATATTGACAGAATTGAAAAGATACTTTTATACAATATGTGTTCATAAACAATTGTACTCGTATACGGACTAAGCCTCACAGTGTCCAAGTTTGAGTGAAAAATGTTATGGGGGTTATACGCAGTCAGAATTTTTTTTAAAGTTTTTTTTTTATTTCATTTTCGTAATGTAATATATTTAAGTATATACACAGAAAATTTCATGTTAATCCAACAAATATTTTTATATTTGTGGGATATTTTTATCCCACAAATAAGCACAATTTTGTGTGACGAAAAAAAAACGTTTGGATCGATGAAAAATAGATCCAGAATTGGTTTGAAGCAGTCAGTAGAAATGTATGTAAGTAATCGATTAATCGGTTATCAGCAAAAACTCAAACTCATATAACCTTATCTGTTAAATCGTGTGGATTACGCCCTTTTGTTTGCTAACTGTCGGTATATGTATATTGAAAGTTGGCCAACGTGAAGGTGTAGTTTAGAAAGCGTGTCGGTCATACAAGCCGATCCAACATCACGTTTTCCCAACGAGATCGTGATCCGACTTCCCGACGCCATCAGCTTTTTCACCGCTCTCGCCACTTTCACCGCAAGCACCCTCTTAGTCTCAAGACCTCACTCTCTCTTGCTCGGTCTTTTTCTATGGCACATCAGAGAAATCGCGAAAACTAGCGCGAGGGCCTATATATACAAACATATTTTCTTCGAGCACCATATACCTGCTCGTATTGTAGACGATCCGTACTTCACTTTTCAATCGCGAAATTCTCGCGCGTCTGCAACATCGATAAGCCCCGACCGGTTCTTATTGCCAAAGAGATATAAGATGGGTGGCAAGGGATGGCACGTGGATATTATTGAAGGGATCGGCGAGAACGAGGTCCCGCGTAAGTTAGAGACTATACAGAATTGAATTTCGTCGAATATTGATTTTCATTTTTGTTTATTCTTGCAAAAATGTTCAATCGACAATCCATACGATAATCAAGAATTTAAACTCTTTGCCAAAATTTTGTATGGATTCTGTCGGTAATACAGCGTCGGTAAGACAGACCTTTCACATGCTATTAAGGGGGGAAATATGGTTAGACGGTTAAAAAAATCGATTTTTTTTTATTTCATAAATTGTTAGTAAAACTATTGAAAAATATGTTCCCAAAATTTCAAATGAAAATTCCGACTCGTTCCATTCTGATAAGCCATTAAGGAGGGAAATAGGGTTAGGACAGCGTTTTCTCAATGATTTTCATGAATTTTTTTATAGTATAAAAAATGAATATAATTTATCGAAACTTTGAGAATATTTTATACATATATTCAAGTATATACTATAACATTTTTGAAGAATTTTCTTGAAAAACACCGAAGATATTAGCGACCCCATATTGCAGGCCACAATCAGACTCAGCATTTTGCTATTTTTTCAAACGCGTTTTTCTGAAAACGACTTTTTTTGAACTTGCGTACACGCTAGTTTGAAAAGTTTTCAACCAATCGTTTTGAGAATTGGCAGTTACTTTCTTCATAGTATTGCGCTCTATATGAACCTAAAATCGGAATATTATCATTGTTTAAAATAATTTTTTTTTCGCAAATAAAGTTGTAAAAAATGGCAAAAAATCATGCTTTTTTGTTTTGACCCCTGTAAAAAATTCAATTTTCTATTTTTTTGATAGCATTTAGGTTCATATAATAGATGAGAGACATATAATAAAAGTAAATTCCATCCTCGTTTGATTTCAGATGAAAATTGCAGCTTTCAGAATGTACGCAAAATGCTGAGTCTGATTGTGACCTGCAATATGGGCTCGCTAATATAGGTCGCTGTTTTTCAAGGAAATTCTTCAAAAATTTATAGTATATGCTTAAATATATGTATAAGATATTCTCAAAGTTTCAATAAATTATTTTCATTGTTTATACTATAAAAAAATTCATGAATATCATTGAGAAAACGCTGTCATAACCCTATTTCCCCCCTTAATAGAGAAAGTGTATGGGTTGCCCGTACTCTGTCTGAAGAGAAAAAATGTAATCGCTCGATCATCTGTAATTTTTTGTTGGAACGATACAATCGTGAACCTTTTTTTGATCGGCTAGTCACTGGGGATGAGAAATGAATTCTTTATGACAATCCCAAACGCAAAAGACAGTGGCTTTCTCCGACGCAAGCTCCAGTAGCTACACCGAAATCTGGATTAAACCCGCCCCAAAAAGATTCTGTTATGTGTTTGATGGAATATTCATGGCATGATCCATTTCGAGGTTGTAGAATCAGGAAAAACTATAACAGCTGACAGCTGTAACCAATTAGAACCCGTGAATCAAATATTGATTAATAAGTATCCAGCTATTGTTAACAGAAAGGATGTTATTTTACAACACGATAATACCCGATCGCACTGTGCAAAAATGACTAAGGGTAAAATCAAGGGGTTAGGCTGAAAAGTGTTATCGCACCCATCTCATTCACCTGATGTTGCACCCTCTGACTATTATGATAGTCAGAGGGTCTTCAGGTCAATGCAGCAGTTTTAGAGTGGAAACAAATTTCAAAATGTTGAAGAGATAAAAACCGAACTTCTTACATTTTTTTATCAAAAACTTTCTACATTCTACACCGATTAGGAACTGAAAATTTATTCACTAGATTGCAGAAGGTCATTGATAGAGATGGTGACTATATCACTGATTAAAAATAAAATATCAAAGGAAAATAAATTTATTTTCATTTAACGAAAAATACGACATTACTTTCCGGTCCCCCTAATACTATGTAGTTTCGTATTGTAACCTCTAATTTAGCAGGTTAGACTCCAAAAACTCTCGAAAATGATCTATGAATTGACAATTGAGTAAATGAGCTAAAACAAAACGCTTTTCCACGATTACCGTGTTTTTTTTACCAAATGGCATTCCGTTAATTCAGCAGATACAGCAACAAATAAATGGTCTTCAGTTAGAGTTTTTATCTGTCTTTAACGTGAAGGTGAATTTTTTCAAAATTACGCTATACAATAATAATTATAGCCATTTTTAGTTTTAGACCTCTCCGTTCTTCCCGAGCGGAAATTTGGTCCGGATTAAATCCGGTCCATGTCAGGCTGCCCTATCAGCCTGGCACGGCCCTGATCAGGATCCGTATCAGGCCCACATCCGGCATGTAACGGAGTTGCGGATTCAGGCCTGATCCGGCACCGATCTGGCCTCGATCTGGCACTGAATTTCAATTTTCAAATTTCAAATGAATAAAATCTATTTATCTTCTGAGAATTAGGTTATTGGCCATCGTATATTACTAGCTGGCCCATATAATAATCGTTAACAAAAAAAAAAAAAAAAGGCCTCCACCGGGGTTCGACCCTGCAACCTCTCTTACTAGCCTCCATTCTCAAATTGGACCGAAAAATATTGAAAAAAAAAATGTTACTGTACTAACAGTCATTTTTTAGATGTTTTTTGTTGTTTAAACGATAATTGCGGTCGTTTAAAATTAATTTTCCAATCGGGAGTTGTGCTATTTAAACCTACCTATCTGTCTACCTACCGACCTAACGCGGTAACCACTACTCTACCGAGCACTTGTGAATTACTTCTAGGAATATCTTATATGTAGTCCAACCACCAGAAATGAAGATGGCGAATTATATTAAAAATTGTCTTCGTAGTAGATTTAATTTTAAGGTGGTGTAGGTACTCGATTGAAAAATCGATGTAGTAATGATAATAATGATATTAATAATAATAATAATAATAATAATATAAATACTATATCATAATTTCCTTTCATTATTCGTATTTCCAGCGTATATTTTTGTCGGTTGTTTGAAAAACTCAGAAAAAGTGCTTCCCGTTCACTAGTGGGTAGACAAGCCAGTAAACGGTTAAGCGGTCACCCATCCCAGTACTGACTGCGGCGAATACTGTAGTATTCGCCGCAGTCAGTACTGGGATGGGTGACCGCTTACTTCTACTGTCCACTGCTGTCAATCTTATGATTATTGTTATTATTGTTATTATTATTATTATCAATATAATTTTAATGTCAATCGAATAATGTCTCAAGAAGCATTATTCGAAATAATACGACACAGAGATTTCCCAAATGAGTATCCTCCGTCTATCCTATTAAATCGTCGAAAGATACTCATTTTAATGCAAAATTTCATCTTGTGTTGACAATGAACTTGTGTTAACACAAGTTCATTCTCAACATCTCAGGCCGCGCCGATAATTCATGCCGTATCAGAATATCATTCGCCCCTGATCTGGGCGTGATACGGTTAGCGTGATCAGGATTTGCCCCGGACGCCTTAGCCGCACCTGATCCCGGCCCTGATATATGTAATGTAAGGCTAGCCTGATAACCCATGCCGTATCAGAATATGATCCGCCTCTGATCTGGGCGTGATCCGATTAGCCTGATCAGGCTAACCTTATCGATTCCTGAACGGGGCCTGATCCTATATCAGGCCAGCCGGAACAAATTTCTGCTCGGGTTAGCTAACAATGTACATTTCTACACAATGTTCGTTTTGATTTATAAAATTTTCTCGTCCTTACAATAGAGACAAAGGTTCCAGAATTACTTGGGCCTATTTCAAACCATTCGGTTGAATATTCTTGGAATGCCATTTGGCCAAAAATTCCAATGTGTTTTGTTTGGGTAATACTGAGTCGGTAAAACAGACCTTTCGTATTTTTAACAAAAACGCTTCTGCAACAATAATTATGTTGCTGTAATCAGTTAGTAAATGAGGGAAATCTTAAGTTCACTCCTGAAAATTTCATATCCCTCGATGTATAGTAGGTAATATTTAAAAAAAGGTTTCTGTCCGTCCAGTTAGCAAAGATTATTGATTTATCATCATTTCTGCCTTTGTGAAAATTCGATTTTAAATATTCAATGACGAGCCTGACACATCTGATGCATCTACCCGACGAAATAATCAGTTTCAAAAGTAAAATGATATATGTGGAAATTAAGGTCATGATAGGATGACACGCAACTTTTGTCTTTGATCTTAGAGATTCATTGCTTCCACATTCGAATTTCTCGTGTTCCGTATTCATTCTGCTCTGATCAAATACACTCGTTATACCCCAATATAAATAGGCATTCCTTATTCATCATCCAACGCCCACCACTGCCTGCAATATATACTGTGTAAAATTATTCAGGTGCAATAGACAATCCGTGGCAAATTTTCTTCGCTCAAAACTTAAAAATGCGATAAATGAGTCTCGATTAACCGGACGGGTGGGGTTAAAATATCAGAACGACCGATATTTGGAACGGCAGATATTTCTGAAGTTAAAAAATTCGTAAAATAGAATAACGAGAATGATGTTATTCGGAAATTTAGTTTTGCGACAGATGACGAAGTCGAATAACTGTTATTAATTCGAAAGCTCATTTATTCGAGAATATGGGTTGAGGCGGTCTGTGTACTTTGAAAGTACAAAAAATACATTTGAACGATGCTGAAAATTGATATTTCCGAAATTAAGAATAGTGCATAATTAATATTTATAACACCCAATATACCAAAAACAAATATACTGAGCGTAGAAATTTCGAACGTGCTAAACTTGAACACGCAAATAATTGATGGATCGATATGTCGAACATCAAAATAGGGAACATCAGAGTAGCGAACATTAAGGTAGTAGTCTGGTAACTTAAGCCGATTTTCATGTCTTTTTTGGAGGGTGCTTTTTTGTAGGAAAATAAAAATGAATCGTTTTGGATATTTAGGATGTTTTTATTTACATATTAAAGATATAAAAAAAAAATTCTTTGAACAAATTTAATAGTTTGTTATTATTATTATTAATATTGATCGAAGTTGGCACCTCAAAGTTGGCAGCCCTGGTCGTAACTTTTTTTCTACCGAACCGATTGCTTTCAAATTTTACCAGGCTACTCTACACACTTATAGTTCTCGTCGGAACCACGGAGAAATTTTTTCACCACTAACTTTTCATTTTACAACCCCTTCTTTGCTAAAATAAAAGGACTTTAGCAAAAAGGGGTTATTTTTTTTTTTTTCTTTTTTTTTCTCTTTTTGCTTGTAGCTATAATCTGTCCCGGCGGGACATTCAATAGCTGTGATGTAGGTGTTGTTCGTTGTTTACGGGAGTGACCGTTGTCAAACCCACAATTGATGTCGAAGAGTTTGTTGGTGTTATATTTCTCTGTTCGGAAGGTCCAAAGGCTTGATGCGTCTGAGTCGTCTGATTTCATTCCTTCTGTCGAGGATTTCTCGGGCCATTGTGTTAGGGTGGTTTCGTAGTCTTTCCACGTATCGCGTGCTGAACATTTGGATGTTTTCTGCTACCGTTGTTATTCGTAGGTCGTTGTGTAGGGTCTTATTGCTGACGTACCATGGGGCGTTGGTAATTGTTCTTAATATTTTTGATTGGAATCTTTGAAGGATTTCTATATTCGATCTGCTGGCCGTCCCCCAGAGTTGGATGCCGTACGTCCACACTGGTTTGAGTACTACTTTATATAGTAGATTTTTGTTTTCTGTTGTTACTTTGGAGTTTCTTCCGAATAGCCAGTACATTTTTTTAAACTTGATGTCGAGTTCTTTTCTTTTTGTTTTAATGTGCTTGCTCCAAGTTAATCGTCTGTCCAAGTGCATCCCAAGGTATTTTACGCTATTTTTTGTTGGTAAGGGTTGACTATTGAGAGTAACTGTTGGGCAGTTGTTTTTTCGTAGAGTGAACGTTATATGCACCGATTTACTTTCACTAGCTTTTATCTTCCATGTGTTTAGCCATTTTTCGACTTGCGTTAGCGCCTTTTGGAGTAGCAGGGACGCTTCGGTGGGGTTTTCATGCTTAGCTAGCATTGCAGTGTCATCTGCATAGGTCGCGAAAGTGACGTCATTTCCAGTGGGAAGGTCTGCGGTGTAAAGCGTATAGAGAACCGGTCCTAGGACGCTGCCCTGGGGTACACCTGATTTTATTGTGTGTAGAGTTGTTATTTCTTGTCCATATCGTACTTGGAACTTCCTGTTACTGAGGTACGATTTTATAATGAGGTAGAATTGAGGCATCTTTTTTTTGATTTTGTATAGTAATCCTTCGTGCCAGACTTTATCAAATGCTTGTTGAATGTCCAGGAACACGGCTGAGCAGTACTTTTTTTCCTCCAAGGTGTTGAGGATTTCGGTGTGTACTCTGTTTATTTGTTCTATTGTTGAGTGTGAGTTTCTGAAGCCGAACTGATGCTCGGGTAACAGTTTGTCGTTTGTTATGTGTGGATTCATACGTGATAAGAGTAGTTTTTCAAATAGTTTTGAGATTATGGGAAGAAGGCTAATTGGTCTGTATGACGTTATTTCTGTTGGTGGCTTTCCAGGTTTGGGTACCATCACGATTTGTCCAACTTTCCATTGATTTGGTATGAATGTTGTGCGCATGATATTGTTGAACAGCGTTGTAAGGAATACTATTCCTTTTTTTGAGAGTTCTTTTAGAATTTTTCCGGTTATGAGGTCATAGCCAGGTGACTTAGATGTTTTGACGTGGTTTTTTATGCCTCGGAGGATTTCTGATGGTGAAAAAGGGTTAATTGGGAGGGCGACAGGTAGAGGCGAGTTTAGGAACTCTTCTATTCTTCTGTCGTTCTCTCTGGGGCCTGTGTTTATTGGTGTAAAGACGTTTGTGAGATGCTCTGCAAAGGCGTTTGCTTTTTCGAAAAAAAAAAAAAAAAAAAAAAGAAAAAAAAAAAAAAAAGGGGTTATAAAATAAAAAGTTAGGGGTGAAAAAATTTCTCGATGGTTCCGACGAGAACTATAAGTGTGTAGAGTAGCCTGTTAAAATTTGAAAGCAATTGATTCGGTAGAAAAAAAGTTAGGACCCGAGCTGCCAACTTCGAGGTGCCAACTTCGATCAATAATAATAATAATAATAAACTATTATATTTTTTCAAAAAAATTTTTTTTTGTATCTTTACTATGTAAATAAAAACATCTTAAATATCCAAAACGATTCATTTTTATTTTCCTACAATAAAACGCCCTCCAAAAAAGACATGAAAATCGGCTTAAGTTACCAGACTACTACCTTAAGGGGGTACCCCACTGTGAACGAGCTCAAAAACGGTCCTCTTTCGCGAATTTTATTTGCTACTTAATGAATTATTTCAGGACTGAGAGAATCGTATGTTTCTGAGAACACTTTTAAGTTGTTTTATAAAAATTTTCATTACAAATGTTCCTTTTAACGGTAGAATACCTATCTCTGGCATGGTTCATTTGAAATATAAAACATAAATACTTTTTTAGTCTGCATAGATGTAGTTTTCGTTAAGCAGAGCCTGTTTTTTTTAAATTCATTATTCACAAAATAGCAGAAAGTTGAAAAAATTTTTTTTTCTTTCTTTTCCATAAAACAACATCAAAGTGTCCTTAAAATCATACCATCCCCCCCGCCCCTCAATCCTGAAATAATTCATTAAGTATCAAACAAAAATTTGTGAAAAAGGACCTTTTTTGAGCCCGTTCACAGCGAGGTTTGCCCTTAAGGGGGGAAATAGGGTTAGACGGTTCAAAAAATCGATTTTTTTTTTATTTCATAAATTGTTAGTAAAACTATTGAAAAATATGTTCCCAAAATTTTAAATGAAAATTCCGGCTCGTTCTATTGTTATAATTCATTAAAGTAGCTCTCCTTCAGGCCCCGAACGCGCCACGTGTATAATCGAGCGGTCACTATTTTTTCAAACGCTCTTTTCTGAAAACGACTTTTTTTTAACTTGCGTATACGCTAGTTTGAAAAGTTTTCAACCAATCGTTTTGAAAATTAGCAGTTACTTTCTTCATAGTATTGCGCTCTATATGAACCTAAAATCGGAATATTATCATTATTTAAAATCATTTTTTTTTTGCAAATAAAGTTGTAAAAAATGGCAAAAAATCATGCTTTTTTGTTTTGACCCCTGTAAAAAAGTAAATTTTCTATTTTTTTGATAACATTTAGGTTTATATAGAAGAGAGACACATAATTAAAGTAAAGTCCAACCTCGTTTGATTTCAGATGAAAATTGCGGCTTCCAGAATGTACGCGAAATGCTGAGTCTGATTGTGACCTGCAATATGTGGTCGCTAATATCTTCGGTGTTTTTCAAGGAAATTCTTCAAAAATGTTATCGTATATACTTAAATATATGTATAAAATATTCTCAAAGTTTCAATAAATTATATTCATTTTTTATACTATAAAAAAATTCATGAAAATCATAGAGAAAACGCTTTCCTAACCCTACTTCCCCCCTTAAGTGATTCTAGCCAATAGAAATTACTACTGAAAAGTAAAACAACACAAAGTGACGAAGCTAATGCTTATTTACTAAAGAACACATTGAGGATCTCAATAAATTTCGTATTTTCCCAACGTAACTTTATTTATTTAGATAAAATTCAAATTACTGTTGAATATCGCTGATTTGATAGAATGAAATACCTCAATGTATACATATAGCCCGGACTATCTAAATTTCCATTTAATGACGGAATATAGAAGCGAGGCAGCTTCGAGAATGAAGATCGCTTTCCCGGCAATATTGAGTGGCGAACCGTTGTTCACAGACGAGCCGATTGATGGGCTCCTCCTATTCGGCAGAGAAGAGCATACCGTGCGATCGTGTATGCACTCACTATCTACTGCAGTATGCATATAGTATATATAGATATAGATATATATATATATATATTGATGGATCGATGAACAATGCGATGGCTATGTGTGACTATCTGGTGGCCGATAGGTCTTCCGCAGTTTCTCGTCGATTAATACTTTACACTCACACCGAGAATTGTGTCACTCGTGAAAAAATTATAAGCTCATTCGTCAGAGTGAAATTTTCGACATGCACATTTTTCGCCACAGATACGAATAAAAAACTTGAACTCACGATATAATTAATAAATTCATCGAATTTCGAACTATCGAATAGGTCACAAATAATAATCATTGCATAGTAAAGCGAATATAATTCAATTTATAATTATAAACATTAATTTGAAATATTAATTATGGACCGATTGTTTTTCATGCTTATCATTTAGTATTTAACATATTGTCTATAAACTAGAAATAAAATTGTTCTCTCAAGTATCGCAACAGTTGTGGATATTAATTAACATGTATTAAGTACTTGTTAATTGACATTTTTGTTTGTCACTTCGTATGCTTTCAAGTAAATCAACTTATTGAATTAATAGTATTCCCATCGTATACCTTTTCAGGTTTTACAGCCCTTCTCCTCTGTTCCCCATTTCCATGTCGGTCCGCCTTGTGACACGTCACAACGTTGTCCACAGTCACTCTCTCCTAATGCACTAATGTATCGCATTTACACGAGGGCACATTGAAACTGCATCAAAATCTGGCCGATACGGACGGCTATATTGTATTCCTGCAAGTTTCAGTCCTACACAGAGAAAAAATATAAATGGCCATACCCATAGTTCCTAGTATACCAGATGATGCCTGAATGGACACGACATACTGTAGTTAAAATCATTCACCGAACGATGCAAGTTTTATTAGCCAAGCACTGGTCATCATCGGCCATATTCATGGTAACTAGTGATGCCGCGAGACGAGACGAGACGAGACGAGACGAGACTCGGTTGCGGCGAGACGAGACGAGACGAGACTCGGTCTCGGTCTCGGTCTCGTCTCGTGGTGACGTCATAATCTCGTCTCGACTCGACCAATTCTCGTCTCGTCTTGACATTTCTTGAACTTCCAGAGACCCCTCGTATCCGCGCGTGTGTGTGTGTGTGTGTGACTGTGTGCATGGGACTGTGCGCATGGCTGAATGCGTGTGACTGTGTGCGTGTACTGTGTGCGTGTACTGTGTGTTCCACTGTGTGCGCGTGGCTGTGTGTGGGTGACTGTGTGCGTTTGAGTATGGGACTGTGTGAGTGCCTGTGTGCGTGTAAGTATGTGTGACTGTGTGAGAAACTGTGTGCGTGTCACTGTGTGCGGGTGACTGTGTGCGTGTCAGTATGTGTGACTGTGTGCGTAACTGTATGCGTGTCACTGTGTCGGGTGACTGTGTGCGTGTGACTGTATATGTGACTGTGTGCGTGTAAGTATGTGTGACTGTGTGAGTAACTGTGTGCGTGTCACTGTGTGCGGGTGACTGTGGGTAGCTGTGTGCGTGTTACTGTGTGAGTAACTGTTCGTGTCACTGTGTGCGGGTGACTGTGTGAGTAACTGTGTGCGGGTAACTGTGTGAGTAACTGTGTGCGGGTGACTGTGTGAGTAACGGTGAGCGGGTGGCTGTGCGAGTAACTGTGTGCGGGTGACTGTGTGAGTAACTGTGTTCGGGTGACTGTGAGTAACTGTGTGCGGGTGACTGTGAGTAACTGTGTGCGGGTGACTATGAGTAACTGTGTGCGGGTGACTGTGTGCGTGTCACTGTGTGCGTGTGAATGTGTGCCCGTCACTGTGTGCGGGTGACTGTATGTGCGACTGTGTGAGCGACTGTGTACGTGTGGCTGTATACGTGTAAGCATGTGTGACTGTGTGTGTGCGACTGGGTGAGTGACTGTGTGCGTAAGAGTGTATGTGACGGTGTGAGTGAACGAAACTCCGTTCCGGAGGTAAGGGAATAAAAAAACGAATAATAAGCGATGGAACCACGTGATCGCGATAAAAGTGAAATAACGAATAGATTTTTTTTTTGTTAATTTCGAATATCTCGACTAGATTCTCGTTTCGGTTCAATAAAAGAATGAAAAAAAACACTAACGAGCAATGGAATAGTGGTGAAATTAATTTCCCATTTTTTTCAAGAGTCTCGAAAGTCTCGACGAGAGTCTCGAAAATCTCGGCGAGAGTCTCGTCTCGGCGGCATCACTAATGGTAAATGTAACTTTATTATGTATACTACGGGTGCTTCACCCCCCTGCGCCCTTCGCGCGCCAACTCCCTGCGGCCGCTCCCTCCCAAACCCAAACCTCAAGCAAAACCCAAACTCAAACCCAGCTCAAACCCCAACCCAAACCCAAACCCAAACAAACCCACACGCGCCACCCAAACGAGACGCCCGTGGCACCCAAGCGGAGCTCGCGGTCGCTATCGGAATGACCAAAAATGACCGCAACTTCACCGCTGCATTTGCGGTTATTTTCAGAGGGGTCAATTATACCAAACGGGTAAGGGGTCGCCCCGTACGGTGACGCTGACCTCCTCAACTCTTGTACACGGTGGCGGCGGCGGCGGCGGCGATATATTTATATAATACAGAGATATATGCACTGCATTCATCCATCAACGTTATTTAATGGAGAACCCTACTATGACGGGCTCAAAATAGGTCCCTTTTCACGAATTTTTGTTTGCACCTTAATGAAGTATTTCACGATTGGGAGAATGATATGTTTTTAAAGACGCTTCGAAGTTATTGTATAAAAATTCTCATTAAAAAATAATTATTAATTAAGTTAGTGACGTTGTTTTAATGTTATCTAATTTATGTTTCCGAACTTGCATACTCATTGGCAAAATCTCGAATAATATCTCGTCTTATGTAAATATTCTTTTTTTCCGATACAAACAAGATGAACCCACATTTTCGTTTGACCTTGCCAAAAATATAGTTGAACAGATACCAGAAACTGTTTTTTACCATGAAAATTAACAGCCGTTCACCATGTAAATTTCATTCGATGACAGCCATCAGAAACACAGAAAGCCTTGCAAATCAAACAAACCCGCGTGCCGCGTCTACGCGGTCACTCAATACTGGATAAACATGGGAGACCGACGAAACCACACACCGAATGCACGTCCAATGCCGTCGGTTAAATGAACAAACTAATAACATTTTTAGTCATCGGTATCGAATTATCTGTCCCAACGAATAAATCATGTGAACATTACCGGTGCAAGAGACTAGAGGGGTTTCAACTCGTGAAAGAAAATCCACTAAACCCCCTTTGTTCAATTTATTTCAATATTACGGATTATTTACCAATCCTCCCTCCGCTCAAGGGATAGGTAAAAAATAATAGTACAACGGATTGTCCCCTAGTAGGGACTACGGTATAGATACAAACGCATACACATGCACGTATACTTTCTTAAAGAAATTGAAAGCTGCTAAACTCCCGGAGAGAATCAGAGTGAATGATGAATTGACTCTGTCTCTGTGGCTCCGACAAAAACACGTGCACTGCTTTACGCGTATTGAAGGTCTCGAAGGAAAAGGGGCTCGAGGTGGTTGATGGAACTATTTAGAGGGGTGGCTCTATCGATCTTTACAGAAATACATAGGCGACAGGACCGAGCATCTCTCGTACAAAATGTAGCCTATAACCGCAGGGTATTGGAATTGTGCCTATGTGGACTATATCACCAATATATCTATCACTGAATCCCCCAGGCACGATTTCTCACCTATATATATGTACATACAATAAAAGCCACGAGAACGTTGATTTATACCGCACATAGTTCTTCTGTGGCTGATTTCAAACAAAGTGTCGTTTGTATACGAACGGTGATTGCGGTGCCTCGGTCTCAATAAAAGGCACTTTTTCTTCCTCATGGAGGAAGCTTTGTGATGGTGACAAAAAAATTTGTTTCCAATTTTTAATGTCAGTGTTGACATAAAAAACACAGGTCCTAGGGCTCGCAGGCTATAAGAATTGGGAAGTTCGCTCAGATTGATACCGAGTAACCGAGTACCGACTGCCGGGTTTAAGGTAGTAGCCTGGTAACTCAAGCCGATTTTCATGTCTTTTTTGAAGGGCGTTTTTTTGTAGGAAAATAAAAATGAATCGTTTTCGATATTTAGGACGTTTTTATTTACATATTAAAGATACAAAAAAAAATTTTGTTGAAAAAATTTAATAGTTTATTATTATTATTATTATTGATCGAAGTTGGAACCTCGAAGTTGGCAGCCCGGGTCCTAACTTTTTTTCTACCGAACCGATTGCTTTCAAATTTTAACAGGCTACTCTACACACTTATAGTTCTCGTCGGAACTACCGAGAAATTTTTTCCCCCGTAACTTTTTATTTTACAACCCCTTCTTTGCTAAAATAAAAGGACTTTTTTTCCAAAGTCCGCCATTTTGTTATTTATCCATGAAATTTAACTTCAGTAGTTCCGACCAGAACTATAAGTGTGTAGAGTAGCTTGTTAAAATTTGAAAGCAATCGGTTCGGTAGAAAAAAAGTTAGGACCCGGGCTGCCAATTTCGAGGTGCCAACTTCGATCAATAATAATAATAATAATAAACTGTTAAATTTTTTCAAAAATATTTTTTTTTGTATCTTTAATATGTAAATAAAAACATCCTAAATATCCAAAACGATTCATTTTTATTTTCCTACAAAAAAACGCCCTCCAAAAAAGACATGAAAATCGGCTCAAGTTACCAGACTACTACCAGACCTTAAGTTATATATACCCGCAGAAGCTTTTATTTTTTAATTCGTTTACCGAATCTCGAGTTCCTGTTTTTTAAATATTTTATTTTGTTGCCGAATAAATGGGGCGGGATGTACAAATGTAAAAAGATATATTATGGAAATACTATCAAACAATCAAACAATTGCAGATCAAACGATCATGAAAAATTTCACGACCCTGTAAAATCGTGTAAGGATCCCATCAGAGTCCATACAATTCTTTAACAATTCTGTAGGATCCGAGTTGAATACAGTTAGGAATCCAATCGGGAGTCCCTTTTGGGATCCAATTTACAAGTATGACGTTTCCGTGTTGGGATCCAATCCGATCTATAGTCGACTCCTTACCAGAGAGTAGTGATAATCACAGGGATTCAGCTGAATCCATACCACAATTTCTGCACGGTTATTGCCGGTTATATAGGCATTATTATTACGATGAAAACTGATTGTGATGAGAAATTCTGTGGATTGAGAGAAACGAGAGCAAACGCAAATTCGAGGATTTTTCGAGCGGGTTAAACTTGTTCGTCGAATTAACAGCGTTTGCGATTGCCCAATGGGTATGCGGACATGAAAGCTCTTGCTTCGTCCCCTGGCAAAAGAACTTGGTACGCCGTGAAATTAAAGAGAACGCCAGAGAGAGAAAAAGCGAGAGAGAGAGCTGAGGGAGAAGATATAATAATACGAAAGAGGACTAAGTTCAGAAAATGTTGAAACACCTCGAGACATTTCTCCGTGCAACCCTTATTTTGTAATTGTCTGCTGTCTCTTTCGCCCATTTCCTTTTCCTATCATACTTTCATCGGGTACGAAGGAAGTATACTCGAGATAGGGTCTCTATATAAATATAAGCATACCGAGCACTCAATTCCTGAAAATTAAATTTTGTTTACACGTTTAATCACGTCTCTCTCTCTCTCTCGCTCGCTCTCACTTTCAAAGAAGCAGATGACGAAGAGGGTCTTAATTACGTAACTGCGCATAACTCCGAGAATTACTGAGCAAACGTGATTCTTCGAAGGGGCAGCAAGAAGTAGGACGCGTGTAGCAATAATAAAAAAAATCGTAATAATATCTCGGCAGTGAAACGCAATGAAAGAAATAAAGTACTCTCCGCCTCCCACTCTTTCGCTCTCCCTCACCAGCAAAAGGGTCGCGAACATTAAATTGAAACTCTTTTTTTTTCTGTCACCGAGAAAAATTATTACCCCTCCTCCGTCGGTATGTTAGCACAGCCGTCGCTCGCGGTATTATATTTTCTCATGATGTTCACCGTCATTCTCCAACTCTTTCGTCGTTGAGATTTCACGTTTTCTCCCTTTTTTTAAATATATTCTCGTTCTCTTTCTCTCTTTCTCTTTTTCGTTCTCCATCTCGGCTTTGAGAAAAAAAATGGGTAAACGACAATTTCGAGGCAAGGAACGATGTCGTAGGATCGGAGAAAATGAAGTAAGAACACCGACGAGGCGAAAAGTGCCGCTGGATGTATATTATGAGAGGAGAATCCGAGTCCAGGGGAGTCTCGCTTTTCGTGCTCGAGTAGAAACGATGAGATGTAGGGGAAGAAGCTTGAAGTTACATATATATGTATATATAAGGGGGGGATTTAAAGTGATTTCAAAAAGCCTCTCCCTTAGTGACTTTTTTTTCTTCGAAAGAACGTTCTTTTTTTTTATCGTCTCGTCTCAGTCTCCGATCGAATCGATTGAAGTATCGGGGCCCATTCGTTTATACAAATAAATTTATACAAATTGAGATAAGAGACAAAGGGGACAAGAAACCAAATTGTGATGATCAATTGGTAATTCTTTGGTCCATTCGTGTACAAAGTTTTAGCCCTCGAAAGTTCGAAAAATTACGAGCTCGAAAAATACGCTTTTGTTTGGATGATTTTGGAAAGAAATATTCAAAATTGTTTAAATTCTGAACGAGTTATTCAATCTTCATGAAAATTTAATGGAACCAAGAGGACTGGTAGCTCTACAAAATTTCGTGTAAAAAATTTCAGCCTGATCAATCAAGCCATTCGAATGTTATAAAAGTTTGATTTGTGCGGACTCACCAACACACAAATCGGACGAATTATAAATGTATCTATATGTAAATGTGAAGGGCTCTATCTTCGTGTCGCGTTAAAATGCGTCGTAGTCGCCATCGTCATCGTATTCATAGTCGTAGTCGCTGTCGTCATGATTGTCATAATTATCCTAGTCGATTTGTCGTGAGTATTAAACTAATATTCGATTTAATATTCAAGTGGGATAGATGTACCATTTGTAGCCAGTTTTGTTCTAATTTTAGACACCACGTTCCGAAGCGCAAAACTCTAAATATAATCGAATTTATGAAACATCGGGTAGCTAATTTTTGTAGATTTATTACTATTATAGAACTGACAATTATGAGAATGATAAAATAAAAACAATAGAAATTTATCGACAGTGGAAATGGCCACAAATGGTGCAATGGTCAAAAAAACGGTACATCCACCCTATTAAGGTAGTAGTCTGGTAACTTAAGCCGATTTTCATGTCTTTTTTGGAGGGCGTTTTTTTTTAGGAAAATAAAAATGAATCGTTTTGGATATTTAGGATGTTTTTATTTACATATTAAAGATACAAAAAAAATTTTTTTTGAATAAATTTAATAGTTTATTATTATTATTATTATTATTGATCGAAGTTGACACCTCGAAAAAAAAGCGCGTGGGTGGCCCCGATGATTTTGGCTCTTGATGTTATCTGAAATAAAAAATTCTTGCTAATTCTTAATCTGTAGACATGTCATTCTGGTCGGAACTACTGAAATTAAATTTCATGGATAAATAACAAAATTTTGTTATTTATCCATGAAATTTAATAACAAAATTTTGTTATTTATCCATGAAATTTAATTTCAGTAGTTCCGACCAGAATGACATGTCTACAGATTAAGAATTATCAAGAATTTTTGATTTCAGATAACATCAAGAGCCAAAATTACCGGGGCCACCCACGCGCTTTTTTTCGACAAAATGGCGGACTTTGGAAAACAGTTTTTTTTTCCAAAGTCCGCCATTTTGTTATTTATCCATGAAATTTAATTTCAGTAGTTCCGACCAGAATGACATGTCTATAGATTAAGAATTATCAAGAATTTTTGATTTCAGATAACATCAAGAGCCAAAATCACGGGGCCACCCACGCGCTTTTTTTTCGAGGTGCCAACTTCGATCAATAATAATAATAATAATAAACTATTGAGTTTTTCTAAAAAAAAATTTTTTTGTATCTTTACTATGTAAATAAAAACATCCTAAATATCCAAAACAATTCATTTTTATTTTCCTACAAAAAACGCCCTCCAAAAAAGACATGAAAATCAGCCTAAGTTACCAGACTACTACCTTAAGAGGACGGCGCACATGTACCACATGACACGCGAGCGCCAGAGAGAGAGCTAAAAATTCTTATCGGTACTTTCTCCAAAACGGTATAACCGATCAGAATGAAAAAAGCTTAGCTACTTTTTTGCCACCATACTCCAGTGGCTCATTTCATCCAAACTAGCTTCGTCATTTCGGAGAAAGTACATTTTCCGTTTTCGAAGTGATAGGCGGGTGTGATACGTCCCCTTAATGGAAGAAAGTCAACGTTATAAAAAAGCTGAAGACTTATTATATGGGCCTAGTATCGCTGACTAACCGATAAGTAATTTTGATCATTGGTTTTTTACGTAACGAAACGCCAAACGCGTTTTGTCTCACAACTGCATTTTCGAAAATGGCGTGCAAGATTACTCAAAAACTATTAAACCGATTGAGTTCAAACTTCATAGAAATGTTGATAATACATCTAGTTGACGGTAATTGTTTTTGAAAAATTTGAAAAAGAAATACTTTTTTAATACAAATATTTCAGATATTGTGCGTCAAATTTCTATTTTTTCTTTGAATGCGTGCATTTTTTTTAATTTCGCATTTTCTTCATTTTAATTAAGGGGGGAAATAGGGCTAGACAGTTCAAAAAATCGATTTTTTTAAATTTTATAAATTGTTAGTAAAACTATTAAAAATATGTTCCCAAAATTTTAAATGAAAATTCCGACTCGTTCTATTGTTATAAGCCATTGAAGTGAGTAGCTCTCATTCAGGCCCCGAGCGCGCCACGTGTTTCAAACGCGTTTTTCTGAAAACGACTCTTTTTGAACATTGCGTGCACGCTAGTTTTAAAAGTTTTCAACCAATCGTTTTGAAAATTGGCAGTTACTTTCTTCATAGTATTGCGCTTTATATGAACCTAAAGTCGGAATATTATCATTATTTAAAATATTTTTTTTTTGCAAATAAAGTTGTAAAAAATAGCAAAAAATCATGCTTTTTTGTTTTGACTCCTGTAAAAAATTCAATTTTCTATTTTCTTGATAGCATTTAGGTTCATATAAAAGAGAGACATTTATATAATAAAAGTAAATTTCAACCTCGTTTGATTTCAGATGAAAATTGCGGCTTCCAGAATGTACGCAAAATGCTGAGTCTTTTTTATTTTATAGTATATACTTAAATTTTATAGTATATATTATATAGTATATACCAATTTTATAGTATATACTTAAATATATGTATAAAATATTCTCAAAGTTTCAATAAATTATATTCATTTTTTATACTATAAAAAAATTCATGAAAATCATTGAGAAAACGCTGTTCTAACCCTATTTCCCCCCGTAACATCAGATAGAAACTACACATGTTCTAACTGAATTTTTCTTTTAATTTGGTTGCAGATCAAAGTCTACGGGAACCTAGAATGCACACCGATTCGAAACTCCCGCCGCAACCTTGCTGTAACACTCTGCCACAGCTCCGCCATTTTGATGACAAATGGCTTCAAGAAAATTGTTTTGTATACTTAAATATACTATTAAAGTATACAGTTTCACCGACACTAGTGGACGCGTGGTCGGTACGGGACTCTGGCGATCACCCAAATTAAGCAGCTTTGACCGCAGTCACTACTTGGATGGATGACCACTTAGCCGTGTACTGGCTGGCGCGCCGACTGTATAGTGGGAGGCAGTGTTATTGAGTTTCTGATGTAGTAAATACAACCGAAACTCAGTAACAACATAGCCGTCTGTATCGACACAAGTTTTCCGCAGTTTCCCTATGTCCATGGCAAATGCGATACAGTGTAGCTAAGACGTCTGAGGCCGTAATAGAAGTTAGGTTAGTTTTGCGAAGTACGGGTACGGAGTGATAGGGAGAAAAATGGATAAAAATGGAATTGGGAAGGGTCATACGTAAAAACGTAAAGAAAGGGTATACGTTGAAACAGAGACAAATTAAACAAAAATTTATACTTACGGTTGGATAAATGTAGAATAAATATTTCTTAGTTAAAAAAATTCCTCAAAATTGACTGAATTTTTCCCGTCCAATTGTATATGTCCTCTTAACTGTTAAAAAACTATTCGTTTTCGTGTCTGTTAATGCAGAGTATAATGCTTTAATTGAGTAATTTGAATTACAGCAATTGGAAGGAATATTTTTAAACAATAAAGAATAAACTTTTACCGGTTTTTTGTTTAAAAAAATTACTTTAAATTGCTGTAATCCAAATAATTTAATTAATGCATTATCAAAACGAATACTTGTTTTATACTTGGTACTCGAATACTTAATTAAATACTTTTTTTAATACTTAACGGGTTAAGCTACTCTAGAGGCCGAAAAAATAGGCTTTTTGGGGATTTTTTGTCAGAAAAACTACAAAATACATCGAGATTACAAAATAGGGTGTTTGTCATACATATCAGTGACTGTATACAATAATTTTTTTGAAGTGATTAATTTCAAAATGGCGGCTGTGCAGCGTTTTTGCGATGACGTCTCCGTTTTTGTTGGCCGGAAACATAACTCAAATAATTTTCAACCGGTTCACTTGAAATTTTGGATATATCTGTAAAAATACATTGTCTATGGAAGTGTGTAGATTTTTTTGATATATTGATTTTTGGCTAAATGGCACACTTCTAAAGTAAAAAGTAAAAAATTTGCAAAAAATCGTCAGAAAATTGTTAATAACGAATGAAGTATGAAATTTAAAAAAATCCTACGCACTTCCATAGGCATTCTATTTTTACAGATATATTCAAAATTTCGAGTGAATCGGTTAAAAATTGTCTGAGTTATGTTTCCGGCCAACAAAAACGGAGACGTCATCGCAAAATGCTGCCCAGCCGCAATTTTGAAATTAATCGCTTCAAAAAAAATTATTGTATACAGTCACTGATATGTACGATAAACACCCTATTTTGTAATCTCGATTTATTTTGTAGTATTCTGACAAAAAATCCTCAAAAAAGCCTATTTTTTCGGCCTCTAGAGTGGCGCTAACCCCTTAATACTTGAAAATTTATTTTAATACTTGTTAATAACTTAAGGTAGTAGTCTGGTAACTTAAGCCGATTTTCATGTCTTTTTTGGAGGGCGTTTTTTTGTAGGAAAATAAAAATGAATCGTTTTGGATATTTAGGATGTTTTTATTTACATATTAAAGATACAAAAAAAAAATTTGTTGAAAAAATTTAATAGTTTATTATTCTTATTATTATTGATCGAAGTTGGCACCTCGAAGTTGGCAGCCCGGGTCCTAACTTTTTTTCTACCGAACCGATTGCTTTCAAATTTTAACTGGGTTCTCTACACACTTATAGTTCTCGTCGGAACTACCGAGAAATTTTTTCACCCCTAACTTTTTATTTTACAACCCCTTCTTTGCTAAAGTCCTTTTATTTTAGCAAAGAAGGGGTTGTAAAATAGAAAGTTAGGGGTGAAAAAATTTCTCGGTAGTTCCGCCGAGAACAATAAGTGTGTAGAGTAGCCTGTTAAAATTTGAAAGCAATCGGTTCGGTAGAAAAAAAGTTAGGACCCGGGCTGCCAACTTCGAGGTGCCAACTTCGATCAATAATAATAATAATAATAATAAACTATTAAATTTGTTCAAAAAATTTTTTTTTGTATCTTTAATATGTAAATAAAAACATCCTAAATATCCAAAACGATTCATTTTTATTTCCCTACAAAATAACGCCCTCCAAAAAAGACATGAAAATCGGCTTAAGTTACTAGACTACTATCTTAATACTCTTCGACGCATCAGCGAATTAACTTAGTATCTGTCAGTCCAATACGACATACTTCGTACACTTCGATTTTTAATACTATTTTCATACATCCGTTTTTACCCGAGAACAAAACAAAAATCGATATAATTATTATTGTACAGCGCCATTCACTATACAGATGTCTTTCAGAGTTGTGGCAAAGAAAGAGACGATATTGCAGTAGGTGATATGGAAAGCGTGATAAGGTAGCGAATAGGGGTTATACAGTCGCTAAAAAAGTGAGATTCAAAGTTGAAAGACTCTGGGGTGAGGGAGAAAGATGCACAGAAAGTAGCACAGAGAGGATGGATAATGTATAAAAGAGAATCAAAGAGTCTCCGGAAAGCCGAGACCAAGGTCGGCTCAAAAAAGAGAAAGAAACAGCACGAGCAAAGAGATAAATGTATAAGCAAAGATGTAAAAGATAGAGGAGGGAGAGTGGATAGTGAAAGAGGAAAGAAAGCGAGAAAGCAGTGAAAACGAATTTGAAGCATGCCACGCGAGGGTATAAAGGGGTGAGTAAGACATGAGGGTGTTAATAGCCATGTGAAGCAACGGGAAAAGTTTTGCGACGAGTTAAAGAATGTGAGAAACGTATATATACAGTGGTGTCGTATGAAAGAAAAGAGAAATAAACCACAAGTTTTGAAACTTGCAAGTGACTTCCTCGAAATTTCACACGATGTTTCAATACCTTCTTGATAAGGATTTATGTTTTTCTGAGTTTTGAGTTCCTCGTACAGAAGAGGCTGTGAGCATTGTGTGAAATTTCGAGGAAGCAACTTAGAAACATCAAATTACACCTCTTTTTCCCTAGATATATTATAAGTTCAAACTCCAATCCATTGTTGGATTATGCTGAAATTTCATAAAATGGCAATCGTTTCGTAGAGTCTTAACAACAACCTACATCATTTTTATTAATTTAAAATTCCATAAAGTTAAAACGCCTCGATCGGAAGTCTTCATATTCAATAGCGAAAACCCTTCGATGACAGGATGTAGGAAGTTGTAGACCGATAGCGTAAAAATTGCACGAGTGATCTTAGCACACGATTTTTAACATTTTCAAAATATTATGAAAGCCAAAAAAAAATTATTACAAAAATCATACTGAACAAAGAGCTGGTACTGATTTACTTGTGTGTTAAATTTCAGCTCGAAAGCTCAAACCCATTCAAAGCTACAGCTTGTTTAATTTTGCTACCCTAACACACACGCACACACACATCCGGATATTTTCTCTATAAGGGATTTTCCTACGTTTCAAAACATTTTCAACACAAACACATTAAAGACAGGTTTTTTGTTTTCATGAACATAAAAATACCTCTGTAAGGAAGTAAAAAGAGAGAAAAAGATTGGGACAGAGGAGGGAGAGAGAGAGAGGTGTTTTCCCGAGCCCTTTATAAAGAGGAAAATGCCTTCGAGAGCTTGAGGAATCCAGGCTCGCTTGGCACGTCGCAGCATTACCGCAGCGCCCAGGCACAATGAAACGAGAACGCGGTGACATTGCTCGGAAATGCCGGCGTCCCGCCGGAGTCCCCCGTCACTATGCGATGAGTTATAAATATATATATATATATATATATATATATATATTTTTTTTTTTTTTGTGAGAAAGGAAAGTGCAAGAATAAATATAGGTTAGTGAAAGAGGCACTGGTGCGAGAATGGAGAATGAAATGTACGAGGGACAGGGAAGTGCAAAATGATGAAGATCGTCGTATGAATATTCGCTGCCTATCTTTAACATTTCACACGAGTATTCCGTATGATTGATGTATATATATATATATATATATATATATATATATATATATATATATATGTAGGGTACTTAATTAAGTGATATAACTAGAGAGAAAGAGATAGAAATTTTGATGCCAGTGAATTACGAATTAAGAAAATAATTTCGTAAAATGCGAATATTGTCTACGTCGAAAATTATTCGTTTAAATAGTATCAATTTACGAATTATAATCCACTCAACGAAGAGTGTGTTACAATTCACTTAAGGGGGGAAATAGGGTTAGACGGTTCAAAAAATCGATTTTTTTTTCCACTTCATAAATTGTTAGTAAAACTATTGAAAAATATGTTCCCAAAATTTTAAATGAAAATTCCGACTCGTTCCATTGTTACAAGCCATTAGGGGAGGAAATAGGGTTAGGACAGCATTTTCGCAATGATTTTCATGAATGTTTTTATAGTATCTATCTATAGTAAATGAATATAATTTATTGAAACTTTGAGAATATTTTATACATATATTTGAGTATATACTATAAAATGTTTTGAAAATTTTTTGAACTTCCTTGAAAAACACCGAAGATATTGCTTGTTTTTCTTGGTACTATTTTTTCAAACGCGTTTTTCTGAAAACGACTTTTTTAAACTTGCGTACACGCTAGTTTAAAACGTTTTCAACCAATCGTTTTGAAAATTGGCAGTTACTTTCTTCATAGTATTGTGCTCTATATGAACCTAAAATTGGAATATTATCATTATTTAAAATAATTTTTTTTTTCAAATAAAGGTGTAAAAAATGGCAAAAAATCATGCTATTTCGTTTTGACCCCGGTAAAAAATTGAATTTTCTATTTTTTTGATAGCATTTAGGTTCATATAGAAGAGAGACATATAATAAAAGTAAAATCCAACCTCGTTTGATTTCAGATGAAAATTGCGGCTTCCAGAATGTACGCAAAATGCTGAGTCTGATTGAGACCTGCGATATAGGGTCGCTAATATCTTCGGTGTTTTTCAAGGAAATTCTTCAAAAATTTTATAGTATATACTTAAATATATGTATACACATTTCATAGTATATACTTAAATATATGTGTAAAATATTCTCAAAGTTTTAATAAATTATATTCATTTTTTATACTATAAAAAAATTCATGAACATCATTGACAAAACGCTGATATAACTAGAGAGAAAAAGATATAAGTTTTGATGCCAGTGAATTACGAATTAAGAAAATAATTTCGTAAAATGCGAATATTGTCTGCGTCGAAATTTATTCGTTTGAATAGTATCAATTTACGAATTATAATTCACTCAACGAAAAGTGTGCTACAATTCTCTTAATTGAAAAAGCATCAAAATCCACTTTTAATTAATATTGTATTATTAAATTCTTCTTTAATACTACTTTACTCCACCCATACTCGAGTACGATACATTTTTTAATGTTTCATTATTGAATTTTTCAATTGTTAAAATTAGAAACATTCAGTTTCGAATTTGTCCTTAAATAAAGTAGATTTTTACGATAAATACTTGAAAATTAATAATCTACTCAAATGAATCATCCTCCAACCGATCGTTTGAAGTATCAACTCCGCGTTTCGAACTACAGATTCATTCAAATATACGATTTTAAGACTCTACATGCCTATGACTAGTCGGGTATTCGTGAAACGAAAAAAAAAAGAAGAAAGTACGCCAGTCAGTCATTTACGAAGAAACAACGAACACAACCCCCTAGGGCAGTGGGAGGGTCAAGTAAATTTATCGGTCTCGCGTGTCTCACCGAGCGACCGAGAATCGTCCGTCGTTATAAATCAATCGGTCGGACGATTTAATTTAAAGCAACGGCAATGGAACGTGTATAGCCCAAGAACCAAAGCGTATTCGTAACTAGAAACCGTGATAACAAATCCACTTCTGTATAAAAACTTTTACATATATAACGCTGACGGTATTGGATGCTAGAACATTTTTTTTTTTACAATTGAAAAAAAAATCAAATATAAATCCATATTCATGATAATTATCGAACTATTGACATATACATGCAGTTCGACGGGGAAAAAACTCACGAGTACAACAATTCAGTAACATAAAGATATAGAAAATTGTGATTTTTGAGCTATCGAGCCGAAACTTCGTACATCCATTGGTTACTACTGAAGGATATTTTGTAGCAAATTTGACAAAAATTGCTTAAGACGTTTTGGTTTTATGAAATTTTGAATTTTTCAAAAAATCGATATAGATATTTGTTGAGATTCTAGCTCGTGTAATTTTTGGTGTATCACGCCAAAACTACGTACATCGATTGGGTACTATTGAAGGATATTTTGTAGTGAATTTGAACAAAATCGATTGAGTTGTCTTAGTTTTATTGAATTCTAAATTTTTCAACAAAATGGATACAGGCCTTTTTTAAAACTCATGTAATTTCTTTGTTATCGAGGCCAAATTCCGTACGTCCATTGGATACCATCGAAGGATATTCTCCATTGAATTTAGTGAAATTCGATTCGGACTATTTGAATTTGTGGAATTTTGAATTTTTCAAAAATATTATTTAGGTGTTTATAAAGACTTTCGTTCAATTTTTGTTGTAAATATATATATACTAGGGGGGCTCCGCCCCCCTGCGCGCTTCGCGCGCCAACCCCCCCGTTCCATCTCGCCCCGGGCTCGCCCCTCAGCTCTTGTACGCGGCGAAGGCGGCGGCGATATATTTATATAATATAGATATATATATATATACTAGGGGGGCTCTGCCCCCCTGCGCGCTTTGCGCGCCAACCTCCCCCCCACCCACGCCCCCGCTCGATCCCCTCACCCAGCCTACTCGATCCAGCTCGCTCTCCTCAACTCTTGTACACGGCGGCGGCGGCGGCGGCGGCGAAATATTTATATAATATAGAGATATATATATATATATATATATTGTGACGTGATTTTTTTGAATTCACGGTCACAAAAAAAACTTAGGTATCGGACATTAACGCTCCCTGTTTGCTGACCTATTAACTCGCTCTCGGTTATAAGTTTTGCTCTCGCGTTACGTCTAGGTGGTGAAGAAAGGAGCATAAGGTAAGGAAATTAGTTGAAGGGCGGTGCGCTCGAACCTGTCGCGGGGAGAATGAGTTTCAAAAAGAAAGAGAATGAGTCTCAAAAAATGAGTCTCAAAGTAATGAGTTGTCCGACGGAGGAGAGCGCCCGACGAGATTCCTCCACGAATTAGCGGAGGTCCGGTGATACCGGCGCCTCGACATAGAAGGAGCGTCGCGCTGGAGAACGGGCGTCGATGTTTGCGTTACGGGCAAGGGCTGGGACCCCTCTGCGCCGGTTTTTGTCGAGTAGGGCCCTGTGTTCGCGTGGTGCTCCAGGGGATGCGATCGTGGAGGATCCCCAAAGAAAAAGCTACCGGGGTTGTGTTCCCAATCGTTCTCGTTAACGTTAGGAAGAAGGGTTAAGAGGGCAGCAGTTATCGGTTAAGGAATTCGAAAGAGTTCGAGCTATTGGAAATAAATGAGTAAGACAGAGAGTCTTGTGCGGGACGTCGACGAGGACGGTCGTACAAGCTCGCGCTCCCGTGTTGATATTTCGGTAGTTACATCGGTGTCTCGCTCTCGCTCGTACGAGGTATAAGCGCTTCGCATCGTTTGTGCTCTCTCGCGACATACGTGTCTCGTTCCCGCTTGTGCGCGATATAGGCTCTTCGCCTCCGTCTCTCTCGTTCTCGTCCCTCGAAGAGTTATCTATCTCGTTGGACGTTCCCGGGGCATTTTAGTCTAGTTCCCGCACCTCAAAAAAAAACATACAGTGTTGTGGGTTCGCGTTTTCGAGTTTAGTGATCGTTCTCGCGTATTTTGATCCCGTTAATTACCCCCTTTACCGGCATCCAACCCCGACTCTCTCTACCATAACCCGCAGCTTGAGCGGCCGTGCATTTTCCGCAACCTCCCACCTCCGCTCGTGCGTCCCTTTTTGTCTCGTTTCGTCCCGTTTTGCGTTTTGGTTTTGTCCGTGGTGAAGGTTGAGCCTAGTCCCCCTCAACCTCACCGGGTGATACCGGTTAGTCCTTCCGGTGAAACAAAAATCGTTCGCGTTATCGAGTTCGGTCCCCCTCGATTTCCAGTTTATACCGGATGTTAATACCGGTGAAACAAAAATTAACTGGCGCCCGCCGGCACGTTGGACGTGCGCGCAGAGGCGAGGGGCCGAAGGTGACGCCTGGGAAAAATTTCCGTCACAATATATACTAGGGGGGCTCCACCCCCTGCGCGCTTCGCGCGCCACCCCCCCCCCCCCCCCTCTTGGGTTTGGGGGGGGGTACGGTGAAGGGAATGACCGCCTCAACTCTTGTACACGGCGGCGGCGGCAACGGCGGCGATATATTTATATAATATAGAGAGATATATAATAGGGAGGCTCTGCGCCCTGCGCGCTTCGCGCGCCGCCCCCCCCCCCTGCTCGATCCCCTCACCCAGCCTACTCGATCCCGCTCGCTCTCCTCAACTCTTGTACACGGCGGCGGCGGCGATATATTTATATAATATATATATATATATATATATATATATATATATATATATATATATACTAGGGGGGCTCTGCCCCCCTGCGCGCTTCGCGCCACCCCCTCCCCGGCCACCCCACCCACGCCACCTCCCACGCCTCCCCCGCCGCCGCTCGATCCCCTCACCCAGCCTACTCGATCCCGCTCGCTCTCCTCAACTCTTGCACACGGCGGCGGCGGCAGCGGCGACGGCGGCGGCGAAATATTTATATAATATAGAGAGATATATATATATATATATTGAATGTCATTGAAGTATGATCGCGATTGAATTGGGCAACAATTGAAGAAACTTGGGATTGCATGAAATTTCAAATTATTCATAAAATTTCGAATGTACAATACATGCAGGGCAAAAAGCTGCAACTCGAAACTTGCTGGTTGTTTCCTCGAAATTTCAGACCATGCTTAAGGACTCACATACCGCTGAAATTTTCAAAAAATCGATTTTTATTTTTTATACTTTTGAGAATTTTCCAAAACAAAACTTTTTTTTAAATCTTGATAATTATTCTGTCTATAGTCTGACGAGAGGTTTTTTTCTATTTTTCGGTTGGACAATTGTTTATAAGTTATTGAACACTAATTTTTTTTTTTTTATTGCATACTAACGTTTAAAATACTGTAATTTCTTTATTTCTTGGAAAAAAAAAACATTTCCTCCGTCAGACTATTACTACTACATTATATTACTAGATTCTTTTTCATTTTTGCAGATTGGATAATTTATGGTGAAGTTATAATGTGGACAAGAAGGCGCCATGGTTTTCATCAGTAGTCCATTTATACACGTAAAAAATAGTGTTAATATATTTTTTTAAATTCTTTAATTTTTTTTCTTGTAGTTGAAAAGTTAATCAAATATGTGAAATTAATAATTTAATTTTTTTTCACCATATAACTTTTATAATAATTTTTGAAATTCACTCGGTTTTCAACGCGCGCAGCAGTACGAGGTCCGTTCAAAAAGTATCGCGAATTTTGAATTTCCGCGGGCTACGCATATTCGATTTTCGATTTTTTTGTGGCGTTAGGTTGGTACTCATATCCCTCACTAATGCTGAAAAAATCGGCCATTTTGAATGTTTAGTTAATTCTTGACAGCTGTGTTGGTTAGACGTGTTTTGGCTTGTCTTCGATTTTTGCCTATTCCAAAAAATGGATCAAAGAATCTGTATCAAATTTTGTGTGATAAAGAAAATTAAGTGCGCGGACGCATTCCGAATGTTGACTGTGGCATATGGTGACGCTACCTTGGACCAAAGCAACGTTTATCGGTGGTACAAAATGTTCTCAGAGGACCGAGAACATGCGAACAACGAAATGCGTTCCGGACGCCCGAGCACATCAACAACAGACGAAAACATTGATGAATTGAAAAAAATAATATTGGCCAATTGTCGAATCACCGTTAGGGAAGTTGCTGAG
This sequence comes from Oxytorus armatus, assembly GCA_958009045.1. NCBI lineage: Eukaryota > Metazoa > Arthropoda > Insecta > Hymenoptera > Ichneumonidae > Oxytorus > Oxytorus armatus. The sequence continues at coordinate 14,008,468 of OY253748.1, forward strand.
GTACTAAACATATCGTTTGGCTCGTGCTATTCGATTTTTACCAATGATTTGGGCATGAGACGAGCCGCCGCGAAATTCGTGCCAAAATTGCTCAATTTCGAAGAAAAACAGTGTCGCGTTAATATTGCTAAGAATCTGTTGGACTCGGTCCGCGACCACCCAAATTTGCTCCAGAGGGTCATAATTGGTGACGAATCATGGGTTAATGGTTATGACGTGGAAACCAAAGCTCAATCATCGCAATGGACGCTGCTTTTTTGGAATAGGCAAAAATCGAAGACAAGCCAAAACACGTCTAACCAAAACAGCTGTCAACAATTAACTAAACATTCAAGATGGCCGATTTTTTCAGCATAAGTGAGGGACACGAGTACCAAACTAACGCCACAAAAAAATCGAAAATCGAATATACGTAGCCCGCGGAAATTCAAAATTCGAAATACTTCTTGAACAGACCTCATATGTGAGCTCTTAAAGTTTCTTCTATGAGAAAGCCAAAATAGAGAAAGATGTAGTTCGTTATAAAGAAGGCTTTCAGCATTGTGTGCACGTTGGAGGAGGCAGCTTGCACATTTAAATTGCAGCTTTTTCTTTTAATTTTAATTATTGCCTTGAGCACAGTTTTTTTACTGAAGTGGAACTTTTGTGATTAAAAATTCATTTATCACAAATAGTTTTAGAGTGAAAAAGTTTGCTTGCGATTAAAAAATTCTTCCGTATGCTGTCTTTCGAAAATGACCCCGAGCATTCTCGATGATCGATGAAACTGTGAATTCAACACTTTGACCTCGTATCGGGAGAAAGAGACAAAACAACAGAGTACATAATGCCCCTTTATTCTGCAAGTGCTCCTATATTCTGCAAAGTGCCCCTATATTCTCCAACAAGGCAAGAAAAAACAAAAGATCTACGCTTTTTTTCTTTTGTAAACTCACCTTTTTCACAAAGGACATCATGTTGGTTGGCAACATTATGCTCGTACTCTTTTTTTCTCTCTCTCGCTCTGTCTCTCTCTGTCTGCTACAAACACTGGACCTTTTTTCTTTCTTCTCTTGACACCTTTGCTGTTGTTCTTATACGTTCTCTATTACGCGTTGTATTCTCTTGTCTTTTACGATTTTATCCACCCACTCGTTCTCTTTTGCCTCTGTATACTAGCATGTATTTCTTCCTCGATAGCCTTCGTGACAGGCGAACGATTTTTTTCCCCCTAAATATCTTTCTTACTTTGTTTACACTCTCTTTCTTATTTTTCCTTCTTTCTCTCTTCTAAAAAAAAAGGTGGAACGTACCGAGCAAAATTGGGGCTTTCACTTGTTTGTTTCTTGGTCTATTGTGAAATTTTGAAACGCGTACGAAGACAGCGACGAGACGCTCTCACGTCGTGATGTCCACCGTTTCTTACGAGTCGCATAAATGCAGAGCTTGTTGGCGATTCTCGCCAAAGTCTCTGACGATTTTTTTTTTTATTCCGATAATAATAGTTATCTTTGAGGTTATGTTTTTTTTTGTTTTCTCGTTCCGCTCACATCTCTTCGACGATTACACGGTCTCGCGAATCCCAAAGACTCGAGCCACCGGGCTCAATTATCTGAAATTGTACCATGCCTTGGGGTACCTCCCTTTTTTTTATCGCTCGTATCCAGAGAGTGCAGCACACAGTCGTGAATGCCCCGCGATTCGTAGTTGTTTTTTTTTTGTGTGTGTTTTTCAGCTCGTGATGTTGAATCTGCAAATAAAAAATTATATCGTTAATTCACTAAATAATACAAATTGGATGTTACATCTACTTATTCTACCATGTATTTGACGCTAGGGGAGTTACAAAAATTGTAGTACCAGTAATAGTAGTTTGTTCCGTGTATACCCTTGGTTTTTACAATATCCCTTCCCAGTGTACAATGTTCATGCATAAAATTCACGTCATTTTTTTCGATCTTTATGAATAAAACATCGAAAGTACAACGCCAATATATGCGGTGTATCCGCCCTAGTGCTTTTGCAACACGAGTGACATTAAATGCGCCGTCGCATCTTCGAACTCTCTCACGAACCTTTTATATAATACAGTATCATGCATATTTAATTATTTTTATTTCCACCCGGGCGTTATTAGAGATGAAAAAATCATCAAAAATTATTATTCACGAAAAACAAAGTAACAATGGTGCACCCCTTGGATGAATTGCAACGAGACTTCGCAATCGGATATGCCCCAATACTGGGCGCCATATCGGCAACTTCGACATGGCTCCGGCATTCCTACACGGGACATTGAAATATACAGATTGCTTCCTGATCATTTCTGCGCATTAACAAATATTCCTCCACGAGCAAGGACCTTTTTCAATTTTGGTTTTCCCATAGAGGAAGCTTTGTGTATTCACAAAAATGATACTGAAACAATGTACGAGTTTCAATTTTCAACATTTTTCCCTCGTTCAATTTCATCGTGTGAAGCTTGCTTTATTTTTAATTGTTTTTTCCGAAAAAAATGGATAATACCATAAATTTAGAACACTCATATCGATTTTCTCCAAATTCAATAGCCAACAGTATTTAAGCGGTATGGCTACGGTAGAATTTCCAAAAAATCGATGTTTTTCTTTGCTTAAGGTAGTAGTCTGGTAACTTAAGCCGATTTTCATGTCTTTTTTGGAGGGCTTTTTTTTTGTAGGAAAATTAAAATTAATCGTTTTGGATATTTAGGATGTTTTTATTTGCATACTAAAGATACAAAAACAAAATTTTTTGAAACAATTTAATAGTTTATTATTATTATTATTGATCGAAGTTGGCACCTCGAAAAAAAAGCGCGTGGGTGGCCCCGGTGATTTTGGCTCTTGATGTTATCTGAAATAAAAAATTCTTGATAATTCTTAATCTATAGACATGTCATTCTGGTCGGAACTACTGAAGTTAAATTTCATGGATAAATAACAAAATGGCGGACTTTGGAAAAAAAAGTTTTTTTCCAAAAAACAAAATGGCGGACTTTGGAAAAAAACTTTTTTTCCAAAGTCCGCCATTTTGTTATTTATCCATGAAATTTAACTTCAGTAGTTCCGACCAGAATGACATGTCTATAGATTAAGAATTATCAAGAATTTTTTATTTCAGATAACATCAAGAGCCAAAATCACCGGGGCCACTCACGCGCTTTTTTTTCGAGGTGCCAACTTCGATGAATAATAATAATAATAATAAACTATTACATTTTGTCAACAAATTTTTTTTTTGTATCTTTAATATGGAAATCAAAACATCCTCAATATCCAACACGATTCATTTTTATTATCCTACAAAAAAACGTCCTCCAAAAAAGACATAACAATCGGCTTAAGTTACCAGACTACTACCTTAAACGATGCTTTATAATCATAAAAATAAGTTACTATTCGATTTATAGCGAACATTTTTTTTTTCACAGACTTTGAGCGTATAACCCCGAGCGGAAATTTGGTCCGGCTTAAATCCGACCCATGTCAGGCTGCCCTATCAGCTTGGCACGGCCCTGATCAGGATTTGTATCAGGCCCACATCTGGCATGTAACGGAGTTGCGGATCCAGGCCTGATCCGGCCGTAATCCGGCCGTGATCCGGCACCGATCTGGCCTCGATCTGGCACTGAATTCCAATTTTCAATTTTCAAATGAATTAAACTAATGAATTATTTATCTTCTGAGAATTAGGTTATTGGCCATCGTATATTGCTAGCTGGCCCATATAATAATCATTCACAAAAAAAAACAAAAACGGCCTCCACCGAGGTTCGAATCTGCAACCTCTCTCACTAGCCTCCATTCTCAAATTGGACAGAAAAATATTGAAAAAAAAATTTTACTGTACTAACAGTCATTTTTTAGACGTTTTTTGTTGTTTAAACGATAATTGCGATCGTTTAAAATTAATTTTCCAATCGGGAGTTGTGCTATTTAAACCTACCCATCTACCTACCGACCTAACGAACTAACGCTGTAACCACTACTCTATCGAGCACTTTTGAATTACTTCTAGGAATATCTTATATGTAGTCCAACCACCAGAAATGAAGATGGTGAATTATATAAAAAATTGTCTTCGTAGTAAATTTAATTTTAAGGTGGTGTAGGTTCTCGATTGAAAAATCGATGTAGTAATGATAATAATGATATTAATAATAATAACAATATAAATACTATGTTATAATTTCCTTTCATTATTCGTATTTCCAGCGTATAGTTTTGTCGGTTGTTTGAAAAACTCAGAAAAAGTGCTTCTCGTTCAGTAGTGGGTAGACAAGCCAGTAAACGGCTAGGCGCTCACCCATCCCAATACTGACTGCGGCGAATACTACTGTATTCGCCGCAGTCAGTACTGGGACGGGTCACCGCTTACTTAACATAGCAGACCGACGAAGCCGCGAACGGACCGCGCGTCCACTGCTGTCAATCTTATGATTATTGTTGCTATTGTCATTATCGTTATTATTATTATTATTACCATTAATATTATTTAAATGTCAATCGAATAATGTCTCAAGAAGCATTATTCGAAATAATACAACACAAAGATTTCCCAAATGATCATCCTCCGTCTATCCTATTAAATCATCGAAAGATACTCATTTTGATGCAAAATTTCATCTTGTGTTGACAATGAACTTGTGTTAACACAAGTTCATTCTCAACACCTCAGGCTGCACTGATAATTCATGCCGTATCAGAATACCATTCGCCCCTTATCTGGGCGTGATACGGTTAGCGTGATCAGGATTTGCCACGAACGCCTTAGCCGCACCTGATCCGGTCCTGATATATGTAATGTTAGGCTAGCCTGATAATTCACGCAGTATCAGAATATGATTCGGCCCTGATGTGAGAGTCATCCGGTTAACCTGATCAGGATTTACCACGGATGCCTTAGCCGCACCTGATCCGACCCTGATATATGTCATGTAAGGCTAGCCTGATAATCCACGCCGCATCAGAGTATGATCCGCCCCTGATCTGGGCGTGATCCGGTTAGTCTGATCAGGATTTGCCACGGATGCCTTAGCCGCACCTGATCCGGCCCTGATATACGAGTATGTAATGTAAGGCTAGCCTGATAACCCACGCCGTATCAGAATATGATCAGTCCCGGATCTGGGCGTGATCCGGTTAACCTGATCAGGCTAACCTTATCGATTCCTCAACGGGGCCTGATCCTATATCAGGCCAGCCGGAACAAATTTCTGCTCGAGGACGTAAGCCTACCTCTGGCACGGCCATAGAGTACACGAGCGCGCCGCGTGATAAATAACATCGACAATTTTTACCCGATTGACTTCAAAATTTTTAATTATGTTTCTAATTGCATTTCGCAGAGAAGTACGTACGGAATTTTTGATAAATTTAAAACTTTCCATTTTACGAGCAGTTTTATACGAAATTTTTCACTGGAAATTCAGCTTTTAACTTCAAATGCCTACAATATTCGAATAAAACAATATTTTTCAAATTCCGTACGTACTTCTCTAGGTATTCAGATGTAGATTAACGAGAATTTTTTGTTTTTGTTCTGGATAAAAAATTGTGGATGCCAAATGTCACGCCGCGGAGCGCCTCAACGAATAAGACACTGTAAGCAAATAGTAGTAGTCCGCCATTTTGTATAACAAAAAAAACAAAAGAAAAATACTTTTTATTAGCTGGATATTTATACTAAATAGATGGGTAATTAGTTTTATAAATAAATCAGTTTTTCATACAAACAAAAATTGTTAAATGTGCACACGATTTTACACCCGCTACCGTGGCCATACCCTTTAATGATAACCTATTTATGTACAACGTTTTAGCTGGTAGTTCGAAAATCGCTCGAGTTATTTCGGACAAAATTCAAAATCATGTAGAAACGACCGTTGAATCGAAAATTTACAACATTCAAATTGGGAATAGATAGAATAATTTCCTTTTTTCATGATTTCTTCTTTTCATAATTTATCATTTTTTTTTCTTCTAATATTGTTCAGAAATGAAATAACTAGAAATTATAAACCGAAATTTCTCCGATCACTGACACAACAATGATGAGAATCTCTGAAGACGTTTGGAAAGATAATACAAGATGGAAATCGACCATCTATCCAGTATATCCATTTCGATATATTGATATATAACTGTTACATCGCTTGCGAACCTTTTCCAGTAAAGAGAAATAAAGGAATGAGAAAAAAACCTAGTTTTCTTTTGGGAAGCAGACCCATGAAATGTTCATACGGTAGGGTATAACGTGGGTTCCTGAGTTTTATTGAAGAAAAACATCTTCTGGGACATGACAAAATAGTAAGAGGGAGAGAGAGAGAGAAAGAAGCAGGAAGAGAATGCATTCTATACGAAGATACAGAGCAAGGAAAAAGGAACCGCGAGAAGGAGCTAAACCGTCGAGCCGGAAATCGATATCTCGCACTCTACTATTTCTCTTCTCGTTGACAGAAACCTCTCCGGGTTCTCTGGTGGGCCAATACACGCGACCGTATGTTACTCTCGAGATGGGAGAGAATAAAAAAAGAAGCGTACACGAAAAGAAGGAGTGGACCAAAAATTGGAAAAGTAATTTGAGAAAAAAACTTTTAGCAGCACGTATTACAAGACGAACGAATCAACAAATGTTACTCAAAAAGCCGTTTTTATTTATTGCTAAAGGATAGTTCGAAATGCCAACTATAGGAAAGACCTTTTTCTAACTAAAATCCATAACATAATACCAATTATTTCAAACCTCTCGTCATTAAGGGAGCACATAGGGTTAGACGGTTCAAAAAATCGTTTTTTTTTTATTTCATAAATTGTTAGTTAAGCTATTGGGAAAATATGTTCCCAAAATTATTAATGAAAATTCCGACTCGTTCTATTGTTATAAGCCATTAAGGGGGGAAATAGGGGTAGGACAGCATTTTCTCAATGATTTTCATGATTTTTTTATAGTATAAAAAATGAATATAATTTATTGAAACTTTGAGAATATTTTATACATATATTTAAGTATATACTGTAAAATTTTTGAAGAATTTTCTTGAAAAACACCGAAGATATTAGCGACCCCATATTGCAGGTCACAATCAGACTCAGCATTTTGCTATTTTTCAAACGCGTTTTTCTGAACACGACTTTTTTTTAACTTGCGTGCACGCTAGTTTGAAAAGTTTTCAACCAATCGTTTTGAAAATTGTCAGTTACTTTCTTCATGTAATTGCGCTCTACATGAACCTAAAATCGGAATATTATCATTGTTTCAAATTATTATTTTTTTTCCCAAATAAAGTTGTAAAAAATGGCAAAAAATCGTGCTTTTTTGTTTTGACCCCTGTAAAAAATTCAATTTTATATATTTTTGATAGCATTTAGATTCATATAGAAGAGAGACATATAATAAATGTAAATTCCAACCTCGTTTGATTTCAGATGAAAATTGCGGCTTCCAGAATGTACGCAAAATGCTGAGTCTGATTGCGACCTGCAATATGGGGTCGCTAATATCTTCGGTGTTTTTCAAAGAAATTCTTCAAAAATTTTATAGTATATACTCAAATATATGTATAAAATATTCTCAAAGTTTCAATAAATTATATTCATTTTTTATACTATAAAAAAATTCATGAAAATCATTGAGAAAACGCTGTCCTAACCGTATTTACCCCCTTAACCTCACAGATATGGTCTATTACTCAGAGACAGAGAAAAAATCTTGATTTGTTGAAAATGAAATTGAACTGATGCAGAATGTCAAATTGAAATTATCGACGAGGAAGATGATTTTTTGTAATTTCATCCTCGGTATTATTTAAAAACGTAAATTAACAATTGCCATTTGTAAAGAAAAAATGTGTTCATCAAGCATTCATCTCAATTTTCATTTTACCGCAAATGTATCCCTCGAATATCTCGAGTTACCCGTGACTGAAACAATGTACAACATTTATTTTCCCCGTACACGGATACCTCTTCATTCGGTTCGATTGCTCTCGCGCTCTGTAAGCACCACACTCGCGATATATATGCCTGGTCTATAACTACTTTCCGAAGAGAATGGGTTAGATACGTGTATATACATGTATAAATGGGTAAAGTGAGTGATTCTGTGCAGGGAAATCGATGGGTGAGGATTACTCGGAATCTGATCGGATATATATACATATAAGGTATTCCAGGTCAACCCGACCTATGACCGATCCTCCCTCATTGGAAATTGGTCCATAATTTTTTTCTGCATAAAGCAAAAACAAATAAGATTGGCCGTACGATAATCAAGAGATAACGTACCAGCGTATTGACGGGACAAGTGACAAAAAAAAAAGTTTTTAAGGAATGCATCCATTGGGAATTATCACAGAGGCGTAGCCTATTTAATATGGCCGCTCATTCCCAGTTAAACCAAGTCAGCCAGCACTAGTTACCATGGGGTAGTAAACCCTAGATTATCGTATATTTTTTGACGAAACGTAATGTTTTTAGTACGACCTGATAATCAGAATTATAAGCGCCAATGTTTGTGCGTGAACAGAATTAACTGTAGTATTTGGATGCAAACGAAGTGCATTATCACCAGAAGGATACCGTGCACTTATATACGAGGTCTGTTCAAAAAGTATCGCGCATTTTGAATTTCCGCGGGCTACGTATATTCGAATTTCGATTTTTTTGTGGCGTCAGGTTGGTACTCATGTCCCTCACTTATGCCGAAAAAATCGGCCATTTTTAATGTTTAGTTAATTGTCGACAGCTGTTTTGGTTTAGACGTGTTTTGGCTTGTCTTCGATTATTGCTTATTCCAAAAAAGCAGCATCCATTGTGATGATTGAGCTTTGGTTTTCACGTCATACCCATAAACCCATGATTCGTCACCAGTTATGACCCTCTGGAGCAAATTTGGGTCGTCGCGGACCGAGTCCAACAACTCCTTAGCAATGTTAACGCGACACTGTTTTTGTTCGAAATTGAGCAATTTTGGCACGAATTTCGCGGCGACCCGTCCCATGCCCAAATCATTGGTAAAAATCGAATAGCACGAGCTAATCGATATGTTTAGTTCCTCAGCAACTTCTCTAAGGAAGTGTAGTATGTTCCCGAAATTAATCGTGCCCAAAAAAGGAACTATACTGAAAAATAATGCCTTAACCACTGACCCGAAATGCTGCTAGATGGCATGCTAAACGTGCTCTCATATCTACCAGCCCGAATGCCAGAGTTCGAAGACTGAGCAATAGATACGTTGCTATTATAATCCGCCTTTTTTATTATGCCGTATCAATTATCGATTATCAATTATTAATTATCAAGTATCAATTATCAATTATTAATTATCAAGTATCAATTATCAGTTATCAATTGTCAATTGTCAATTATCAATTATCAATTATCAATTATCAATTATCAATTATCAATTATCAATTATCAATTATCAATTATCAATTATCAATTATCAATTATCAATTATCAATTATCAATTATCAATTATCAATTATCAATTATCAATTATCAATTATCAATTATCAATTATCAATTATCAATTATCAATTATCAATTATCAATTATCAATTATCAATTATCAATTATCAATTATCAATTATCAATTATCAATTATCAATTATCAATTATCAATTATCAATTATCAATTATCAATTATCAATTATCAATTATCAATTATCAATTATCAATTATCAATTATCAATTATCAATTATCAATTATCAATTATCAATTATCAATTATCAATTATCAATTATCAATTGTTAATTGTCAAATGTCAAATGTCAAATGTCAAATGTCAAATGTCAATTGTCAATTGTCAATTGTCAAATGTCAATTGTCGATTGTCAATTGTCGATTGTCAATTGTCGATTGTCAAATGTCAAATGTCAATTATTAATTATTATCTAATAATTATCAATCATTAATTATTACGGCATAATGAAAAAGGCGGTTGTCTGATCATAATAGCAACGTATCTACTGCTGTGGCCTCAAACTCCGGGATTCGGGCTGGTAGATATGAGAACACGTTTACCACGCCATTAGGCAGCATTGCGGTTCAATAGTGAAGGGATTCTTCAGTCTAGTTACGATTTTGGAGACGAGTTTAGGGACGATGAATTTAGGGAACAAGCTACCCTACCTTCTCTAACGGTGATTCGACGATTAGCCAATATTATTTTCTTCACTTCATCGATGTTTTCGTCTGTTGTTGATGCGCTCGGGCGTCCTGAACGCATTTCGTTGTTCGAATCTTCCAGGCCCTCCGAGAACATTTTGTACCACCGATAAACGTTGCTTTGGTCCAAGGTAGCTTCACCATATGCCACAGTCAACATTCGGAATGCGTCTGCGCACTTAATTTTGTTTTTCACACAAAATTTGATACAGATTCTTTGATCCATTTTTTGGAATAGGCAAAAATCGAAGACAAGCCAGAACACGTTTAACCAAAACAGCTGTCAACGATTAACTAAACATTCAAAATGGCCGATTTTTTCAGCATAAGTGAGGGACATGAGTGCCAACCTAACGCCACAAAAAAATCGAAAATCGAATATACGTAGCCCGCGGAAATTCAAAATTCACGATACTTTTTGAACAGACCTCGTAGCGTGCGATGTTTAACCTTCAAAAACAGAACATTTTGCCTGCCACTCCACGGCTAAATAAATAACTTTGAACAATAAACTATCACCTGTAACCTCAATCTATCACATGACATAATTTTATATTTATAAATTGTTAATTTTTTAGCAATTCGATTTCGAATGTGTGTGCTTTTTTGATACCTTCGTTATATTTCGTAAAGCGAATGCCCGGTTACATGGAAAATTTGAAACTTGTGCTCAACGCAAATTAAAATAAAAAATCCATGTGTACAAGGGAGAAAATGAAAAAATACGAGAAAGCACATCAATTTCCTTTGGCCGCGAGTGATATCTGCGGAGTACTGAATTTGCAGAATAGATTTTAATTCAATATACACTCCATGAACTGAAATAAAATCCGTGACCTCGCAAACAAATAAAAAAATACGGAGCCGTTTCAAAAATATCTTCCAATCAGTCTTCGTGGACAAAAAAAAATCCATTTAGAAAAAAAGTACGAATAAAGGAAATGCCTTTAGGCGTTTTCGTGACAATTATTGTTCCATTTTCGTTGCTCAATTTCCCGTGATACTTCAATGGCGAGTGGAATTAGCGAGTGGAAAATAAAACTTTTTTTCCCGTTCAGTAAACTCGCTGTTTCAGTGTAAATTGACCATAAAACAAACTTCCGGTCACCATCAAAGGCTACAATAGAACGAGTATTTTTTAATTTATCGTCCATCGGGTATTGTTGCACGGAAATAGTTTCTTTTCTATTCAGAAAAAAATTAATTTCGTCGATATTTCGTCAGACGTACTGACAATGTCGAGCGGAGATTAACTCGAACGAAAAATAATTCGAAAACCGTGATAATTGGACATTTTCACATTGTTTTCTCATTGTTTTATCTCGCTCACAATTCCGCCTTTATGAAGAAGTTCATTTTTCATTTTTGGATTGTCCATAGAGGAAGCTTTGTGAGGTAGATAAATTAATGAGGAAGCAATTTCTGATTTCGATTTTCACAAACGTAGACTTTTTTTGAAAAATTCAATAATATTCAAAGTTTCATAAAATTTAAACGCTTTCACTGATTCGAAACCAAATATCATTTGACGACACTCTGTCCGTGAAAAACAAAAAATGTATTGTATTTGTCAAAAAATATGGGAGTTAGAATGACACGAGGTCTGTTCAAAAAGTATCGCGAATTTTGAATTTCCGAGGGCTACGTATATTCGATTTTCCATTTTTTTGTGGCGTTAGGTTGGTACTCATGTCCCTCACTTATGCTGAAAAAATCGGCCATTTTGAATGTTTAGTTAATCGTGACAGCTGTTTTGGTTAGACGTGTTTTGGCTTGCCTTCGATTTTTGCCTGTTCCAAAAAATGGATCAAAGAATCTGTGTCAAATTTTGTGTGAAAAAGAAAGTTATGTGCGCGGACGCATTCCGAATGTTGACTGTGGCATATGGTGAAACTACCTTGGACCAAAGCAACGTTTATCGGTGGTACAAAATGTTCTCAGAGGGCCGAGAAGATGCGAACGACGAAATGCGTTCCGGACGCCCGAGCACATCAACAACAGACGAAAACATTGACGAAGTGCAGAAAATAATATTGGCCAATCGTCGAATCACCGTTAGAGAAGTTGCTGAGGAACTAAACATATCGATTGGCTCGTGCTATTCGATTTTTACCAATGATTTGGGCATGAGACGGGTCGCCGCGAAATTCGTGCCAAAATTGCTCAATTTCGAAGAAAAACAGTGTCGCGTTAACATTACTAAGGAGCTGTTGGACTCGGTCCGCGACGACCCAAATTTGCTCCAGAGGGTCATAACTGGTGACGAATCATGGGTTTATGGTTATGACGTGGAAACCAAAGCTCCACCACCGCAATGGAAGCTGCTTTTTTGGAATAGGCAAAAATCGAAGAAAGGCCAAAACACGTCTAACCAAAACAGCTGTCAACAATTAACTAAACATTAAAAATGGCCGATTTTTTCAGCATAAGTGAGGGACATGAGTACCAACCTAACGTCACAAAAAAATCGAAAATCGAATATACGTAGCCCGCAGAAATTCAAAATTCGCGATACTTTTTGAACAAACCTCGTTTTGAACAGACCTCGTATACGTTTATGAAAAATGTGAAAAAACCGTCTGAATTTTATAAAATTTGAACCGCTGTATCGATTCTCACTAAATTGAATATCAAATATCCTTTGACTGTATTTATATACTGTATTTATGTAAAAAAAAGTTTTTCCGGATATTTCAAAATTTACGCAAGTTAGAGCAACCACAAACATTTTAAAGTCAAATTAAAGTCGTGTAAAATTTGACACGCGTTATAAACTTTTTGAAAAATTTCAATTGAAGGGGAGTTGTTGGTCAAAATGTGTGAACAGGTGGAGGGAAATCGATCGAGTCGTTCTCGAGATATAATCGTTACATTAGTTTTTAGGCTATCTACTCGGATACATACATGCATACGTCCAGACATATTTTTCTAAATGCCCTTTTCTGACTGTTTGTAACATTTTAAACAGTGTGGTATGAGACTTTTGAAAAAAAAAAATTTTCACGACCTCAAATTTTCCTGCGTGAGGAAGTCAAAGTGATTATTAACTAATTTCCAACAAATTTTTTATTTACATTTTTTTCCTAAAGTTAATTGTTTTGGAGATAACGGCAAAAAAACGAGAATTTCGGGTAAAAATCAACTTCAGTGACCCGTACCAACTCACCAGTACAATTTACACTTGCGCCGCGAAAGGCACTTTTTTAGATTGTTTTATTCTGAGTAAATCGAAACCAAGAACAATATAATAGCATAAAATGCGGCTGAGTTATAGGAGTTTGAAAAAAAAAAATTCGATTTACGCGCATTTTAGATGGAAAATCTTCTCATGCTTTGGGAGAGTACTTAAAATTAATATTAAGGGCTGTAACTTTCAGGGAATTTCTTTTTCGATATATCCAACAATATTTCGGGTGGGGACTGAAAAAAAAATAGTGGAAAAAAAAATCGCCCTAATATGGACATAGACTTGTATACATATTCACGGGACTCACTCTACTGGACTGTGAATTAACACATCGACCATAGCAGCTCGTTAGTCATCGTCGAATTCGATGCTCAAACCGCTGGCATAATAATGACTATAGTTATTGATTTAGATGAGTGTGCAAAGTAGTTCAAGCACCAATCCTTTGATAAACGTATTAATAATGATATATATATATATAGTAGTGGGCAACGCCCTCCTACGCGTGTTTCCCTCGCTGCCAACCCCCCCCCCCCTTGACGGTCGCATTCCCTTCACAACAAAACGAGCCAGAATACAACGATAACCCCAACACTTCGACGGTAAGTGGTTTAATTGAGTCAAACAAAATTTGTTTATTTACCAATTATTTATATTTATATCGTGTGACATCTGTCTAGTAGTTTGAGACCGTTTAGACTCATTACCAGAATTCTCACGCCGTCTCTCATCAACCGACCGTCTGTCCACATACCCGCCGTGACTACTTGTTGCCGTGTCTGATCACATATAGTAGGAATCCACTGACTGTAGGGGCGCTGTAGGAACCGAGTGGTAATATACAGTGTTTCCCAAAACTAGCACGTAAGAGTGACACGGTGATTACATTGGCTCCGAATCTATCAGAATAAACGAATATGACCTCAGTAAAGATTTCATGGTTTTCGAGAAAAATCGTCTTTTTTGATTTCTCGGAAAATCGCTACCTAGTACTTGTTATTCCGCTACCATTCCTATGAAAGTCCAAATCGTAAGCGCATCAAAGTCCAAATTCACACCAAATCCCAAAGTGGGCAAACACACAATCGAAAACAGTGAGATACCAAGATTAGCGATTTTCCGAAAAATCGTCTGTTTTGATTTTTCGGAAAATCGCTATTTTTGTTATCTCGCATGCATTCGTTTGTGCGTTTGACCACTTTAGGATTTGGTGTGAATTTCGACTTTGATTTGCTTACGATTTGAAATTTCATAGCGCCAACCCTTAGCTCGGGGGCTCCGCGCCCTCGCATCAATCAAACCCAAACAAACCCAAATAAGTTTGTTTAGGTTTGTTGGGGTATTCTGCAAGTAGAAAAATATGGCCTAGGAATCCCATTTTTTTTAATTTTCCACTGTAAATTTACTTGCTGATACAATTTACATTTTTCCTGACGAGAATTGTTGGAAAAAAAATATTCTGCAATCTAAACAGTAATACGTAAATTAACACTTTTCTCATATAGAGGATAAGAGAATATATTTAGAAAGATTGGAAATAATAACGGCCAATATTGAAGTAGGTTTTTGTACACAAAGGCGTACATACCCTTAGCAAAATGTGCCATTGAGTACTGAATAGCAGTCGATGGAAAAGGCTGATTACCATAGATTTTCAATGAGAATTATATGGGAAAGTCGAAGGAAAACTTTTAATGGCAGTAAGCGGAATGGAAACTCAATGGCAGGCTCGAATGGCAATTCCTTTCTATAGAAACTGAACGGAAATGCCAATGGAT
The DNA here is from genome assembly GCA_958009045.1 of Oxytorus armatus. NCBI lineage: Eukaryota > Metazoa > Arthropoda > Insecta > Hymenoptera > Ichneumonidae > Oxytorus > Oxytorus armatus. The sequence continues at coordinate 14,023,603 of OY253748.1, forward strand.
TATGAAGGGTAAAATTTGTATGAAATTTTTTTCGCTATTGGCCAATATCGACCAGTGCGAATTCCATCAGAAATCGACTAATGGAAAAATATGCGTAAGGGAAGATGTTGCATGGCATTTATTGTCACTGCCATCACAATGATGTACCAAAATAAATGTCCATGCAATATATATTATATTTCCCTTGAGTCTACAAAGTGATCCTAATAATAATAATATACTGAATGTGTTTCCAACGGATTTCAGTATTCTATGTATGGCGTATGTATATAGGTATTGAAGGTACGCCCTTTCGACTGTAATTACGATATATATATATATATATATATATATATATATATATATATATATATATATATATATTAGATATAACACATCAATGGGCAAGTTTTCCATTAGGTGCAATGGAAAAAAAGCCATTGAATATCCGTTGCACTGTAGGCACAAAAGCAGTGAAGGCATTTGTTATTTTCCCTAATGAATGGTAATATATCATTTTCCCAAATGAATGGTAACATTACCATTCATTTTCTCATAGCCACAAGCAATGGCAATGTCATTGAGGTTTTGAATGGACATTTTATCATTCATTTCCAATAGGCACAAGCAATGGGATTTTCAATAGTTTTCATCCTCAGCAGAAGTGCCTTCATTGCCAGCACTTCTGAAGCAATGGAAATTCAATGGCATTTCTTAATGGAACTGAATGCCACATTTTGCTAAGGAATAACCATAAAATGCACGAACCTATCTACATATATATACGAGTACATGAGTCTAGAAATTCATTTAATTCACAATAAAGTTTAAAATGTATGGACACGTGACGTTTTTTTATTGTTTATCACATATTACAGTTTGCCGCCCTATATTCCCCGTGTTAAGGGGGGAATAGGGTTGGACTGTTCAAAAAATCGATTTTTTTTTTTTCATAAATTGTTAGTAAAACTATTGAAAAATATGGTCCCAAAATTTTTTATGAAAATTCCGACTCGTTCTATTGTTATCAGCCATTAAGGGGGGAAATAGGGTTAGGACAGCGTTTTCTCAATGATTTTCATGAATTTTTTTATAGTATAAAAAATGAATATAATTTGTTGAAACTTTGAGAATATTTTATACATATATTTAAGTATAGACTATAAAATTTGTATACATATATTTAAGTATATACTATAAAATATTAGCGACCCCATATTGCTTGTTTTCCTTGGTACTATTTTTTCAAACGCGTTTTTCTGAAAACGACTTTTTTTTAACTTGCGTACACGCTAGTTTGAAAAGTTTTCTACCCATCGTTTTGAAAACTGGCAGTTACTTTCTTAATAGTATTGCGCTCTATATGAACCTAAAATCGGAATATTATCATTATTTGAAATTATTTTTTTTTTGCAAATAAAGTTGTAAAAATTGGCAAAAAATCATGCTTATTTATTTTGACCGCTGTAAGAAATTCAATTATCTATTTTTTTGATAGCATTTAGGTTCATATAGAAGAGAGACATATAATAAATGTAAATTCCAACCTCGTTTGATTCCAGATGAAAATTGCGGCTTCCAGAATGTACGGAAATGCTGAGTCTGATTGTGACCTGCAATATGGGGTCGCTAATATTTTATAGTATATACTTAAATATATGTATGAAATATTCTCAAAGTTTCAATAAATTATATTCATTTTTTATACTATAAAAAAATTCATGAAAATCATTGAGAAAACGCTGTCCTAACCCTATTTCCCCCTTTTAAATAACTGAACTTTGAGCCTGTATATCCCAGCTTCAACGTGAGAAAAAATTCTTTTTAAATTCTTTAAAAGAAAAAAAAGCCAAACACATTCCTTTGTGATATCTGCGAATTTCAGCTCGAAAAGTGGAAAATAACTAAGTTAATATACATCGTTAAGTCATCCCCAGGTTACAGAACTTTGCACCCTCATTTCACACACACACACAAACACGCGCGCGCGCAGAAATCTTTTGTGAATGTATTTTTTCGACGTTCTGACACATTTTAAGGAGTTATACGCAGTCAGGAGACCGAAAAAAAAGCGATATTTCAAGAATTGTTACTGGAAAGACATTCCCACTTATTAAGGTAAAAATTTATATACATATTGTGGTAACTTTTTACTTTATTTTCATATTTTTTATTTGTAAAAATAATGATTTTCAAAGCTGCTATAGCCGATCTCCGGAAGCTCCTCTAAAAAAAGGCGTCTCGCGGTGAACACGATATCTCTGGATTGGATCATCCAAAATGAAAAAAACAAAAAAAGATTTCGTTAATATAAGGGATTATCTAGTATTTACTCGAAGGAATAAGCAAAATATTAATTTTAAACATAATGGCGGCTTCTCAACAAAAAAATCGATTTTCGATAAAATTTTTGGCCATAAATTGTTTATAAAATGGAAAATATTTATCGGCGAGAAAAAAGCCTTCGATCAAACACTAAAAAATATATTTATAAACCATGTGTACAAATTTGAGACTGATCGATTTAGCCATGTCCGGGGAATCTTGTTCACCGACTTTAAAGATAGAGTTTTTAGAAAAACGCATTCAAACTTTCAAAGCGTCAAACGCGTCAAGCGTTCAAACTTTCGTTTCTTGCATATAACTTCGAGAATATTTGTCGGATTGACAAGACATTTTCTGTGTATACCAGGGGTATTAGTTGAAATTTGCCGGTTTTTTCGATAAAGAAAACACTTAATTTTCAGAGGAATCTCAAAATTTTTTTATTCAAAGTATTGACCATTGGTTTCTACACATTTCGCCCATCTCTCAGGCAAATTATGGATACCATCCCAAAAAAACTTTTTCTCTTTCGAGGTAAACCATTCGACGAGCCATTTTTCGACTTCTTCAAAATTAGCGAAGCACTGCTCTGCAAGGGAGTGTCCCATCGATGCGAAAAGGTGATAGTCTGACGGGGCGAGGTCTGGAGAGTACGGCGGGTGTGATAATATTTTCCAATTAAGTGTTTTTAATGTGTCTTTCACCAGTTTAGCGGTATGAGACGGCGCGTTGTAATGTTGCAAGATAACTTTGCCATGTCTTCGGGCCCATTCCGGCCGTTTTTCGATCAACGCATAATTCAAATTGATCATTTGTTGTCGGTAGCGATCCTTGTTCACCGTTTCACCAGGTTTTAACAACTCGTAGTACACTACACCACATTGGTCCCACCAAACACAGAGCATTGTCTTACGGCCAAAGCGATTTGGCCTTGCAGTCGATGGGCCGGCTTCACCGGGTGAAAGCCATGATTTTTTTCGCTTTGGGTTCTCAAAATAAATGCACTTTTCGTCCCCCGTGACAATTCGATGCAGAAAAGATTTCCTTTCGAATCGTTGAAGCAGCATTTCACAAACGGTTTTTCGATTTTCCATTTGTCTATCGTTCAGCTGGTGTGGCACCAATTTTCCATACTTTTCGATCTTTCCCATGGCTTTTAAACGTTGGCAAATTGCTCCTCGAGTCACATTTAGTGTTTCTGCCAATTTTTGTTGCGATTGGGTTGCATCAACATCCAATAACGCCTGCAATTCCTCGTCTTCGAACTTTTTCGCTGCACCAGGATGTTCATTGTCTGTCAAATCGAAATCTCCACTTTTAAATTGACGAAACCATGTCTCACATGTTCTAATCACTGGAGCATGTTCACCATAAGTTTCTACCAGCAACCGGTGAGCTTCAGCTGCTTTTTTCTTTTGAAGAAATAAGAAAAGCAACGAATGCCGCAAATGCGATTTACTTGGAACGAAACTCGACATATTCACTGAGGTAAACAAATATGACGCTATTATTTTGGCGGAATGTGACTTGCGTATTTTTGTAGGTTAATGTCAATAGAAAAAATGACATACATGCCAAATCATAAAAATGTATACATATTGCTAGCGACATCTACTGGTAAAACCGGCAAACTTCAACTAAAACCCCTGGTACACTTAAACATATGTACATTACGAAAATGAAATAAGAACATTTTTTTTTCAAAATCCTGACCGCGTATAAGCCCTTAATGTAGTAGTCTAGTAACTTAAGCCGATTTTCATGTCTTTTTTGGAGGTCGTTTCTTTGTAGGAAAATAAAAATGAATCGTTTTGGATATTTAGGATGTTTTTATTTACATATTAAAGATTAAAAAAAAAATGTTTGAAAAAATTTAATAGTTTATTATTATTATTATTGTTGATCGAAGTTGGCACCTCGAAGTTGCCAGTCCGGGTCCTAACTTTTTTTCTACCGAACCGATTGCTTTCAAATTTTAACAGGCTATTCTGCACACTTATAGTTCTCGTCGGAACCACCGAAAAAATTTTTCACCCCTAACTTTTTATTTTACAACCCCTTCTTTGCTAAAATAAAAGGACTTTAGCAAAGAAGGGGTTGTAAAATAAAAATTCAGGGGTGAAAAAATTTCTCGGTGGTTCCGACGAGAACTATAAGTGTGTAGAGTAGCCTATTGAAATTTGAAAGCAATCGGTTCGGTAGAAAAAAAGTTTGGACTCGGGCTGCCAACTTCAAGGTGCCAATTTCGATCAACAATAATAATAATAATAAACTATTAAATTTTTTCAAAAAGAATTTTTTTTGTATCCTTAATATGTAAATAAAAACATCCTAAATATCCAAAACGATTCATTTTTATTTTCCTACAAAAAACGCCCTCCAAAAAAGACATGAAAATCGGCTTAAGTTACCAGATTACTACCTTAAACACATAAGCATTAATAACTAGAAAAAAAAATGATTTCACGAGAACCAAGCTTCCTCTATGAGGAAGCAATTATATGAAAATAATTAATAATTAAGTACCCTAAAGAATATACAAATTTACCGATGTGTTATTTATTTGCCTGATGTATGTATAACATCGAAATGAAAATAAATTCGTATCCGCGTCATTAGTGAGACATTTTTATACGACATAACTTCTTTTTTCCTTCTTACATTCCATTCTTGCACTTATCTCATTTTATCATTGTAATTTATCACCGGTAACGCGGGGCGACTAACAAACGGATTTATGACCACTCGCTGGAGTAAATCGTCTTCGCGAAGAAAATAGAGTCCGTGGAACGTGTAATGAGCCCTCTAATTATCTCCACCGAGTAAAAGTAAATTTATCTTGTTGAATTTAGTCCGACCGCCATATATATATCTATATACTCCATACACAGTGTAGAAACGTATAGCCTGGGGCGAGGTACCAAAAGAATAAAAAAATAGACGGCGTCTGGAGCGCATAAACTTCGCAATTATATTTTCTACCACCGCCTGTCCAAACTTTACTTTTTCTTCGCGGTAAGATACGTAGTAATTCAGTACAATACAAAAACTCTTAGAGAGAATATAGTGTAAAAGATATAATAAAAAAAATAAAACAATAGTGTAAAAGAAAATGGACGAGTCTAAAAGAGACAGAAGAGAAATATATAATTCTAAACTAAAACTAAAAGAGAAAACCTTCGAATATAATTCTGGGAGTTTAAAAAAATGACTTGGCACCTTTACTCGTTCAATTAGGTAATTGAAAATAATGATTAAACAACTTTTGAGCTCTCTGTACGAAAAATTTGTAAAATTTATGTATTTTGTAGCCAAAATCGAAAAAAAAACTTACAAATTTGTGTAGTGAGGGTGAAAAAAACGTATCAAAAACATCCCCTTCGCGACCTACATACATGGGAGATATAATATGCGTTTCAAACTTTTTTTTGTCCTGCGACATCAGCCTTGCCAACACTCTCTCTTTCGAGCTGGGTGTGGCAGAGTGAAATTGAATTAACTCGACGCAAACAGCGGTTGGGAGACCAACGCGCGAGGGCTCTCGATCCGGTAACTCGATGGATGTCCGCAAAGACCCTCACTCTGTTCATCCAAAATTCCCCTCGTGCGCCTTCCCTCTCACACGTTTCACGTATACACGCGTTCGACGAAGTTCAGGAGGAAGAAATAAATAAAAGACAACGAAAAACATTCGAAACAGATTAACAGATGGGCTCCACGATTTATTAGAAGCGGTAAAAAATTAATGAGACATAATTTGAATAATATGTGCATACACATTTTATCAAGAAACCTAGTTCCTGGCTGTCACATCTAGAGGAAATGTGAAGTTGTGCGATCTGAATAAAATTTCTTTCATTCATATTGGAAACCAGCTGGGCTCCGCGGTTTCACCCGCGTTAAATTTCCGTCATCCGATTCAACGTGTCGTCGCCACTCCTTAGGGTCATAGCATAAAGTTGAGTAGTGCAAAGCCTTCCTGAATAAACGGGCTATCTAATGCAAAAAGAGTTTTTCAAATCGGATAAGTATTTTCTAAGATTAGCGCGTTCAAACAAACAAACTCTACAACTTTATTATAGTACGAGCTCTGTACAAAAAGTATCGCGAATTTTGAATTTCCGCGGGCTACGTATATTCGAGTTTCGATTTTTTTGTGGCGTTAGGTTGGTACTCATGTCCCTCACTTATTCTGAAAAAATCGGCCATTTTGAATGTTTAGTTAATTGTCGACAGCTGTTTTCGTTAGACGTGTTTTGGCTTGTCTTCGATTTTTGCCTATTCCAAAAAATGGATCAAAGAATCTGTATCAAATTTTGTGTGAAAAAGAAAATTAAGTGCGCGGACGCATTCCGAATGTTGACTGTGGCATATGGTGAAGCTACCTTGGACCAAAGCAACGTTTATCGGTGGTACAAAACGTTCTCAGACGGCCGAGAAGATGCGAACAACGAAATGCGTTCCGGACGCCGGAGCACATCAACAATAGACGAAAACATTGATGAAGTGAAGAAAATAATATTGGCCAATCGTCGAATCACCGTTAGAGAAGTTGCTGAGGAACTAAACATATCGGCAGGACCGCGGTTCTACAGATTCCAACTATACACCTACCCAACTCTCACGACCAAACTGACACGAGCATACGAATATTTCGCAATATTGTCACGACAAAACTGTTCCCGAACAAAACTTTCAGCATTAAAACTGTCACCGCACAAACTGTCACCACTCAACTCTCCTGAATCTCTATGCGACGCGTGCAGAAATCTTCACGAACAAAACTATCACCGTCTAAACTGTCACGGTCTCAACTGTATTCTGCGCAACTGTAACGCAGCAGAATAGTCCCCGTCTGCACTGTCAGGGTGTCTACTGTATTCTACACCAACCGTCACCGTTCCAACCGTCACCGCACAAAGCTGTCACCGGCAAAACTGTCACCGCGCCAAGGCGCGGTAACTAACTCACACGGGTATAAGCTGAACTCGTAGATAAGAGCGCTCGGGCTGCTTCAACAAACGCGGCGCAATAGCGCGCGATATTTCGTGCGTGTCCGCTATTACCGATCGCTGATCACAAGTAAGTTCGCGCAGTGCGAAGGCTGTAGTTGAGACGACAGCGGCGAATGACGTACGTATTAGCGGACACGCACGAAATATCGCGCGCTATTGCGCCGCGTTTGGTGAAGCAGCCCGAGCGCTCTTACCTACGGGCACAGCGTCTACGAGTGTGAGTTGGGTAAATCTCGCGTTAAGCGGTGACGGTTGGTGCCGTGTACAGTTTTGCCCGTGACAGTATTGCCGGTGACAATTGCCGCGGTTACAGTTGCTGCGGTGACAATTTAAGCGGTGACAGTTTGAACGGTGACAGATTAAACGATGATTGTTTAAACGTCGACAATTCAGATGGTGACAGTTTAGATGGTGAAGGTTCAGACCGTGACAGTTTAGACGGTGATAGTTTTGTTCGTGAAGATTCTGCACGTGTCCAATAGAGATCGGGGAGAGTTGAGTGGTGACAGTTTGTGCGGTGACAGTTTTAATGGTGAGAGTTTTATTCGGGAACAGTTTTGTCGTGACAATATTGTGAAATATTCGTATGCTCGTGTCAGTTTGGTCGTGACAGTTGGGTTGGTGTACAGTTGGAATCTGTAGAACCGCGGTCCTGCCAACATATCGATTGGCTCGTGCTATTCGATTTTTACCAATGATTTGGACATGAGACGGGTCGCCACGAAATTCGTGACAAAATTGCTCAATTTCGAACAAAAACAGTGTCGCGTTAACATTGCTAAGGAGCTGTTAGACTCGGTCCGCGACGACCCAAATTTGCTCCAGAGGGTCATAACTGGTGACGAATCATGGGTTTATGGTTATGACGTGGAAACCAAACCTCAATCATCGCAATGGAAGCTGCTTTTTTGGAATAGGCAAAAATCGAAGACAAGCCAAAACACGTTTAACCAAAACAGCTGTCAACAATTAACTTAACATTCAAAATGGCCGATTTTTTCAGCATAAGTGAGGGACATGAGTACCAACCTAACGCCACAAAAAAGTCTAAAATCGAATATACGTAGCCCGCGGAAATTCAAAATTTGCGATACTTTTCGAACAGACCTCCTATAGTATGGATACAGTAGTATAGTAGTAAGATAGTAAGATTAGGGTCTTAGCATGAAGTTATATAGCCTAGAGCCCTCCCGAATAAACGGACTATCTAATGCAAAAAGAATTTTTCAAATCGGATAAGTATTTCGTGAGATTAACGCGTTCGAATAAACAAACGACCAAACAAACAAAATCTCTAGCTTTATTATAGTTGTAAGCTTACCATTTAGCAACCTGACCTCTCGGGGCCAAATTTCAAACCACTCCCTCCCAGTCGGTGACCCATCATTACCATGCTAATGTCTCATGCTTTAATCGTGATTAAAAACGAACGGCTTTATCGCAGCAACAATATAATGAACAAAAATCGGGAGAACATGGACGATGTTCGGTCCGAGGATCATGAGATTTTAAGCCCGCGCGAAGGATCAAAACGCGTTTTATTCGTGTCGTGTAAACAACAAGAGGCGCGACTGAAATTGCACAATTGCTGAATAAAACAAATTCTATCCTGACCATGAGATGAGATATCATTTGAACGGGCTTACTTTCAGAATCGAAAAAATCATTTAAAAAAATTTTTTCGATGAATATTTTCAAAATTATCCACCAAAATGTTATTTTATCACTATGTCCCGCACTCTCTTAATTTCGAAACTAATGCATCAAAAATTGTGAAATAATGTTATTGATTTTGGAGAAATATGAAATGTAATGAACATATCTAGAACCTAACAATGGCGTCAACGGTAAAAGCATGAACGCTCGATTCATGCGTAACCGTTTTTTTTATAAGTTAAATTTCGACGGATGTGACTATAACGTTGTTAAATGAAATTTGATTTTTTTCTTGACATACGCATAAATGCTTTTTCCATTTAAATCCGTTAAATGGTAACGTAAAATATCAATTTTAACGTTACCATTTAACGGTTCCAGAGAAAACAATATTGTGCGTGATTAAAATTGACATATAGAGGAAGATTGGTCGTTCAATTTGCCAATTTGAACTGGGTTATACATATGCATCTATATGATCTGGAAAAGAATTTCTCATGCTCTGTGTGGCACTTGCATGTTTCGCCGATGAACAAACAAATAACAAATTAACCGAAAGAGTCAGTGCTCCTCGTTGAAATCTATTCACGTTCGTGTTTTTTTTTATGCGAGGCATTTTGACGGCTGCCTTAGTGTTTTGTCACTTTTACAAATTCTATATCGATACAAAAAACTCAATTGGCCAGCACGAATTGGATGATAACAAAAATACGGAGCAAAAAACGAGACGAATATAATGAAAGACTACAAATGGTCCGAATACGATTTTGCTTCCTCATACAAGAAGCTTTATTTTCATGAAAAACTTTTTTTTTCAGTTTGTAACATTAATGTGGATAGAATGTGCAAAAACGTCGATAAATCCCAATTAGAAAAATAATGTGTCTGTTGTAATCTGACAAGTATGAAAAATGTACCTTGTTATATCTCGAGGACGACTTGACCGATTTGGCGCAAAATTTGCCTGAAATATGGACATCTAATCTCTTTTGTTTGCTATAATTTTCGTCGAAATTACTAGACGATTTTAGATTTTACGGGAATCTCTCTAATTTTCGAAAAATATCTGTGAGCGCACTAACTTTCGTAAATTTCCAATTCTCGAGTAAAAACTTTCCACACGAATAGGTTAGCACAGGAAGAGTTTTGATACTGAATTTAACGACAGTCGTTTAAGGTAGTAGTCTGGTAACTTAAGCCGATTTTCATGTCTTTTTTGGAGGGCGTTTTTTTGTAGGAAAATAAAATGAATCGTTTTGGATATTTAGGATGTTTTATTTACATATTAAAGATACAATAAAAAATTTGTTTGAAAAAATTCAATAGTTTATTATTATTATTATTATTGATCGAAGTTGGCACTTTGAAAAAAAAGCGCGTGGGTGGCCCCGGTGATTTTGGCTCTTGATGTTATCTGAAATCAAAAATTCTTGATAATTCTTAATCTATAGACATGTCATTCTGGTCGGAACTACTGAAGTTAAATTTCATGGATAAATAACAAAATGGAAAGGGACGTTTTTTTCCAAAGTCCGCCATTTTATTATTTATCCATGAAATTTAACTTCAGTAGTTCCGACCAGAATGACATGTCTATAAATTAAGAATTATCAAGAATTTTCGATTTCAGATAACATCAAGAGCCAAAATCACCGGGGCCACCCACGCGCTTTTTTTTGAGGTGCCAAGTTCGATCAATAATAATAATAATAATAAACTATTAAATTTTTTCAAAAAAATTTTTTTTTGTATCTTTAAGGCAGTAGTCTGCTTTACAGGCTTCAAAAAATCGATTTTTCGTTTTTGTCTTAAATCTATTCCAAAACTATCCAAGAATATGTGTTCAAAATTTTAGAGGCCAATTCGACATATTTTCGAAGCTAGATCAGTTTTAGTGGCCGAGCGTCGAGCAGGTGCGAATGCTCGGGCAGACCCGAGCGCGCGCGCTTCGCCCCTTCATGTATTCTATTGTTTGACTATACTCGTAGATACCTGAAAAGATCGAACCGTCCTTTGAAATATTATTTGGAGTTTCTAGAAGGTCTGTGTTGAGTAGTCGTTGGGATAACGGTATACAATATAACGGTAAACTATAGCTCTCGGCATCGACTTCTACACTGCTATTTGTAGCGTCAGCTTTCAGTTTCATTTTTGATTTTGCCGAGCGCACATCGAAATGTCAAGCTACCCGAAAGGTGATCGATGTACAAGACAGCGTGCTGCGGAACCGCGAAAGCGAAAATTTCACGGCAATCGTTTTACCAGTGTATCATCGGACGACGGAGACTTACACACGAGCCGCACTGAGCAAAAGTTGAAGACAGCAAGCAGCGATGATGTCATTATTCATTCATCGCACTGCTACCGCATTATTGAATTCATATCGGTGTTTCTCGCCCTTTCGGAAATCGCAATTTGCAGATCATGCAACCAAAAATTAACGTTTGCAGAAAGCGGTCATCGAGGCCTAGGATTTAAAATTGTTGTCAAGTGTATGTGTGGTCAACGCAAAATCTAGTCAGGACCATTGATAAATACCGGCTACGAAATCAACAGACGGATTGTTTTTGTTATGAGGCTTCTTGGTATCGGACGAGAAAGGATAAACGTATTCTGCGGCCTTATGGATATGTCTGCAGGTTTTACAAAATCTACTTATCAACAAATCGTTGAGCATTTGTACGCAGCGTCGAAGACACTGTTCGAGAGTACCTGCGAAAAAGCCGTCAAGGAAGAGAAAGAAAAAAACGTTGAACATGGAAGACCTGCGAATCATTTGAAGGTTTCGGGCGATGGATCATGGAAAAAGCGCGGTTATACTTCTTTGTACGGTGTAACAATGCTCATCAGATACTACAGTGGCAAAGTAATCGATCTCATTGTAAAAAGTGGTTATTGTCATTCGTGTGCCATAAATAAAAATAGTTTGGACGAAGATGTATTTGAGGAGTGGTATGAGAATCATAAAGACTCATGCTCCTCAAATCATACAGGTTCGGCAGGGAAGATGGAGGTAGATTCCATAACAGAGATGTTTTCGAGATCCGTCGAGAAATTCGGAGTTATGTACAGTAATTATATCGGCGATGGCGACTCCAAAACTTTTACTGGAATCTTAAATAGCAATCCTTACGGGGACGAGTGCACAGTGACGAAAAATGAGTGTGTTGGACACGTGCAAAAGCGTATGGGTACTCGTTTACGGAATAAAAGAAAAACCGAGAAACTTGGAGGAAAGAAGGGGCTAACGGAGAGTCTCATTAAGAAACTGACGATTTACTACGGTCTGTCAATTCGTCGAAATGTGAACTCAGTTGAAGGTATGAAGAGAGCTATTATGGCAACATTAGACCATTATTGTTCCACCGATAAAAATCCTCGGCATGAAAATTGTCCAGAAGGCGCGGATAGTTGGTGCGAATGGCGCAAGGCTCAAGCGGCGAATAATCTGGCATCTTTCAAACACCCGGCAAGATTAATTAATGACAATGTAGAGAAGCACATTCGTCCAATTTACGAAGATCTTTCAAATGACGATTTATTGACGCGGTGCTTAGGCGGACACACTCACAATTCGAACGAATCGTTCAATTCGATTGTGTGGCGCCTAAATCCGAAACACGTAAATTCCGGCTATAAAATCGTCAAAATAGCAGCAAATATGGCTACAGGCATTTTCAACGAGGGTTATTCAGCTGTGCTTTCTACCATGCAGCTCCTCAATATTGTCATCGGGCAGCAGTGCAAAAATTTTGCTGACACCGTCGATGCTGAGCGCATAACGCGGGAGAACCGGCGCGCATCATTTTCCAGCAAGGAGGCTCGTACAGCTCGAAGATCGGAAAGCCTCCGCCAAAACGAGTTTTTTGAAGAAGAGGAAGGATTATTGTATGGCCCGGGGATAGCTGATTAACATCTAATTAGTGTAAGTATCCAAAAACTTATATTTTTTTTGACCGAAAACTTTAAAGCCCGTTTTCTCGAGTTTTCATTTTCATAAGTTTTAGAAAACGGTGCCGGCGATAGTAAAAACAATATATGTCCGATCGAAAAAAATCAAAGTGATCTAGCTTCAGTATTAAATTATCTTCTATTTGAACTAAAAAAGTTGGACAAAAGTACTATTTAAATTACTTGTTTTGCAACTTAAAGTGAATTTTTTTTTTCAAAAAAGTGAATTTTTTTTTCGAACTTCGAAAAAATTTGGAATTTCATCATTTCTTCGGTATTCTTTTAGTTCATATAGAAAAGGAACTTATAAAAATTAAAAAACAATTTGGTTCGACTGTTTCAGATGCATCGCACGACCTCCATCACCCGCACCGATTTGCAAGTCCAGACTCCAGGCGCCCCAGAAAAATCGTTACAACTTTGGAAAATTTCATTAATTTTTAATAATAAAAATTGTTTTTTAAAGCTTGAATATAATACACTATCGTCTCAAAATTTCGTTTACCGCAATCATTTCCTTCCCTTTCAAAAAAATTGCGTTCAAAACGTCTGTGATTGCTGTAACTTCCATACATTTTTAAATCTCGAGTCATTATTTCCGCCATTAATAGAGTATCAAGGATAATTAGCATTAAATTTGTGGTGAATCGATTAAAGGGGTAAAATTTATGAATTTTGTTTTTTATTTTCAATTTTCATTTATTTGTTAGTACATCGTATGTTTACTTTAACGTTCGTAAAATTACAACTAACGTGGTGATATTTCCCATGAAAATAGATTAACGAAGAACCATGTTGAATATTGAGCTTGAGAGAATTGGCAACGAGCTTGAATATTGTATAAAATATCGAATATTTCAAATTTTTTTATTTTTCGCAATATCAGCGTGCTGATGTTAATTTAACTTTTTCACATTTTTCACTTGCACATTACTTGCTCATTATTTTGTTTCGCTGACGCAAAGATTCCTTTATGAGGAAATCAAAATTGAAGAAGTAACTTGATCATAGAGGGAAGATTTGCGAGTGAGATAAAATAACGAAGAACCAATGTGAAAGTTTTCAGTTTACACGTTTATTTTTTATAAGAACCCGAGTCGAATCGCATTTGTCGTCATTAAAGTTAATTTATTGATTGAATTCAATTTAACTCATCATTGAAAATTCTTCTGTTGATTTTTTTGTATTAAAAATAATTAACGAGTTGCTCAATAGATCCGAGCTTATTTACTAATAAGCCCGAATTACCGACTTAAATAATTGAATTGTCAATGAATTGATTAACGAAGTTGGTGAATTCAATTAAATACCACAACGCGGTTCGAAATTAAATAGTGTGAAAATTGATACGTAATAGAAAACTTTGCCGCAAATAAATATTCCTGCATAAATAATATATCGATTCCAATATCCCTCTCGTCACAGAGGTTCGATAACGTTTTTTTCGCGCGAAGTCAGGAGCTAATTAAATGTGGAGCGAGCAGGAAATTGGTTCGTGTTTTTCACCGAGGGTGTTGAAAATCTCATCGTCGGCGAAGAAAATCCGTGAAAATCAACAAACAAAAGTTCATATATTTGATTCGAAGGGCGATTACGTCAGAGAACCCTCACCAAGTGGAAAGTGAGAAAACCTTTTTGTACTTCTTCTTCCTTTTTTCTCCGCTACTTCTTGACTCAGTATGTCTACGCGGTCGGAAACGAAGAAAGATCGATTCGCAAAGACGCCGAGTGCACACAAAGTGTATAAACGACGGACCGCAGGAGAGAAACTTCGGGGAGGAAAAGTTTTTTGTCGATCGTGAATTGAGAAATTGCGATGAGGAAGTAGAAAATGTCAAAATATATCGAACCTCCAGTGCGAAACCTTCGTTATCCAAACCAGGGAAGCGCCCGTTAAATTCTTTTTTTAAATCTTTTTTTTTTTTAATTTAATGAAATTGTTTTTCATTATTCGTGCAATATCTTTTTTTTATAATCACTTCATTTTATCATCATTTCTCAAATCTTTAGTACATTTTTCTGCATATTAAAGTAGTAGTCTGGTAACTTAAGCCGATTTTCATGTCTTTTTTGGAGGGCGTTTTTTTGTAGGAAAATAAAAATGAATCGTTTTGGATATTTGCGATGTTTCTATTTACATATTAAAGATACAAAAAAAATTTTTTTTGAAAAAATTCAATAGTTTATTATTATTATTATTATTGATCGAAGTTGGCACCTCGAAAAAAAAGCGCGTGGGTTGCCCCGGTGATTTTGGCTCTTGATGTTATCTGAAATCAAAAATTCTTGATAATTCTTAATCTATAGACATGTCATTCTGGTCGGAACTACTGAAGTTAAATTTCATGGATAAGAACTTGGAGTTTTTTTGGAAAAAAACTTTTTTTTCCAAAGTCCGCCATTTTGTTATCTATCCATGAAATTCAACTTCAGTAGTTCCGACCAGAATGTCATGTCCATAGATTAAGAATTATCAAGAATTTTTTATTTCAGACAACATCAAGAGCCAAAATCACCGGGGCCACCCGTGCGCTATTTTTTCGAGGTGCCAACTTCGATCAATAATAATAATAATAATAAACTAGTAAATTTTTTCAAAAATTTTGTTTGCATCTTTAATATGTAAATGAAAACATCCTAAATATCCAAAACGATTCATTTTTATTTTCCTACAAAAAAACGCCCTCCAAAAAAGACATGAAAATCGGCTTAAGTTCCCAGACTACTACCTTAAGTGAAAAAGCATTGATTTTTGTTTTAAAAAAATCGTAAAAATAATAATCAAACGAAGTAAATACAGAAGCAATTGTGAAGTTATTCTGCTTAAATTGTTAAGTTTCGATAATTTTTTTCCTTTTTTCTAAAACAATTAGCATTGCTTTTGCACATAATAGAAAGATACAGAATAATGGGTACGGACCTGAAAATAATCAGCACAAAAAATCATTATTAAACAAAATATTGACAGATTAATGAAGAAATAGTTATTAGAAATAATTTAACGTTTGATTCGAACTACTTCCCTTATCCGAACTTTCTGTCAGTCGAACGATGGCCCAATCCCAATTGATTCGGAACTACGCCTTGCAATATTGCAGTTTCGTTTTGCTTTGAGACCGGAAAAAAAACCATTTTGAAGATTGTTCCGACAATATACTACAAAAAGCTGCAAGTTGAAATTTCTAAATTGCTTCTTGTATTTAATTTGTACGCAATGCTCAAAGCCTCCTTCGTACGGAACTATATATTTCTCCATTTGAAGCTTTGGACATTGTGCGAAATTTCGAGGAAGCAATTTGCAAGTCTTTACTTGCAGCTTTTTCCCTGCATTCACTGTCAATCTCGGGTTTTCGAATGAATTAAAATTTCATAAAATCGAAACCGTTTCATAATAAAATTTCGCTAAATCCAATATTAACCATCATTTAATTATATTCTATTTATCGTCACAAAGTTTTATAATGCGAACCATCAAAATCCGTAAAATTTAAGCGCACAAATTTTTGGAAAAATTCACAATATCATAAAATCTGAACGGTTTCATCGATTTTCGCGCTGCAACAATTCTTGATTAATGTTATTGACCCATATCCGTAATTGATTCTCACAATAATAACGCACGGCAATAATATTCTTGTCATATAGAGAATTTTGGTCCGATATCTCAGAATTTACTGGGGATAGAGCCGTCAGCACCGATTTTTCAAAAATCCAAAATTTTATAAAACCGGAACTTTTGAACCGATTTTCGCCAAATTTAGTATCGTGCCTCCTTTGATGATACTCTATTTCTATAAAAATATTTACTCCAATATATCAAAATTTGCGGGAGTTACAACGACAATGAACAATTTCGGAAAATTCAAAATTTTATAAAATCTGAACCGTTCAGCCGATATTCGCCGAAATCAATAGGAACTGTCCTCCAATAATATTTACAAAATTAACTCCATTCATA
Source organism: Oxytorus armatus (assembly GCA_958009045.1). Lineage (NCBI taxonomy): Eukaryota > Metazoa > Arthropoda > Insecta > Hymenoptera > Ichneumonidae > Oxytorus > Oxytorus armatus. The sequence goes on from OY253748.1 coordinate 14,040,487, forward strand.
TTTACAAAATTAGCCCGATATCTGAAAATTTGTGAAAGGTGGAGAGCGTGCAGACATTTTTCGAAAATTTCAAAAAGCCATAAAATCTGACAAGCTTCATATGTTTGCATAAAAATTGCAATAAATAAAGCAGACGTGCTGCTTTTTTCGTGTATAAAATTACAGCGCTGTAGCTCAAACCATTCCCAAGATGTAGACGTTTGAATTTTGCAGGGTCGTGACACCCACACACACACGCACACATACGTCTAGACATTTTTTTCTGAACGTGATTTTTCAAAGATTTGGTACATTTTGAACACACTCAATATTGGAAACTTGATAACGAAATATTTTTACCATAACAAAGCTTTCTCTATGAGGAAGCAAAATTATCTAAAAAGTCATAAAGAGATGTTCAAAAAAATGTACCGATGGATGTGTGAGTGTGTACGTGCCCAGGATTTTTTTGCGTACCAACTGGGAGAGTTTTTTTTCGAGTCAAAAGCCCTCAATCCCGTTGATAAGTATTAGGACGGAGAGCTCTCTTTCATATGCAGTACCATATATTTATGATATATAAAAAGACGGATAGCAAAAGACGTCATTGCTCTCTTGTCATGGATTCGAAAATAGAGAGCTCTCCGTCCTGAAGAGTTCACAACACCCACACACAGATATTTATATAAATAGATATATATTTACTAATACACGATCTGTAATGTATATATTAGGTGTACAAATCAATTCTCGACCCCTGCCTTTCATCGACTACAGAACCTATTCAAATTAGAATTTTTTCCCGCCAAATAGGCCTTTTAAAGTGCCATCTGTTAGCTAAATTATATAATATTATATTATATAATACTTGATCACACTGTGAACATAGCCTGACGGACGTAGACGTGATGTCGTTCGAAAAACAACATTTGAGACACTGCCATATTTTCGCATTTCAACTTTAAAAAAACGCGGCTGAAGCGAAAGAATTGATTTATTCGACTTTGGGTGAAAACGCTGTATCATATAGCACGTGTAAAAAGTGGTTCCAGCAGTTTCGAGAGGGAGATTTGAACCTTCAGGACGATGAACGCCCTGGACAACCAAAAAGAGTGGAAGATGAGGAGTTTGAGCAAATTTTGGATGAGAATCCTTGCAGACCGTCACCTCTGAACTCTACCAGCAACAGCTGATCCGTGTGCATGACGCACTTAAAGAAAATAGACCGTTTGCTGGCAGTGGGAGAAGAACAGTGATACTGTTGCAGGATAACGCCCGACCCCACACAGCAAAAAAGACCCTGGAAACTATTTCAAATTTGGGCTGGGATATTCTCCCTCATGCGGCGTGTTCTCCAGACTTGGCCCCTTCGGATTACTACCTATTCCAATCTCTACCACACCATCTGACCGACTCTCAATTCAAGTCAGTTGAACAGATCGAAAAAAGCCTCGATGAATTCATCGCATCAAAACCAACATCATTTTTCCGATCTGGAATCCGACAATTGCCTAAGAGGTGGCAAAAATGTATTCAAAGCGAAGTATATTACTTCGAAGATTGAGTTTGTATTAGTTTTTTTATAAATAAATGTTAAACTTTGTCAAAAAAAAGCCCGAGAATTAATTTGTACACATAATATATACATAGAGGGGATTCCACCCCAGCAATATAGAATAGATAATAAAAGAAAATGTTCAACATATGTTGAAAAATAGTGTTTTGATTTAGTTGTACTGCCGAAAATCCGGGTACGGGCATAACCGACATAAACGAGGTCTGTTCAAAATGTATCTCGAATTTTGAATTTCCGCGGGTTACGTATATTCGATTTTCGATTTTTTTTTGTGGCGTTAGGTTGGTACTCGTGTCCCTCACTTATGCTGAAAAAATCGGCCATTTTGAATGTTTAGTTAATTGTTGACAGCTGTTTTGGTTAAACGTGTTTTGACTTGTCTTCGATTTTTGCCTATTCCAAAAAAGCAGCTCCCATTGCGATGATTGAGCTTTGGTTTCCACGTCATAACCATAAACCCATGATTCGTCACCAGTTATGACCCTCTAGAGCAAATTTGGGTCGTCGCGGACCGAGTCCAACAGCTCCTTAGCAATGTTAACGCGACACTGTTTTTCTTCGGAATTGAGCAATTTTGGCACGAATTTCGCGCCGACCCGTCTCATGCCCAAATCATTGGTTAAAATCGAATAGCACGAGCCAATCGATATGTTTAGTTCCTCAGCAACTTCTCTAACGCTAATTCGACGATTGGCCAATATTATTTTCTTCACTTCATCAATGTTTTCGTCTGTTGTTGATGTGCTCGGGCGTCCGGAACGCATTTCGTTGTTCGCATCTTCTCGGCCCTCTGAGAACATTTTGTACCACCGATAAACGTTGCTTTGGTCCAAGGTAGCTTCACCATATGCCACAGTCAATATTCGGAATGCGTCCGCGCACTTAATTTTGTTTTTCACACAAAATTTGATACAGATTCGTTGATCCATTTTTTGGAATAAGCAAAAATCGAAGATAAGCCAAAACACGTCTAACCAAAACAGCTGTCAACAATTAACTAAACATTCAAAATAGCCGATTTTTTCAGCATAAGTGAGGGACATGAGTACCAACCTAACGCCACATAAAAATCGAAAATCGAACGTACGTAGCCCGCGGAAATTCAAAATTCGCGATACTTTTTGAACAGACCTCGTACACCCAAAAATATTGTTTTCTATCAAGGAATTTAATGTGTAAATTTGAAGTAAATCGATAACTATCCTCATCGTCAAATTAACAGTTTAGATTATTAAGACCGCACCAATTTTCATGAATATGAAAAGTGGTGTGAATCATTTTTTCGTATCACCCTATAATATAGCCGAAGGAAAAACAATTTTAAATAGTGAAGGTCACGGACAGAATACATTTTCGTGGAATACGTGGCAGATGTATACATTTGAGCTGTATAAACATACGAGTAAGCTCAAACGTGACACAGCTCCATCCTCGCAATTGGGACGTCAATTCACGACGTAAATAGATCTCGGACAACCGTTTGTGTGTGCGCACGTATTCTATACGTTTCCACGAAGCCTTTAATATCACCAGGCAGGTGTGCGCGCTTCGCGCGCTGCTTTATAGGTTAGGTTCGTCGTCTACGATCGTGCGAACTGAAATATGCACATGACCAAACTCCGACCACGACATCGACAGCCAATCATAATGGCGCGTTAGTCGGCTTCGGAAATAAATCGCATTTCAAGCAGATATTTCATGACGTGTCATTTTTTGAGGATGGGACTAAAATTGGTGTTGGCGCTTCGCGCGCTGCTTTGTAGGTTAGGTGCGTCGTCTAAGATCGTGCGATCTGAAGTATGCTCATGACCGAACTCGATTGGCTGTCGACACGACATCGACAGCCAATCATAATGATGAGTTCGAAAATACATCGCATTTCGATATATTTCGTAACGTTACTTTTTTATGGAAGGGAAACGTTTCTATTAGAGCACTTTGATGAATATATATTTACTTTTTCCCAAGTAACTTCTGTCCGAATAATATGGTATAAGTCATCCAAAGATCAATCAATCAACAATTTTATGAATTGCCGGAATGAGCAACTATGTGAATTAACACGATTGATACCAGAAGGACAATAACCCGAAATTCTGAAATCACTTATGTATGTATCTCGTTCAAATGTCAATTCCATTTAAATTTTAAATCGTAGCATAGTGGAAATGTACATCGGGCGAATTTGCATAATACAGAAACACGTCAACTTTAATTTTATTTCCGCTACACAATAGCATAATTTTCATTCCAATCGATTCGCAAGTTTTCAATGTAGAGGGCAAAAAGTCGATGTTCAAGGGTGTTTCAACCTCTTAAAATATTTTTTTTTTTCATTATCAGGTGGGTTCTTCATTTCTTCGCACAAGAAACATTTTAATCTTTGTTTCATCAAAATCGATGCACTGCTTCTATCTGAAACTGCAAAATCGCCCCATGACATGTGTAACTTTAGGGGGTGGTTTCGCCCCTTGAAACCGTTTTTCCGCCGATAAAAAAAAACGTGTCGCTTAGTTTTCAATGCTCTATAACATACTTGAGTTTCAACAAAATCGGAGGGGGACACCCCAAGTACTTTCCTTGTTAACCGTCCCTAGCTTGCACGCTGACTACTGAGTGGGCGGCAGTTTTTCTGTGTTTCTGATGGTAATAGAACTGAAAGTCACTCAAAACAAAAAGCCGTCTGTATCGGCACAGGTTTACCGCAGTTTCCCTATGTCCATGGCAAATTCGGTACAGTGTAGGTAAGACGTTTGCGGGCGCGATGGAAGATAGGTTAGCATACCGAAGTGCGGGTAAGAAGTGATGGGGAATAAATGAAAAAAAATGGAATTGGGAAGGGTCATACGTAAAAATATGAAAGGATATACGTTGGAATACGCAATAATAAAATAAAAATAGTACGAATGAATGTTTTTCTTCAAACCTCGAAAAAAATCCTCGTTTAGACTAGAAGACTGCCTTAAATCGACCTCCATGCGCAAACGAGTTGACCAATGAAAAATCTGTCGGCCCTTCACCGATGTTATGATATTTTTATCTTTTAAAAATTCCCTACATTCTTGTAACAAGGAAAATTACTGAAACCTCCGTTATTACGGAAATAACTTAAATTCCTTTAAACCTGAAGCAATCCGAAATGCCTGCATGTTAAAAAGAATAGATTAAAAAATTCCAGCGAAATAAATATGATACATAAACGATAACCTCCAATAATAATAATCATAATTTATCGACGACGCAGAAAGAACGCTTGTAAGTCGATCGTATCCCACTTATTTTTCTGTCCGTTATTATTTGTTAATTTTTTTTTTTCAAATTTCATTTCCGCGTTTACCTCTTTCGGGTTTATGTTTATTATCTCGGGAAAGCTCGAGGGGTTCCAAAGTTTTTCTGGACGTCTCTGAGAGTTGCAAGGTGAAGCCGGAGGCTTTAGTCAGCATCGGAGAGAGAGAGAGAGAGAGAGAGAAAGAGAGAGGAAAACGCTCGGAGCCAGGGTCGGTTAGGAAATGGCTGCCACCTGTAGCTATTGATCGGCAGGGCGAAGCCGAGTGTATTTTCCTCCGGCCTCCTGCACACACCCCTCTGTATGCCCACCCGCGCCTCAAACTCTCATTTCTCGAAACCACGATGAAAGAGAGATACAGAGTGTGTGTGAGAGAGAGAGAGAGAGAGATAACAAGAGCGGTGATAGTTTACGGGGGAAACCTCGTCAGCCACCCAGTTTACTCGTCCTTCATCGTTTTATCTCCCTTTACCTCCTCGCCCTTGGTACACGTCACTTGTTCGATCGGTTAATTAGCTCAGTAACTTAATTACGCAACGTATATAACTTGATGCATCTGTCGTACATACTTGTACGTATATATACATATATACATCAATTGGAATTTGCTAACAGTCACTTGTTTTATCAACTCTCGTCATAAATATCAGTTTTCATCGACTAGAAATAGCCATATGCATAGGCGTGTGACTGAAAAGTACCAATTGTTATTTCATTAACTATCAGTACCTTCGCTTCGGTACACCTAAATCGTATAATCAAATTTACGTTATTAAAAATTGTTTCTGTAATACATGCCCGTATTACAGAAGCAATGTGGCTATAATCTTGAAGAATTTCACGCGAATGCCAAAAAGGAATTACAAAAAAAATTGTTTTTATTTTTTTCATCGATCTCTCCGTTGCCATTTACATTCCTCAAGACTCCAGATTATTGTCCGCAGTCATTCTTTCCTAATGCACTAATGTATCGGTCTCGCACGAAGGAAGATTAACGGAAAACCTGGCCGACACGGGTGGTCACAGCAGGCTACGTTGTACTGAGTTTCAGTTGTATTACCATCAGAAAAACGGAAAAATTGTCTCCTCTCGGGAGTCGACGTACATACCAGGCAGTCTTACTCGTCTGAAGGAAGATTTTTTACGAGGTTTAAACAAAAAATTCATAGGTACCATTAAATAATTCAACATCGTTCTTTTTCCACTTATTTATTGATAGTTGCAGGTACTCGGCAAGTTTTTTCGAGTACAATAAGAATAAATTGAGGGTGTTACACGGTTTCAAGTCGCCATGATTCCATGGCGACTGTGACCATGGCTGCAGACGTTCTATTCATCTGAAACCAAAAAACTAAAAAGGTTATTGATCATTACAAGTATGGCTATCGCATGGGCTTCTAAAATTTCGAAGCAAAGAAAATTCATAAAATTGCGACCTTCTAAACAATGTGTACGGATAAAAATTTTTTTTATAAATCTCTGAACAACCGTGAAACATGTTTCATATTTTTTTCTTCGAAATTTTAGAGGTGCATGCGATAGCCATACTTGGACTGATTAATAATCATTTTGGTTTTTTTCTTTCAGATGAGTAGAACGTCTGGAATCATGGCGACTTGACACCGCGTAGCACCGTCAATTTATTTTTATTTTACTCGAAAATATTTGCAGAGTACTTGCAAGTATCAATAAATAAGTTGAGCAAAGGCCGGTGGTGAAATATTTAATAGTACCTATGAATTTTTTTTCAAACCTCGAAAAAAATCCTCGTTTAAGCTAAAAGACTGGCATAAAGAAACTAAATTGCGTAGAAAAATGTTAGCAAATCACATTTCCACACTTTAAGTGTATTCTTCGGCCAAATGCCATTTTGTTAATTTTGCACATATAGCAACAAACAAGGGTTCATCAGTTAGGATTTTTATCCGTCTATAACGTAAAATTCAAAATTTTCATAATTATGCCATCAAAAAATAATAATATTCATTGTTGTTTTAGACCTCTCTGTTTTGAGTTGAATATCTACGTTTCCATTATGAATGTCAACATTTTCTGGTTCTTACGTTCTCCTACACGCACGTTTTAATCATAATTAAAAATATATTGCTTTATTACAGCGACAATATAATTAATAAAAGTCTGAACTTGTTATTTCTGAACTTTGTCATTTGTTCAGTCGTAGAGCAGCGGGAAATCTTTATCTCATTTAAATTTTTTCGCAAAAATAAACGGCAATAATCCTGATTATCAGATCATACTGAAAACATTATTTTTCGCGCAAAAAAAATATATGATAATCGAGGTTTTACTACTGTTCCCCATGCTAACTAGTGCTAGCTGACTTGGGCCGACTGGGGATGAGCGGCCATATTGAGTAGACCATCGATCGAAGAAAAAAATTTAAATAAAACCTCAAGTAAGAAGAAATGTTCTCATGAATTCACACAGCAATGCTAAATTCGTACAAACAATCGAGGCATATATGTACATATAGTGCTGGGCATTTGAAGTGGAATGCGAATATCTTCGCCGATTTTCGCGAAAATTTGACGAATTTCAAAATTTCAAAACAGTACAGTCAAGGAAATTTGATAATCTTTCGAACGAAACGGGTCCCACTGAGATTGGTGATAAATTGCGCGCGTGCGCAACGAAAATGTGGGGGGTTGGAAAATCGGGTGATCCGTCGACCTCGTGATTTAAGGGTTGCGGATACGACAGACGGTAAATGTGGTATCGAACTGAAAGGTTAAGAACAGGGATGAAAACTACGCGAGGAGCAATTGGATGCTCAACCCCCCGGTGGCAGGGGAGAGTGTTGATGTGGAAATCTTTTGTCGGGACTAGCGTGAAAAACGTTGGACCGATTGGTCTCATTTTTATCGTGAATGTATTATTCGCAAGGACCTATGACCTCGTTAAAAAAAATTTGCGTTATCGTTCCCCGGAAACGGTGGGGAGGTCCATTGTCGAAGTGGAATTTTCAAAATTGTCGAATTTTTACGAAAATCGGCAAAGATATCCGGATTCTACTTCAAATTCCTAGAACGGTATATTCATATAATTATTCGGATATATGGAGTTTTTGTAAATATATACTGTATGTACATGCGAGATGCTCTGGAACGTTCATGCCACAGTGTATATTCATGTACCGCATTATGCCCTGCGGCAATTTAAAACTTCGAGTCAACGTAGCCCAAGGGTTGTGTGCCCGTGAAATATAGAATGTTCTCCAAGATTTAACATATACACCGAGAAGGACAAAGGGATATATATAGATCGTCTTATCGAGAGAGGGAGAGAGAGAGAGAGAGAAATGAACGATATATGATGGGGGAAAGGGTGAGGAAACAGATGTATAGTGAAACAGGCCACCTCGGGAGAAATTGCTATTTGATATTACAACAAGAGTAGCTCTATATATATATATATACTAGGGGGGCTCTGCCCCCCTGCGCGCTTTGCGCGCCAACCTCCCCCGTTCCATCTCGCCCCGGCCTACCGCCCCCCCCCCCCCCCCCCCTCGTCGTTCCCCCTCAACTCTTGTACACGGCGGCGGCAGCGGCGGCGGCGGCGGCGGCGGCGGCGGCGGCGGCGGCGATATATTTATATAATATAGAGAGATATACTAGGGGGGCTCTGCCCCCCTGCGCGCGCCAGCCCCCACCCCCCCCGCCGTTCCATCTCGCCCCGGGCTCCCCCCTCAACTCTTGTACACGGCGGCGGCGGCGGCGGCGATATATTTATATAATATATATATATATATATCTCTCTATATTATATAAATATTTCGCCGCCGCCGCCGCCGTGTACAAGAGTTGAGGAGAGCGAGCGGGATCGAGTAGGCTGGATGAGGGAATCGAGCGGGGGCGGGGGAGGCGTGGGTGGGGGTGGGGGCGTGGGCGGCGGGAGGGGGGGTTGGCGCGCGAAGCGCGCAGGGGGGCAGAGCCCCCCTAGTATATATATATATATATGACTGTGTCATTTTTGGGCAACTTTTTTTTTCTTTCCTAACAGATTGTATACTCTCAAAAAGGGAAAAAAAAGAAGTCTGTCAAAATTTTAGGCCTTAATATTAATATTCAGAGGTCGTTCATCACGATTTCCTATTTCCCATCTAAATAACATGGGACATTTTTCTTTATATCTGCAAAATTTATGAGCCATCTCGGAATAGTAATATTAAGGGGCTAAAATTTTTACAGACTCCTTTGTTCCCCTTTCTGAGTATACAATCTGTTAGGAACAAAAAGAAAAAGTTGCCCAGTCTAATATCTATAAAATATATACATATTAGACTGTGTCATTTTTGGGCAACTTTTTTTTTTGTTTCCTAACAGATTTTATACTCTTAAAAAGGATAAAAAAGAAGTCTGTCAAAATTTTAGCCCTTAATATTAATATTCAAAGGCTGCTCATCAATTTGCAGATATAACGAAAAATTTCCCATGTTATTTAGATGGAAAATGGGAAATCGTGATGGGCGACCTTTGAATAATAATATTAAGGGCTATAATTTTGACAGACTTCTTTTTTCCCCTTTTTGTCGAGGTCTGTTCAAAAAGTATCGCGAATTTTGAATTTCCGCGGGCTACGTATATTCGATTTTCGATTTTTTTGTGGCGTTAGGTTGGTACTCATGTCCCTCACTTATGCTGAAAAAATCGGCTATTTTGAATGTTTAGTTGATTGTTGACAGCTGTTTTGGTTAGACGTGTTTTGGCTTGTCTTCGATTTTTGCCCATTCCAAAAAATGGATCAAAGAATCTGTATAAAATTTTGTGTGAAAAACAAAATTAAGTGCGCGGACGCATTCCGAATGTTGACTGTGGCATATGGTGAAGCTACCTTAATTCAAAGCAACGTTTATCGGTGGTACAAAATGTTCTCAGAGGGCCGAGAAGACGCGAACAACGAAATTGCGTTCCGGACGCCCGAGCACATCAACAACAGACGCAAACATTGATGAAGTGAAGAAAATAATATTGGCCAATCGTCGAATTACCGTTAGAGAAGTTGCTGAGAAACTAAACATATCGATTGGCTCGTGCTATTCGATTTTTACCAATGATTTGGGCATGAGACGGGTCGCCGCGAAATTCGTGCCAAAATTGCTCAATTTCGAACAAAAACAGTGTCGCGTTAACATTGCTAAGCAGCTGTTGGACTCGGTCCGCGACGACCCAAATTTGCTCCAGAGGGTCATAACTGCTGAGGAATCATGGGTTTATGGTCATGACGTGGAAACCAAAGCTCAATCAGCGCAATGAAAGCTGCTTTTTTGGAATAGGCAAAAGTCGAAGACAAGCCAAAACACGTCTAACCAAAACAGCTGTCAACAATTACCTAAATATTCAAAATGGCTGATTTTTTCAGCATAAGTGAGGGACATGAGTACCAACCTAACGCCACAAAAAAATCGAAAATCGAATATACGTAGCCCGCGGAAATTCAAAATTCGCGATACTTTTTGAACAGACTTCGTATATTGTATATATTTTTATAATATCAAAGTTTATTACATAGCTGAAATTTGTATTCCGTGGTCAAATTGGACAAAAGTATTTCTATCGATGCGTGAAAAATACGAACGCTTGAACGTTTTTCGGATTAAATACTAATTCGTGAAATCAAAATCACGATTTTTCGGACAAGCTATTTCTCATGTTACATTCATTTGAGAATCGATTGCAATGCATCGACAATAAATATATAAAACAACTCGACCGAATAATTTTTAAAGTTTTTTGATTGTTAATATAAAAAAATCGATTAACCATGAACTTCATGGGCCGAGGGTTCCGGTATCAATTCTCGTAAATGAAGTTTACCGCTGACACGATTGCTAGGTACTAAATACTTTCATTAAATTCCATCTATCTCAGAAACCAATGATAAACTCAATATGTAGTTTCCCTCTGATATCCCCGTATGCTTTGATATATCAGAATCATTCAAAAATTTTCGATGCAGTGATTTGGAAATACAGAGGGATGGCATAGTAAAAAACGAACATTTTGCTGGATATCGTTGAAAATATTCATCGAAAAGGAAATAAAAAAATATTTTCTCAATCCTTAAAGTCACTTCTTTCAAACGATACCCCACTCGCCAGGACATTTTTTTTCGATATCACATGTTCAAAAATGACTCGGGGGCGCCATCTTCGGAACAACTCATTCTAAATGCAGGCCAAGTATCAAGTTCATAGGTTAAGGTAGTAGTCTGGTAACTTAAGCCGATTTTCATGTCTTTTTTGGAGGGCGTTTTTTTGTAGGAAAATAAAAATAAATCGTTTTGGATATTTAGGATGTTTTTATTTACATATTAAAAATACAAAAAAAAAATTTTTTTTTTGTATCTTTAATATGTAAATAAAAACATCCTAAATATCCAAAACGATTTATTTTTATTTTCCTACAAAAAAACGCCCTCCAAAAAAGACATGAAAATCGGCTTAAGTTACCAGACTACTACCTCAAACCGTTTAGAAGCTAGAGGCCTGTAACAGAACAACGGACGGACGGACGGACAACCGTGTTTCACGATAAGAGTTCCGTTTTTTTAGTAACGAAACCCTAAAAATGTGTGACGAAATACAGCCAACTAAAAATAAACAACGGAACGATGAACGATTCTTTCTATAAAACTCGAAATTTATCGACTTCTTTATTACAACGCTCCCTACGACGAAAAATACAAAATCGACTATATATTATATTGTAGTCGCCATGTACCTCCAAAGTTCGTTTTAATAATATATGTTTTTGCCCTTTGTAGTAACACATATGGTGTCGTATGATCTACGACACGGATACGTAACGTTGTGAGGTATTACGGTACATAGCATCAATATTCAAGTCAAGAAGTGTATATTTTCGCTCTTGCCCTTCTTTTCTCTCTCTCTCTCTCTCTCTTTCTCTCTTTTTTTCTCCTTCGTAGTACGCTTTTGGCATATATTACACAATCCGTATACATATTGCAACGAAGCCTTCTTTGTGAGAAAATTGATGTTCGGCTTTTGAATGAATAATCAGAAGAAAGAATGAAGATGACGGTAAAAATAATGGCATTAATTTTAATATAATATGGAACATTTCACAGAAAGCGGAACGATTTTTTGAGAAAACGTTTTTTTTTTTAGGAATAATTCATCTGTCAATTATCTATAAACATTGTGTTTCTACGGCACGTTGAAAATAATTTTTGCCAAAAAATCTAAATTTCTAAATTTTGTAGATGTTTATTTAAAAAGTTTGCTTATGATCGACATTGACCAGAACACATGTGCACTATGAGGCTCAGACACTACGCATCCTTGCATATTAGAAAAAATTGCAAAACTTTCTTGATTTTTGTGTTTTTGCGTTGATTTTTTTAACTTTCGATAAAAACTCGTTCTCATTAATAATCAGTGGAAAATCCTCGTTCGAATAGACAAGGATATGGGAGAGAAAAAATTGTTGCCACTTTTTGTCCACTGGCTGTTTAAAAAATGTAAAAAAAACATCGAAATTTCAGATGGCCAAAACTTTGATCCCGTTTGATCGATTTGAGCTCATTTGGTAGGTTTACATTTGCACAATTTTTATATTTCTTTTGCGATCATATATGAATGTTTTTTTTTTATCGTTCATTACTAACTTGCTGCAGATAGCTTTGCGATGAATTCGTAAATAATCGCCAAAAACATAGGCTTTCACGTTGTTGGAGGAACGAAAAATTTGTTTAATTAAAAACGGAATATATACAAGCCAGAACATCGAAAAAATCATGGACGAGAGAGACGCGATTAAGGGGGAAATCAATAGAAAAATAATGGTCAATAAATTGAGGCAATCAATGAGGCTCTAACCCTCTCGACAAACATGTGTGAGGGGTGAAAAAGTGTAAGCTCGCTGCCGACGGATATATCCTCTCGTGAAACATCTTTTGTCAGACACTCGACTCCCCTAAGTATTTTCTAAGTACGCATATCCCTAGGCCTATACTTCGTCAGTTTCTTCGACTTTATCTGTCTCACCAGTAAGGACTCCAATCGATATTGCTACAGGTGTCCAAACCAACGCGGCACGCGAATTCACCCTCTCTCACTGTCTTTCTTACTATTGAAATCTATATGTATTATCCCTCATGACTCTCATGAGAGTCAAAGTATAAAGAATAAAAATCTCATGATTTTTATTCTTTATACTTTTAACAATTTTTCAAACAAAGACTTTAAAAAAAATTCCACTTCGTTACAAAGCTATAGCAATAAATGTGACCGGACATCGGGACCACGTTGCAATTAATTTCTCTATAACCTGACGAGAGGTGGTTTTTAATTCTTTGGTTCGACAATTTTTTATAAATTACTAGCTGACCCAACAGACGTTTTTCTGTCTCAGCTATGAATATTGTATTCGAACTGGAATAAATAATTAGAAATTAAAAAATTTAAAAAACATAGTGATTATTGTAACTGAAAATAAAAAATTGACTCCCTGAGTGTTTCTGTATAATCATGTATACTACGAGTTAGTCTATCAAAACTTACTAAAAATCGTTATTAAATTATACTTTTAATATAAGGCGTGATTGCGGTGAACTAACTGCGATGAACAAACAGTTCTCAAAAAACTCACTCAACAAACTCAAAACTGGATAAACGTCCAGATCGAAAGGACTGTGCACTAAGAAATGAATAAATGAAATTTTTGATCGATAGATGCCGACCGATGCATCTATTAAATCAAATTTGCTTCGCACGAACTGTCAGACGCGCGAAGGTTAAATAGTCGGTAAGTTTTTTGAAATTTTCCAATTTTCTGCGCAATTTTCTTAATTTTTCTTTCCGTAAGAACCTTCTACAGAGTATTAGAAAACTTAAAAAAAAAAAGGTAAATGAAATCGGTCAAGTTATGGCGTGACTAAGGGAAATAGGGATTTATATTCATATATGTAGATTAAACACTAATTTTTTTTTTAATTAAGTTTGAAATACTGTAATTTCTTTATTTTTGGAAAAAAAAATAAAAATTCCCTCCGACAGACTATTACTACAACATTTTATTAGATTCTTGTTTATTTTTCGAGGTTGAATAATTTTTGGTGAAGTTATGATGTCGACAAGGAGACGCTATGGTTTTCATCAATAATCCATTTATACTCGTAAAATATAATGTTAATATGAAAAAAAAACATTAGAAATTTTTTTTTCCTATAGTTGAAAAGTTAATAAAAAATGTGAAATCAACAATTTTATTTATTTTTCACCATATAACCTTTATAATAATTTTTCAAATTTACTCGGTTTTCAGCGTGCCCAGTGATATGTGAGCCCTCAAGATCATGTCAAAGATCGCCTTTACCGACTTTGTATTACCGACAGAAGGCATTAAAAATTTCGGCCAAACGCCATTCTTATATTATCAAACCGATTGATTTGTAATTTGTCCAACTAATTCTGGACACCTCTATCTATATCATAAGAATCACACAATATAAAAATTGAAAATAGAAATGTACGTTTTCAGCTCATATCGGAGAGATCTAAAACAAAAATGAATATAAATATTGTATTATTTTATAGCGTCATTTAAAAAAATTTTACCGGTACGACATAGACGAACAAAACCCTAATTAACGAACATTTATTTTTTGTTGTATCTGCAAAATTAACGACATGGTATTTGGCGGAAAAGTACACCGTAATCATGGAAAAGTATTTTGGTTTAGTTCGTTTATATTCCACTAGCGCTACTTGCAGACCCGAACACGAGATTTTTCTTGCTCAATTTTAAATTCACAGACAATTTTCAAGAGTTTTCGTGAATTTTCCTACCCGGAAAATTAGAGGTTACAATATCAAAATATATATTACATCGCTTTACTAAGAAATTGTATTGATAACATTTTTTTTAAACGAGTCAACTCTTTAACGTTCAATCGAAAAATGACTTTTCGCTAAACTACGATTATTAAAAAATAATATTTTGGTGATGAGGATGATCTTTTTTTAGTTTATTCATAATCTTTACGATGACAATTCCACATATAATAAAGTATTCTTTTTCGTGGCACTTGATGCAAGTTAGTGACTGAAAATGGTTTTTTTTTATCTTTGTTCATACCAACTCGTATAAGACAGACTTCATATTATAGAATATATTCATATTATACGAAACCTTTTTGTTTCGCAAAGAACTAATCAATTTTTCAAAAATATAGCTCGATTCACCATTCTTCATTTAACAATTCCGGACCGAAATTTTGATTTGTCTACCACTATCAAATCTCATTTCATTTGGTGAGAGGCGATGCTGTGTAAAATTGCAGCTTTGAAAGTCTACTGACTCTCGAGAAATAAATTATTTCATATTTTCATAATTTACAAGATTTTCACATTATTTCCAAGACCTATCAACGACTTGAAAGAAAAAATACAAAAATATTTGTCGATGTAAACCGGTCTAAATTTTTTTAAATGTAATCCTTCGTATAGGGGCGGTTTTTACCTCTCTAAAAACGGTTTTCTGATAAAAAGATTGAGCATTTCGCTCTTCCACAGGATGAAAATCCAATTGAGGATAAATAATAAAATTTTATATTTTTATTTGTATATCGACTTTTTATATTAGATTTTTTTATATCGACAAGCATTTTGGTATTCAAAAATTCATATGTGCGTAACTATCAGCCGTAGCTGTTATTAGTGCAGGACCTATTTCGCTCCAACTTCGATAAAGTTTAAAAAAAAAAAATACTAAACGAAAAAGAAGTATATTCAATTTTATGATGATCATTTGATACTCATCCCCTTCGATCCTTCCTATACAAAAATTAATTTGTGTAAGAGAGACAGGAACCTTCAAGAAAAAAAAAATCTTTCATTTTCATTTTGTGAAATACCGAAATTGTCAATGGTTTTCTCATTTTTTAAAATATCAAGGGGTAAAACCTCCCCCCCCCCCCCCCCTATATAAGAGCCAATATCTTCTTCAGAAAATGTACGCCTTTGTACATCGTCAAGCATTTGTTGTATTTTCGTTTCTTCAAGTCGTCGGTAAGTCTCAGGAATAACGTAGAAAAGGGCATTCTTGTAAATCGTGGAACCATGAAATAATTTACTTCACGAATGGCAGTAGACTTTCGTAGCTGCAATTTTGCACAGCATCGCCTCTCACCATATGCAATAAGCTGGAAGTAAGACAGATAAATGAAAATTTTTCTATCGACTTACTGGATGAAGAACGATGGACCAAGCCCATATATAAATAGTTTGATCGAATGAGAATACTCGTCGATCCCTCCCTCCGTCGAAATTACCCACAAGAATTTCGATCGATACAACTGACATTTGTTTCCCGCCACTCGAGAGACAAAATTGATGGCTCAATATGTATGAAAATACGCCGTAATCGAAGATTTTTTTTTTATATGGCGAGGGGGAGCTCTGTATCGGCGTGAAAACTGCGAAATTTGGGAATGCGATAGGGGCAGGGATGCGAAACGAGGATGGAATAAAATTCATCGAAGAAAGATTGCCTGATGGAAAAGGGTGACGTGTATAACGTAGGATTGAACGAGAGGATCTTCCTGCATCGAAGATGAAAATGGTGTGAGAGTTTTTTTTGTTCGTCCTCCTCCCATCCCTATCCCCATCCCCGAACGGGATTGAAAAAGGAAAAGACAGATCGCGAGATTCTTCTAGGTTGTACACTCGCACATACACACGCACACACCAGCACTTCTTTGAGGCGGAAATAAAAATAACGAACCGATCGAATAGACGGAAAAAAAAATATAGCGAATCTAGGTGTAGGGAGGAAAAAACTGAAAAAAGAAGGGTCTCATGATGTATCGGCGGAATTCTTCGGGAGACGAAGTCGCCCGAACGTTTCCCAACGGATCGACGAGAGATAGATAGAGGAAGAGAGAGAAAGAACGTGAGAGAGAAAGAGAGAGGGAGTTTTCGCGGAGGTTAAGCAAACTTGGAGTTTTCACGCGATAGAAACGAGAAGAACAAAAAGAAAGAAGTGTGGGAGATACGTGCGTGGGTTCCCCAAATTCACGCCCAAAGCACGATCATCCTCAACCCCCCCACACCGGAGGTACGGAGCATCCCCTTCTTTATCTTTTATTCCTCGATTCTTCTTTATCCCCTAAACACCCCTCACCTTTCTCGTTTTTTTTTTCGGCACAAACGTCAAAAGAATCTTGAGAGAACGAGATAATTTATTTTTTAACCACTGGCGAGATCCGAAAAAGGTAAAAGTCGATGAGAGAATTCTTAGGGAAGTTATCCTTGGGGTTCTTATTCTTGGAGTAGTTTTGCTATGTTTTTTTTTTTAACGTATCCTCTTTTACTTTTGCAGATCCATAATTTTCGTTAAGGTAGTAGTCTGGTAACTTAAGCCGATTTTCAGTCTTTTTTGGAGGGCGTTTTTTTGTAGGAAAATAAAAATGAATCGTTTCGGATATTTAGGATGTTTTTATTTACATATTAAAGATACAAAAAAAATATTTTTTGAAATAATTTAAGGCAGTAGTCTGGTAACTTGAGCCGATTTTCCTGTCTTTTTTGGAGGGCGTTTTTTTGTAGGAAAATAAAAATGAATCGTTTTGGATATTTAGAATGTTTTTCTTTACATATTAAAGATACAAAAAAAAATTTTTGAAAAAATGTAATAGTTCATTTTTATTTTCCTACAAAAAAACGCCCTCCAAAAAAGACATGAAAATCGGCTTAAGTTACCAGACAACTACCTTAAGATAGAATTATTAAGAGCATGTAAAAGACGATAAGAAACTTCGACAACGCCGGTATAATGGGAACCATGGAAATCTGAGAGAAATTCAAAACACATGTATCAAATACACAAGTTAACCGTGCAAAAAGCGATTTACTATGCATTTTCATATTGTAACATCTGATTTGCCAGGTTCGGAACCCAGAAAATTTCAAAAGGTATCTGTGAATTAAAAATTGATTAAGAAAAATTTCGCGCTCGGGTCTGCAAGTAGTGCCAGTGGAATATAACCAAAACAATTTCCGCTATTGCCGTATATTTTTTGGCCATATGCCACTCCGTTACTTTTACAGATACATCAATAAATAAGTGCTCGCCATTTACGGTTTTTATCCGGTTTTATCATAAGGATAAACTTTTTCGAAGTTAAGCTGTACAATAATAATTGCATCGATTTTTGTTTAAAGTAGTAGTCTGGTAACTTAAGCCGATTTTCATGTCCTTTTTGGAGGGCGTTTTTTTGTAGGAAAATAAAAATGAATCGTTTTGCATATTTAGGATGTTTTTATTTACATATTAAAGATACAAAAAAAAAATTTGTTGATAAAATTTAATAGTTTATTATTATTATTATTATTGATCGAAGTTGGCACCTCGGAGTTGGCAGCCCAGGTCCTAACTTTTTTTCTACCGAACCGATTGCTTTCAAATTTTAACAGGCTACTCTACACACTTATAGTTCTGGTCGGAACTACTGAAGTTAAATTTCATGGATAAATAAAAAAATGGCGGACTTTGGAAAAAAAAGTCCTTTTATTTTAGCAAAGAAGGGGTTGTGAAATAAAAAGTTAGGAGTGAAAAAATTTCTCGGTAGTTCCGACGAGAACTATAAGTGTGTAGAGTAGCCTGTTAAAATTTTAAAACAATCGGTTCGGTAAAAAAAAAAGTTAGGACCCGGGCTGCCAACTTCGAGGTGCCAACTTCGATCAATAATAATAATAATAATAAACTATTAAATTTTTTCGAAAATTTTTTTTTTTGTATCTTTAATATGTAAATAAAAACATCCTAAATATCCAAAACGATTCGTTTTTATTTTCCTACAAAAAAACGCCCTCCAAAAAGGACATGAAAATCGGCTCAAGTTACCAGACTACTACCTTAAAGAAAAAGCTTGAAGAGTCTTATAGTGTGCGTCTTGAAGCTTCTTAACGATAAAAACTCTTAAAACTCCATTGGATCTTGTCCTTTACCCTTTAAAACCAAATTAAACTCCGTAATCATTATATAGAAGTAAACTCCCGAACTACAATCAAAAGTTCGCACTAAACTATACCCATTATACAAACTGCACATCATTATTTCCACTGCGAAATTTTCAAAAGGCACTAACAGTTAATTTTTTTTAATTATAATTGTTATTTTATCGATCTTCTGGCTGTACTTTTTTAGGAACATCGTTAAACTATTTTAGATGTTTTGCCTCTTCGTAGAGGAAGCTTTGTTTATCTGAAAACATTTTTTTCAGTTTTTAATGCCAATGGTGCTCAGCATCGTGTGTGAAAACATCGGAAAAACATGTCTACAAAAGATAACCCAATGCATGCGAGCGTGTGTGAGAGAGACTCTAAAAGTTCAACTCGTTATATCTCGAGAACGACTCGACCCATTAATTGCAAACTTTGCATAAATTTGGGACGTCAAACATCCATTGTTTGCTGCAATTTTTGTTGGAATTACTTGCCGCCTGAAAATTTGAGGTCATTTTTAAATTTTCGAAAAATATATGTGATCGCTCTAATGACCGTAAATTTTTAGGTATCGAGTCAAAACTTTCCACATAAAAGGGTTAGGGGATAAGGATGTTTGGTATTGAATTTGGGAAGAATCGCTTAAAGGTTCAGATTTTATAAAATTTAGAATTTTTCGAAAAATGTTTGAGATTAATTTAATTACCTAAAATTAAATAATCTTTTAACAATATAGAGTATCATTGGAGGATGATTGCTATTGAATTCAGCATGAATCAGTGTGAGGGTTAAGATTTTATTGAATTTTTTATTTTACAGTTTACAAGGAATTGTGCATTAGTTTAAATTTACATCTGTAGAGGCGGTACTTGCCATAAAAATAGGTTAGAGGACTACTTCCTACATTAATTGGGCACTATGAAGGATGCGAAGGATATTGGATATTGAATTCAGAGAAAATTGATAAATGCATTCGATATGTATTGTATTTTCTTTTTTTTTTTAAGAATGAATTATAAATCAGGCAAACCTCACACTATCAACTTCACAGGGCCAAAAATTATGCAAACTAAAACTTGCATATTGCTTCTTCATTATTTTCGCGCATACACAAATCTCAATGAGGACGTCAAAATTAAAAAAGCCTCTTGCCCATCAAGGAACATTTGTAAATGCGCAAACATGATGAGGAGGCAAAATACAAGTTGCAATTTGCATAATTTTTTGTTTTACGTTACTTGCGCGTTAGCGATTTTACGGTATTTTTTTCAATTTTGGAAAATGGTCGTGATTGCTTTACTTACGGAAATTTTCAGCTATCGAGTCAACATTTTTTATACAAATGAGTGACGGTAATGTTCGGTATTGAATTTGACGAGAATCGCTTGAGGGGTTAAGATTTATAAAATTATGAATTGTTCGAAAAATTGTCCGTTAACAATTTTTAAGTTCGAGCGAATAATGTATCATTTTTTCAAAAATAAATTGACGTTACAGAATGTTTAAGGGATATGGCCACGGTAGAATTTTCAAAAGATACAAATAAGTGGTAGGCTGCATTTGCACTAAATGCATTTGCACTAAACGTATTTTCACTAAACTCATCTGCACTAAATGCCAAGAGAGGCCGCAACAAGTTCAAGCCGGGAAGCACCCTGTTATGACGGCACTGGCACAACAATATCGCACAACAATATCTTCTCTTTTTGTCAACACTATACTTTATTTCTAAAAACTATTAAGAGTCATAAAACTTTTTATTACTATACTTCACTCTAGAGAAACATTACTCTAGATTTGAGAGCACGTGAAAGGGAATAAGAAACTCTAACAGCATTGGTATAATGAGGACCATTGAAATCTGCGTAGCATTTCAGGAACATGTGCCAAATACGCGAGTTAACTGTGCCAGAAGGGAATTACTACGGTATTGTAACTTCTAATTTGCCAGATAGGACTCGCGAAAATTATCTGAATATAAACGCGCTAACCCATTTACACGATGCCTGCATATTTTTTGGCCAAATACCATTCTGGTAATTCTGCAGATACAGCAACAATTAAATGCTCATTAGTTAGGGTGTGTATCCATCTTTATCGTGAGTCTCAAATTTTTCGGATTTACGTTAGAAAAGAAAAGGAAATTACGTTACGTTACGGAAGAATTTACGTTAGGAAAGAAAAGATATTGTTGTGCGATATTGTTGTGCCAGTGCCATCAAATCAGGGTGCTTTCCGGCTCGAACTTGTTGCGGCCTCTCTTGGCATTTAGTACAGATGAGTTTAGTGAAAATACGTTTAGTGCAAATGCATTTAGTATAAATGCCAGCCTACCAAATAAGTTACTATTCGATTTATAGCGAGAAAATTTTTTTTTTCACCGTCTTTGAGCATAAAACGTATACCTACCTCTGGCACGGCCATAGAGTACCCGAGTGCGCCGGGTGATAAATAACTTCGACAATTTTTACCCGATTGACTTTAAATTAAAAAATGATGTTTCTAATTACATTTCGCAGAGAAGTACGAGGTCTGTTCGAAAAGTACGGCGAATTTTGAATTTCCGCGGGCTACGTATATTCGATTTTCGATTTTTTTGTGGCGTTAGGTTGGTACTCATGTCCCTCACTTATGCTGAAAAAATCGGCCACTTTGAATGTTTAGTTAATTGTTGACAGCTGTTTTGGTTCGGCGTGTTTTGGCTTGTCTTCGATTTTTGCCTATTCCAAAAAAGCAGCTTCCATTGCGATGATTGAGCTTTGGTTTCCACGTCATAACCATAAACCCATGATTCGTCACCAGTTGTGACCCTCTGGAGCAAATTTGGGTCGTCGCGGACCGAGTCCAACAGCTCCTTAGCAATGTTAACGCGACACTGTTTTCGTTCGAAATTGAGCAATTTTGGCACGAATTTCGCGGCGACCCGTCTTATGCCCGAATCATTGGTAAAAATCGAATAGCACGGGCCAATCGATATGTTTAGTTCCTCAGCCACTTCTCTAGCGGTGATTCGACGATTCGCCAATATTATTTTTTTCAGTTCATCAATGTTTTCGTCTGTTGTTGATGTGCTTGGGCGTCCGGAACGCATTTCGTTGTTCGCATCTTCTCGGCCCTCTGAGAACATTTTGTACCACCGATAAACGTTGCTTTGGTCCAAGGTAGCTTCACCATATGCCACAGTCAACATTCGGAATGCGTCCGCGCACTTAATTTTCTTTTACACACAAAATTTGATACAGATTCTTTGATCCATTTTTTGGAATAGGCAAAAATCGAAGACAAGCCAAAACACGTCTAACCAAAACAACTGTCAACAATTAACTAAACATTCAAAACGGCTGATTTTTTTCTGCATAAGTGAGGGACATGAGTACCAACCTAACGCCACAAAAAAATCGAAAATCGAATATACGTAGCCCGCGGAAGTTCAAAATTCGCGATACTTTTTGAACAGACCTCGTACGTACGAAATTTCTGATTAATTAAAAACTTTTCATTTTATGAGCAGTTTTATACGAAAATTTTCACTGGAAATTCACCTTTTAAGTTCAAATTCCTACAATATTCGAATAAAACGATATTTTTCAAATTCCGTACGTACTTCTCTAGGTATTCTGATGTAGATTAACGAGAATTTTATTAAATTCTAGGTAAAAAATTGTGGATGCCAAATGTCCCACCCGAAAAAAATAATACCAAAAACAAATAGCAGTAGTCGGCCATTTTGTATAACAAAAGAGCAAATAAAAATGTTTCATTAGCTTGATATTTATACTAAATGGATGTGTAATTAGTTTTATAAATAAATCACTTTTTCATACAAAAAAAATTGTTAAATATGCACACGATTTTATTCCTGCTGCCGTGGCCATACAAACCCTTAATACAAAATTTGGAGAAATTCGGTGCAAGGGTTAAAATTATACAAAACTTGGATTTTTGAAAAATGATTCCAACCTTCAAACTGAAGCATAATACATTATAACGCACTAAAGGGATGGAGGAAAGGTGACAAAAAGGTGAAAATAAAAAATTACCCATTGCTTCTTTCTCGTTTTTGAAGAATAATACAGCTTCTTCTATAATGGAGGCAAAATGAAGAAAACCATTTGCTCGCGGTGGAAGATTTGTAAAACTTCGAATATACGAAGAAATAAGCGATGTGCGAGTGTTCATTTTACACCTTTTTTGTAATTCATGTGAGGAAAAAGGGTGCAAATGCAACAGAGGGTCCAATGTTTAATGACGTTTTATCCGATAGTCTTTGCATTCTTCCATATCCTTTTGTGGAAATAAAGAAAAGGTAAAACAAAATGTGGTTGCGAATAATCATGGAAAGGGTCCTGAGGATCTTTTCGTCGATTAAAACACAACCTCGATCACATTATTTTTTATCCTTTTCCCTTCAACCCGGGAAGTAAATCGCGCTAATTATCCAAAATTACATATTAAAAGCTTCACTTAATTTATTTTCAGCACCAAAGTTTTAACGACGCTCTCCACCCTTTTTTCCGAGTCTCCCTTTTTTTCAAGTTTCCCAACAAGCAAATCTTCGTTTTATAAATGTGAACGTTGTGTTCCTTTTCTTTTTCATCAAAATAATAACACAAGCTCCGACTTCAACTCTTCGCTATTTAATTCGCAGGAAAGGCGTCGGTTTTCTCTCGTTACATTTTAATTTGTTCCACGTCCAACAACGATAATCTAGGATTAAAAGTTCTTTTTACTTTTTGTCCAAGCCCAACCGGATATATATCTCGCTGTCGCACTTGGACGAAAGAAATTTCTCTCTCGTTCGCTTTTTTAACCTCGCACCCTTCGAGAATAATCGCTGATATAATATGTTACATCTATAGAGAACGGTATAAAAGGTAAACGCACGGTCACTGCTGACGCGTAAAGTTTTCACGGTTCCTGTCATACTGTTTATTTTTGTCAATGGAAAAATGGTCATAGTATGGTCTTTTAAAGGTCACAATTATAAAAGGTCACAACTAGAGGGAGAGGTTATTTATATTTGGACGTTAATTGTCACGATGGTGAAATGAAGTTTTGAAAGGTTTACACTTTTTTTTAATCCACTGTTATGTTTTTTTTTTGTATCATAAATAAATAATTAACTATTCTAGATTTTTAAACAAAGTAACAAATTAATGCAAGTGGACGGCTGGTGGAGGGCAAAAGGAAGAAATAAATAGAGGGAGGGATCTCGTTGACATGTAAAGAAGGGCAGATTGGTGATTACTCGCTGCTTTCGCTCTATGTACGTAGTTAATATCGCAACGACGTGAGAGATGGTCCCGAATAAAATAATTCATATTTCGTTTCCCCGAGGGGAAAATGGGAGTTGTTAGTTTTGCTGTTGCTCCAAGAAAAAGGGATGCAAAGAAATCTATATTTGAATATGATTATATTGGTCATATATAACATATTAGGGCGATTTTTTTTTTTCGACTACTTTTTTTTTCAGTCCCCACCTGAAATTTTGTTGGATATGTCGAAAAACAAATTCCCTGAGAATTACAGCCCTTAATATTAATTCTAAGTACTTTCCCTTAGCGTGAAAACATTTCCATCTAAAATTCATGTAAATCGGATTTTTTTTTTTCAAAATTCTATAACTTAGCCGCATTTTATGCTATCATATTGTTCTTGGTTTCGATTTACTCAGAATAAAGCAATCTAGAAAAGTGCCTATTGCGGCGAAAGTGTAAATTGTACTGGTGAGTTGGTACGGGTCAGTGAAGTTGATTTTTACCGAAAATTCTCGTTTTTTTGCTGTTATCTCCGAAACAATTAACTTTACGAAAAAAATGTAAATGAAAAATTTGTTGGAAATTTAATTTCCTACAAAAAAAATCCTATCGACCCAATTACTTAGATTAATATTTCTTGAGATATTGAACTTTAACTTATGAGTAGTATAACATTTTAACGGTTTATTCTTGAAAAAATGAAATAAAAATTTAACACCACTCATAAGTTAAAGTTCAATATCTCAAGAAATATTAATCTAAGCAATTGGGTCGATAGGGTCTTTTTTGTAGGAAATTGAATTTCCAACAAATTTTTCTATTACATTTTTTTCGTAAACTTAATTGTTTCGGAGATAACAGCAAAAAAACGAGAATTTTGGGTAAAAATCAACTTTAGTGACCCGTACCAACTCACCAGTACAATTTACACTTTCGCCGCAATAGGCACTTTTCTAAATTGTTTTATTCTGAGTAAATCGAAACCAAGAACAATATGATAGCACAAAATGCGGCTGAGTTATAGAATTTTGAAAAAAAAAAAATTCGATTTACGTGTATTTTAGATGGAAAATCATTTCACGCTAAGGGAAAGTACTGAGAATTAATATTAAGGGCTGTAACTTTCAGGGAATTTGTTTTTCGACATATCTAACCAAATTTCAGGTGGGGACTGAGAAAAAAAAATAGTCGAAAAAAAAAATCGCCCTAATAACATATATATTCACACATATTTAGTTGTAATTCTCGTATTTTTTGGAAAATATACATTTATTTGCGTTCTCTAAATTTACATATAGAATTTTTCGACAATCACGCCGGGACTTTGTGACTAATTGAAAATTTACAATCACACAGAATCTAAGAATGTAGCGAAAGAAGACAACATTTTTCGACACTTTACACATTCTTTCAGAAACTCAAAATTTCCACAATTCAAACGACCATAATTTCTGTTTTTCTTTTGCTTTTTTGAAAAGACCGCTCACATACTTGAAGCCTGTTTTTTCATTCATTCCGCGAATTCAATTTTCATGGCAGTGATATTCACCTGGAAAATCGCTGAAAGTAAATGGAAAGAGTGTGTGCAAAAATAGTCATAAGAGAATGATTCATCTTGAGGAATGTGTGAAAAAAAAACATTCTGTCTCAATAAATTAGATGGCATTTTTAAGAGCGTGCGAAAGGTCTGTTTTACCGACTGCGTATTACCGGCAGAACGCATTGACATTTTCGGCCAAATACCACTCCTAAACTATCTGGTAATTCTGGACTGTTTAGTCATGAAAATTAATGTGGAAAGGTCTGTTTTACCGACAAAATGTATTGAGAAATTTTCGACCAAACGTCATTTGATAAACCATCGAATCGAACGTTTGGAAATTTGGTCGAGTAATTCTCGAACACCTGCATCAAGAACGTAAGCCTAGAACATGGGCTTAAACGGTATGTTTTATCAACGGATAAATCCCGAAACGTGATTTTAAGAAAATTCACCAAAGATAGAAATTCAACAATAAACGCAACTATAAATTGTGCAAATACGTTTTAAGCGTACTATTAACGTTAATTAGTTAAAACAAAACTTATCAATTAGCATGTATTTATAAAAAATAATGTAAAGGATTAACGAGCATATGCATCGCACTAATCTTGTACTAGCGAAATCTTCACAATTATCACACACTGCCATTCCATGCCACAGGCATGTGTAAAACAAAATGGAAGGTAATGCCGCGGAAGCGTACGACAACTTAGCCGAGACAAGAAAAGCTTCGTCTGTTCTAGACGTCGTTCCCATCTTAGAGTCATGCAATCCACGCACACGGACAAACACGTGCACACTATTTATATATCTCTCTCGATGTTGCGAGCAAGGTGCACAGCGGGAATAATGGCGTGTCGACAACGGGAGTCTAGCCGCGGTGTATGGCCCACATCTCTCCCAGAACCAGCAGAGACCGAGAGAGAGAGAAAAGAGAGAACGGAAAAGTCGGTCAACGGGTGACCCTGTCACGGTAACCCCGGCCTACCTGCGACCTTCCTACCCTCTCTCTCTTCCTCGCTCTATCCCGCTCGCTCTTTCAACCCCCTGTGCGATAGCTACACGCAGGATGGTCCATTACATCCGATCTTGGTGGTCAAGGTATCTTCAATTACTGGATTATATACGGAGCATTCCATCTAAAATTTTTACGATAAATTTTCGATAGAAAAAAACGATATTTTCGCGACCTATTCCCGAGGGTGGTTTTCATATAGCGTAGATTAGACCATGTTTCGGCCATTTTCCCGTTTGTCGCAATTTTCACTATTGATACATTACGATCGTCGTTTTTTTCCTCATTCTAATAATGGTAATAATATTCATACTAATCTGCAAAATGATCTACTTTGTGTTCCGCTAATTTCATAATATTCGGAGTTCTGTGCTGTATAACGTGGTGGGTAAAATCAGAAGAAAGTTCGTCACAAATGGTAGATCTACCCTGGAGGCTACAGAGATTAAGGAGATTATTCCTAAGTGTGATTAGATTAAGGTAGTAGTCTGGTAACTTAAGCCGATTTTCATGTCTTTTTTGGAGGGCGTTTTTTTGTAGGAAAATAAAAATGAATCGTTTTAAATATTTAGGATGTTTTTATTTACATATTAAAGATACAAAAACAAATTTTTTTGAAAAAATGTAATAGTTTATTATTATTATTATTATTGATCGAAGTTGGCACCTCGAAAAAAAGCGCGTGGGTGGCCCCGGTGATTTTGGCTCTTGATGGTATCTGAAATAAAAAATTCTTGATAATTCTTAATCTATAGACATGTCATTCTGGTCGGAACTACTGAGAAATTTCTTCACCCCTAACTTTTTATTTTACAACCTCTTCTTTGCTAAAATAAAGGGATTTTTTTTTCCAAAGTCCGCCATTTTGTTATTTATGCATGAAATTTAACTTCAGTAGTTCGGACCAGAATGACATGTCTATAGATTAAGGATTATCAAGAATTCTTTATTTCAGATATCATCAAGAGCCAAAATCACCGGGGCCACCCACGCGCTTTTTTTTCGAGGTGCCAACGTCGATCAATAATAATAATAATAATAATAAACTATTAAATTTTTTCAAAAAAATTTTTTTTTGTTTCGTTAATATGTAAATAAAACATCCTAAATATCCAAAACGATTCATTTTTATTTTCCTACAAAAAAACGCCCTCCAGAAAGGACATGAAAATCAGCTCAAGTTACCAGACTACTACCTTAAGTGACGAATTTGAAATATATTCCAAATTAATCTCAGGACTCTTCGCCGAACTTTTTTTTAGGAGACATCCAAAACACAAAATCCCATTATCTTGTGGCAGAGCTGTTTTGTCATCAGAGACTTTGTACTAATAGTGCACTAATAGTACAGGACGTATTTTACTTCATATGAGATGAAGTGTCGGGAAAAAAAAATACTGGGTGAAGAAAAAAAAATGTCGAATTTTATAATGTCGATTTCATTATCAACCCCTTCGGACCCCTCTCTAGAAAAAACAGTTTGCAGAAAAAAAGGATGTGCATTTTCAGGATTAAAAATAAAATTGGATTTTCATTCTGGGGAAGACTAAAACGCACAACTTTTTCTTGTTCAAACGAGAATTCAAGGGGTAAAAACTGTCCCCATAGAGAAACTAATATTTTTTTCGGAAACTTTTGACCTTTTTACATGGACGAGGATTTTTTTTTTTTTTTTTTTTTTTCAGATCGTCGATAAGTCGTAGAAATAATATGAAAAAGGAAATTTGTAAATGCAATTATCGAAATATTGAATAATTTATTTCTCGAATGCCAGTGGTGCTTTGGAAAAAAAACTTTTTTTTTCCAAAGTCCGCCATTTTGTTATTTATCCATGAAATTTAACTTCAGTAGTTCCGACCAGAATGACATGTCTATAGATTAAGAATTATCAAGAATTTTTGATTTCATCAATTTTTGATAACATCAAGAGCCAAAACATGTAAATAAAAACATCCTAAATATCCAAAACGATTCATTTTTATTTTCCTACAAAAAATCGCCCTCCAAAAAAGACATGAAAATCGGCTTAAGTTACCAGACAACTACCTTAAGATAGAATTATTAAGAGCATGTAAAAGACGATAAGAAACTTCGACAACGCCGGTATAATGGGAACCATGGAAATCTGAGAGAAATTCAAAACACATGTATCAAATACACAAGTTAACCGTGCAAAAAGCGATTTACTATGCATTTTCATATTGTAACATCTGATTTGCCAGGTTCGGAACCCAGAAAATTTCAAAAGGTATCTGTGAATTAAAAATTGATTAAGAAAAATCTCGCGCTCGGGTCTGCAAGTATTGCCAGTGGAATATAACCAAAACAATTTCCGCTATTGCCGTATATTTTTTGGCCATATGCCACTCCGTTACTTTTACAGATACATCAATAAATAAGTGCTCGCCATTTACGGTTTTTATCCGGTCTATCATAAGGATAAACTTTTTCGAAGTTAAGCTGTACAATAATAATTGCATCGATTTTTGTTTAAAGTAGTAGTCTGGTAACTTAAGCCGATTTTCATGTCCTTTTTGGAGGGCGTTTTTTTGTAGGAAAATAAAAATGAATCGTTTTGCATATTTAGGATGTTTTTATTTACATATTAAAGATACAAAAAAAAAATTTGTTGATAAAATTTAATAGTTTATTATTATTATTATTATTGATCGAAGTTGGCACCTCGGAGTTGGCAGCCCAGGTCCTAACTTTTTTTCTACCGAACCGATTGCTTTCAAATTTTAACAGGCTACTCTACACACTTATAGTTCTCGTCAGAACTACCGAGAAATTTTCTCACCCCTAACTTTTTATTTTACAGCCCCTTCTTTGCTAAAGTCCTTTTATTTTAGCAAAGAAGGGGTTGTAAAATAAAAAGTTAGGGGTGAAGACATTTCTCGGTAGTTCCGACGTGAACTATAAGTGTGTAGAGTAGCCTGTTAAAATTTGAAAGCAATCGGTTCGGTAGAAAAAAAGTTAGGACCCGGGCTGCCAACTTCGAGGTGCCAACTTCGATCAATAATAATAATAATAATAAACTATTAAATTTTTTCAAAAAAATTTTTTTTTGTATCTTTAATATGTAAATAAAAACATCCTAAATTTCCAAAACGATTCATTTTTATTTTCCTACAAAAAAACGCCCTCCAAAAAAGACATGAAAATCGGCTTGAGTTACCAGACTACTACCTTAAGACCTCTTCGATTTCAGCTGAAAATTCAAATTTCAATTATTTAATACTTCTATTATGCGTTTATGAATTTCGCAATCATAAGACAATTATTTTCATTAATTTCTATCTAGTTTTCATATTTTAAAACATTGGTGAGAAATTCTCATTTTGTCTGAATGTAAGAAAGAACAGAACAATTAAAGGACAGCTCGAGAGCTGAGTGTTGTTGCTTTTTGATATAGTACAGCAATCCTGAAAGCTCTCTTTCACACACATCCATCTGTTTGAAAACTCTATCTCTTTTTCTCTCCCTCTCTCTCTCTCTCTCCCTCTCTGCCTCTCGTTGTTATGTATTGATGATTCACCATCTTTATTTTTAAAACTTTTGGAAAACGCGACAAATTCATCAACCAAGCGTTTTTGCATATTGTTCCTTCTTGAAGTTTTTCTTTTACTCTTTTACAGAATTTTTATACGCTTTTGGAATCCTTTATTTTTTTCGAAAAGATAAAAGGGCAAGCTTAAAAAAGCAAAGCTATGCTTACGATGTGATGAATCACTTGGAAACATCGTGGAAAACATTGTCCTTTACAGCAAATGTAACTGCGGGTAAGCTAGACGGTTTTTTTCTCTCACGATGGATTTACCGAGATCTTTCAAGAGATTTTTACGCTCACGACGTCGGCTCGAATAATATGTAAATCTAAGGGTTTCATTTCTATTGCGTCGCGTCGTTCTTTATAGCTATCATGCTTTACAGTTCTATGAACGAGGATCGACTATAATAAACGACGAGATTCTTTATCATTGTGGTTAAAACATTTTTTTAACGATGTCTTATACCGTTTGGTAAATTTTATTTTCCAACGAATTTGAAAAAACAATTAAACGCGTTTTTTTAAATATATCGTACTTAAAAAGGATTGAAAAAGTATCGAGAATATTCTTAAAATATATACGTTGTTTAAATAAACATTAAATACATCAATCACATTAATACATATTTTACAAAAAATTATTATCAATATTCTATCGATTAATTGATATTAAAAACCGATTAAGAGCATGCGAAAGGTCCGTTTAACCGATTCCGTATTATCGACAAAATGCATTGAAATTTTTGGGCAAACGGCATTCTTAAACTAGAAAACCGAATGATTTGACATTTGGTCAAGTCATTCTGGATACCTCTATCTAGAACGTAAGAGCCAGAAAATATTGAGATTCGAAGTAGAAATGTATTATACATTTTCAGC
Organism: Oxytorus armatus; assembly: GCA_958009045.1. Classification (NCBI taxonomy): domain Eukaryota; kingdom Metazoa; phylum Arthropoda; class Insecta; order Hymenoptera; family Ichneumonidae; genus Oxytorus; species Oxytorus armatus. The sequence continues at coordinate 14,071,560 of OY253748.1, forward strand.
TAAAATTAGCGAGGTAATCAAGAAAAATGGATATAATTATTATCGTATAGCGTAATTCCAGCAAATTTGACTCTTACGTTATAAACGAATAAAAACCCTAACTAACGAGCATTTATTTGTTGCTGTATCTGCATAATAAACAGAATGGCATTTGACTCAAAAATACACGGTAATCGGGGGGAAGTGTTTTGGTTTAAGGGGGGAAACAGGGTTAGACGGTTCGAAAAATCGATTTTTTTTATTTCATACATTGTTAGTAAAACTATTGAAAAATATGTTCTCAAAATTTTAAATGAAAATTCCGACTCGTTCTATTGTTATAAGCCACTAAGGGGGGAAATAGGGTTAGGACAGCGTTTTCTCAATAATTTTCATGAATTTTTTTATAGTATAAAAAATGAATATAAATTATTGAAACTTTGAGAATATTTTATACATATATTTAAGTACATACTATACAATTTTTATACATATATTCAAGTATATACTATAAAATATTAGCGACCCCATATTGCTTGTTTTTCTTGGTACTATTTTTTCAAACGCGTTTTTCTGAAAACGACTTTTCCTGAACTTGCGTACACGTTAGTTTGAAAAGTTTTCAACGAATCGTTTTGAAAATTGGCAGTTACTTTCCTCATAGTATTGCGCTCTATATGAACCTAAAATCGGAATATTATCATTATTTAAAATAATTTTTTTATTGCAAATAAAGTTGTAAAAAATGGCAAAAAATCATGATATTTCGTTTTGGCCCCAGTAAAAAATTCAATTTGCTATTTTTTTGATAGCATTTAGGTTCATATAGAAGAGAGACATATAATAAAAGTAAATTCCAACCTCGTTTGATTTCAGATGAAAATTACGGCTTCCAGAATGTACGCAAAATGCTGAGTCTGATTGTGACCTGCAATATGGGGTCGCTACTATTTTATAGTATATAATTAAATATATGTATAAAAATTGTATAGTATATACTTAAATATATGTATAAAATATTCTCAAAGTGTCAATAAATTATATTCATTTTCTATACTATAAAAAAATTCATGAAAATCATTGAGAAAACGCGGTCCTAACCCCATTTCCTTCCTTAATTCGTTATATTCCATTGGGACTACTTGCAAATCGGAACGCGAGATGATTCTCAAGCAATTTTCAATTTATAGAGACTTTTCGACAATTGACAAATTAGACGTTACAATACCTGACAAATTAGAGTTTACAAATTATTGGAATATTTCATTCCACGAATATGCCTCTCCAATAAATCCTCAGAATCGCAAACCAAAAATAATCTCCGAGTCATATATCCGGTATCCTATTCGTTACTGAAAATTGAATAGTCCTGAAACCTGATCTCCAGCGATTCGTGATGAATGACCATATCCGCTCGTTAAAAATGAGCTTCGAAAATGCTCACAGTACGCGATAATTGTATATATATACTAGAGGGCTTCGCCAACCCCTATGCCAACTCCCATGCCCTCAACCCAAACTCAAAGAACACCCTCGCCCTCGAGTGGGAGGTTCGTTTTCGGCGGTCAGCTTCACGAATCGGGCAAGGCAAATTCCCGTACGGTGAAGCGGACCGTTTTTCCTCTACCGTAAAGGAAAAACGGTCCTTTTCACCAAATGGACAAGGTCATTCCCGTGCGGTGAAGCTGACCTTCCAAACTCATGTACACGGCGGCGGTGGCGAAATATTTATATAATATAGAGAGATATATATTTTTTTATACATATATACGAGGTCTGTTCAAAAAGTATCGCGAATTTTGAATTTCCGCGGGCTACGTATATTCGATTTTCGATTTTTTTGTGGCGTTAGGTTGGTACTCATGTCCCTCACTTATGCTGAACAAATCGGCCATTTTGAATGTTTTGTTAATCGTTGACAGCTGTTTTGGTTAGACGTGTTTTGGCTTGTCTTCGATTTTTGCCTATTCCAAAAAATGGATCAAAGAATCTGTATCAAATTTTGTGTGAAAAACAAAATTAATTGCGCGGACGCATTCCGAATGTTGACTGTGGCATATGGTGAAGCTAACTTGGACCGAAGCAACGTTTATCGGTGGTAGAAAATGTTCTCAGAAGGCCGAAAAGATTCGAAAAACGAAATGCGTTCCGGACGCCCGAGCACATCAACAACAGACGAACACATTGATGAAGTGAAGAAAATAATATTGGCCAATCGTCGAATCAGCGTTAGAGAAGTTGCTGAGGAACTAAACGTATCGATTGGCTCGTGCTATTCGATTTTTACCAATGATTTAGGCATGACACTTGTCGCCGCGAAATTCGTGCCAAAATTGCTCAATTTTGAACAAAAACAGTGTCGCGTTAACATTGCTAAGGAACTGTTGGACTCGGTCCGCGACGACCCAATCTTGCTCCAGAGGGTCACAACTGGTGACGAATCATGGGTTTATGGTTATGACGTGGAAACCAAAGCTCAATCATCGCAATGGAAGCTGCTTTTTTTGGAATAGGCAAAAATCGAAGACAAGCCAAAACACGTCCAACCAAAACAGCTGTCAACAATTAACTAAACATTCAAAATGGCTGATTTTTTCAGCATAAGTGAGGGACACGAGTACCAACCTAACGCCACAAAAAAATCGAAAATCGAATATACGTAGCCCGCGGAAATTCAAAATTCGTGATACTTTTTGAACAGACCTCGTATATGTTTCAGAATGAGCACTGGCATGCGCGTAGGCGAGAAATTTTCCACGACAACGCTGGAGGGACTCGGATTTACGAAAAATAATATGAAATAAAACGCAATAAAAAATCTCTTTTGACTTTGTTGCGAGGCCCATCGAACTCTTTCCAGGATGAAATTAAAAAAAAATCCTTTTCAAGCTCGTTTGGAAAATTTGTTACAACGAGAACAAAGCGAATTGGGAACACGCGCAATAACCGGACACGATGCTTTTTTTTACAAACACAAAAGCCCGTGAGCTGATAACGATACAGGAAAAAAAACTCTGGAACATGGAAGAACCCCGAACGGAAAAGAATTATTCCGATGAATAACGAATAAAGCGACGAGTATTAGAAAGAGCTTTTCATGAATTGTCGACGGATATCGAACGAATGGAAAGGGTTAAAGGACGTTTGTGTACAAAAGAGAGCTTTAGCGCGAGCTTAGAAATCGTCATGGCCTTTGCGAATAAGAGAGGAAGATACGGTGGCCGTGAGCGAAGAGGGATCGACGATGAGAGGAAATAAATAACGATGGGGATAAACAACGAGCGTGGATATAAAAGTACAATTATGAATACTAATCGGACTTGGAAGGAAATGAGATTTTTTTTTAGAAATATTTACAGTCGTAACGCTTCTCGATCATAATTCTTTCCACTTACGCGCATGATCATACGGGGTCAAAATGACAGCTGCCTTTTGCTTCCTCGTGGATGAAACCTTTTTTTCATAAAATCAAATTTATTTCTTCGTGAAAAAAACAAGTCGAAATTTTAATGGCATTACGGTTGAAAATTTAATTATGTGAAAAAATAAAAGGACCAGTCACTAGAAAATAAATCGATGCCGCTCCTTAGGGTCATAGCATAAAGCTATATGGCCTAAAGCCTTCCCGAAGTAACGGGCTATCGAATATAAAAAAAAAATTCATATCAGATTAGTATTTCCTGAGATTAGCGCGTTTGAACAAACATACAAACTCGCCCGCTGTATTATAGTAGTAAGATGATAAGGGCGCAAAAATTGAAACCGCTCTAACTTCGAATTGGTTTGAGCGTACAGGCTGAAATTTGCTATACAAGTAAATCAACAACAACCCTTTGTTCACTACGATTTATGTAACAATTCACTTATTTTTTTGGATCTTATGAGATTTTGAACATTGATGTGTACAATATGTGTACTAACAAGGAAAGTACTCGAGTTGTCCCCCTCCGATTTTGTTGAAACTCAAGTATGTTATAGAGCATTGAAAACTAAGCGACACGTATTTTTTTTATCGGCGGAAAAAAGGTTTCAAGGGGTGAAACCACCCCTTACAGAGCCCTTGAAGATCTACGTCTTGCCCCCCTACATTAAAAACTTGCGAATCGATTGTAATTAGAGCATAGAGCATAACTCATGCAATTTTCTGACTATCGGGTTGAAATGTTTTCCACAAATGGACTATCGCCATAGGATGTTCGCTATTGAATTTCATGAAAATCGATGTCGCGTTGTAAATTTGCAAATATTTGGAATTTTTCAAAAATTCGATACAGGTGTTTGGTGCGGCTGTAACTTATGTAATTTTTGGGCTGTTGAGCTAAATTTATGTACAATGAATGGGTACCAATCAAAAAATATTCTGTAACAAATGCGGATAAATCGATCGAGGCTGCCCCAGAATTATGGAATTTTTAATTGTTTCGAAAAATCGATATAGGTGCTTTTTAGATTTCGTGATAAAATTTTGTATATAAATAGGAAATGATTGAGGTTGAATTTTGCGAGAATCAACGAAATAGTTGAAATTTAATGAAATCTTAAATTAATCGCAAAAATGTGAGGTTCACAAATAAATACGAGGAAAACTAACTGCAAGTTTAAATGTTTATGATGCTTCCTCGAAATTTTGCATGGTTCAAGTTACCTCTATAACGAAGCCTAAATTGAGAAAAAATATATTTCCTCATAGAGGGGGCTTTATGAGAAATTTCGGGGCAACAACTTGCAGATATTTTTAAATGGTTGCCGTACGAATAGTCTCGTTTCAAGTTGAGTCCAAAAAATGATGAATCACACATTGAACTTACCAGATTATCGAATAGTCGCATTTACGCAAGAAATCGAATAATAAAATGGTAAAAAACTCTTTTTAAATGTATTATCCTAAAAAAATGGGTTTTTGTACTTTTAAAAATCGTAATTATTACAATTTTCATATTTCTGAATAACGTTTATCCGTAAGAGTCGCGAGATATGGTGCTTTTAGGTAAAAAATAGTTCTATAGTAAATGTTAAAAAAAAATTAACCCTCAACGAATCGCCCCTTGAGGGTTTCCCTTAAGAGAAAACTTCTAACCACCGGCAGAGAAGGATAAATCCCATTGGACGGCAACAACGTACAGTTATTTAGCTCCAAAATTAAAGTTGAAATCAGTTTAGTGACTCTTAACCAGGGAGGGTTAATTAAAAATGTTTTGAATATCAGAAATGTTGAATATTATTTAAAATTAGACTCTATATTATAGTAATACTTTTTTTTCAGTATATTATTATTATTATTATCTCTCGAAGAAATAACGACAATTTTTTTTTATTGTTATAAATAGTAATATTTCATTATAGATTTTATTTAATTTTTTTGTTGACTCGAGATCGTTTAATATTCTTTATAATTCAAAGATACCATGATATACATAAAAAATAGAACTCACACATTCACACACACACATACTTGACATAAAAAGTTCTTGCGCTTATCTTATACGAGCATTTGGCTCCTCTTGGAAGGCCAGATTGGGTCAATTGAGCCGTCAAAACGATTCCTTTTAGTTATCCACGTCAGAACTCCAAGTTTTGAATTTGCTTAATCGTTCTTACTTTCGTTCTTTAATTTACGCTCGCTCTTAAACACTCTTCCAGCTCAAAATTTGTTCTTTGTGCAGTCGACAATTCTAATAACGCTTCTTCACACGTCTCGATTCACGACACGTATATAATACATTAAAATTACGATATAATCGACGCACAACAAATATCACAGCGTCTCACTTCGCGGTCGCTGGGAGAGTGAGAGACCCAATCCGCGAATCTAATCGCCAATATCTGACAATAATGATCATATATTATAATCGTTGTTATAACCAAAGGGCCCTTTGTTTGGGGAAACATGTCTATAGAGGCGTATCTGACTATAGCTCATTCGCCTGGATCGCTATAGCGTTATTCTTACAATATTATGCTTGAAAATAATATAAAATAAAAACTTTATAACTTGGCATGTCATAAAAAAATGATGTATTCGGTTTCACGGATATTTACTAAGGCGATTTTTTTTTCGACTATGTTTTTTTCTCATACCCCACCTGAAATTTTGTTGGATATGTCGAAAAAGAAATTCCCTGAAAGTTACAGCCCTTAATATTAATTCTAAGTACGTTCCCTTAGTGTGAAAAGATTTTCCATCTAAAATACACGTAAATCGAATTTTTTTTTTTTCAAAATCCTATAACTCAGCCGCATTTTATGCTATTATATTGTTCTTGGTTTCGATTTACTCAGAATAAAACAATCTAGAAAAGTGCCTATTACGGCGAAAGTGTAAATTGTACTGGTGAGTTGGTACGGGTCACTGAAGTTGATTTTTACCCAAAATTCTCGTTTTTTTGCTGTTATCTCCGAAACAATTAACTTTGCGAAAAAAATATAAATGAAAAATTTGTTCGAAATTTAATTTCCTACAAAAAGAGTCCTATCGACCCAACTGCTTAGATTAATATTTCTTGAGATATTGAACTTTAACTTATGAGTAGTATAAAATGTTTACGGTTTATATTACCGTAAAAATTGTAAACTACTCATAAGTTAAAGTTCAATATCTCAAGAATTATTAATCTAAGCAATTGGGTCGATAGGACCTTTTTTGTAGGAAATTGAAATTCCAACAAATTTTTTATTTACATTTTTTTCGTAAAGTTGATTGTTTCGGGGATAACAGCAAAAAAACGAGAATTTTGGATAAAAATCAACATCAGTGACCCGTACCAACTCACCAGTACAATTTACCCTTTTGCCGCAAGAGGCACTTTTCTAGATTATTTTATTCTGAGTAAATCGAAACCAAGAACAAAATAGTAACATAAAATGCGGCTAAGTTATAGAAATTGTAAAAAAAAAAAATTCGATTTACGTGTATTTTCGATGGAAAATCTTTTCACGTTAAGGGAAAGTCCTTAGAATTAATATTAAGGGCTGTAACTTTCAGGGAATTTCTTTTTCGACATATCCAACAAAATTCCAGGTGGGGACTGAGAAAAAAAAGTTGTCGAAAAAAAAAATCGCCCTAATATTTACATATAGTTTTGGACCATTGTCGGTTAGTACGAATTTTGGACGATATCAAAGGAACAACGAGCAAGAAATTAGCGCAGAACAGTGTACTTAGCGATGTAACCACCCTTAAAAAAATTGCAAATTGAAACTTGCAAGTTCCTTCCTCGAAATGTCACTCAATGCCCAAAGCCTCGTCTTTAAGGAACAATGTCTTCCTCAATTCTGGATTCCTTATGAAGACAGCTTTGAGTGTTGTGTGAAATTTCGCGAGATCAACTTGCAAGTTTCAACTTACAGCTTTTTTCCCTACATGTGAATCCCAAATTTATAGAATAATATGAAATGTCATAAAATCGCAATCATTTGATCGATTCTCATGAAATTTGACTCCGGTCACTCTTCAATGACATTCTATCCATATACAAAATTTTACTCCGAAATGTAATAAATTCGACATAAATGTTCACGAACTGTGGTCTTAATAAGCACATATATTGTGTTTTTGAAAAATTGTAAATTCCATAAAATCAAAACGTCTCGATCGAAATGTCTCTAAATTCAACACCGAATATCCTACAACATTACACAATAAATGTACAAAATTTAGTCTCGATAGCCAAAAAATTGCACGAGCTGAAGTCTTAACAACACCTACATCGACTTTTTGAAAAATTAAAAAATTTTTAAATATAAAACACCTCAATCAATTTTGTTGAAATTTGGTAAAAAATATCCGTGAATAAGTACCTAATCAATGTACGAAGTTTTGGCTGGAAAGCCCAAAAATTTCCCGAGCTAGAGCATTCAGTTCCATTCACAAACGGCTATATCGATTTTTGGAAAAATTCGAAATTCTATCAATTTCCAACGCTTGGATTGATTTTCTCAAAACTCCTAAGCAAACAGTATGCGATGATAATCTATTTACGTAGAAAGTTTTAGCTCGATAGCTCGAAAATTACACGAGTTTTCGAAAAAAGTGTTAACACACTTTTTTGAAAAAAATTCATAATCTCATAAAATCCGAAATAATTCGTCGATTGTCACAAAAATTGTAGTGAACAAAGGGCCAGTACTGATTTACTTGCGTGCTAAATTTCAGTCTAAAAGCTCAAAGTACTGCGAAGTTACGACCGTTTCAATTTTCCACCCCTATTACCCACATACAAACACACATCCATCCGAACATTTTTCTAAATGTAATTTTCGGATGTTCTGGAACGTTTTAAATACAATGACATTAAAAACAAGATTTTTTTTTCATGAAAACACAGCTTCCTATGTGAGGAAGCAAAGCTATGAAAAAAAGGTCGTATCGAGTCGCCTAGACAAATAATTCCTATAAATACTTGACGCACTTTTTTTTCATCCATAATTAATTCGTAACCAGCAAAAGATCATGATTCACCGTCCTCGCTTCTTGGTTCATTCGATCGAAACGAACTTGGTGACTAATAACCTTTCGAATAAATGGATAACAATAAATATACAGTGTTTTCTAGCGAGTAGGGGATGTGGAAACTGCTCGGTGTGGGAAGCGCAACAGTTTATACGATCGTTCGTCACGGGACACGCTTTCACGAGCATTCGCCACCGAGAAAAAGAGGTTATAGTAAAAGCTACAAAAAAGCACGAGCTTTCAGTCGTATATATACTCGTATTTCACGCAAGAGTGCAGTAGAACTTTTTTGCGACGAGCAACAATTTAAGAGGGATCACAAAGAGAATGATGAAAAAAGTTTTTTTTTTCCCGTCACGACAAAGTAACCACGAACTTTTGCAATCGAGATCCTAACACATAAATCACACATTTCCTTCTCTCTCTGTCTCTCTCCCTAAGTAATTTGTGAGGACTTATAGCCCACGATCTTTTGTCTTCCTATCTACATTCTCGATATTTCATTGCAACAGATAAAACTTTATTGTCATCGATATCGTGATGTCGTCTTGTAATTTTCCCTCGGTCTCTTGAGAGAGAGATTTTTTTCGCGAGAGCAGTACGCGATCTCACGTCGAATAATAAAATTTATAAAAGCTTCTTGTTTTCGTGTGATTCTATTTAAAAAAAAAAGATATTGATCCTTTTCTGTGTACTCGCAGTATGAGCATCGTTTTTTTTAGTTTACACTAACAAATTTTATCGTCACATTGAACTTCTACTCTACCATTAATTTTCACCGAAAACAACCTGAGCTTCAAAGCACGTGGGTTATGAGAAATTTGTTTTTACTCACAAATAGAATGCACCGAATTTCAATGACAATTCATTCCTAGGACAATTATAAACGGCAGATTATTGAAAACGATGAGTAAGAGAGTGATCAAAAAAATTAAGCAAAAGAACCAACGACCGCTGGATAGCAAAATTATCATTCTGAGAAAGAGAGAGAAAAGATGTGAGGAAAAGAAAAAAAAACTGAGAAGAGAGAAAAAGAATTAATGCGAGACAGAGCGAGGGTGAAATAAAATTTAGCGGGATAGAAATCACCAACCTGTTACTTTGGCTCGGGGCACCACACAGCGAAGAATAGGTCGACAGATAGGAGAGAAAGAGAGAGAGAGAGAGAGAGCAGAGCTTGTTGGCTTCCAGCACCAGCGCTCGTCGACTTCAGCTTTCTCGTTCTCTTTCGCGCCTGACGGTGGTTGTTTCAGTAGTACGAACAGAGTTTGGCGTACGTGGAATAAAACCGTGCTATTTTTTTGTTAAACTCGATGCGAAACGAAACTGTTTGGACAATACTTTTTTTGTTATAGGTAAAATGTATTTTAGCAAACTTTTTTTCCGGATATTCACGTTTACGTCGTTTCGACGTTAAAAATAAATATGTAATTTGTCGTTCGGTTGTTTGTTTGTAAATTTTTTTTCTTTTTTATTCTCGTAAATATTATCGTATTTTCGTAATCGACAATATACACGGAACGGGCGGTATTGTCGGGTAGGCTGCCCGACTTGCACTGCCCGGGTCTCCTGTTTCTCCCACCCTCGCGTCCCGATGTCGAGGGAGTACGCGCCGTCGCTATTTCCCTCCCTTGAACCTCCACAGCCCCACCACAAATCTATCCAAAGTTCGCCCGAAAAAGCTCACCTATACTCCGCCCGCACACTTTTTTTTTATATGTGAATATTTATAGATACGGCGTAAACACACATAATAAATAGAAAAATGCCTATAGGCCACTACCCGTCGATTAAATTCATATTCTAATGTCATCAGCAATTTGTGTGTATGTTTATGAACATGGCTAAACTCAGAATGATAAATTTTGAATTTTTTTTCCTTTTTAATTATCATTTTTCTTATTCGTATACTTTTGTTTAACTTTTTTATTTTCCTATTTACGTGTAATCAGTGAGAGAATATAATATAGATGATTAGGGCGATTTTTGTTTCGACTATTTTTTTTTCTCAGTCCCCACCTGAAATTTTGTTGGATATGTCGAAAAACAAATTCCCTGAAAGTTACAGCCCTTAATATTAATTCTAAGTACTTTCTCTTAACGTGAAAAGATTTTCCATCTAAAATACACGTAAATCGAATTTTTTTTTTTTTCAAAATTCTATAACTCAGCCGCATTTTATGCTATTATATTGTTCTTGGTTTCGATTTACTCAGAATAAAACAATCTAGAAAACAATGCGGCGAAAGTGTAAATTGTATTGGTGAGTTAGTACGGGTCACTAAAGTTGATTTTTACCCAAAATTCTCGTTTTTTTGCTGTTATCTCCGAAACAATTAACTTTCGAAGAAAATGTAAATGAAAAATTTGTTGGAAATTTAATTTTCTACAACAAGGGTCCTATCGACCCAATTGCTTAGATTAATATTTCTTGAGATATTGAACTTTAACTCAAGAGTAGTATAAAATGTTTACGGTTTATATTACCGTAAACATTTTAAACTACTCATAAGTTAAAGTTCAATATCTCAAGAAATATGAATCTAAACAATTGGGTCGATAGGACCTTTTTTGTAGGAAATTAAATTTCCAACAAATTTTTCATTTACATTTTTTTCGTAAAGTTAATTGTTTCTGAGATAACAGCAAAAAAACGAGAATTTTGGGTAAAAATCAACTTCAGTGACCCGTACCAACTCACCAGTACAATTTACACTTTCGCCGCAATAGGCACTTTTCTAGATTGTTTTATTCTGAATAAATCGAAACTAAGAACAATATAATAGCATAAAATGCGGCTGACTTATAGAATTTTGAAGAAAAAAAAATTCGCTTTACGTGTATTTTAGATGGAAAATCTTTTAACGCTAAGGGAAAGTACTTAGAATTAATATTAAGGGATGTAACTTTCAGGGAATTTGTTTTTCGACATATCCAACAAAATTTCAGGTGGGGACTGAGAAAAAAAAATGTCGAAAAAAAAAAATCACCTTAATAGATGATATGGTCGGAAAGGAAAATTCAAAAATTCATTGATTGTTTTGCAGTTTCGACAAAAATGAAGTGGTGCAACGGTAATCGCTGTAATTTCGCTTCCCGACAGAGTTAAAACTCCAATTTTTAAATGAGGCTTGATTCACTGAGCTACGAAGTTTTTTTAAATGTTTATACAAGTTTTATTAAGGACTCACATACCCCTGAAATTTTCAAAAAATCAATTTGTTTTTTTACAGATCTTCATTCTTTATAATGATGAGAATGAAAAAAAAAAACTTTAAGACAATTCCACTCCGTTACAAAGTTATAGCAATATTTGTGACCGGACATCAGGTTCGCGTTGTACCTACCAGAAACTTTAAACGCTTTTTTCTCGAAACTATGTTTTTAAACAGTGTCAGCACGATGACTCAGTCAATTTTTTATATTTTTTAACTTTTTTTCTAAATCTTGATAATTATTTTCTGTATAGTCTGACGAGAGGTTTTTTTTAATTTTTTGGTTGGACAATTTTTTGTCAATTCACAAACACTAATTGTTTTTTTTTAATTGCATACTAAAGTATGAAATACTGTAATTTCTTTATTTTTGAAAAGAAAAAAATCCGTCCTATTTCTACATTATTTTACTAGATTCTTTTTTATTTTTGCAGATTGGATAATTTTTTATGAAGTTATGATGTCGACAAGGAGGCGCCATGGTTTTTATCAGTAGGCCATTTATACCAGTAAAAGACAATGTCAGTTTTTTTTTTTTTTTTTTTTAATTTTTTTTCTCTTAGTTGAAAAGTTAATAAAAAATGTAAAATCAACAATTTAATTTTTTTTTTACCCTATAACCTTTATAATAATTTTTCAAATTTTCTTGGTTTTCAGCGCGCGCAGCGGTATGTAGACCCTCAAGTCGAAACATCGTTTTTCAAACATTTTTGTACACGCCCCTTTGGACGCATTATCGACGATTTTCAAAATGCATTTTATGGTATAAAAAATTACGATATTAGGATGAATCAAACATCATTCTCCGAGTCTTTTCGCAACGTTTTCGAAACCCTCTGTATAGGCGTAAATCGATCCAACGGTAGCATAGTTATGGCCATTTGAAATTTCGATATTTGTAGATTTTTTAAAAAGTAGGCAAAAATGGAATACATTTTTATTTACGTCTTGTTCGCTCATTACTAATCGCAATGTATTATTATCGAAAGCTCAAATTCATTGTGAAAACGGAAAAAATCTGCGGTTATCAATTAAGTAATTGACAATAATCAACTCTTTTGAAATACTGTTATAGGTATGAATTATTTATATTTTTCAAAATTTCAACATGATTTTGGATATTCAGTCCATTTTTTTCTAATCGAAAGATTTTTCAATGAATAATTAAATTAATTAGTACTTGGTTGATAATAATTGACTATAATTGTTTTTTAATGCTAAAAATGATGCAGATTAAAATTTTCATATTGCTTCCTCATCATTTTTGTGCTTCCAATAATTTTCCTGTATGAGCCAGACGCTTTTTCAATTTCGGCTTTCTCGTAGAGGAAGCTTTATGCAAGCACAAAAATTATGAGGGAGCAATTTCAACATTTTTCTCTCCCTTGAATGGATAGTGTAAGGTTTGCTTGATTCACGATGCATTTTTCGAAGAAATTAAATTACCATAAATATAGAATGAATCAATTTTTTCTAAAAGCAATACTAAACATCCTTGGTATCGATTTGATGAAGGAAGTAGTGCCTTAACCTATTTTTATGGGCAAGTACCGCCTCTACAGTTGGAAAATTAAACAAACATACAATTTCTTATGAAATATAAAAAATGTTTAACATCTAAAATTCAATAAAATCTCAACCCTTCCCCCGATTTATTCCAAGTTCAATACCAATCATCTTTTAATGATACTCCATTCATGAAAGAAACATTGACCCAAGATCTCGAAACTTTTGGAAATTAAGCGGTATGGTCACAGTAGCGGATATAAAATCACGTGCACATTTAACAATTTTTTTTGTACGAAAAAATGTTTTATTTATAAAACTAATTATACATCTATTTAGTATAAATATCAAGCTAATAAAAAATATTTTTATTTCATTTTTTTGTTATACAAAATGGCCGACTACTGCTATTTGCTTTTGGTACCATTGTTTTTGAGGCGCTCCGCGGCGTGTCATTAGGCATCCACAATTTTTGGCCTAGAAGAAAAAAAAATCCTCGTTAATCTATATCAGAATACCTAGAGAAGTACGTACGGAATTCAAAAAATACTGTTTTATTTGAATATTGCAGGCATTTGAACTTAAAAGGTGAATTGCCAGTGAAAAATTTCATACAAAACTGCTCACGAAATGGAAAGTTTTTAATTAATCAGAAATTCCGTGCGCACTTCTCTGCGAAATGTAATTAGAAACATAGTTTTTAAAGGAGGGGTAAGGGTTTCAGCGTAAAAAAAACACTTTTTTTGCAATTTTTTTTCTCAAATATGGATTGAGCAATTTTATTCGAACCTTTTGTACATTATTGAGCATACTTTTGACAGAGCTTCCCCCAGAACGTCTTGGAAAAAAAACAATTTGCGGTGTTCACTATAACTCAGCCGGAAATTATCTGAAAATGAAAAGCCATGAAAATTTAGTCAAATTATAATCAAATTTTTTTTTTCATTTAAAATTTTTTGGCGGACATCTAAAGTGTGAACTGTTATTTTCCACGAAAAATTCCGCCATTTTGTGGGTGGGAAACACCCTTAATATAAAAAAAAAAATTTACGAAACGTTGGGGGGAGGTATTTTATATTTAGAAAATGTGTACAAAGTTTGAAATGAATCGGTCAAGTAGTTTTTAAATGGCAGTGAACACGGACTTTGAAAAAGTAGTTTTGAGAAAAACGCGTCTAAAGTTTATGAAGTAAAAAAGTGAAGAAAATTTTTTTTTTTTCCAACTTACACAGAATTATCGATTCCAGCTCCATACAGCAGACAGCACTATTGTAGTGTATAGTATACACTATATTCTATATACATAATAGCAATGAATAAACTGTATACCTGTTCGACAGCTGCACTGCCAGCCCGACCGCCCGCAGCTGTTAGAGGTATAGCGTTAAAGGCCAGGAGATTAATAAGACAATAACTTCAAGAATATTGCTTAGATCGGTTTAAAATTTTAAGGACATATTCTTGAAATGTTAAACAATAAGATAAGACAAAAAAAAATCGATTTTTCGAAAGTGAAAACCCTTACCCCGCCCTTAAATTTGAAGTCAATCGGATAAAAATTGTCACAGTTATTTATCACACGGCGCACTCGGCTACTCTATGGCCCTGCCAGAGGTAGGCTTACGTTATACGCTCAAAGTCGGTGGAAAAAAATGTTTCTCGCTATAAATCGAATAGTAACTTATTTTTAGGATGATAAAGCATCGTTTAAACAAACAAAAATATCCCGTGGCCATACTCCTTAAATCAGTCGCAAATATTTTTCGAAAAATTCAAAACTTCATAAAGTCTGAACCACTCAAGCGATTCTTGGCAAATTCAATACCAAACGTCCTTGGCCTCTAATCCCTTTACGCAGAAAATTTAAAATCGACAGCTGAAAATTTACGGAAGTGAAAGCGATCACTCGCGTTTTTCGAAAATTTCGAAATCGCGTAAAATCTCTGACCCTCAAGTAATTCCAACGAAGGTTGCAACAAACAATGAAGATTCGCACTCCAAATTGCAAAGTTTGCGAGAAATCGGTCAAGTCGTTCTCGGGATATAACAAGTTGAATTTTTGAAGCCTATTACCCACACACACGGACATTTTTTCTAAATATTATTTTCCAATGTTTTCGCACATATTAAACACATTGACATTAAGGGTGGAAATAGGGTTAGACGGTTCAAAAAATCGATTTTTTTTTATTTCATAAATTGTTAGTAAAACTATTGAAAAATATATTTAAAAAAAAAATTTGTTTGAAAAAATTAGTTTTTCTGAAAACGACTTTTTTCAACTTGCGTACACGCTAGTCTGAAAAGTTTTCAACCAATCGTTTTGAAAATTGGCAGTTACTTTCTTCATAGTATTGCGCTCTATATGAACCTAAAATCGGAATATTATCATCATTTAAAATAATTTTTTTTTTGCTAATAAAGTTGTAAAAAATGGCAAAAAATCATGCTTTTTTGTTTTGACCCCTGTAAAAAATTCAATTTTCTATTTATTTGATAGCATTTAGGTTCATATAGAAGAGAGACATGTAATAAAAGTAATTTCCAACCTCGTTTGATTTCAGATGAAAATTGCGGCTTCCAGAACGTACGCAAAATGCTGAGTCTGATTGTGACCTGCAATATGGGGCACTAATATCCCCGGTGGTTTTCAAGAAAATTCTTCAAAAATTTTATAGTATATACTTAAATATATGTATAAAATATTCTCAAAGTTTCAATAAATTATATTCATTTTTTATAGTATAAAAAAAATTCATGAAAATCATTGAGAAAACGCTGTCCTAACCCTATTCCCCCCCTTAAACACCCCAAAATTATTTTCATCACAAAAACAATGTTTCCTCCACGGGGAAGCAAAATACACACTTTTAGTGAGTAAGGTGAATGTCATGCTTTCATCATGACCTTCATCTTACTATCGATTAATGGATAAAAGTTTGAAAATGATTGTTTTACATTCAGTACTCAGTGCATTAGTAGGCAACGCTTTAACTATTTGCGTTAAACGAACATTTTACTGTTTTCTCTTACTTCAATTTCGTTCACGTTGAATATTTCATACATGTACACATAAATACACATGTATATATATATATATATATATGTATGCATTATGCAAACATCTATCTCACTAACTAGGGCTTACTCACAATCCTCTTTTAGGATTTCCTCGTCTAGCGAGCTCTCTTTCTTTCTTGGTAGCTCACTCGCTGTCTAGCGCCATCCCTTACTCCATCCTCCCGTGACACAGGGCCGTCTCGAAGTGCGCAAGCTCGACGAGAGCCGAGAATGACAGAAACAAATTTACGAGAAAAAGATAGACAGAGATGATGAATAAAAAAGCATTATAGGGTAGTACACGGAAAAAACTCTTCTCATCCTGTCTTTTTCTCTCCCTGAACCACCCTCGCAGGCGACAAGGTGCGATTCACGAGAGAGGCGAGCGAAAAGAACCGGACAAGAGAATTGCGCGCGTAATTCTTTCTACCTGCCTTTTTAATTCACTTCTCTCTCTCTCTCTCTCTCTCTCTCAATCTTGATTTTCACATCTTCATTATACACTTAATGAATATTTTTTTTACCAACCCCTTTTACGTAATACTGTCATTTTCATTTTTTTTATTTTTCTATTATCACAGTCAAATTTTCTCGCCTCATGAATGTTGAAACGATATTTACGTAATGTTTTTTTTTGGAAGCTATTGAATTTTTTTGTTGCACAGAAAAATTTGGTTAATACTGTTATTCGGCTGTCTTACATTTGGCAGACTTTACATTAAAAAGGTTTGCCCAATAATAATAATTGTTTTGAAGTCATCGAATTCTAGAAAAAAAAATTATTCTCTGAATAAAAATATTACGAATAGTTATTGAATAATAATCGTTACAATGATTACCCAATAATTGATTAAAATAATTCTTGATTATTTCACCGAAGATATTATTTTTATTCTTCCTTCGTTGTATCTACTTATTCTTGTTATAAATTCATTTCAAACGGTTTTTCTATTCATCTATTCGAGTCTTGTCCGCTCCTGGCCTACTGAAGTAATTTTATATTAAAGTAAAAAAATCTGCTCACATCGCAAATAATTACAGCTATACTAATTCATGTTCAATATTATTAATATTAATTGTGATTGATAGCCGTGTATTATATTCATTTCATTTTTCGATATAAACAAATAAAAAGTGAATTATAAAACCCTCAACGACTCGAAAGTCGCCGGATGCGTATCGGCATACGTATGGACAATCCTAACCTCTCTAACTTGATTTTCCCGCAATAACGGTTCAATAACTTAAAAGTCGCTCAGGTTATTGAATAAAAATTGTTCGCTAGACATTTCCAACCACATTTCTGTTTTTTTTTCTGTATTTTTTTCAGTTATTCATCGTGCGTCGAATTGAGGCTCGTTTTTTATAAGGTTAGGTTGGCCTCGCAGACGCAGCAGCTGTTACATCGCAAAGTCACCATTTACGACTTGAAAATCAACTGTGTGGTAATGCAGCGTTCAATTTAAACGGTAAAATAGGATTTTTTTTATTTTGTACATTATCTATCGTATTTAATTGATCGACTATGAGTTTTTCAAAGACGCTAGTTGACTCTAATTGTAAGTCAACCATAAGTGAGGCCCGGCGCGACGATCTACATATACGACGGGGGACCCAAAAAAACGGGAATTTCGTCATAATTTCATTATTTTTAAATATTTTTACACCAAATTTTGATCACCTTCAAAGTATTCTCCTTTGACCACAACGCACCTCTACAAACGATCCTTCCAATGTTCAAAACATTTTTTAAATTCACTTATCGGGATGTTCTTTAGGCCTTCCAGCGATTTTTGTTTTACCTCCTCCACAGTGGCAAAACGCTTGATTGCTGCTTTGTTTCGGGGTCGTATCCATAGCACCACGATTCAGTAATCAGCTTGGAAAAAAGTTCAGGGTCCTCTTCGAGCTGATTTTGAAATTCAAAACATGGCTGAAGTCGACGCTCTCTTTGCTCGTCTGTGAGAAGGCGAGGGACAAATTTGGCTGCAACTCTGCTCATGTGCAAATCTTTGGATAAAATCCTCTGAATTGAACTCCATGATATCCCAGACATCTCACAGAGTCGATCAATGGTTCGGCGACGGTCTTCATGAATGAGAGCATTGATTTTGTCGACGTTTTCGTCACTTCTTGACGTTGAGGGGCGTCCTGAACGGAGTTGGTCTTCAATTGACATTTCTCCATTGTTAAAACGTGAAAACCACTCGTAGACTCTGGTTTTACTCAGGGCAGCATCTCCATAAGCAGTCTTAGACATTACAGTAGTTTCCGCGGCCGATTTCCCCAACAGGAAACAAAATTTCACAGCCGCGCGTTGCTCTCGACAATCGGCCATCACGTTTTCGCCGAAATGGAAAAAGATGTTTCACTACAAAAATTCCCACGGGCGAATCAATGCACTCACGGCGACAGAACTTCGCGCACTAACTCAGGAGCCGTGTCCCCAACGGACACCTGGTCGAGCAATGGCTTCCCCCACTCTCCCTCCCCGCCGCAGCGCAATTCCCGTTTTTTTTTGGGCCCCCCTTCGTAACCCTGAAAATATCTGCATTAGACAAAATTACATCTTTGGACAGCTATAACTATCATGTTTTTTATCGTACAGACTTCGCTCAGGTCTCATTTTCTTCGATTTGCGATTCTGCAACTTTGCAATTTTATTGTTTTTTTAAGCATTAAACTTTAAGGGGTACAACGAAAAGAAATTGTTGGACAGCTATAACTACCATGTTTTATATCGTGCATACTTTGCTCACGTCTCAGAAATTGAGACCTGAGCAAAGGAATTTTTGGACAGCTTTAACTACCGTGTTTTTTATCGTACATACTTTGATCGGGTCTCAGAAATTGAGATCTGAGGAAAGTATGTACAGTGAAAAACACGGTAGTTACAGCTGTCTAAAAATGAAATTTTGTCTGATGCGGATATCTTCATGGTCATATCTAAATAAGGTTCCGTGCTTTATGATTGGCTCGTCATTATGATTGGCTGTCGATGTCGTGTTCGGAGTTCGATCACGTGCATACTTCAGATTCTAGTGGTGTTTAAACTTTGAGAACCGACGTATTAAGTCTCCTTATAAATAAGAAAAAAATGTCAAGCACCACAATTGAATTGCAATGAATAGTCGTACCTCCTTAATGCTCTTTTGCCGAATTATTTTATCCTCTTAGCCCTGATATAATCAAATGACTCGTGATGAATAACGTGTTTGTGGCACTGAAATCACTTTAACTAGAATAAAATTCACCGAGATCCCTCCACGTTTCTGGTTACAGCCAAACGACGCTCTACCAGCGTTGATGATATTTTATTTCCCACGACGACGACGACGACGACGACAGCCGGACGTAAGAAAGAGGAGGCGTAAAGAATAAACACGTTGTCGTCGACGATTGAAGACAGATGGGAAGATGTTCGCAGGAGGAAACCTGGTAAGTGGGTTGAATTTTTCATAAATACTCGCGAAATTTTACCGGAGTCAGAGTACGAAGAAAAAGAAGCACGCGGATCGCGAAGGATGAAAGAAAAAATAAATCTAATAAAAAAATAATAATATATGTAATATCATGAAACAGAATGAAAAATAACGAAATCGTTTCAAATAAAAATAATTTATCAACGTGCTTCAGATACCTGTATACATTAAAACAAACCGCAAATTGCTTCCTGGAAATTTCACACAATGTTCGAA
This sequence comes from Oxytorus armatus, assembly GCA_958009045.1. Taxonomy (NCBI): domain Eukaryota; kingdom Metazoa; phylum Arthropoda; class Insecta; order Hymenoptera; family Ichneumonidae; genus Oxytorus; species Oxytorus armatus. Next base: position 14,091,467 of record OY253748.1, read on the forward strand.
GTCTCCTTTATAAGGAACTCTTTCTTCATTCATTTTATCTTCCCCATAAAGGATGCCCAAAAAATGTTTACCAATAACACGCAACAACTATTTTTGTTTTGAAATAATATCCGCGGTTATGAGATTTCGCAGGGTTTTTATTTTTTTTCATCGTAACCATTGCAGGTTCCATTCTGAAAATTTTTCGCAGACTCTTTACCCAATGAGAGACATCCTGTAAAATTTGTACCGAAATCGAAAGTGTGTTATTAGGTTTAAAAAAATTGTATTCTCATTTTTTTGCCATATTTCAACTTTCTCAATGCAGAAAAATTATGATTTTCATTTTTTTCGATAAAGCGGAAAAACTAAAAAAGTTTTTACTCTTATGTTTTTTTTTGTTCGATGAATATTTTTTGAGTTACAGTGTTCGTAATAAACATTTGGAAATCCTAAACGGACGCCTAAAAAAATCTAAAAAAAATCACAGACGTTCCTTTTGACTAATATTCCAAACAGGAAACTTTTTTAAAAAATTAGAGAGGTTGAAAAAAAAAGTGGCTCAGTTGATGAAGAATGCCTCCTATATGCAAAGTTTTACCGCAAAGCTAAACAGTTCGACAGAAATGACACGAACTCCTGCCTAAACCCAATGACCCCTTAAAGGTTAATGCTTCGATAGCTAAAAGATTACCCGAGCTTCAATAAACACCCATTCCAATTATTCGAAAAATTCAAAATTCTATAAATATCTAGCACCTTGGTCGATTTTCTCCAAATTCAATAACGAACACTATTTGATGATAGTCTATTTGCGTAGAAAGTTTTAGCCCGATAGATCGAAAATTAGACGAATTACAGCGGTTTCAATTTTGCACTCCTATCATCCACAAACGCACGCACTCACACACACATGCATTGGGAAATGTTTTCTAAATATGACTTTGTAATATTTTCGAATATCTTTAACACGACGACAGTAAAACGCACCCATGTATTTTTCATTAAAACAAAGTTTTTTTTTATGGAGGGAGCAATGTTAAAAAATGGCAGAAGGAATAAATAATGGCGGAATAACAAAACGAGGAAAATTCAATTTTTCAGTCATGCACTAAGCAGACGAATACAAAAATAACTATTAGAATTTATAGCGAAAACATTTTTTGCCAATTATTGGGAAAGGGTAGATAAATAATGTAAAACGCAGTGAATTATATTTTAACTTGAATTTTATTTTATGACACGCGAGGAAGATCTGTCTGAACTCTCTGGAATACTTCAGAAGACTAAAGGCTAGTCACAAAGACCAAAAGCATATTCGTCACATAAAGAAAGAAGTCTCAGTTCTTTCTTCCCAGGAAATCACTGTTTATATCTATGGTAACTCTGAGCCGACTCTCCGGTGCTATCGATGTCGATTGGTTTTTGTAACCGTCTTTTCTTTATTGGCTAATTCTCAGTATCGGTATTAAATAAATCCAATACCAATCAATTTGTTTTCATTGATCCTTATTTATGAGAGGCCTTCGTGTCTTCACCCCTCAACTCTATAAATGCAATATTGCCCACTGAGTGGCATCTTGCTTTCGTGCTACGCGGTGGGCAGTGTTGCATTCGTGCCACGCAGTGGACAATATTGCATCTGTAGAGTTGAGAGGTGAAGACATGAAAGCCTCTCATATTTATAATATCCGTATTTTCCATCTAGATTTTTCATTTCTATTGGGATGGAAAGTCGGGTCTTCGCCACCTGGCGGTAAATTTTAATACTCCTCTGAGTAGGCTCCGATAAAACAAATTGAATTTTAAAGTGCATAAAGACATAAGAAATGGCGCTTTTTGTAACACCTCCAATATTTTTGACATACAGTTACGTTAAATAGATATTTGTTTAAGGTCATTTTACACTAGGACCTCGATTTTAAGGAAAATACCCACTCTTTTCCTATATTTTCCTGCGCATATAACCGCGCAGGTGCACATGACCGCGCAAGCGCATATCGAGCAAAAGAGCCTACTACTCGACGCCATATTGCCACCCGAAGTCATGTTTTCCTTTCCCAATGAAGACGTATATTACGTCGCCAAGTTTTATATACGAGGTCTGTTCAAAAAGTATCGCGAATTTTGAATTTCCGCGGGCTACGTATATTCGATTTTCGATTTTTTTGTGGCGTTAGGTTGGTACTCGTGTCCCTCACCTATGCTGAAAAAATCGGCCATTTTGAATGTTTAGTTAATTGTTGACAGCTGTTTTGGTTAGACGTGTTTTGGCTTCGATTTTTGCCTATTCCAAAAAAGCAGCCTCCATTGCGATGATTGAGCTTTGGTTTCCACGTCATAACCATAAACCCATGATTCCTCACCAGTTATGACCCTCTGGAGCAAATTTGGGTCGTCGCCGACCGAGTCCAACAGCTCCTTAGCAATGTTAACGCGACACTGTTTTTGTTCGAAATTGAGCAATTTTGGCACGAATTTCGCGGTGACCCGTCTCATGCCCAAATCATTGGTAAAAATCGAATAGCACGAGCGAATCGATATGTTTAGTTCCTCAGCAACTTCTCTAACGGTGATTCGACGATTGGCCAATATTATTTTCTTCGCTTCATCAATGTTTTCGTCTGTTGTTGATGTGCTCGGGCGTCCGGAACGCATTTCGTCGTTCGCATATTCTCGGCCCACTGAGAACATTTTGTACCACCGATAAACGTTGCTTTGGTCCAAGGTAGCTTCACCATATGCCACAGTCAACATTCGGAATGCATCCGCGCACTTAATTATATTCTTCACACAAAATTTAATACAGATTCTTTGATCCAGTTTTTGGAATAGGCAACAATCGAAGACAAGCCAAAACACGTCTAACCGAAACAGCTGTCAACGATTAATTAAACATTCAAAATGGCCGATTTTTTCAGCATAAGTGAGGGTCCATGAGTACCAACCTAACGCCACAAAAAAATCGAACATCGAATATACGTAGCCCGCGGAAATTCAAACCTCGCGATACTTTTTGAACAGACCTCGTATAGGTGGAAAATGGTCAAAGATTGCGTATTATAAGAACATTTACGCTACATTATGTTCAATCGACAGTTGGCTGTTACTTGAATTTCTTTTTGCTTAACGAGCTTTCTCGCGAACTTTCCTCTCTCCACCGAGTCACGAGGGAATATAGCGGTTTTTAATTACCACGTACCTTATCGCCGCGTCCCACGTTGATATCAAGATGTTCCTGTAGGCGTGAATACACCCTATTGTCCAACTTTTTCTTTTTTCAAACAAGCAATTCCATCGTACATTCGGGAAAACATGTTTTTTTCCCCTCAAAGATCAAACATCGTCGCAGGTGGTGAACAAAAAATGTATATAGTAGATATATGCACACTGTTTAAGTATAGCAAGAGTGACGCTTTAGGAGACTCGCTGTATTCACTTTTCCTACGACTATCTATTCATGGCGTGCAGTATCCGTCCCGGGAGTCGGTCCAGCGGATGTACAATGCATACACATGTCGAAGAGGCTGCAAACGTATCGGTCCCTCGGGAAAATTGTCGAGCACAAAAATGAAAAAAAGAACGAGAGAACGGCGGTGTAAGGGTGAAAATAGGAACAAAAAGGAAAACTACGATAAAAAAACGGAGATATCTAGATGGTCCAGACGCTCAGAGGGGATATGTGAACAAAAATAAAAATTGGCAAACATATTTTCGTCGGAAAACAATTTTTATCCGAAGTTTTTTCAAAAAATAATGTAAGGGAGACGAAAGAACCTACAGAGGCTTGTATATGAGCTGATTTTTTTATTTTATTTTCCTGTTGAGGAAAGACTGTCGAATCGTTGTTAGAATATTTTGAGCTCTTATCGCTGATCCGTCTGGCCCATATAAACGTTATTTAACTAAAAATTCCAGCTTGCAGCATAGTAGTTTCAATATACAAATACCAATATGAATATTAGAGTGGGTCAAATAAAATGACTAATTTTTTTTTCCTCGATATAATGAAAAATGTATTGTTTGGCATCTCAAAAAAACCCTCTGCAAGTATGAGCCCTTCATATTTATATTAAGAGGTCCCTCATCGCGAATTTTCATTTCCCATTTAAATAACATGCAAACATTTTTTTTTTAACTTTGGATTTTATTAGACTTAAACCGTTGATGTTAGGAGAGTCTTTTAACACATTTATGTAGAACATTTGATGCTCTACAAAAAAGTTCTCTTGTGTCTAATCGATAAAAATAACCGTACAAAAAATAATCGGTGATAATTAGCTCTGGATTCTACTTATCTCGTTTATTAGTACATAAATTCCAAATTTTTTAAAATTTTCGTTATCAATATGAATAAATATACTACTAATATATACTACTAATATATTACTAAAATACTAATATACTACTAATATATTACTAATTGTTTTCAAACAAATATGAGAGAATGCAGAGCTAATTATTACCGATTATTTTTTGTACGGTTACTTTTATCGATTAGACACAAGAGAGCTTTTTTGTAGAGCATCAGATGTTCTACAAAAATGTGCTAAAAAACTCTCGTAACATCAACGGTTTAAGTCTAATAATATTCCAAAGTTAAAAAAAAATGTTTCCATGTTATTTAAATGGGAAATGAAAATTCGCGATGAGGGAGCTCTTAATTTAAATATGAAGGGCTCATACTTGCAGCGGGTTTTTTTGAGATGCCAAACAATATATTTTTCATTATATCGAGGAAAAAAAATTAGGCATTTTATTTGACCCACCCTAGTATTCATATATATATATATATATAAAATTTTGTCGAACGTTTCCATCCGCTAATATTGTCAAGGAAATTGTAGTAACGACTAGGCGATTACTCGCAGGAGTATGGGAGTATATATAAAGCCTCCACCCACTTCGCCTCAGCGTGCATCTCGAGAGGGTGCTTGACGTTGTGGAAGCTCGCAGATTGAGCAAATTGTGTCGAGCGATAGAGAACTCCGAGAACTCTAAGAGAAAGAGAGAGAGAGAGAGAGAGAGAGAGAGAGAGAGAGAGAGAGAGAGAGAGAGAAAGAGAGAGAGATAGAGAGAGATAGGGGGGTTGCAGGTTGAAGAGGATGGAGAGATTGGAGATTTATAGTTAGGCGGATAACGTAGTCAGAGCATCAGACTGGAGTTTCCATACTACCCTATAGCGCCGAAGTTATTCGGTAAACCGTGCACACCCGCGCAACGCCACGTCAACACCTTATCTCATCCTTTTTCGTCACTTCCTAATGCAACGCCGGTTAGATTGACGCCCACGAGTTTCCGCAGGAGATGCGAAGTTAAGGAGGCTCCAGGGTCGCAGTGTCGAGAAAACGAAAATAGTCAAAGTAACGAAACACGACTCAGATTCGATGCATCAGAATCGTTAAATTAAAACAAAAGGTGCGAATGGAAACTTTTTTAGTGCTTACTCATTATTTCATTGCATTCAAATATTTTTCTCAAACATTTTTAGGTAGTAATCGCAAGTTTAAATTCACAGGATTTTAGGACTTCGTACCGAAAAAAACGCAACCCTTACTCGGTTGTTTGTCCGTCCGTCCGTCTATCCTTCTGTTACAAGCCTCGAACTCCCAAACGGTTTAACCTATCAACTTGAAATTTGATGCGTATCTAGAGTGAGATGTTTCGCAGATAAATCGTACTTTATGTACTTTTTATGTGCTGTCATGTACTTTTTATGTACTTTTTATGTACTGTTATATACTTCTTATGTACTTTTATGTTCCTTTTACGTACTTCCACGTACTTAATTTCGTGGCACCACGAAAACCATATATAAGTCGAACGGAGAGCCTGAGGTTGAGTATAATTGACCTACATTTCAAAGAACCTCGTGTACTGATTGTGAGGAAAAACTATATGAAATAATGTAATGAACATATCTGGTACCTAGCAATGGTATCGACGTTAAACGACTTCACTTAGAGCAATAATACGGAATCCTCGTTGCATCATGAACCGATTAATGCTTGACCGGTTTTTTTCTCCTCTTTAACTCGATAATGTTAAATTTGCTCGATTTCGAATGTTATACTATTTTTTTCTTTTTACACAATTGAAAAAATCCATAAATTTACAACGCTCATGCTGATTACGAGGTCTGTTCAAAAAGTATCGCGAATTTTGAATTTCCGCGGGCTACGTATATTCGATTTTCAATTTTTTTGTGGCGTTAGGTTGGTACTCATGTCCCTCACTTATGCTGAAAAAATCGGCCATTTTGGATGTTTAGTTAATTGTTGACAGCTGTTTTGGTTAGACGCGTTTAGGCTTGTCTTCGATTTTTGCCTATTTCAAAAAATGGATCAAAGAATCTGTATCAAATTTTGTGTGAAAAACAAAATTAAGTGCGCGGACGCATTCCGAATGTTGACTGTGGCATATGGTGAAGCTACCTTGGACCAAAGCAACGGTTATCGGTGGTACAAAATGTTCTCAGAGGGCCGAGAAGAGGCGAATAACGAAATGCGTTCCGGACGCCCGGGCACATCAACAACAGACGAAAACATTGATGAAGTGAAGAAAATAATATTGGCCGAATCGTCGAATCACCGTTAGAGAACGTGCTGAGAAACTAAACATAACGATTGGCTCGTGCTATTCGATTTTTACCAATGATTTGGGCATGAGACGGGTTGCCGCGAAATTCGTGCCAAAATTGCTCAATTCCGAACAAAAACAGTGTCGCGTTAACATTGCTAAGGAGCTGTTGGACTCGGTCCGCGACGATCCAAATTTGCTCCAGAGGGTCATAACTGGTGACGAATCATGGGTTTATGGTTATGACGTGGTAACCAATGCTCAATCATCGCAATGGAAGCTGCCGCATGAGCCAAGACCGAAAAAAGCGCGCCAAGTTCGGTCGAACGCGAAGGTTTTGCTCACAGTTTTCTTCGATTGCAGGAGCGTGGTGCATCATGAGTTCTTGCCAAAGGGACGTACAGTCAATAAAGAATATTACCTGCAAGTTATGCGCAATTTGCCCGAAACCATCCGCCATAAACGCCCGAATTTGTGGAAGAACAAAAATTGGCTTTTGCACCATGATAACGCCCCTGCTCACACATCGTTGCTTGTGCTCGAATTTTTGGCCAAAAACTAATTTTCCCCAGACCTGGCCCCCTGTGACTTTTTCCTGTTCCCAAAACTGAAGAGGCCCATGAAAGGACGACGCTACGCCACGATTGAAGCGATAAAGACGGCATCGAAGGAGGAGCTAAACAAAATCACAAAAAATGATTTTTTTAAGTGCTTCGAGGATTGGGAAAAACGTTGGCATAAATATATTATATCCGAGGGGAATTACTTTGAAGGGGACAAAATAAATATTAATGAATAAATAAATACTTTTTGAAAAAACACAACATTTGCGATACTTTTTAAACAGACCTCGTATATCTAAATTAAATACCATATACCAAATTAATTCGTGTAGGCAATTTAGTCGAATAGACCATAAATTTAACAAACAAAAACGTTAACAAACATGTGTAACGATTTTTGTCGAAAAAAATTCAAAACTCCACAAATTCCAAACGCCTTGATCAATTTTCTCCGAATTCAATACAAAACAAAACTTCATAATACTTTATTCGCGTGCAAAATTTTTGCCCGATAATTCGAAAATTGCTCGAGTTACGCTCCGAATAGGAATTTCGAGAAAATATAGAAAATCGTCCAGAATCCAAATAAGCTGTTCAATCATCACGAAAATTTTATTCGACAAAGCGAAATCGTAGTTCTACTTGGATCTTTGAAAAAGCCCAATCAATAAAACGATTCTCTTATTACAAAAGTTTCATTATCACAGCATCGTCATGGACATTTTTGTAAAAAGTTTTTTCGGAGCGTTTCGACATTTTGGAGTACATTGGGATTGAAAACTGGAAAAACAAGAACAGTGTCCACGAAACCGAAACCTCTGTGAGAACGTAAAATTGCGAATATGTGATATATTAATTATGCCTTAAAGTCAATTCGAATGTACGTGGCTCAACCGGATGTCAGCTTTAAAATTTATTGAAAAATAATAAAGCCTTCGTTAATCAAAACGATGTACGAGCAACAATGACGTAAAATTTATGTATTAAATGGCGTACGAATGGGATATGAGGTTGGAAGTTCCGTCTTGGGGCACCGGAAACGACCCTTTAATAGGAGTAAAGCCGGAGGCTCTGTGCGGCCTTGCTTCGCAGGGCAGGGGGGTAAATCGTGTTGGTCCGACCGGAGAAGCAAAACCGCGGATAAGTGAGGGGGGATGATTGACGATGGAGGCTGTGGAATGGTGCAACTCCGTGTAACGGAGAGAGCAACAAGCGAACTGTTTCACTGGGGCAAGGCCGTCATTAGATATATACTGTATCCAATATATATATGAACGATATCGTGGATTTCGTCGAGATTATCAAAGGGCGGAAGATCGTCTTAGGTAGACTGCATTAAGCCTTCCTCGTTCGATAAAGCACTGCCATACTATAGTAATACAGTACATGATGCACGTACATATGAGGCATCCGACGTAAAATCGACCTGGGTAACCTCACCCTATGAGATTTGGTCCCTAATTTTTTTTATATTGTTCTTACAACCCTAAAAAACAAAAATAAAAACGAATTTGTTTGAATATTACATTAATAATTTTTAATAATTAAAATTAAAATGTGTTTTAAATAGTTTAATAGTTAAATAGTTATTAAAACAATAATTATTAAAATTGTTAAAATAAAAAATGTTGAATATTACATTAATAATTTTTAACAATAATTGTTAAAAATTATTAATGTAATATTCAAACATCTTTTAATAAACTGTTGAAAGCTCATTTTAATTTCACCTTTAAGGCTACTTTATTCCACATCTTCTTCGCCAACCGCTGTTTAGTAATACTTTTCAAAAACAATATCCATATTTTTTCTAATACCAAAGGTCGTAATTCGAAAGTCAGAAAAAATTCTGAAATATCCGGTGTCTGATATAAAAAAAAACCTTGTACCCATATCGCAAAGTAGGGTGACGCTTGCTCTGATTTCTTTTCTCGATTTTTGTTTTTTGTTAAAAATACTCGGAAAATATAGAACCAAACGCCCCCTTCGGAATGTGGTTTAAGGGGTAACACCACTCTAGCGGCAGAAAAAAAGGTCCGACTTTGACGATTTATTTTGGGAGTATGAAAAAAGGAATAGGATTTCTTTTCAGAGGATTTCTTTAAGTTAGTAGCAAAAAAAATTTTTTTTGTATCTTTAATATGTAAATAAAAACATCCTAAATATCCAAAACGATTCATTTTTATTTTCCTACAAAAAAACGCCCTCCAAACAAGACATGAAAATCGGCTTAAGTTACCAGACTACTACCTTAATACATATTGAAGTATGAGAAAAAAAAATTCATTACCATTTTGATACAAAATGGCGGCGACAGAGCCCATCTTGAAAATCGTCTTTTTTTGGAGCACATCCACGGGAGGACGGTTTTCTTGTACATTATAAGACCTGGAACAAAAAACCAAAAAATTTTATAATCTATATACTATTGGCTATGGGACTACGTAGGGTTTTTTTTTAATCAAATTTTGTAGAAATGGTGCGCTTTTGAAAAAATGAATCGATTTTTTGTCCAAAAAAAAGCAGTTGTTTATAAAAAGAAAAGTTTAGATTAAATCAAAAAACGACTACGTAAATCAAAATTTCAAATTGATCCGTGCAACGGTGTTTAAGTAATACGTCCTCCCAGTTTGAAAAAGACAATTTTCAAGATGGGCTCTGTCGCCGCTATTTTGTATCAAAATGATAATAAAATTTTTTCTTCTTCTTCATATGCACACTATCAAGTAATCCTGGAGACCTCTAGCTATATCGTGAGGACCAGAAAATGTTGAAATTCATGATAAAAATGTTTATCTAAAAGCTGAGAGGTCTAAAATTAAAATGGATATAATTGTTATTGTACAATGTAATTACGAAAAATTTGACCCTAACGACATAGACGGATAAAAATCCTAAATAACGAGTATTTATTTGTTGTTTCTGCAAAATTAACGAAATGGTATCTGGGCTAAAAACACACAGTAATCGTGGGAAAGTGTTTTGGTTTAGTTCGTTTATATTCTACTGGCGCAACTTGCAGACCGAATGGCGAGATTTTCCCTACTTAATTTCCAGTTCACAGACAATTTTCGTGAGTTTTAGCGATCCTAACTGGCAAATTAGATGTTAGAATACCAAGGTCTACAGTAAATTGCTTCTGGCACGGTTAATTTGCGTATTTGGTACATGTACCTTGAATGTTACCTCGATTTAAAAGGTCTCCACTATACCGACGTTCGTGGTGTTCCTCGTCATTTTTCACATGCTCCTAACACTCGAACCACCGGACCAGTCATTTCATGATTCACGATTTCCGTGAGGTTTTGGAATACTGCCTGGAAAATTAGAGGTTGGAATCCTAAAAATTCTCTCAAAAATTTAAATCATTATTTTCGAATCCCTAAATCGCTGAAGGGCTGGTTCGATAGCTCTAGTGTTAAGAAGGCTTCAGCGATTTACGGATTCGAAAATAACGATATCAATTTTTGATAGAATTATTAGTCTTGCAACCTCTAATTTTCCAGGCAGTACTCGAAAACCACGAGCAGTCGTCTGTGAATTAAAAATGTAATCAGAAATATCTCACGTCTGCAAGTAGCGCCAGTCGAATAAAAATGAACTAATCCAAATGACTTTTCCACGATTGCTGTATTTTTTTTGGGCATATGCTCTTCTGTCAATTTTGCAGATACAGCAACAAGTAAATACTCATTAATAAAGATTTTGATTCGTCCATATTGTGAGAATCATATTTTTCGAAACTAAGCTACACAACAATATGTGTAGCAATATTTGTTTTAAACCTCTTCGTTTTTAGCTAGAAATGTGCTTTTCTATTTTCGATGTAAGTATTTTCTGGTGATTACGTTAGAGATGAAGGTGTGTAAAATTACTTGATTATATATCAAATCGTTTGGTTTGATAGTTTGGGAGTGGTATTTATCCGGAAATTTCCATGCATTCTGTCGGTAATACAGAGTCGGTAAGACAAACCTTTCACATGCTCTTAAAAGCTCAACTAATTATATTTTTGTGTACAAAAGGAAATTCTCATCGAAAAATGAATATTTTCTAAATCCGATCTATATACTTTTTCGAGAGTATTACTTGTGTACAGAATAAAAAAACATAGACTTTTAAATGATTCTTTCTAATTGTTTTTTTGTCATTTTTTTGAGGATAGAAAAGGGATTATGAAAAGATATATATAATGAGAATAAGCGTATGCGTTTACTGAAATTCCTACGAGATCTCCCCTTAAATGTGTTATGCTCTGCAAAAAGCGTGTCAACGCAAAACATATCGTTGAATTTTATGTAATTTTGAAAATAGATTTATAAAGCGATTTTATGGAATGAATTACCAATTCATTAAATAACCTTAAGTCACATATTCCGACGTCGTTATCATTAGACACGAACGTTCGAATGGAACGTGAAAATACTCGATACGTAATGTTGCCTTGAAATACTAAATACCGAGCTTTAAGCACGTTCCCATCATTATTCAAAGCAAAAAGTGCTTTTCATCCGTATGATGATCATTTTACTGGTACAGCGAACGAATGAACACGTATAGACTACTGTATGAACTAAAATATATGTGTGTACGTAGAACTACGCAGCTAATCACGTTTTCTATGGTGCACGTGCGCTTTATTTCCCCGTGTGCTTTTCCCTCCATATATACAACCGCGCGCTTTGCCCGGATAAACTTCGTTAACTCCGAGCAACCGGCTGCTACTGCGGTAAAATCGAGGAAGGAGAAAGAGCAAGCGAGATGGCAGAGAGAGAAGGCAGAATTTACACGTAGAATTCCCCCTGATTACAGGACCGCTCAACCGTCGCATCGGCTTTAAAGATCCGAGGGTAAAAACGGGAGAATGAGATAAAGAGAAAAAGAGAGAGGAAGAGCTGCGACATCCGGAATAGAGACAATTATATATATATATGTTATATTATATAAAAGGGGTTGGAGGTATCCCTTAATTAAATAAAACGGTACACTCCACTCGCCCTCGCTTTCGCGTTTCGATTCCAGAGACCGTAATTCCGTTATACAAAGTTCTTCGTGGAAAATCGAATTTTCACATCGGAAAATCAGGGGGTACGTGAAACGAGGGAAAGTCATAGAAATGGTTGAGGGGATTAGCGATTTTTTTAATTCGACCATAAAGAATAATACCTAAATCCCCATGAAACCGTACGAAACCAATATACCATGCGATAACCATTACACGCTGATCAAACTTTAGACAGTAACTCCAAAAATGTTTTATTACTCTAAAAGGTTTCTTGAAAAATTCAATTGGAAAAAATGAAGACAGGATTTAGGGCGGTGGCATACACGCTCCAACCAAAAAATGTTTCGATGTTGATGAACGGTTCGTATGATACCACCTCGGTATCGATATTGAAGACACGTTGAGTAGATCAGTCTTGAGTTGAATCCACTTTGATGCGGTGTGAGATGGCACTGGTTCGTCCCAGGTGATCTTCTCCAGCCATAACTCTTGCATCAACATTTTTTATTTGACAGTGAATGGTGACAAGAGTCCGAGTGGATCGAATAGTTGAGCAATCTCTGACAATATGATTCGTTTTGTGAGTTTGGATCCTGAATGTGGTGGCTTCGGTTTGAATTTGAATACATCCGATTTCGGATGCCAATACAGGTCGAGGATTTTCATGCTGTTGTCGTCGATGACGATTTCTTCTGATTTGTTCGAGTTTGACGAGAATTGATTACTAAATTCTGGGTGATTGCTTTGCCATTTCGTCAGTGGAAAACCGCCAGCTTCGATAACGTGAATTGTGATTTATCGGACGCGACATAATCGATCGGCATGAAATTAATTTAACGAACGCAGAATTGTGGCAAAAAGTGGTTAAGCTTCTGACTTTTTTGAGAATCATTACTGTTGCGGAGAAATAAAAAAATCTCGTTTTCCAGCTAACTCTCTCGCTCTCATGTGTCACGTAGTACATGTGCGCCTTCGCGCATTGACCGGCCGAAGATTGGGATAACCTCAAAAAATGTTTAACGCATTTTTCTCGATGACGGCTTATTGGAATGGAAAAATAATCGTGGGACGATCTGCTGGCTCCAGTAATTGATAAACTTAGACGGGCCCAGCATTTTTTTTCATTCGATTAAGCCTTCTTCAAGAAAAATGTGTTAGCACGTTTTTCTCGCTAGCACGTACCCGCCCTCTTAAAAATGTATCTTAAGTAACGGTGAGTCGTTACACAACTAAACATTCGAGTCGTGAATATTGTATTCGAAGGTTAACTATAATAAATTTAGTATCCACCTAAGCTAAAAAGTTGTCTTAGTATACTGTAAATAAATAAAATTGTAGGTAGCATAGAAATTACATTGATTAATTCTTTTTCTACTGTACATCTAGTTGCTGGTGTATGACTTGCGTTTTTCCTGACGAGGACTGTGAAAATTAAAAATATTTTTGTTCGGAATGAAAAGTAGCATTATGTAGAGCAAAATGTTCATCATTATTGGGAATAAAAGAACATATTAAGGATGAGTGGAAGTGATTACGGTCAATATTGACATAGGTTATTGTGGAAAGCCGTATGTATAACCATAAAAACCATGAATGTTGGCAACAAGGCGTCTGGCATATTCCCAGATATATAATATCGGTTTAGAAACTCATTTAACTCGTAACAACTTTCAAAATGTGTGGGCACATGTCGATTTTTTTACGTGGCATATATACTACGGCGCTGCTATACAAAAGTTTCTTTTCCGAAAACTTTACTCTGGAGGTCTAATTTTTTCCAGCGTGAAGGACATTTTCAGCTCGCCATTCCTAAGTTTTCCGTGTTCAATGACGCAACTTTGAGCTCAGAGATCTCAGCATTCGTATAAGTAAAAATTCTTTTTCAATTTGCCAAAGAAGCCACATACATTACCTTATCACATCCGAAAATTTCAACTGGAAAAGTAGATATGTAAATAGCCTACCTAACATACAGCCTTTAAGGGAATATATCACACCCTCCGACCACTTCGAAAACGCGAAATGTACTTTGTTCACAGACAATTTTCGTAAGTTTTTAAAATGATACATGATAAATTAGAGGTTACAACACCAAAATCCCCCCTAGAAAAAGGACATGTCACGAAATATATCGCAATGCGATTTATTTCTTAAGTGGACTAACTCGTCATTACGATTGGCTGTCGATGTCGTGCTTGAAGTTCGATCATCTGCATACTTCAGATGACACAATCGTAGATAATGAACATAACCTACAAATTTAACCTTCTGGCGCGGTTACTTGCGTATTTGGTACATGTGCCTTGAATGTTTCCCCATTTCGATGCTTCCCACTATACCGACGGGGTAGATGTTTCTCATCGTTTTACACATGCTCTTAACAGAAGGCTAAACGCGCGAGATGATCGTATGAGTACAACAGAAATAGCGGCATAGGGATTGTGCAAGAGCGAGAGATAGAGGGTCTATAGCCTCCCCTTACGAGTATGCCCAACCGGGGTAACATTCGAGGCACATGTACGAAATACACAAATTAACCGTACCAGATGCGATTTTCTATGTTTTTGGTATTATAACCTCCAATTTTCCAGAAACACCCCGAAAAACTCATGGAATTGTACGTGAACCGTGAACTGAACATTGAATAAGGAAATCTCGCTTTCGGGTCTGCAAGTAGCGCCAGTGGAACGTGAAGGAACTAAACGAAAACGATTCTCCACGATTACTGTGTATTTTTCGGCCAAAAGACATGCTGTTAATACGCAAGTAAACCGTGCCAGAAGCGACTTGCTATGTATTTTGGTATCGTAACCGCCAATTTTCCAGATGGACCCAGAAAAACTCACGGAATTGTCCGTGAACTGAAAATTGAGTAAGGAAATCTCGCTTTCGGGTCTGCAAGTAGCGCCAGTGGAACGTAAAGGAACTAAAGGAAAACGATTCTCCACGATTACTGTGTATTTTCCGGCCAAAAGACATTCTGTTAATACATAAGCTAACCGTACCAGAAGCGATTTGCTATGTATTTTGGTATTGTAACCTCAAATTCTCGAGATAGAACCCAAAAAACTCACGAAAACTGTCTGTAAACTGAAAATTGAGTAAGGAAATCTCACTTTTGGATCCGTAAGTAGCGCCAGTGGATCGTAAAGGAACTAAACAAAAACAATGCTCCATGATTATTGTGTATTTTCCGGCCAAAAGACATTCTGTTAATACGCAAGTAAACCGTGCCAGAAGCGATGTGCTATGTATTTTGGTATCGTAACCTCCAATTTCCCAGATAGACCCCCCGCAAAACTCACGGAATTATCCGTGAACTGAATATTGAGTAAGGAAATCTCGCTTTCGGGTCTGCAAGTAGCGCCGGTGGAACGTAAAGGAACTAAACGAAAACGATTCTCCACGATTACTGTGTATTTTCCGGCCAAAAGACATTCTGTTAATACGCAAGTTAACCGTACCAGAAGCGATTTGCTATTTATTTTGGTATTATAACCTCCAATTTTCCAGATAGACCCAGAAAAACTCACGGAATTGTCCGTGAACTAAACATTGAGTAAGGAAATCTCGCTTTCGGGTCTGCAAGTAGCGCCAGTGGATCGTAAAGGAACTAAACAAAAACAATGCTCCATGATTATTGTGTATTTTCCGGCCAAAAGACATTCTGTTAATACGCAAGTAAACCGTGCCAGAAGCGATGTGCTATGTATTTTGGTATCGTAACCTCCAATTTCCCAGATAGACCCCCCGCAAAACTCACGGAATTATCCGTGAACTGAATATTGAGTAAGGAAATCTCGCTTTCGGGTCTGCAAGTAGCGCCGGTGGAACGTAAAGGAACTAAACGAAAACGATTCTCCACGATTACTGTGTATTTTCCGGCCAAAAGACATTCTGTTAATACGCAAGTTAACCGTACCAGAAGCGATTTGCTATTTATTTTGGTATTATAACCTCCAATTTTCCAGATAGACCCAGAAAAACTCACGGAATTGTCCGTGAACTAAACATTGAGTAAGGAAATCTCGCTTTCGGGTCTGCAAGTAGCGCCAGTGGAACGTGAAGGAACTAAACAAAAACATTTCTCCACGATTACCGTGTATTTTTCGGCCAAAAGACATTCTGTTAATACGCAAGTAAACCGTGCCAGAAGCGATTTGATATGTATTTTGGTATCGTAACCTCCAATTTTCCAGATAGACCCGAAAAACTCACGGAAATTGTCTGTGAACTGAAAATTGAGTAAGGAAATCTCGCTTTCGGGTCTGCGAGTAGCGCCAGTGGAACGTAAAGGACCTAAACGAAAACGATTCTCCACGATTACTGTGTATTTTTCAGCCAAAAGACATTCTGTTAATACACAAGTTAACTGTACCAGAAGCGATTTGCTATGTATTTTGGTATTGTAACCTCAAATTCTCGAGATAGAACCCAAAAAACTCACGAAAACTGTATGTAAACTGAAAATTGAGTAAGGAAATCTCACTTTTGGATCTGTAAGTAGCGCCAGTGGAACGTAAAGGAACTAAACAAAAACAATTCTCCATGATTATTGTGTATTTTTCGGCCAAAAGGCATTCCGTTAATTCTGCAGATACAGCAACAAATGATTGCTCATTTGTCAGGCTTTTCTCAGGCATGTATATCACATGTGACAAAATTTTCCGAATTATGCAACACAAAAATGGTAATATCCATTTTTGTTTTAGACCTCTCCATTTTTAATTGGGAATGTCTCTATTTTTAATTTTAACATTCTCTGATGCTCACGATATAGAGAGAGGTGTCCACAATTACTTGTCCAAATTTTTAATTGGTCGGTGTGATTGTTTAGGAATAACGTGTGGCCGAAAATTCCAATGCACTCTATCGGTAATGGTGTCGATAAAACAGATCTTTCTCGTGGTTTTAAGGTTATTGGATATGGCTTCCAAATAGAACAAGAATTAATAAAATTCGTGTCTTTTTTTTTAATTTCAATGCTTTTGGTTTTTAATTTTTATTTAAAAAAAACATCGCGCTGTGGCCCTAGCTTAATGTGTTTACATTACAGTACGATATTGCGTAATGCACATATACCTCTATATTCATATGCAAATATATTGTATACATCTCAATCAACATTAACGCGAACGAGAGGATACAAAGGCTTGTGATAATAGCCCTCGAGTCCCCACACTGTATTATGGTTGAATTATTATCTTCGGCACATACATATATAATCCATAAGCATCCCATTGGATATGAAAAACGATCGATCGCTGTTATGCATCGTTTTCTATCTCTCACTAATTGTCCATCACTCCCGCTTCAATCTCTTTTATGTATCCCCCCGAAACTTCGGTATATATTTTTCTATTTTGCTGACGCATAACATCGCAAATGAAGTACACATTCACCGTCCCTTAATCATTCTAGATTCTCTTCCTATAATCATTAGGGTGCGATTCAAAAAATAGTAGCCTCGAGTATCATTCTTTTTGTCACAAAAAAAATTGTTCTCGCGGGTATTGTACGATAATTTTTAGTAGTGTCTTGTTGATGATCAAATTAGCACTAAACAGCCATTTATTTTTGACTGATTTTATGGTCAACATTTTGGCTGTTCAGCGAGATACGTGTTTTTTTTTCATAAAAATAATACGTTTCACAAAAGCTGAGATCAGTAGTATATTTGGAACTCATCCAGTGCACAGGTAAATGGTCACCCATCCCAGTATCCACCGCGGCCAATACTGCTTAACAGGGAAGACGTTGGTTTCCCAAGAAGTATTTGCCTGTGTGTTGGAAAAGAGTAACTTGATTAACAGCAGTACAGCTGAATCTTCAAGAATTGGAATTTTGTTTTTCTTTTTCGATTCTATCACCCATGAGGCAGTTCGAAATACCATCTTGTTAGTCTTTGCTTTTGCGCAAAGTGGTACTTTGGTGAACGAAAACCCGGTATATCGCTGAGCGTGGAATCCTTAAAGGTGAAATTATTAAGTTTCTAAAAACGAGTTACAGAACGTGAACCAAATACGCAAGTTAATCGTACTAGCAGCGAATCACTATGTACGAGGTCTGTTACAAAAGTATCGCGAATTTTGAATTTCCGAGGGCTACGTATATTCGATTTTCGATTTTTTTGAGGCGTCAGGTTGGTACTCATGTCCCTCACTTATGCTGAAAAAATCGGCCATATCAAATGTTTAGTTAATTGTTGACCGCTGTTTTGGTTAGACGTGTTTTGGCTTGTCTTCGATTTTTGCCTATTCCAAAAAAGCAGCTTCCATTGCGATGATTGAGCTTTGGTTTCACGTCATAACCATAAACCCATGATTCGTCACCAGTTATGACCCTCTGGAGCAAATTTGAGTCGTCGCGGACTGAGTCCAACAGCTCCTTAGCAATGTTAACGCGACACTGTTTTTGTTCGAAATTGAGCAATTTTGGCACGAATTTCGCTGCGACCCGTCTCATGCTCAAATCATTGGTAAAAATCGAATAGCACGAGCGAATCGATATGTTTAGTTCCTCAGCAACTTCTCTAACGGTGATTCGACGATTGGCCAATATTATTTTCTCCATTTCATCCATGTATTCGTCTGTTGTTGATGTGCTCAGGCGTCCGGAACGCATTTCGTTGTGCGCATCTTCTCGGCCCTCTGAGAACATTTTGTACCACCGATAAACGTTGCTTTGGTCCAAGGTAGCTTCACCATATGCCACAATCAACATTCGGAATGCGTCAGCGAACTTAATTTTGTTTTTCACACAAAATTTGATACAGATTCTTCGATCCATTTTTTGGAATAGGCAAAAATCGAAGACAAGCCAAAACACGTCTAACCTAAACAGCTGTCAACAATTAACTAAACATTCAAAATGGCCGATTTTTTCAGCATAAGTGGGGAACATGAGTACCAGCCTAACGCCACAAAAAAATCGAAAATCGAATATACGTAGCCCGCGGAAATTCAAAATTCGCGATACTTTTTGTACAGACCTCGTATTTTGGTATTGCAACCTCCAATATGCAAGGAAGGACCCCAAAAACTCATGGAAATTGGCTGTGAACTAAAAATTGAGTGAGAAGAATCACGCGTTCGCGTCTGCAAGTAGCGCCAGTGGCGTATAAACGAACTCTTCGAAGAAACAAAGTATTTTTCACGATTACTGTGTATTATTCGGCCAAATGCTATTCCGTTAATTTTGCAGACTAGCAATAAATAAATTCTCGTTTGTTAAGCTTTTTATCTGTGTCTATCGTAATGACCAAATTTTTTTGAATTACGCTATACAATAATAATTATATCCATTTATGTCCTAGACTAATTTCAGCTAAAACTGTGCATTTCTATTGTCAATTTCCAAATTTCCTCGGTATTCAGCTCTAGATAGAGGTCTCCAGAATTGCTTGTTCGAATTGCAAATCATTCGGTGTGATAGATTAGGAATTGCCGCTTTGCCAAATATTGCAATGCATCTTGTCGATACAACAAAGTCGGTAAAACAGATCTTTCCCGCGCTCTTAATGAAACATTGATAACAATGTATTTCCAAAAATATGAATTGTCTTTGCGTGAATTTACTAAAAGGTATTTTTTCATTTTTCTTGTGTGTTCCAACGTATACCCTTGTGGGTTTTTACTCTCATGACCCATCCCAATTTTCCCTTCTATCACTCCCTACTCGCACTCCGCTAAGTTAACCTAACTTCTATAGCATCCGCAGCTACTTTTTAGTTACACTGTATCGCATTCACCGTGAACACGGGGAAACTGCTGAAAACCCGTGACGATACAGGCGGCTTTTTATTTTTACTGAGTTTCAGACGTGTTACCATCAGAAACTCAATAAAACTGCCTCCCGCTCAACAGTCAGAGCGCTAGTCAGCGCACGGCTAAGCGGTCTCCGATCCCAGTACTCACCGCGCCCAATATACCGCTCAATATGGAAGATTGCCGAAGCCGCGCACTGATCGCGCGTCCAATGCTGTCGATAATTTTCAAATAGATAAAATTTCAAAGAATAACTCGCCCCCTCCCCCACGATTTTGATGTAGTACGGCTCATCCCCTTTCTTCAAAGAAATTCTACGAACTCACCATCCAGATATTTCATAGTATACTCCGTTTACATTTGACAGGCTTTTGTTTAACCAGCGACGAAATTACTATCATAAACAAACGGCTGTAGTTTTTGAGGGGATAATACTAAGAAATATCTGGATGATGAGTTCTGTCGAACCTCTTTCAAGAAAAGGAATGAGTCGTATCACATCAAAATCACGGATTATTCTTTGTAAAAACTGAACGGATATTGACTTTTTTGAGAATTTGCACAAACCAGTTAACGCATTGTTATTAATGCGTTTTTTTATCGAAATCATATGTAGTAATACAAATCACAATTGACCATAGTCAATTTATACTTTGTATAAACGATGTTAAACATTTAGCACTCATTTGACTAGTGTGAAGCGTCCCATCCTCGTTAACTAAAAGTACAAACCATAGAAAAGTCAGGGCGTTAGAAGGCGAAGCCTCCACCACGGTCTTCTATACAGGTCTGGAAACTCCCTCAAATTTCAGTGGTGGGGGGCGGCCCGTTAACGGGAGGGTAGGGTTTTAAAGGCGAAAAAAAAGCATATTTTTATGATTTTTTTGCGGCGACATGAGTAATATAATTTTATAAAATAGAATTACATATTATTGTACAACTATTGAAGTATCTCAGAAAAAATTTTCAATGAAAAATATTGATAAATAAGCCGGTGACGTTGAATCTCCAGAGGCGCCTTGAAAAAAAGTGGTTTTGCGGTGAACATTATAACTCGTTACCGGATCATCTGAAACAAAAAAATTGATATGCATTTTAAATGTGATGTATTTCTCGCGGTAATCAGGAAGAGTTTTTTTTTTCTTTTTCTATTTTTTGCAGCACTTGGAAGTGAAAAACGCAATTTTAGCTCAAAAAATCGCGCTTAATTTGTTATTAAAAAATTGAAAAAATTGAAAAAAAAAAAACTCCTCCTGATTACCTGTTGATTTATGTGAAGAAGTAATGTTTGAATTTTCAAAAGGATCGGTTCAGTAGATTTTGAGTTCTAATGTTCACAATCTTCAAAAATGACGTTTTCGGGAAAATCGATTTAAAGTTTTTTATACGTACCGAGCGGCTACCGAGCAGGTATAAAAATCAGGTATCACGGCCGGTCGTTTGAAACGCTGTAACTCCGTTAGTTTTACTCCGATTGACTTAAAATTTATACACAATATTCTCGACATATTGTTCATTGAGGAAAAAAATTAAAAAAAAAATGCAAAAAAAATAATTTTAAAACCCTACCCGCTCCCCCTTAACGAAGCTGTTTTTAATTTCTGTAGCAGCCACTAAAGGCGTTGCGATCGGATAATGCCGATAGACATAACCTGAAAACCCCTCGATAGCTCTCGCGGTTGTCTGTCTCTGTCCCACTAACGGACACCGCGTTACACATATTTATTATGTGTAATTATAAGTTATTAATCCCGTCATCTTTAATGAATATGCTGAATAAATATGCTCTTAATTTGAATCGGGTTTTAAACATTCTAACTGTTAACCGAGCATGATAAATATAAACTATTTGCAAATATCTATGTCATATGAATATATATTAGGCGAAATAGTTGTCTACCTCTTGATGGATCGATCTCTGTTAGATTTTCTTTTAAATCCTATAAAATAAACAAAAGTTTTCATTTACAAAAATAGAAATACATCGAAGCGTTTCATATATTTAATTTGATCCTTTTTCATTATATTTTTGTGAAAATTGCAGGTACTCAAATAAAGATAAAAGTTGAAGAATTTATTTTCTTTCATACTTACTTGATTTTGAAAACTGGAACACTTTGAGAAAACCTAAAAAATAAAGTGTAAGAAAATGTAAAGAGCTGATTTTTACTTACCTTAATCTCCTATTTTTTGGTATACTACTAAATACTGTCCATTTCGGAATATTGACAAAACTTAAAGAAAGATAAAAATTCAAGTATTTATTTTTATCCATACTTCCTTGATTTCGAAAACTCGAACACTTGCAAAAACTTAACATAAGATTTATTCGGTAGTTAATTTCGACAATTTTTTCTTAAAAACAAATTTCTTTTTGAGTTTAAAATCTTCCTGGTGCGCATATTGCCTCATTTTTAATCTTACATAGTAAATTATAGCGTCTGATAAGATTTCAGATCCATGCTCTTTACAGGGATAAGTGAAGGTGTACGAGTTAAATACTTCATCTAGAATTATATCGAAGACATCAATACGAGAGGAATATTTTGTAAATGATGCTTCGATATGACGGATCGGATGGAAGAAATGAGGATTTGCGTGGGTCAGGCCATCGCGTGATTTCATTTGCACCAGTTGCGACTCTGAAGATCCGCAGCTGGTTTTCAAACTCACAGTTTCTTGACACACTGGACAGGGTTCATATTTTTGACGGAACTTCAGGGATATCTGAAATATCAATAAAAGAAATTTATGTATGTTTAAATTACTTTTATTTCATCTCTTTTATATACTAACGATGCAATAGATACATTCTGTTAAGGAAACTTACCAAGGCAAGCACTGATTCCTTGAATTGACGATTTTGAGACTCTACAGGACGGAACATTGCTTGGAGAATTTCTTTCAGAATTCGAAACTTGTTTCGCAAATCCATGCTCTGGCACACAATTTTCCTTTTCTACTGAGATGTCATCGAATCTTGTTCGCACAGCAAACTCTTTGTGTCGCATTGTTTTGTATGGGACCTTACATATTGAAAATACACAATATGAGTAACTATCTTCTTAAACTATGTTTAAAATCTTTTCATTAAACTTACCCGTGCAATTACTTGGCCATTTGCGTCAAGCTTGACCCATTCGCGAACTATGTGTTCATTGGTAAAATGTCACATACACGATTCGTGTGTTGTAATTTCATAATGCCTGGAATAGATTGTTCCCACTTTTTCCACATATCAATGTTCTTAGGCATTCGGAATGTACAACATTTTTTGTTTATTTTGCTACCGGTTTTACAATGTGGAACCACACACCGATTCGTCATTCTTAATATAATAATCACTAAAAGACTGTGATCACAAGACCGTGCTGTGATCTACACCAAATAAACATAATATTCAGGCATAGCAGTATCGAAAGGTTTTCAGGTTATGTCTAACGGCATTATCTGATCGCAACGCCTCTAGTGACTGCTACGGAAATTAAAAACAGCTTCGTTAAGAGGACCATCCTCGGCGGAGGAGTTTTCAAACCTGTATACAAGACCGTGGCCTCCACAGTCCCAAGATCTCTAGATATGGAGGGTCAGTCTTATATGCAGGTCTGGAAACTCCCTCAAATTTCAGTGGCGGGGGGAAGACATATTGTTTTTAATTTCTGTACCAGGCACTAGAGGCGTTGCGATCGGATGATGCTGATACACACAACCTAAAAACCCTGCGAAAGTGTCCATCAGCATTATCCGATCGCAACGCCTCTAGTGGCTGGTACAGAAATTGAAAACGACTCCGTTAAGGTAAGCCTCCATCTTCACCAAACTCATATTCAAATGCATATTCCCCAAAGTACATATCCCCCAAATGCATACTCCCTACAAACCTACATCGCCCAAATGCATATCCCCCAAATGCATAATACCCAAAAGCATATTACTCAGTTAGTAACTCGAGAAAGTAACTCGTTATTATGATTGCCTATTGATGTCATGCTCGGAGTTTGGTGCAAGCTTCCAAACGCACGATCGTAGACGACGAACTTAACCTACAAAAAAGCGCGCGAAGCGCGGACATTGATTCTCGTAATTTACAAAATGGGCAAGGAAAGACAAAAAAATCTAAACAAACTCACAGATGGTTTCTTCAGTATTAAAAACATTATAAAAAAATCAAAATAGGTCGGTCCCAAAGCTGTGCCAGTTGGCATCGAATGTCCCATATCCATTTTGCGGAATACGCGTTTGTGAGATATGTATTTTGGGGAATATGCATTTGGGAGATATGCTTTTGGGTTCTATGCATTTGGGCGGTATTCTTTTGGGTATTATGCATTTACAGGATATGCTTTTGGGTATTATGCATTTGGGCGATATGCATTTTGGGGAATATGCATTCGGGGGATATGCACTTTGGGGAATATGACTTTGGAGTGCGTTTGGTGAAGATGGATGCACGGTCTTATATACAGGTATGGAAACTCCTCCGCTGAAAGTGACCTGCTTAACGAAGTTAAGTTTAATTGCTGTAGCAACCACTAGAGGCGTTCCGATCTTAGTTGCGACCTTACAATGCCAGCAGGCATAACCTGAAAACCCCTCGATATTGATATCCTTGCATATTACGTTCATTTCGTTTATATCACGATATTAGTGATAATTATATTTAAAATGAGATATCAGTGTGTGGTCCCAAATTGCAAAACCGGCAGCAAAAGAGAGAAGAAATGTTCTACATTTTACGTGCCAAAAGACGTTGATATGCAGAAAAAGTGGAGTCTATTCCAGGCATTGTAAAATGTTGTAAAATTACAAAATACGGATCGTGTTTGGGAACAGCATTTTAATCATGACGACATAGTTCGCGAATGGGTTAATAAGCTCGCAAGCTCGACGCAAATGGCCAAGTAATTGCACGGGTAAGTTTAATGAAAAGATTTTACACATAGTTTGAGAAGATAATTACTCGTATCAAGTATTTTTCAATATGTAAGGTCACGTACGAAAGAATGCGACTCAACGAGTTTGCTGTGCCAACAAGGTTCAATGACGTCTCAATAGAAAAGGAAAATTGTGTGCCAGAACATGGTTATGCGAAACAAGTTTCGAATTTTGAAATAAATTATCCAAGCCTTGTTCCGTCCTTTAGAGTCATGAAACCGTCAATTCAAGGAATCAGTACTTGTATCGGTGAGTTTCCTTAACAGAAAGTACCTATTGCATTGTTAGTATATAAACGCGATGAAATAAAAGTAATTTAAACGTACATAAATTTCCTCTATTGATATTTCAGATATCCCTGAATTTCCATAAAAAATATGAATCCTGTCCAGTGTGTCAAGAAGCTGTGAGATTGAAAACCAGCTGCGGATCTTCAGAGTCGCAACTAATGAATAAATCTTATGTTAAGTTTTTGTAAGCGTTCCAGCTGTCAACATCAAGGAAGTATGAATTAAAATAAATTCTTTAATTTTTCTCTTCATTTGAGTTTTGTCAATATTCCGAAATAGACTATCTCGCAGCATGCCAAAAAATAGTAGATTAAGGTAAGTAAAAATCAGCTTTTTCCATTTCTTTACACTTCATTTTTTAAATTTTTCCAAGTGTTCCAGTTTTCAAAAGCAAGTAAGTACGAATAAAAATAAATACTTTAATTTTTCTCGTTATTCGAGTACCTGTAGTTTTCACGAAAATATAATGAAAAAGTATCAAATTTGTAATGTTTGTGTGATAAGTGAATGACTCGTATTTTGGCTATCGAGACTAACGTCGTTTATTCTAATACACAAGATACGAGAGAACAGATTATACATGTGCTTGCTGATAATGCCGGGCGAAGACAGCCTTGAAGGCGACGGACACGCGTCATCATTTAGTGTGCCTTGCTTATAACAGGTGGCGCTTAAGAGCTACTTCCGCAATACAAACTCGTACAAACACTACAAAATTAAATATATGAAACGGTTCGATATATTTCTATTTTTGAAAATGAAAACTTTTGTTTATTTTATAGGATTTAATAAAAAATCTAACGGAGATCGATCCATCAAGAGGTAGACAACTATTTCGCCTAATATATGTTCATATGAGATAGATATTTACAAATAGTTTATATTTATCATGCTCGGTTAACAGTTAGAATCTTTAAAACCCGATTCAAATTAAGAGCGTATTTATTAAATATATTCATTAAAGTTGACGGAATTAATAACGCTTTCATAATTACATATAATAAATATCTGTAATACGGCAGAAGTCGTTAGTGGGACAGTGACAGACAACCGCGAGAGCTATCGTGGACTTTTCAGGTTATGTCTGCTGGCATTGTAAGGTCGCAACTAGTCGCAACTAAGATCGAAACGCCTTTAGTGGTTGCTACAGAAAGTAAAACGAACTTCGTTAAGACAGTTACCCCCCACCGCCGGAATTTGATGGAGTTTCCAGACAGTGTTGCCAGGTTAGGGGATTTCCCCCTAGATTTTGGGGAATTCTACGTGTCTTAGGGGAGAAACAGGGGTAAAATATGTTTAGGGGTTTTTTTAGGGGGATTCTGAATCGTCAGGCTATTTTAGGGGATCATAAAGCCATAAATTATGAGACTTCCACGCGTTCCGCTTTTTCGGAAACGTGTGGACGTCTCAAAATTTGTGTTGTGTTTGAGCCTTCTGAAGTCAGTCTAGAATCTAGACTGGCTTCACACAACAAACAGTTTCATTCATCTGAAGTCTCTAGTCGATTATTGTGGATTTGCTCTTATATATTATATACTAAACGGGGAAATCCCGATATATTAACAACAATTAAAATAGTTTTATCGATACATAAAAGAATAAATATGCCCAATACAAAAGTGGTAAAAAAACATACTTGCAAAAGTACGTTAAAAATTGGGAATTTGAACCTAATTTTAAAGGTAGGTTGTTATTGTAGATCTTCGCTGAAAGCTACATGGATTTTTCGTTGATTTCGAGAGTTCATTCCTAAATTTATAAGTTCATTTGTATATGTATATCCTCTACATTTTGTTGATTAATTCTACGTACATAATGACGTTTAAATAAATCTCCTTCATACGATATATAGGGTGGTTAAAATCATCGCCTGACGGGGACTCAACTAAAGCGTTTTGTGCTTATTGCAACACGATTCTCATCGCTCATAAGAAAACTATACAAGATCATTCTTTATCGAAAAAACACACACAGGCTACCAAAAATCAGGACACCATTGCCGCTTTACCGAAAATCGGTACATTCACTAAACTAACTCTGTCCCAACAACGAAAGGAAGCCGAATTGAAAATCGCGACATACGTGGCAGAGCATTGCCACGTAAACGTGTTTGAAGTTCGTTGGTATTTAGGTACAATTGCAAATACTCAAATATAAAAAATAGACAAAAGAAATATATCATTACTATATTAATAACGATTAAACAGTCTTGTATTTATTAAAGTATGTATTCATTTTTTTGAAATTTAAACCAAACTGCACCGCCATCTAGGGTGTGTTCCGGGTACCGTTCGAGCTGAAAAGTTGACACTTCGCCGTTGGTACAATGAACAATGGCCTGGCGGCGGGTGGGGGCAATCTAGGGGATTTCTAGGGGAAACAAAATGAAACTGGGGGAATCCGCACAGACCACCTGGCAACACTGTTTCCAGCCTGTATATAAGACCGTGGATGGATGCCGTCCCCCACACTGGAATTTGAGGGAGTTCCCAGATCTGTATCCAAGACCATGGTCGGGACACCCGTGTTTGAGTACCAACTTCAGATCGTGGGCAAACAATGCGTTACTATATTAATGATGTATGAATTTACCTACGCGTAAGTTGGCCAAACTTATCCAGGGATCTTGCCCAGGCCCATATCTAGCTGCTGGTCCGCGGTCGTCTCGTGACTCAGAATTGGCGTTATCGCTAATAGTCTTTCATGCTTGCATCTGTTACTGTTGCGCCGTTGCCACTTGCTGTCGGATCACAGGACGCGAGACCTGTTACAGTCTACTTATATACGCCACTATACGCGCTTGTACAACGCAAAAACAATTTTTTTTTCTCACTCAGCCTCCATCGACCTAAAGTTGTGCCCCACGATAAAAAATCTCCACATCAATCGTTCTTCAGTGAGTCTCGACAATAATCTCTATAATAAACGTATTTTCCTCGATAAGTCATCCCAAGATACGTCTCGTCAAAGTTTTGTTTTTTCTCACGGCGTAAATAACTACTGTGATGCAGTTCGTGGTACATAGCCAGAACAATACAATAGTGAACGTGACGAATTTCGGTGTCAACCTGACGAGGGATCGTTTAAGAGCGATGTTCGAGAAATACGGCGCTATATCGAGCTACGGTATAATGAATGATAATGAACCATGGCAACGTTTCGCTTACGTTGCTTTTGAGGAGTCGGACGCCGCTGACGAAGCAGTTATAGAGTTAAATGGTCAAGAGATCGACGATAACAGGCGTATACGCGTAAGAAGAACGAGGAAGAAGGACAGTGCGAGTAACAAACGTCCAACGTGGATGAAACGAACTAATGATATTGCCGGATCGAGTCTCAAAGAACCGACGACAGATCGTGCTGAACAACGGAATTTCAGCGTTTTTGTAAAAAATTTGGACATGACGGTAGACAGGCATCAATTGAGAACGGCTTTTGAAACTTACGGAACGATTGTTTCGGCAAGGATTATTATGGAATCGGGAAGTCACAGTAGAGGATTTTGTCACATTCTCGACCGAGGAAGAGGCGAAAAAAGCGATAGCCGGAATGAACGGTCGTCGTATTGGACCACAGATTGTTACAGTTGAAATGGCACGTGGTAAAGACAAATTTTACCGTTCTGGCTCGCTTCAACGAACGTTTTTGAGTCTTGGCTTGACAGAGAGAGATAGAGCAGAGTCGTGGAGAGCAGGACCTCGCGAACTTCGCAGTCGTTCGGTCAACCGCCATTTCAATTTAAACGTTCGGCACACGCCAAAAGACTTGTTTGGCAATTTCCGGAGGAATTTCTAAACGTGTGAAACTCGTTAAATTTAGAAAAAAAAACGCTCTTCATTTTTGTTTTCCTTTGTTCTGTAAACCGTGCTTCTAAGTAAAATATGGACAAAGAGTATGTACACGCGGAATACGTAAAAAAGCTGTCGAAGTGTACTTCATTTTTATTTCTTCTATTTTAACTACGATTCGAAGTACTTAGGATCGTCGCGATAAGCCCACGAGATATTCGAAGAAGCAGAGTAAACGGAAAATTCGATAAAAGTTCAAAGAAAAAGGTCTTTATTTTGTTTGTAACGCATCATATCCAAAGAAGCAGTAAACGTGAAATTTCTATTAAGTCAAAGGTGCACATCGTTTTTTCTCTTTTTACTCCAATAAGTATGAATCTAAGTAAAAGGGCCTTGCAAGGATATCCAAAGCAGGGGAAAAGGCGAAATTCATAAAAAGTAAAACCTCCTCGTTATATTCTTTTTTTTGGGTAATTCTAAGTACAAATAAGTATTTTTTTGCGAATATTCAAATAAACAGTAAACGCGAAATTCGCTAAAAGTTGGAAAAGCTTTTAATTTTTGTTTTCCTTTTCTTCAAGCGCAATTCTAAAACGAAGTAAGTACGAAATTCGTAAAAAGTTAAACCTTCGGTATTTTTTTTTCTTTTTTTGTTTGGGTAATTCTAAGTACGTTTAAGTCTTTTTTGCGAATATTCAAGCAAACAGTAAACGCGAAATTCGCTAAAATTTGGAAAAGCTTAACATTTGTTTTTGTTCTCTTCCCTTTTTTCGAGCGCAATTCTAAGAGTTGAAGCTGTTTGCGAAAATATCTAAAAACGAAGTAAATACGAAATTCGTAAAAAGTAAAACCTCTTTGTTATTTTTTTTCCCTTTTTCCTTTGTGTTATTCTAAGTATATGCAAGTTTTTTGTGCGAATATTCAAATAAACGCGAAATGCGAAATTGGCCAAAAGTTGGAAAAACTATTAATTTTCTTTTTCTTTTTTTTCAAGCGTCAATTCTGAATGTCGAAGCTGTTTGCGAAAATACCGAAAAATGTAAGCGAGAAGTTCGTAAAAACTTAAAAAAAAAACTGTTCATTTGTTTTCCTTTTTTGAATCTTTGTTATATTTTTAATTGTATTTCTCACTTTTAGTACGACGAAATAAACGCAAAATAAACGTAAAAAGGCTCGTAATTTATCATTGCAGCTCCCACGTAAGTACTTTAGAAGAATATCAAAAGTTATGCTCTTCTCCATTGTACCTTGTACAACACTCGTTCATCAGACACGAAGAGGAAAGTTTCCCAGTCATTTTTGTTTTTATTTCGTGAAACTGAAAAACACATAATCGTATTTTTTCATAAAACCAGAAGAAACAATAAAAACAAACTCTTTAACAACTGTCGTAACTTTTCGTATTTTTCTGCAAACTCCGTTGGAATGGTGTTCATTTTTTTTTATCGCAGTGATAAACTGTAAAAGGATATCGAAAATAAGGGATATACGTTGTATTAATTTTTTTCCATTCCTCTGAATAGGAGTAATTTTTATTTAAATCTACGCGATTACAATGATCGACATACTGAATTCGTATCTATTGCACACCTAACATGAGGGGGGGGGGGGGGGGGGGTGATTAATTCGATTAGTAATAATAGGCTCCAAGGCAGACTATGTTATCCGAATGGCGTTAACAGTCGCATTTACTATTTTATGTTTTTTTTTCTTTCCTTTTTTCGTTCATTGAATCTATCGCAACAACGTAGCTTAAATTCACATTTTATTGTGAAAAGAAAAACCGATCACAACGTCACTCAGAGATTCTCGACTTTGGGGAAGAACTTGGCAAAATGATGGATCGCTCATTACTTAACTCATATATATATATATCGCCAGATTTATATTCGCCATTATGGCTATTTTGTTTTCAAACGTTAAAACGTTTTCACAATTTTCAAAAAATCAACTTTTATTTTGCTCACTTTATCTATTTTGCCGAGCTCTCTCTCTCTCTCCTACACACTTATCAAATAGCGTCTAACGTTAATTTGTCTTTTGCTTAAAATTAACAATATACAAATGAAAATTAATAAGTGTCAACGGAAGATAAAGGGAAGATGAGCCGGATATTCTAAATGAAATAAATGAAAGATAAAAAGGATTAATTTCTCTCGATGACGTAAGAATCATCGAATATTCAGATGTTTAAATATATCTATATATATTCTTTATATTAGGTTATTTTATTTCGTATCGTCGTTCTCGTCAGACGGTGCTGCTTTTCCGTGCACTATTATTATTATTTTTTTTTATTATCACGCACTTCGTGCGAATTTTTTCGATGAAAAAATGTCTTTTTTTTTTACGATTGCGCGAAAAGTTTAAAGCCATTATTTGGATGCCACCGAACTCGAGACTCCACTCAAGTAGTCACCGCGATATATATATATATATATATATATATATATATATATATTTGTATATTTACTTAAAAATGTTAAGATGTTACAATTAAGGTGTCATGTGAATGAATTATCATCTCGGCAGAATGTCGATTATGATAATACAGGAATCGGACTACTTGGACGCCAGAAACATGATCAGCCTGTAACAACAAAGAAAAAACCACGTAATAACATATTTGCAGTGCTTAAGAGGGAACCCCACTTTTGTTTGGTACGTAATGTATCGTTTCAGAATTGGAAGAATGGTATGTTTTTAAGGACACTTTTGAGTTGTTTTATAAAAATTT
This sequence comes from Oxytorus armatus, assembly GCA_958009045.1. NCBI lineage: Eukaryota > Metazoa > Arthropoda > Insecta > Hymenoptera > Ichneumonidae > Oxytorus > Oxytorus armatus. Next base: position 14,123,109 of record OY253748.1, read on the forward strand.
TCATTATAAGTTAATCAAAATTATGGGTTATTATTTTTATACAAATTTTTCATAATTTTTTTTCTTTTAACGGTAAAATCCCCATCTCTGGCGTGGTTCATGTGACAAATAAAACCGAAATATTTTCTTAATCGGCATAAATCTAATTTTCGTTAAGTAGAGCCGTTTTTTAAATAAATTTTTCTCAAAATGGCGGCATGTTGAAAACAGTGATTTCAAAAGAATTTTTTAACATGCCGCCATTTTGGGAAAAAATTATTTAAAAAAAACAGTCATTTTTTTAAAATAAATTTTTCTCAACGAAATGCTCAACGGAAACTACATTTATGCAGTTTGATAAAATATTTTTGTTTTATATTTCACATGAACGATGCCAGAGATAGGGATTCTACCGTTGGAATAAAAATTATAGCTGTCATAATTGTTATTATTCTTTCATGAAAATTTTTATAAAACAACTTCGAAATGTCCTTAAAAACATACCGTTCTCCCGATCCTGCAATAATTCATTAAGTAACAAACAAAAATTCATGAAAAATGACCTTGTTGAGCCTGTTCACAGTGAGGTTCCCTTGACGATGAATTCATTTTTTTTTTTATCAATAATGAATCTATGAGGCGCGGTCGGTGCGCGTTACTGTTTGTCCGCAGTCACTACTTGGACGGGTGGCCGCTTCGCCGTGCACTGGTTGGCGTTCCGACTGTTGAGCGGGAGGCAGTTTTATTAAGTTTCTGATTGTAGTGAATGCAACTGAAACTCACAAGGAACATACTCGAGGTGTCCCCCTCTGATTTTGTTGAAACTCATGGATGTTATAAGGCATTCAAAACTAAGCGGCGCCATATTATTTTTATCGACGGAAAAACGATTTTAAGGGGTGAAACCACCCCCTAAAGTTGCACAGGTTAAGGGGCGATTTCGCTCTTTCACCTACAAGCGGTGCATCGATTTTTATGCTACACTACATCGCATTAGCCGTGGACCCAAGGACACAGCGGAAAACCTGTGCCGATACAGACGTCATTTATTTTTACAAAGTTTCAGTGGAATTACCATCAGAAACTCAGAAAAACTGCCTCCCCGCTCGGTAGTAGGCGTGCCAGCCAGTGCACGGCTGAGCGATCACCCATCCCAGTACTGACCGCTGTCATATATTGCTTAACATGGGAAAACGCCGAAAACGCGCGTCCACCGCACTCGGTTGAGCTTTCTTAATATAAAAATTCAGCATAAAATTAAATTACAATATTATGATGAAAATCATTAATAATATAATAAATTGCAGTGTACTAACCGAAAACTGATAGCTTTCGCGGCTAAAAGTCTATTGCACTCGGCGGTGTCGGGCAACGGTAGAGGTAAATAAGAGCTCTCGTTTTCCTGCTCGGTAAAGTCGAATCTGTGAATTCGCGGCTGTACCTTCATGTCACCAAATGGACCCTTCAGTATCAAGTAATGAAGTGGCAGAGGATAGGTGGTTTTCGTCTTGAGTATGAGCTACACAAAATAACAATGAAACGCGTTGTATTAGAGTTTAATATTAAAAATTAAATAAACTTCCAATAAAGCTGCAAGTTGAAACACGGATGTTGCTTCGTCGAAATTTTACACAATCCTCAAAGCGAAATATCTTTATAAAGTTTCTCTATCAGAAAATGTATTTTTGTTAATTTTGATTCTCATAGAGAAAGCTTTGAGGATCGTGTGAAATGTCGAGGAAGCAACATGCAAGTTTCAACTTGCAACTTTTTTCCTTAGATCTATTGTAAACACCAAATATTTCGAATGATCTTAAATTTTATAAAATTGCAACGGTTTCATCGTTCTCGCGAAATCCGACCCCAATCAACCTTCAATGAGATTTTATCTACACCAAAATGTTCACCCCAAATGTAAAAAGTTCGTCCTAAATCGCACAAATCTTGACTATATTATTTTGTTGAAAAAATTCAAAACTGCTTTATCAATTTTCTCAAACTTCAGTGCGGAATATCCTTTGATGACACCCAATCAATGCACGAAGTTTTGGTCCAATAGCGCGCAAGGTAAATGAGCTACAGTGTTAACAAGCACCTACATCGATTTTTTTAAAGCTTCAAAATTTTATAAATCTAGATCGCGCCTCTATCGATGTCGTCCAAGCTCAGTACAAAATATCCTTTGACGATACTCAACGTATGTACAAAGTTTTGGTTAGATAGCTAAAAAATTACACAAGGGACAGTGTTAACAAACACAGATCTCAATTTTTCAAAAAATACAAAATTTTATAAATCTCGAACGCCTCTATCGATTTCATTCAAGCTCAGTACAAAATATCCTTCGATGATACTCAACGTGTGTACAAAGTTTTGGCTAGATAGGTAAAGAATTACACGAGCAACAGCGTTAACAAACACAGATCCCAATTTTTCGAAAAATAAAAAATTTTGTGAATCTAGATCGCTTTTATCGATTTCGTCCAAGCTCAGTACAAAATATCCTTTGATGATAACCAACGGATGTACAAAGTTTTATCGCGATAGCTGAAAAATTACACGAGCAACAGCAATAATAAAGGCCTATATCGATTTTTTGAAAAATTCAAAATTTCATTAGTTTAACGGCTTGATCGATTTTCTCCAAATTCAATAGCGAACAGTATTTGATCATAGTCTATTTGTGTAGAAAGTTTTAGAGACCAATAAGCTCGAAAATTGCATATTGTCTGAACATATTTTTAAAAATATTATTATTAAATATTAAACCTCATAAAATCTTATAAAAAAGGGTCATTACTGATTTACTTCTGGGCCGAATTTCAGCCCGGAGGTTCAAACCAATTCGAAGTTATGGCCGATTCAATTATGCACCGTTATCGCACACAGGCACATCCGGACATTCTTTTCTAAATGTGATTTTCCGATGTTTTGGAACATTTCGAATACATTAATACTACGATTTTTTTTTCCCCCAGAATTATAGACTCACCTGATACGTCATGTCGCGTTCGGAACTCTGCGTCGGATCTCGTTGACTGTTGTTTATCCGCGCTTTAACGACCCATTGATTGTTGAATGCGGTGAAACGCGATGTCTCGTAAAATATCTTATGAACGAACTCGTCGGTTCGATAAGGTTTCATCTGCAGATCTATAATTAGATGAATAGAATAAAAGAAAGATTCGATCACTCGTAAAAATTGCGCATAATTGAGAAAGGAAAAACAAAAGATCTGGGATGCTTTTATTTTTCGTTTGTATTTAATCATGGATTACTGTCATAGAAAATGTTTCATTACGAAATACAAAAAAAAATGAAAATATTGTTGGTTCGAGGATATCAGGATAGTGTGATTAAACGGAATTGATCGGTGTTCGTTTCTACAGACCGTTGAACGTTATTTTTTCGTACGACAGAAGATCAAAGACGTTGTCGTATAATCTGCGTTCCTCCAGTGTTCGCGCGTCAATGTCGCGTAACGCGTCCATCACATCGGCACCCGTGCGATGTGGATGAACACAGTGAGCCTCGTGCTCGGGACCTTCGTGATTTGGTCCTCGCCATGGACATCCAATTCGGCTATATTTGCAGCTCGATATTCTGAACCCACCAATCGGAGTGAGTTTATTTTCAATATTTAAAAAAACAAACACTGTATTATTAGTTATTTTTCGTATTTCAAAAAAAAAATTACTGGAGTACAAAAAAATATGTCGAACCAAAAAAAAAACAATATTTTAATAACGTTCCTCATAATTATCATAAAAATCAATATAATTTTTGTATCAGTTTCCTCATTATTTTATCTCGCCCGCAAATCTCTCATCTATGAGCGAGGCAGTTTTTCAATTTTGGCTTCCTCGTACAAAAAGTTTCGTGAGGGTGACGAAATAATGAGGAAGCTATGTGTAAGTTTGTAATTTCCACGCTTTTTCGTGAACGTTTTTTCAAGTTGTTAATGTCAATATGTTTGATGTGTGCCAATATATCGGAAATATTTTTTTTTTTTAAATCATATTTCAAAACACACATTTAAAGAATCATATTTAATACATGAAATTTAAAAAAAAAATATTTTTTGATAGACTCAAAAAATTTGACCGTTATTGCTCGAGAACGACTCGACCGATTTCTCGAAAACTTTGGACAGATTTGGGGCATCGAATCTGCCTCGTTTGCTGCAATTCTCGTTCAAAACACTCTAGGGTAAGAGATTTTACGCCATTTTGAAATTTTCGAAAAGCCTATGTGATCGCTCTTTCATAAATTTTCAGCTATCGAGACAAAACTTTCTACGTAAAAGGGTTAGGGGACGAGGATGTTTGACATTGAATTTGGCAAGAATCCCTTACAGGTTTGGATTTTTATAAAATTTAAAATTTTTCGAAAGATAAATATATGAGATTGATTTGATTTCCAAAAGTTTCGAGGTCTTGGGTCAATTTATCTTTCATGAATGGAGTGTCATTGGAAGAATAATTGGTATTAAATTTGGCACAGATCGGTGAAAGGTGATTTTATTAAATCTTGTATTTGTGAAATTTTTCATATTTTATAAATAACTGTATGTCCGTTTAAATTTACAATCATAGATTCGGTGCTTGCCGTAAAAATAAGTTAGGATACGACTTCCCACATCAATTGGGTATTATGGGAAAGATACTTGATATTGAATTTACAGAAAACCGATCAAATCATTCTGTACTTGTGACATTTTCATTTTTCACGAAAAATTCAATATTAAAATCTGAATAGCTCAAGCGATTTTTCCCAAATTCGATACCAACCGTTTTAAATACAAAATTTTAACACGATAGATGAAAATTTACGAAAATTAGAGTGATCACACGAATTTTTCGAAAGCTTCAAAATGTAAAATCTGGAATACTCAATTCCAACGAAAATTGTCAAAAGGAAAAGATTTTCGATGCCCTGAATCGGTGCAAAGTTTGCAAGAAATCACACACAAACCTACGGATATATTTATTTACATGTGATTTTCCGATATTTCGACATATTTTAAACACATTGAGATGACAAAAATCGAATTTTTATCTTGCACGAAAACAGAGCTTCCTCTATGGAGTAAAATCAAATCGTTATTTTCTAATAACGCTAAATCGTTGAAGAGTCATCAATTCGTAAAGTGAATTCGATTGAAACTTTCCTTCCGAATTTTCATGCGTTTACCTCTCATCGCACATCGAGTCCTCGTGTCGTTCGAGGGAATTCCGGGGAAATTCCTTGGTGCAAAATTGACATTCAGCCGGTAGTTCGGAAACGGCTTTCTCGACAGCGAGATTCCTCGACGCCGAGGTCTTGCTTATCTCGATCCTGCAGTTCGGGCATGTAGCCTGCTCGTCCCGCAATCTAGCGTCTGCCAGGACGTGAGTGAAGCAACCGGCGCACATCAAGTGCCCGTTGGTACACTGTGAACACCCATTTGTGGCAAATGTTTTTAAAAACGTATTTCCTCATAAAACATGTAATTATATATAAGTATTATGTAACTATATATGTATACACGAGTTATTCGTTGTAGTTATAGCCAAACATTTTTGAGCTAGAGCAGAAAGAAAATGATATTGTAGATCCCAGTAATATTATTTTTTTCATTTTTTGTTTTATATTACATAAAAATAAATATACAGCCAAGAGTATTTGAGAGTAATGAAAAAAAAGGAAAAAAAAAGATCAATGATTTTTGTTTAAAAGTATTCTTTCTCTCTCCAGACCGGAAATAACAGTCATACAGTATCCAAACTATATATAATTATACTCATTACCATGATTCCATGTTTTTTTTTATTTATCTGAAACACAAAATCGTATGAGGGGGGGGGGGGGGGGGGCTATTAATATAATTGAATAATATCCGTCGCTATCGATCATATCGTTAATTTTCGTTCGATTATTTTTTTCTTCGTTTTATCGTGACAGCAATGAACTGATGGAATTTTCGTGTCGAAAGGAAGATGGGAGGACACCGGTGTACACGGGATGTTTATAGTCAGGGTTACAGATTCAAAAGATCTCGTTACCTCAAATCTCGTTTATTTGATCTTAAAAGTTGCATATATATGTAAATGTGTTTTTTTTCTCTTTCGTTCACTTTTACATTTTATACAGATGTATCTATATATATATATATGTATATATATATATATACACATATATATACAGCAGTTTGCTGGATCACCATCTTGTTCTCTCTCACTCTCACGCTTCACGCCCCGACGAACATAATTCAAAAGTAATTCGTCATGAGGAAACATAAATCTCACGATTTCCACAACGCACCGATTAATAAATCATTTTTCTCAGTTTTTTTTTTCTCTCTCTCTCTTCTTCCCTGTTTATCATTCATTTATTTTTAATCTTTCACCACTCTTAAATTAAGCGGCAAACATAATTCTCGTTATAACGAATAAACGCAATTACAATAAGAAATGAATAACACGAAGTTTCATTACCGACCGTTATGTGTTGCTTTTTCTTTTGTTTCTCGCATACAAAGTTTAATAATTCGTTTGTTGTTTCTTCTAGTTTTTTTTTTATATTTATGAAAATGACGATGAAGTGGCCGGGGCGGGGGGAGGAGGATGAAAAAAAATTCATCCTCGGTAACTACTATGTACGGTCAATGAGATGATAATATTTTTGTTTTCGTGAGAACGAACGCCCTAAATGAGAGACGAAGGTATTTATTAATTATTATTTTCTTCGTTTCGCACACCCGTACACAGAACTACCGTCCATTTGGGATTACTCGAAGTCTCGAACTTGTTTTTGCTTTTTAAACCTATAACTCGCGTCCATTGCGTGCAAGCACAAAATTGTATTAACAATAAATGATTCGAGAATTATTAATCAGGAATCAAAATCTACAATGTTATCCTGGAAAAAAAAACACTTGTACACGTTAAACGTGAGTCATACTGATAACAGGAAAACGCACGCACATATAAATAGTTGCTGCGTCAAAACTATTATGCAATCGGGATCTCGCTGTTTTTATTTTATTTTATCATCATTGATAGTTCCGAGAAGAAAAAAATGGCCACTTACGAAGCACCGAAACACCATTTTGTTGGGTTTGTTTTTACTTCGTCACAATGACTCCGGAACCATTTAGCAGAAAAAAAAAAAATATATATATATATATCAAAAGAAAAAAAAAAGCAGGTACTCGACGTTCAAACTATTCGACACATTAGATTTTCTTCACATCTTCGCAATTACAACACTTTTTTTGTTTATCTTCAATTCTTCGCTTTCAGAGTCTTTCTCGTTTCCATCGTTTGGTTTTTTTTTCATTTTTATTTTGTATGTTTACGTGTGTGTGTGTGTGTGGCTGTGTGTCTGTTTGTGTGTTTGACTTTTTTCGGTGTCCATTCAATCGTATACCTACCTTGGACGAAATCATCGCTCCGTTCTTTCCTGTACAATCATAGACGTTGATTAAAAAAAAAAAATTCACAAAATTATGAATTTTTTAACATTATAATTTGTTTTTCAATACACTTCATCATTATACACTTACAAAGTTTCAATGATCACTGAACTGTTACACGGATCCTTCTGAAGAATCTCGTGAATGTTTTTTTCCCCAGATTAATTTCTCTTTATTTTCATATTCATAATTTTTCCATCAACTTAGATGAAATGGTAAAAACTTACAAGATCGTGCATCAATCCGAGTGAATACAAATTTTCAATTCCCTCGTTTGTTTTGTTTTTTTTTTTTTTGCGAAGAAATTGAAAATATTGATAATTTGAATAAACATTATAAAAATTTACTTCCGATATTGAGGAATTTATTAAAATTGTATCAATTTTTTTATAAAATTACGAGCATTTAAAAGGAAAATTAACATTTTTTTTTTCGAAATTGCTTCGTTAATATTACAGTGCCATTTATTTATTGGTGAAAGTAGACGCCACGTTTAATCGCTTAATTTATACTATTGCAGCACTATTTGTTGCTTAAACGCCAAAATTCTTCGTAAATTTTTCATTTCCCTTGAATAATAACACAAAACATTTGAAATTATTCGTATTATCGAAGCTAAAATCTAAATGTTGACGTACGAGAGGGCAAACACGTGACAAGGGCATGGCTGAGACATTTTGAACGGGCCAAAAGGGGCTGCGCGGCGAGGGGGAGGGGAGGGGATGACCGTCTATAAATAGCATCTATCAATAGACCATGTGGAGCTCGCCACAAGGGCAGCAAATCTGTACATACGACATAGGCTGCTTTGTTCTGTTCTACGAGAAAATCACTCGTAACCGGAGGTAAAGGTACCAGGATGTGAGAGAATAAGAAAATTAACGAGCAGCCATTTTGAACATTCGAAATTCGAAAGTATGGCGACCTGAAAACAAAATGGGAGATGGGAAGGAATGTTGTTGCGTGGTATATTCATTCAAGCTTGTGTCAAGAACAAAAACAGCTGTTTCTCGTCCTACAGGCAACTATACGAGGTCTGTTCAAAAAGTATCGCGAATTTTGAATTTCCGCGGGCTACGTATATTTGATTTTCGATTTTTTTTGTGGCGTTAGGTTGGTACTCGTGTTCCTCACTTATGCTGAAAAAATCGGCCATTTTGAATGTTTTGTTAATTGTTGACAGCTGTTTTGGTTAGACGTGTTTTGGCTTGTCTTCGATTTTTGCCTATTCCAAAAAATGGATCAAAGAATCCGTATCAAATTTTGTGTGAAAAACAAAATTAAGTGCGCGAACGCATTCCGAATGTTGACTGTGGCATATGGTGAAGCTACCTTGGACCAAAGCAACGTTTATCGGTGGTACAAAATGTTCTCAGAGGGCCGAGAAGATGCGTACAACGAAATGCGTTCCGGACGCCCGAGCACATCAACAACAGACGAAAACATTGATGAAGTGACGAAAATAATATTGGCCAATCGTCGAATCACCGCTAGAGAAGTTGCTAATTTTTACCAATGATTTGAGCATGAGACGGGTCGTCGCGAAATTCGTGCCAAAATTGCTCAATTTCGAACAAAAACAGTGTCGCGTTAACATTGCTAAGGAGCTGTTGGACTCGGTCCGCGACGACCCAAATTTGCTCCAGAGGGTCATAACTGGTGACGAATCATGGATTTATGGTTATGACGTGAAAACTAGGGCTGTTACTTTTATCCGGGTTAGCCGGATACCCGAAAGTATCCGGGTATCCGGGAAATCGGATCCAACACTTCAGATTCGAATACCCAAATATCCGGGTATCCGGGTATTCGAGTACCCGAGTATCCGGATATCCGAATAATCACGGATCCGGGTAACCGGGTAATAGCGAATAATGTCGGGTAATTACCCGATTTTTCGCGTACAGGCTCAAATGGGACCGCCGGCGTAAAAAAAATAATGATATTGTATTAGTCTGGTCATCAAATAAGCTGAAATATAGAGCGTTAATAGTTACCATTGAAAGAAATTGGAAAATAACTTGCATCAAATTTGCTCTGTTCAAAGAAATTGTGCAAAACTACGGTATAAATGAAAACTTAGTGTTGACGAATCAGACGTCACGGTTTTCCAATTTATAATAATTGTGTATTTACTCGGGAAAACATTTTACATGTGACTCCCACAATTTTTTTAGAATCTGCTGTTACGATCACAATTTCTTGCCTGCGCATATTAGGAATAGCCGAGATCTGCTTCTTCACATTCTATATTTTCTCTCCAACTCTAAAGTTCATAAAAACTGCACACACGCCCATAATGCAAATGTACATTTCCGAAACTAAGGATATTTATTAAATAATAATAAATCATGATGAAAAAATAATATTAAAGATGCAAATAGTGCAGGTGAATGTTGATTAAGTTCTTATGAAATGATCATGTGTTTCCCTAACATTGTATAGAAGATGTCATTGCTTTTTTAATCTACACAAGAATGTTTTATTGAAATTGTAGTTTTTGTCGGATGTGATTTACAGTAAAGAAATAGTTTGGTAATAATAGTAAATACGCCTGCAAGATTCTTTCCAAGAATCTTCGTTATAATGATAATCTAATTTGTTTAATATTGATATCAGTCGGTAAAAATAAAAAATGGTCAGCTAAATGATCGGACATGAACACCGATACAATCCCGGTTTCTCAATCTTCCGGTAATGATCCATTATTCGTCTAATAAATGTACTTCGCAAACATTGTTCTTGGCAACATCTACGCATGCCTCACAAAATGTGTAAATTGAACAATTTTTTTTCAGCATTTTCGGCATCAATTATCGGCGGTAATTTCCCGATATTATCCGTTATTATCCGAGTACCCGGTTACCCGGATACCCCGAAACTATCCGCATACCCGAATCCGTTATTACCCGGATATTATCGAGTTATCGAGATATACGGATTTGAAGCGTCGGATCCGTGAAACCCGAGTTACTCGGGTATCCGGATACCCGGAAAAGTTCAAGCTCTAGTGAAAACCAAAGCTCAATCATCGCAATGGAAGCTGCTTTTTTGGAACAGGCTAAAATCGAAGACAAGCCAAAACACGTCTAAACCAAAACAGCTGTCAACAATTAACTAAACATTCAAAATGGCTGATTTTGGAGCATAAGTGAGGGACACGAGTACCAACTTAACGCCACAAAAAAATCGAAAATCGAATATACGTAGCCCGCGGAAATTCAAAATTTGCCATACTTTTTGAACAGACCTCGTATATATATATGAAGGTTTGTGCGAACCTCAAAAGGCTATAGAGATAAGGAAGCTATGTATTAAACATTAGTGGAAAGTTTTTCGTCAGCACGTAGAAGCTAATCACCGTGACGACGACGCGCACCTCCCCCCCACTCCAACACGACAAATCGTGACCCCAGAGAATAAAGGGACTAAACATATTCGCATAAATCGATCGGTGCAAAATTGTATTCGTTCAAATAACGCTTATTACAACTTCAAAATAATTCTGCTAGAAAAAACTAAATAAATTACGACAGATCATACGATAAAACATACGAATTCAATCTTCCTTTGGATAAAAAAAAATAGAAATGTTTACTAAAACAAAGGATTTCAAGGCACACGCATTTCATTTTACAGAAGTTCAACGCAATTCCATTGTAGTATCTTTTATTATCATGACGTCGTACGAACGATGTTTCTTTTTCTCGCACTTTATAAAATCACTAAAACACATCTGTTTTTGTCTGTTTTTTTTTTCTATTAAATTACGACGCCTTTGAAAAAGATCGCTGTGCGATAAGTGCGAGAGAAAAGTGGATAAGAGCGAAGTGGAGGGAAAGGGTGTACGAAAGCCAGGAGGCTTACCTGGTAAACAGCGGCCCTGGGCAGATCGAGGCAAACGGCACAGCACAGGATACCGCCCAGCCGATGTTCCAACTTCTGTTCGTTCTTTCCATCGCCCTTCAATAATTTCCTACGCTTCTTGTCGGGCTCGAGAAAATCCTCGATCTTCTCGATATCGTCGCGTATAGGCGCTGGCGTAACGGTGGTGTCAGTTATACCACTCGACGAGGCAGCCTCGTTACTCGGATCGGCCATTTTGATTGTTTTGATTTTTCCTGGGACGAGAGAGAGAAATGTTACACGCGCGTGTTTTCGTGTGTGTTTGCGTGTGTGTATGTTTTCCTCTCTCTCTATCTCTTTCGCGCGAGGCGCAAGCGCGTAACTATGTCAGCTCTCGCTTTGTATAGATAGTATGTTTATATGCATTTATATATATTCATATATCTATACGCCTGGAGCTTCGAACTTGTATTAACCGCCGCAAGGGGACAGCACTGCTTCGTTTTTCCTCAGCTGCCCTCAGCTGGGTTCTCTCCGAGACGCGACAAAGCGCGTTTATGCGTGACAGCCAACGACGCAATAATCACGATTACGGATTGTTTTTTTTTTTTTTCTCCCGTTACGTGTCCACAGGCGGCCCTTGTCACTAGGGACACGCGCGGTACGATAGATTCGCGCTTTGTTTGTTTTTGTTGACAAAAGGATTCGACGGGTTTTATTGTCAAATTATGTATATACCGTTGCCGAGAGTGCACAAGTGAGAATGAGACGGAGTAACACTATAAAAACAGCTGTAGTAGCATTGAAAACTCGGAACGCACTAAAGTTAAAGAGACGCAGTATGCACGCTTTGACCCACGGATCCTCCCCGTGGGCCCTCGGGGTCTCTCCCTCCCCGAGTAAACCCCTACCCCCTCCATCGATATTTTCTTTTTTCCTTTCTCCTCTCTACCTTACTCCTTCCTCCTAAACCTACCTCGCGAGAAAGTCAACCGAACCTGATTTTCAAATGCAATCAAAACATTTCTCCCTTTGATATGGTTTAACATCGGTGTTTCTTTGTTGCATCGGACTCTCAACGGTGTGGCAATCCTTGGGGATGCCATTGACCGTCTACGACGTAGTTATAGGGCCCCGCATGTGCTTCGACGCCTTCCCCCTCCATCTTGTCTTTCTTCGAATGTTATTCTCTCGGATAGATTAGTGTGTTAGTTACGAGCTGCAGATAGAAAATTTTACGTCGTCATTTCTAACGCGACGAGAGAGAGAGAAGGGGAATTGAGCGTTGTAGGACAATGCGGAAAATCTATTTGAGAGCGAACAGCTGGCATGTTCATTGACCATTCGCCGCGTGCCTTTCTATACTTTATATATATACACCCGATGACTATGTTTGGCTTCGCTTCGCGGAACTATGTGAAATATTGTAAAACGTACTACTTATATACTTACACTCGTGGCTTACCTGATGCGGACATTCATTGGCATCGTTCGCAGTCATTTTAGCGGAATAAATAGGTAGATAGAGGTTATTGGTATAGTTTTTGATGATAGTCAAATCAGGGTTAGATTGTGTTTACATCTTGTACACAATTCAACATTTTCAAAGGGGACCAATTTCCGATTGACTTGCTTTTAATATATGATGTGTAGGGACACAATTGGGGGTCGTTATTTATTCAAAAGTTATTAACAAATAAAGTTAATAATTCATATAGCTATTTTCCTTATACCAGCCAGTCCTAATCATCTTGTCCTTCACATTTGTTGTTACGAATACACCCCTGGGTAGCATACAAAAGTTTGTTGGGTTTGTTCGTTTAGGTTGTTAGGTTAGGTTGTTTAGTTGGGTTGTTTGTTTGGATTATTTCGGTTGTTTAGGTTATTTGGGTTTTTTGTTTGTTTTGGATTTGTTTGTTTATTGGGTTTGGGTTTGTTTTGGATTTGTTTGGTGGGTTTGTTCGTTTGGGTTTTGGGTTTGTTTGTTTGTTGGGTTTGTCTGTTTGTTTCTTTAGGTTACTGGGGTTGTTTTGGGTTGTTTTTGGTTTGTCTATGGGCTGGTTCGCGGCGGGGGCAGGGGGCCGCAGCCCATCCGGCCATACGTGTACTGGCCACCATGCAAGTATTTCATATTCTATTTATGAATTTTCTTTTGTTAATAACTTTTTAACAAACAATGAGGACGGATGAAACTTTTGGTACGTTACTCAGGGGGGTTTTCTTAACAACACATGTGAAGGACGAGATGATTGGGACTGGCTGCTATAAGGAAAATAGCTATATGAATTATTAACTTTATTTGTTAATATCTTTTTAATAAATAACGACCCCCAATTGTGTCAGAGGAAAAAGTTGTTCAGAAAGGGTCCCTAGACAACATATATTAAAGGCAAGTCAATCGGAAGTGGATCCCCTTTGCTCCATATTTACCACAGTAATTGTCTAAAAGAGCGGAGTATTTTGCTTCCTCATAGAGTTTTGTTTACGTGAACAAAAATCTTTTTCCAGTGTTCAATGCTAACTTATTCAAAATGTGGTAAAAGGTCAAGAAAATACAATTTACAATGAAATAGCCTCATTCGTAGATGTGTGTGGGTGTGAATGATGAGGTTGAAAAAATCAGTTCTGTTACTTTGGAATCAGTGAGGCCCCAAATATCCCAAAATACTGGTCAAATGTTGAAAGTGTTTTTCAATTTAGGTGAGAGTCAGTATCTGCAGGTTTTTGGGGTCACTGATTACGAGTCCGAAGTTGATATTTGAAAAAAATCAAATGGCGGATCCAATATGGCGGAAAGTTCAAAAATATTTTCAATTTAGATAAAACTCAGTACCCGGCGGTTTGTGGAGTTGCTGATTATGAATCCGAAGCCAAAATTCGAAAAATTAAAATGGAGGTTCGAATGTAGTTAAATTGTACAGAAACAAACGGTTTTATTGAGGCTGAAATTTAAATGCTTGTCCTTTTAACTGATCGTTAATTAAAAATCTAATGCTAAATAACAATAGAAAAATAAAAGATGGAGAATACTATCAACATCTTAATATCTGAATATTAAGTTCCTATAAAAAAACTTTTTCTAAGCATTAGTTATTTATTAAAGATTAATCTTAAATTTCTTAATAAATACGTAGTTGTTTATTAGAAAGGGAAGTGAAATAAAAAGTAAAAGTACAAAATTAGTCTATATTTATTAAAATACCGTTAATTACAACTGTATGCATGGTCATCAGAAGAATAATTGGATTCACAGTCAGTTGTAAACACATACCACTGTAAATAAGATGGCTGGAGCTTACCTTACTTACTCTAATACTTGGGGCAATTAATAATAGAGCTATTTCCGGTAGGAATGGTTAAAAAAAATTTCGAAGTAATTCGAAAAAACCAGAAATAAATGGATCATATGGTAATCGTAAACTTTTTAATATACTTGTTATCAGACCCTTGAGCATCCTATCGGTAATAGTGAAGAATTCATTATGAGCAGTTAACGGTATAATTTATTATTGGGACTTAGCGAACAAAATGACTTAATATAAAACATTTATATTTTGAGGCGTGGATTCAAAAACAGCAATTAAGAATGGGGATTAACATGAGAAAACATGACGAAGTTATTTTCTCAATTTTGGCTTCCTCATAGAGGAAACTTTGTGAGCGACATAAAATAATGAGAAAAACACGAGCAAGTTTCGAATTTGCGTGTTCTTTTTTTAATAAATTCGATCGAAACAATTCTAAAGTACTACGGATTGCAAAGCCTTTTGAAACTTGAATATAATTTTGTAGAATTTACTAAGTTTAGAGCAATTCACTGATTTTGCAAAAATATACAAAAGTCCAAACATTCAATTTTTTTTACAATCATGAAACACTTTACCGATACATTTCAAACTCAATATCCAATGGGGTTAACCTCTAACCTATTTGTATGGGAAATACGATAGTTGAAAATTTAAGAAAGTTAAACATACAATTTCGCACAGGATATGAAAATGACAAAAATTCAAAAATTTAACAGAATCCTAACTCTTTCATCGATTCACGGCGAATTCAATAACAATCGTCCTTCAATGTACTCTATTCATGAAAAAAAAAGAATAACCCAAGATCTTGGAAATTTTGGAAATTAAATGAATCTCAAACATATTGCGAAAAATTCAAAATTTTATAAAATCTTAGCCGGTCAAGCGATTCTTGCCAACATCAATACCAAACATCCTTGTTCCCTAACCCTTTTAAATAGACAGTTTTGACACGATAGTTGAAAATTTACGAAAATTAGAGCGATCATACATATTTTTCAAAAATTTAAAAAGGGTCTGAAATCTGTAACCATCAAATAATCCCAACGAAAATTGCAGGAAACAATGAAAGTTCGATGCCCCATATCCGCGCAAAGTTTGCAAGAAATCGGTCAAGTCGTTCTCGAGATATAACAAAATTTGAATTTTGCACCCTATCACATACACATGGACATTTTTTTTCTAGATGTGATTTCCCAAAGTTTTGGCACCTTTCAAAAACATTGACATTAGAATCTCAATTTTTTTCACGAAAACAAAACCTCTACGAGGATTGCAAAATTGACTTGGATCCAAATGGGCCCACAAGTGAGAACACCTCTGAACAGATATTTCAAAACTGTGCAACTTTTATCTAAAACATTTTTATCATATTCTCCGTTTTATGTTAAAAATTGAGAACAATGGTTTTTTTTATTTATTATGAAAACATGCCCTAACAGCGAGGTAGCAGCGGGTTTTTGTTGTTTTCATCAACCAATAGTTGAATCTACAACCTGAAATAGTTTGCAGAAATCTACAGAACTCGTAAACTTTTCTCTACGTTTTTACATTTTTCCAATGCAATTTCATGTTCATTTTCGTACAAATCATTTGTTTATTGATATCATATAAATTGTAACTATACATTTTGTAATATTCTACTAACAGCTGTCGAATCATTTTTTTTTAGATTCGAAATGGAATAAAACATTGTGAACTCGGCTCTGAGCATACGGTCGCGTCTTGCTGGAGCGAGGGTCATCTTTGAACTAGAATAATGTAAGATCGTGTATAAGGAATAGTACCTTTTCCGGTCTAGAATTCTACTTTCGGACTATCACGCAAACTAACCTACAACACTTCAAATCCGCGGAAACGAAACTTCATTTTTCGACTTCCGACCGGTTTGTTTTTAATTTGGCGCCACTCTACGACGAAGGGATAAGGAAGTATATGATGTTGAAGTTTGCATCGTTGCAATGGAACGAAAATAGATTTTTTAAATTTTCATTTTCAGTATCGCTCGAGCTTCTCTTACCCATTTAGGCTCAGGTCCTTAAAGGAGATCCCAAAACACCTTTGAACGTTTTTCATCTTCGAAAATCCGATCTGAAGGGGATTGAATGGTATAAAAAAATCTATTATCGTTACATTCCAACGATGCAAACATCAACATCATGGAAATATCGTAATCTTACTACTATAATAAAGGTGGAGAGTTTGTATGTTTGTTCGAACGTGCCAATCTCAGGAAATACTAATCAGATTTGGAAAATTCTTTGGAAAAGAAGGCTTTACGCCATATAACTTTATGCTATGACCCTAAGGAGTGACGGCGGCTCGTTGAAATTTAACGCGTGTGAAACCGCGAAGCACACAGCTGGTGTAACATAAAGAAAATGTCGGTAACGTAGGAACTGTCGTAATGTATATTTTTACTTGGAAAGTCGAAGAATCTGTTTTTAACCCCGCGTGTGTACGCTGGGTCTTTAAATGAACAGTTCAAATTTCAATCTCGTATTTCTCTACGCTTTTTTTACTATTTGTCAATTTTTATTAACAACGGTTTTAAACTTTAGACTTTGGCAACTTCTGAGCCATGTAGTAGACACTTCAAAAAGTAATCCAACATTTTTTAATCTCGTATTTCTCTACGTTTTTTTTACTATTTGTCAATTTTTATTAACAACGGTTTTAAACTTTAGACTTTGGCAACTTCTGAGCCATGTAGTAGACACTTCAAGAAGTAATACAACATTTTTTCCGATTTTTCGAAAGCCTAGAAAACTCTAAAAACTCAACTATTCCCTCAAAGACCGAGTGTACACATCATGTCTCGATAAATATAGTGTACACACGGGGGGTTAAAAATGCTTCATGGAGAAAGAACTGATTAATTAACTATTAGAATTGGCTTAAAATGTCTAAAAGGTCATATAAGGCATCTAAAACGAAAAACCCCGTTGAAAAATATGTGCATACGATAATTCAACGTCGAGTACTCGATTTCCCTGACTGCACTAGCCCGAAGAATCGTCTAAAAAAAAAAAAGAACAATAGAAAGACGAGCTTGTCCCACGTGTACGCGACAACCGCGTAGAAAAACGCGCTGGCGATTCGATCTCTCTTCGTTCGTTGTGACGGGCAAGCCGGGATCGTAAAACCGATAGTAAAATGCGAAACTGGGAAATAATCGTCTTCTGTCGACATATTATATAGCGTTTTGTTTGCATTGAGAATTTTGTGTAGCTGAAAAAATATTCGATAATGGGAAAAATTTTATTCCAAGATTTTTCTTTCTTTCTTTCTTTCTCTTGTTTTATTAACATGATTCAATCGACACAATATTGTTAAGACTTTTTCCATTCATTTCATAAACAATCATACCTTGATCATACAACGCGCTGTTTTTTATCTTCTTACATATAACAATATGGCCGACTATAACAATTCTTTACGTTTCGTACTAAATATTACTTATCACCGCCCTTTATACACGAACCTCTCGACAATTCATCGAGACTTTTATTGCATTTTTTTTTCATCGAGACTATCGTCGATCGGCATACGAGCTTGTCACACTGATGAAAAATTAATTGGAAGCGAAATTACGTGTTCTCTCTCTCTCTCTTTCGATTTCTCCTTTTGTAAATACACTATTGCTGCAGATGCATGATCTGTTCGAGTTGAAGTTCGCTGTTCGATTGCTTTGACAGTTTAAATTAAGTACTGGCCATTTCTACGTATTGTGTGCCCGTTGAACAACGAGATACTGGAATTTTTTTTTTTTTTTATTCATTTCAACTCATCTCCGATAATGTGGTTCTGAGAATGACGTGTATATTAGAAAAACAGATTTGCGAACCTGGTAGTCGAATCGTTAAGTGAAAAAAAAACAATATGGCCGTTGCGAGGTTACATACGAGCCATTGGAATACCTAAAAGGCAGAAATACTGGTCGTAGTAACTTCAAACGGCGGTTTATGAAGGAAAAATATTTAAAAAACATGCAACAGTTAAATATGACGAGTTCAAAATATTGTCTAATACAATGTAAAATAATTAGACTGTTTTTTTTTGCCACGAGTGTTTGAGACTCTTATGTTCGTGTATTTCTTTCAATCAAAGTCACAATTACTACCAGCGTGATCTCTGGGAATTTTTTAATTCCAAAAGAACACGTTTGTAAGACATAGATAATTGAATCTACGCCGTGAGAGTTCGCAAACATCGTTCCTTAACTTCAAAAACTAAACTTGTCGATGGGGCGGCGTTGAAATTCGGAACAGTGAAAGCTCCGAAGGTGTCAAACTCCGAATTTATGTGCCTAAAAGTTTTCGAAATTTTTAAATCCAACATTTTTACAACAGAAATGTCATTGCCAAGAATAGTTATACGCCAACGATTATATGACAAGAATAATTACCGGGACCGACCGAAAACGTACTAAACATCAAAACCCATCTACATAAAAAAACCTTATTTTCATAATTAGAAAGCATAGAAGTTGAGCGATTAAGTTTTATACGATAAAAGGTTCAGAAAAAAAGAATATCGAAGTCAAATACATTAGAATTTTCATGTTAAAGACCTTCGCGTGTTAAGGTGAAGACATGTAGTGTATAAATCCGACAGGGTAAAACTCCGAAAGAATTTGACTCCATTCACTCCAGAAAAAGGTCCATAGACGTAACACCAGCGGTGCTGCCATCTAAAAGCTCGAATTGGAAACTTTCGGAATCTTGACCCTTCTAAACTTTAATTTTCATAATATTGCATCGTCAAGGTTGCGAATCCGAAACTTTCGTCAACCTGATACATTTTTCTTCATTTTTATTATGCTCGAACTATCCAATAGTTTGTTGTTCGTTAATCAAATTTTCGGACCTTTGAGGATCTGTAAACGTCAGATATTCGGATTTTTCATACAGTACTGCTGACCGTTCGATAAATTGTTTTGTCTTCCGCGCACTGTTTCCAAAAAGTATTTACTATATGATATTAAATGTGTAACATTTCTTTATCGTTATTCACACCGTTCGATGTTATTTACAGTCAATTGTGTACACTTTCGTCGGAATAAACTATACGGAGAACGTAGTTCGTAATATTCAAATTTGGATTTTTACAATCGTCGGAGCTTTCACATTCCGGAATTTCAACCCCCCGCCCCTTGTCGATCGCCATGACGCCTGTCGATCTTTTCTCCAAATGACGATCTTTCTCTCCAGTATAACATCGATTATTGCAAATGAATTCTTTCTGTAAAAATCGTGCAGACGTTGCGCAGTAAGACTAAATACGATTGAGAGATTATTGAGCGCGTTTTTTGTGGCCTGAAGAGGGCGCCGTTTTTTTTGTGTATCTATCGTAAGAAAAACAGTAATACGCTAATAGAGGGGTGTATATTAAAGTATAAGAATATTCTCGAATACTTTGGTAATACTGCGTTACATGTTGATTCTGGAGAAAGAAATTCGGGGGCAGGGAGGAGAGAAGTTGCGAGATTAATGGAGAGGAGACGCCTGAAAAACTTTTGGACTTTGTACTTTTGACAGTGTCTCCTTTGAATACATTCTTAGCTATTTTATGCTTTTTTGTCTTATCTCGACGATTATTCAAGTGCAAATAACTTATGCGGCATTCGTGAAATGATAAACTATGCTTTCGGCTAATATTGCGGCATCGCTATTCTAAATTTTTTGTATCCTACCCCCGCCCCGTGGGAATTCATCGAAAGACGCGAATTAAATTAACGCCAAAACGTGATTTTGTACGACGCCCGCTCGTAACGCCATATATAGAGCTAAACCGTTATTAGTATTTTTTATTTTGTTTTTGTTTTATTAGGAAAATCGTTATCCTATTGAACTTAATTTATTATTATTTACAGGTAAACGCATTTTCTTTTTTTGGTTCATACTGTAGCGTTTTCTCGCTCTTCCTTTCTCTCTCACTATCATCCGCGTGCGTTGGATTCGTCGTAAACAAGGATTTGAATATCTCAATTCTCGTTGACGCTAAAACGTTCCGGTTTATTCGTGAACAATTTTCTTTGGACCGGCGAGCTCTCGTCCGCTTCTGGAAACACGCGAAATAGACAGATACACACTCGTCTCGGCGTATATTTAACACTTTTCTTTTTTTTTTTTTTGAGCGATTTATCAACGATCGCTATTCGATCCGAGGAAAATTGATTTAAATTCGTGAGGAAAAAAAATAATACAACACTCGTGAGAGCGAGCACTTTAGACAATTGTGTTTGTAATGAATTAACCTGCGACGTCGTGCTCGTTCGGGACATACGTCGAACTCTCGGAATCGTGAGATACTCGCTGTACTTGAGAATGTAACGACGTGTCGTCTCGAATTTTGGCAACTTGCTGTTGCTGCTGCTGCTGCTGACTTCTCATTTCGGATATAGATGTTTGCATCGCACCGGCTGAACTCTTCAATGCGTTATACGATTGCTCCAATTGGTCCAGTTGCTTTACCAAATTTTTATCCAACGTATGTACTTCGTTCATCTGCGAAATCAAATTGGGCGAATGAACCTTTCGATATATTCTCGAATTGCGATGAAATTCGTGTTAGAGAGGCTTCAGCGATTTAGACGATTCCAAGATAACGATTTAAATTATGGATATATTCCGAGAAAAAACACTGAATCCTTGGTGCATGCAAAATTTGCTGCAGTTTTACGGTTTAGTTATTTATATATTCACAGAGAATGTTTTATGGCGAATTCGATGAGAATCGACAATATCAAGGCGACAGTAATTCAGCAAATTTTGAATTTTTAGGATCAAAACTTCCCACATCAATTGCGTACTATGGAAGGATATTTGATATTGGAATTCGTGAAAATCGATAAAATAATTCTATATTTATCGTATTTTTTCAATAAGTTCATTTATAATTGAGACAACCTCACACTATCGAATTATTGGAGAGAAAAAATGCTGCAAATTGAAACTTGGATCTTGCTTCATTATCATTGTGGCTTATTCTATTCGGAATTAGCATTAAGGGACCGGACCTCTCGCGGCCAAATTTTAAACCGCCTCTCCCATTCAGTGCCCGTTGGTGCTCAATGATTATGCGAATGTGTCGCGTTTTAATCGTAATTAAAGATGTACTACTTTATTACAGCAACAATAGGACAAATAAAAATCGAAGAACATGGAGGATGTTCGGTCCGAGGGGTATGAAATTTTCAGCCCATGCGAAAGATCAAAAACTGTTTTATTCTGTTACTGTTTTATTCTGTAAAAACTGTTTCAACTGTTAGTTGAATATTTTAACAAACTATTGAATAATTTGTGGAAAAGTATGCGAGTCATTTTTTTTTTCAATCAGTGAACTTGCTTTCAACTTTTCTTTATAACTACTAGAATTTCAAAGTTAATTGCGTAGATGACAATGACGCATGGTGAAATAACAAAGGTAAATTACCTGATCGGTTAATTTCTTAACCGACACGACTAGATTCGTTTGTTCACTCGCTTTGGCACATTGCTCCTGAAGCGTCATCACTTTCCCGCTCGCGTTCTGCATCGTATCCTGCAAGGTCACCAAAGTCGTCTGGAAAACAAAAGAAAAGAAAAAAAAAACGGAAATATTAAATTCCATGATCGATATTTAGTAAAATGGTCAATGGATATGGTGCATTTTTGATAAAATGAACAACACAGATGATATACATGTATATCTTCAGATATTAAAAAAAAATATTTGTTTATTCGTTCCGATCATAACCGCTTTGTGGACGATCGATCGTCATTTGTCATTCGCTAGAGCCTAAAGCTCAGCGAGACGTTTCAATTTTGCCACGTGTCAAACTTCATCGCTATTAAATCCAATTATTTCTACTCACGTGATCTTTGGCCTGATCCTCGACGACCCATGTTATATTTCGCGAAAGTGTCTCGTTAATGTGCGTCAAATTGTTGGCTAATTGTGATATAGCGTCACTTAGCGCTTCGACTTTTATTCGCGACTCGTTCGTCGGTGATTGTGGTCTCAGATTCGCGTTCGACAGATCCAGCAAAGAGTGCTTAAACAGTGCATATAAAAAAAAAGCAAACAGAAAAAGCTAATTAGTCGATGTTCTCAAAGATTTAGATAGGCATTTCTTTTAGGAAATCGAAATTTCAAAGAATCCTTTAGGGATATAAGTATCGTTGAAAAGAAAAAAACCATTCAAATTCCAAGGGTGACTTTTCGTCTTTCGTTTTTATATTTTCAGTAAATAATAAACTTAAAAGATGACTTTTGATCTTTTAAAAATATTTTTTTCTTTTAATCAATTATTTACCTGTATATCAGTTATATTTTGCTGCACCGACGTCTGAACGTCTTGAACTTTTGTATTGGCTTCCTTAAGGGTTTTCACCGTAGCAACGAGATCGCGTATTTGACTACCGAACGATGCGGTGTTGCTAAATAGAGTTTTTATGTTTTTGGGAACGTCCGTGAGCTCTGGAGCGCCCTGTAATGATTCTTGTACTTGGTGCAGACCTTGCTGAATACCCGATAACTAGAGAAGATGAGAAGAAAAAAAAACGTTAATTCGATTTACTCCAATTTTTGTAAAACTCTTTGGAAATTAATGATCGAATAAATAATACTTGCCTGAACGGTAAAATTATTTAACTGAACTTTCAGCTCTGACAATTGATTAAATATTGTTGTTTGATTATTCTGCAAATCTCGCGACAGGGAATGGCACTTTTGAAGGGCATCGGGAACACCCTCGCTTCCGGCTCTGACTGTAACAAATTCGATTATTTGAAATCATTAGAATATTATTTTCCCGAGTTTTTAAAATTAATTTCTAGAATTATTTTTCTAAAATTAATTTCTAGATATAATTTCTAGAATTAACTTCTAGACTTAATTTCTAAAATTAATTTCTAGATACAATTTCTAGAATTCATTTCTAGAATTAATTTCCAGAATCAATTTCTAGAATTAGTTTATAGAATTCATTATTAGAATTGATTTCTAGAATTATTTTATAGAATTAATTTCTAGAATTAATTTCTTTTTAATTTACACTTAATTCTCGATTCATTTATAATTAATTTCTACAACAATCACCAATCCAGAATATTTCGACTGTGAACGATGTTTTGATGTTTTTTAATATCGAAAAAAAATTTAAATGTTCGGACTTTTGTATATTTTGCAAAATCCGTGAATTGTTCTAACTTTAGTAAATTCTGTAAAAATGATAATAGAAAATCTTGAAACTTTGAATCCGTTAGTACCTTAGAATTGTTTGAATCGAATTGATTTAAAAAACGATGGAAATTAGAAACTTTCACGTTGGTTCCCGGTGTTTTTATCTCGCTCACAAAGCTTATTCTATGGCGAAACCAAAATAGAGGAAGTAACTTGTTTATAGAGGGGGATTTGTGAGTGCGATAACATAATGGTGAAGCGACGAGCAAGTTTCTAATTAGCAGTTTCAAAAATAATCTCTACCCAATATTATGTAAAAAAGGTTTGAAAGCAATGGTTCTTACAATCGATAGATTCTGAGATATATCGATGGACCCTCTGCCGCTCTTAAATACTTTGTATTTATACATTAATGTATTTGTTTTTCTAGGAACACCGGAGGATTAAATTACATTGTAACGCGCTAATACAACGATCGCTAAAACTCGTACGAAACGCGACAAATACCACGAACGACGTTTGAATAATTGAGAAAAAAAAAACGTTTTTTTTTATTTCCAACAAGAGTACAGAAAAGAAAAAAAAACGACACAAGTAACAGTCAGCGATGTGCCAATCGTCGATACCTTGATCCACCTCGGTTCTCAGTGCCGTTAACTGTTGACGAACGTCAATGAAGAGCCATATGAGACTAGCGGTAGCCAGAATCGAGGCACAGGCGAAAAAGGCACCACATGCTCTCAGCAGTCCTGGACACGCACGTCCTCTTCGGCCTCGACATTTTCGGTTCACTCTCGTCGTTAGATTCCAGTATTCCGAACGCTCGTCGCTGCTGTCCGTTAGTAATTCCTGCAAAGAATAAGAAGAAAAGCGAGATAGATGATAAAAGTCTCGAGTTCGATTTGATGACGACGTCGGCAAAGATTGGGGGGAGTTAAAGCTTTCATTTAGTTAAAGATTTTACAATTAAGTGGAAAATTAACTTGAAGTTTTGTCATCGTTTGAGATATGAGAATTTCGTCACTGGATTGAAAATCAGCGACTTCAAAAGCCCACAGGTTCCGATCCTTCATGAAATCGACAGATTTCAAACAAATCTCTCACTCGCACTCTGTTAACTGTCATAATTTTTATTATTTTTCAATTAAAATTTTTATGAAACGACTTCAAAGTGTCCTTAAAAACATACTATTTACCCGATCCTAGAATAATTCATTAAGTTAATAGTCTGGTAGCTTGGGTTCAAAAAATCGAAAAATTTTTTTTTGCCTAATTTGAAAGTACAATGTCTTGAGAATATACTGTGAAAATTTCAGACCGACATTCAAAATACTTCCGGAATTATAATGAGTTTTCGAGAGCGCCTCGAAGTTTTCCTCAAAACAGCGTTTTTCTGGTCAGCCCGGGTCCTAACTTTTTTTCTACCGAACCGATTGCTTTCAAATTTTAACAGGCTACTCTACACACTTATAGTTCTCGTCGGAACTACCGAGACATTTTTTCACCCCTAACTTTTTATTTTACAACCCCTTCTTTGCTAAAATAAAAGGACTTTTTTTTCCAAAGTCCGGCATTTTGTTATTTATTCATGAAATTTAACTTCAGTAGTTCCGACCAGAATGACATGTCTATAGATTAAGAATTATCAAGAATTTTTTATTTCAGATAACATCAAGAGCCAAAATCACCGGGGCCACCCGCGCGCTTTTTTTTTCGAGGTGCCAACTTCGATCAATGATAATAATAATAATAAACTATTACATTTTTTCAAACTAATTTTTTTTTGTATCTTTAATATGTAAATAAAAACATCCTAAATAACCAAAACGATTCATTTTTATTTTCCTACAAAAAAACACCCTCCAAAAAAGACATGAAAATCGGCTTAAGTTACCAGACTACTACCTTAAGTGGCAAACAAAAGTTCGTGAAAAAGGACCTTTCTTTAGCTCGTCACAGTGGGATTCAACCTAAAGTAAAAACACTCTTTAAAAGCTCTATCATTTTTTAATATACTTGCCAAGATTTATAATTATTACTTTATGACTTTATTGCTAATTCGCAAAACCTCCCACATGTTCACATCTCTCCGATGTTCCCCTAAATCTAGAGAAACATTTTCGATTTCAAAATAAATAAAAATAACTCCACGATCGAAATAATTTCATACAATCTAATTGAATCTCCATTCTAGCCATTATTTCACCAACATCAAATGATTTTTCTCTTTCTTCTTTCTCTCAATCTTAACAATTAAGTACCTGAGAGCTGCGCTTTCCGGAACTCCTGCGTGAAACCACGTGGGACGGTGCGAGGGCGTCCAGTTCCTTGCGTTTCTTCATTTTTTTCGTCGGTGGACGAAGTGGCACTGTCACCGCTACCGAGTCCATTTCAAGTAGCACCAGCTTGTTATTTTTTAAATATTATCACACGCGTTCTTCACAAGATATTTTTCCCTCTGTATATATATATAAATCGCGGAAACGTCGCGCTCTTGAGCGCACACGTGACCACGAAACTCCTGTAGTTCCACTTTTTCGTCTTTTATTTTTGTTTTCAAAATTCTATCTCCAATTTTCTCCGCACTTTGAGCTTAAACGTTCGTACATTCTGCACTACCACTTCGAGTCCTTTGACGTTAGAACAATGACTTTCCGTCGAACCGATGAAGATTTAGGAACGATTTCACAACTTCTTCGCAATGTGTGCACTGTTTTTATGTCGAAGAACAAACAAAAACACTTGTTTTTTCAATCAATCTTCCAACACTTATATTACGAATATACGTTTAATATATATTTTTCCAATGTCGCACTTCTACTTCCGGTTTCATCGAATTTCCAATCTCATCGGTACATTATTCTCATGGATCGCAATTTCGACGACTAAAGGGGTTCGTGGTTTTTGTCGTAAATTTCAATTTAATCGAAATTTCCAATTATCGATTGTGCCCACTCGT
This sequence comes from Oxytorus armatus, assembly GCA_958009045.1. NCBI lineage: Eukaryota > Metazoa > Arthropoda > Insecta > Hymenoptera > Ichneumonidae > Oxytorus > Oxytorus armatus. The sequence goes on from OY253748.1 coordinate 14,149,825, forward strand.
ACGAGATGAGACTCCATGCTCGTTTTGTCTCGCTCGACGTTGTGGCTTCTCCCACATCTGCCGCCACTCGTATTCCACCTACGACTTCTAGAAACCGTACCGTGGACAATTCTTTTATTTTTCCTTCTGTTCCCTTTTCACAGTTCAACGAGTCTCAATGACGCCATTCTCGTACGGTTAATTCTCATTTTTCTTTCCTCCGCGCATCAATCGTCACGTTTATCCACCGGAGAAAAGTTTTAGTTGAAAAAGAAATAACCCATCAACGATTTTACCACCGGAGGCGATTCGACGACGACTCACAAAATCGTCGTTGTCACATGGCGTTCGAGCCAAGAGTCAAACTAGGACATTACATAAAGAAAAATGATACGTAAATTATAAAGATCGTTGAAGTATTGTGATAATGCAGTTGTGATGTGTTTGAAGGTATGGAAGATTGATCGAATGTTATTGAGAAATAGCCTTCGGTTACTGTACCGCTCGAGGTTAACCGCGAGTACGGTATAATTTAACGTTTTAATGAGCTCGTTGATAACGCGACAATAATAAATCGCTAGTAACATGGCTTAGAGAAAACCTTTAAGGTAGTAGTCTGGTAACTTAAGCCGATTTTCATGTCTTTTTTGGAGGGCGTTTTTTTATAGGAAAATAAAAATGAATCGTTTTGGATATTTAGGATGTTTTTATTTACATATTAAAGATACAAAAAAAAATTTTTTTGAAAAAATTTAATTGTTTATTATTATTATTATTATTGATCGAAGTTGGTACCTCGAAGTTGGCAGCCCGGGTCCTAACTTTTTTTTCTACCGAACCGATTGCTTTCAAATTTTAACAGACTACTCTACACACTTATAGTTCTCGTCGGAACCACCGAGAAATTTGTTCACTCCTAACTTTTTATTTTACAACCCCTTCTTTGCTAAAATAAAAGGACTTTAGCAAAGAAGGGGTTGTAAAATAAAAAGTTAGGGGTGAACACATTTCTCGGTGGTTCCGACGTAAACTATAAGTGTGTAGAGTAGCCTGTTAAAATTTGCAAGCAATCGGTTCGGTAGAAAAAAAGTTAGGACCCGGGCTGCCAACTTCGAGGTGCCAACTTCGATCAATAATAATAATAATAATTAACAATTAAATTTTTTCAAACAAATTTTTTTTGTATCTTTAATATGTAAATAAAAACATCCTAAATATCCAAAACGATTCATTTTCATTTTCCTACAAAAAAACGCCCTCCAAAAAAGACATGAAAATCGGCTTAAGTCACCAGACTACTACCTGGCTGAAGAGCATGAATATTTTATTTTTATTCCCAATGTTGTTTACTAATTATCGCAATCTGATATTTTTACTATTCAAAAGCCAAAATTCACATTATTCCAACTGTCTCTATTTTAGAAACGGAATATTCAGTGACGTGCATATCGACGCTGCTTACGAAAACTAGCATGTTTCAGATTTCTTACGAAAACTAACACATTTCGAATTCCACCACGAAAACTAGCATGTTTCGGCTTTCACCACGAAAACTAGCATGTTTCGGCTTTCACCACGAAAACTAGCATGTTTCGGCTTTCACCGCGAAAACTAGCATATTTCGATTTGCACTGGTATAGTAGTATATGGCAAGTAGTATATTTGCCGAACTAATTCGAATAATATTCAGATCTTTCACAAATGTTTTAATAATTTTTTCGGGAGCACTATAAGGAATAAATGAAAAACATTAAGGGAGTATCGCCCGTACACCCTTAAACATTTATATTCGTTTTCTACTTTTTTAAATAATAACATTATTGAAAATACGATTCAACAAAATTACTGGAATCTTAGAGATCAGTATCGTCTAATATTCTCGAAAAATGAGAAACAATTCCAGTGATACTGAAACGTGCTAATTTTCGCGGTGAAAGTCGAAACCTGCTAGTTTTCGTGGTAAAAGCCGAAACATGGCTAGTTTTCGCGGTGAATATCGAAATGTGCTAGTTTTCGTGGGAAAAGCCGAAACATGCTAGTTTTCGCGGTGACATCAAAAATGCTTGTTTTTGTAAGAAATCTGAAACATGCTAGTCTTCGTAAGCAGCGTCGATATGTAGTAAGGACGAAAAAAAGAATGAATAATATTTAGCCGGAACGTGAATTAAATTGGCAATTCACGATAACTTTTTATAATTTACAAGCACTTTCGATGTATATATGCATCTTTAAAAGCGTTAAAATTATCAAAGTTTTCTTCTCCGAGAGAAAACTCGTTTGCAATGAATTTACAATGGTCCAAGTTTCTTATCAACTGATTACACCCGATAAGCAGGTGAACGGGTACAATATACTTCTGGCACGAACCACCGTTCTCGCACCTCTTCAACAATCTGCGCGGCGACGGAAATATTCCACGTTCTTAGTACTCGTGACTTGGACAACAAAGAGCAATTGACGTACGGGGGACTTTGAGATTACATACTATTGAGCATATAGAAGGAAAAGTATAAAAAGGATTTGCACATTTTTTGTTAAAAATAACAATAGACAAAAAATTGACAGATGAAACTTGCCAGTTGCTTCCTCAGAATCTCACACAAAGCTCGAAGCTTCCTCTATGAGGAATTATACAATATATTTTTTAATGTTGGCTTATTCGTGGATGAAACTTTGAACTTTGCGTGAAATTTCGAGGAACCAGCTGGTAAATTTCAACTTGCAGCTTTTTTTCTTCTCCGTATACCAAATTTTTTGAATAATTTCAGAATTTCATAAACTCACAACCGTTTCATCGATTCTTGCGAAATTCAAGCCTGATCATTCTTCAATGATATTTTATCTGTATACAAAATTTTAACCCGAAATACCATTTAAAAACTGAAAGTCTACAGACTTAAGGTAGTAGTCTGGTAACTTGAGCCGATTTTCATGTCTTTTTTGGAGGGCGTTTTTTTGTAGGAAAATAAAAATGAATCGTTTTGGATATTTAGGATGTTTTTATTTACATATTAAAGATATTAAAGAAACATTTTTTTGAAAAAATTTAATAGTTTATTATTATTATTATTATTGATCGAAGTTGGCACCTCGAAAAAAAAGCGCGTGGGTGGCCCCGGTGATTTTGGCTCTTGATGTTATCTGAAATAAAAAATTCTTGATAATTCTTATCCTATAGACATGTCATTCTGGTCGGAACTACTGAAGTTAAATTTCATGGATAAATAACAAAATGGCGGACTTTGGAAAAAAAAATCCTTTTATTTTAGCAAAGAAGGGGTTGTAAAATAAAAAGTTAGGGGGGAAAAAATTTCTCAGTAGTTCCGACCAGAATGACATGTCTATAAATTAAGAATTATCAAGAATTTTTTATTTCAGATAACATCAAGAGCCAAAATCACCGGGGCCACCCACGCGCTTTTTTTTCGAGGTGCCAACTTCGATCAGTAATAATAATAATAATAAACTATTAAATTTTTTCAACAAATTTTTTTATTGTATCTATAATATCTAAGTAAAAACATCCTAAATATCCAAAACGATTCATTTTTATTTTCCTACAAAAAAACGCCCTCCAAAAAAGACATGAAAATCGGCTTCAGTTACCAGACTACTACGTTAAGAAAGTAAAGACGAGCGACACGACGTACATTTTGAGAATCGAAGTATTATGTAATTAATATATCCGCTCCATCCGAAAAAAATAAGTGTCGTTCATTCCGCACGGTTGTAACAGTATATACAACATTTTACCCCAAAATCTAAAAAGTGCAGCACGAACTGCTCGAGTTAGAGCCTTAACAAGCGCCTATATCGATTTTTTGAAAAATTTAAAATTTCATTAATCAGAAATTCGTGAATCGATTTTGTTCATATTTGATACGAAATATCCTTTAATAGTATCTAATCGATGTACGAAGTTTGGGCTCAATAGCCCAAACATTACACGAGCTAGACCCTTAATAAATACCTGTAGCGATTTTACGAAAAATTCGAAATTCTATAACTTTGGGAGACCTCGATCGATTTTTTCGAAATTCAATAGCGAACTGTATTTTATGACAGACTATTTGTGTAAAAAATGTTAGCCCGATAGCTCGAAAATTGCGTGAGTTATGCCCAGATGTATGTGAAAAATTTCACAATCTTATAAAGTCCAAAAGAATTTGTCAATTGTCACAAAAATTATAGCGAACAAAGGGCCAATAATGATTTACTTGAGTGCCAAATTTCAGCCCGAAAACTCGACCCATTTCGAAGTAAGAACGGATTCAATTTTTCGCCGCTATCATAAAAACACACGCGCGTACACATCCATACGGGCATCTTTCAAAATATTATCTTTCGATTTCTCAGAATATTTCAAACACATTCACATTAAAAACGCGATTGTTTTTATCATAAAAACATAGCTTCCTCTATGAGGAAGGAACAATTAAATTGTAATAATTAAAAATATTCGAATACGCTCAAAAAAAATGTCCGTACCGCCCAAACGCCAGTTGCCAAATTTCATTGGTCTACGAAATATTTTAATTATCAAATTTGGCACAGTTCTAAACTTAGAAATCGTGGTAATTGCGACTCGAGCAACAATAAGCAATTGACGAAAGGGGGGACTTTGAGATTACATTAAGAGTCTAAAAGGCTAAGTATATAAAAGAATTTTACATTTATTTGTAAAAAAGAAAAAAAAATTAATTAATTAAAAATACTTGGACTAAACAAAATTTGTGTGTTAATAATAAATATGTTACTTATGAAATTTCTGACATTTAGAAATTTGAAAAATTATCAGAACATCAGTTATAATACTTTGATAATTAAAATATGTGAATAACGTTTCATCACCCATGAATTACCAATATGCTCGTTATTGTAGAATACAAAATTTCGTTTTTCGTAATATTTGTCTCACTCCGTTATAAAGTCCAATTGGAACGTGTGCTGGATTAAAGTGGCGCACCACGAAATTCAACAGTTGCGTTGAGCAAACAAACTTTAATCGCACGATAACCGAGACGGCAACATTCTGACGACAATTCTCGAATAACTTTTAAGACACGTGTATCAGAGAGAAATTCCGACTTGTAAAAATATTTTTATCATTGGATTTTTTTAATCTCAAACGATAAAACGCTGGAAAGAAATTTTTTTTTTCGGAGCAACGACGTATAATTTGTTGAACGGAATAAAAATATTATTGTAGTCGAATTGAGAAAAAAAAACGAATTCGATGACAATTTTAATAAATCGTGATATAAAATTAAAATCTGATTAAAACTGACCACATTGAAGATTTGAAAAAAAGTGAATCAAGGTCGTAATGATCAAAAAAGTTTGCTGTTTTTTTTACCCACAGAGTTAAAGAATAATAATTCAGTCTTAATTTTTCGAAAATTTCGAATTGAAATTCAAGCAATTTATCGATTTATCGAAAAATGTCATAATATTCATAAATTCTAAATGCCCACATCGATTCTCGTGCTCTTCTTCTTCTTGCCCCGATAGCTTGGAAATTATGAACGTTAGAGCATTTTAACATTAACGATTTTTCACTAAATTAAAAGAAATTCATAGAATCTCAAGATCCCCATCGATTTTCTTCAAACTAAATAGAAAATGGTGTTTAATAAAACGATGTTCGTTTATGTAAAAAGTTTTAATCCGAAAAGTGGAAAATTCTAAACGCTAGAGACTGAACGGACGTTTTCGTTCAAATTTAAACCCTCATAAGAACACGTGAAAAACGATGAACAACTGCGTTAGCGTCGGTATAGTGGAGACCTTTGATCGGGTAACATTCTAGGCACATGTACCAAATACGCCAATTAACAATGCCAGAAGCGATCAACTAAATCTTTTGATATTGTGCCTTCTAATTTTCCAGGTGGGATCCCAAGGATTCTCGAAAATTGTCTGAATTGAAAATTGAGTAAGAAAAATCTCGTGATAGGGTCTGCAAGTAGCGTCAGTGGAGTATAAACGAACTAAATCAAAACACTTTTTCACCATTATTGTTTCATTTTTGGCCCATTGGCATTTAAATTTTGCAGATACGGCGACAAATAAATGCTCGTTATTTTGAGCATTTATCCGTCTATACCGTCAGGGTCAAATTTTTCGAAATTACACTATACAATAATGATTATATCCATTTATGTTTTGGTCGTCGTCGTTTTTAGCTGGAAATGTACATTTCTATTTTGAATTTCAACATTTTCTGGTCATCACGATACGGACAGAGGTGTCAAGAATTGCTTGACCAAATTTCAAGTCATTCGGACTGATAGTTTAGGAAAACGGCGTTTGGCCCAAGACGTCAATGTACTCTGTCGGTATAATGTAGAGTCGGTAAAACAGATTCTTCAGATGATCTTAAAATTCAAGTTAGCAGTCGAATTTTTAACGAAACTTATATAGAAAAATGGGACAAAACCAGATTCGGTCAAGCCATTTTGAAGTAACAGAAGTTTGAATTTTCCAGCCTCACGACACAGCACGCACATCCGCCCCGCACATTTTTTGTAAACGTAATTTTTTTTTTAATTTCTTGAACCACATCGAGTGCTTCGGCGTAATAATCTTAGAATTGTTTGGTCTTCCTCCACAAGGAAGCAAAAAATGGATATGACTTTCTCTCAATTGTCACTGACTAATTCTAATTTTTAGATCGGACGACAATTTAAAGTTCCTTACGTCACTTTGACAATCCCAAATACGTATGTTCTTTCATCGCAACGATATATTATCGGTGTAGTGAAATATACGCGATTGTAATATCGTAAACGTTTGACATTACGACGGCATGGCGAGACCGAGACATACATTTATGCCGGAGGTAAGAGGAAGTACAATAACAGAAACTGGCACAAGTTTTGCCGCGTGGTTTGATATAATGACTGACGATTAATCGTGCCCGCCGTAACGATACACGAAACATAATCTATATATGGCTTGGACGGTATGAAAAATATATATTTACGAGAGAATTTCGTAATCGAAAACTATTTTAACTACGATAAACGATATATGAACAGGGTGATTGAGAATAGGTAGTAGAGCAGAGATTCGATGATTCTATTTTTTTCCACGTAGTTTTGCTTTTTCATGCAGTTTTTTACGATTTTTTTTATTCAAGATTTTAATACCTGTATGTCAGAATGCGCTAGAACCTCGGGGTGTGTGTGTCTGATAAGGTCGACAAATTCAGACCATTGTAACTTCGAGTTGGTTCGAGCTTTCGGATTGAAATTTGGCACGCAAGTAAATCAGTATTGGTCCTTTGTTCACTGTGATTTTTGTGACAATTGACGAATCATTTTGGATTTGATAAGATATTGAAAATTTTCAAAAAAAGCATGTCAACAGCGTAACTCACGCAATTCTCGAGCTATCGGGCTAGAACTTTTCACACAAATAGTCTATCGTAAAATACAGTTCGCTATTGAATTTGGAGAAAATCAATCGAAGCTTTGAAAAGTTATAACATTTCAAATTTTTCGAAAAAACGCTATAGGGATTTCTTAGGGCTCTAGATCGTGTAATTTTTCGGCTATCGAGCCGAAACTTCATACATCGATTGAGTACTGTATATCTCGTATCAAATTCGAACAAAATCGATTGAGGGGTTTCAGAATTATGACATTTTGAATTTTTCCTAAAAGTCGATATAGGCATTTGTTAAGACTCAAACTCTTGTAATCTTTGGGCGACCGAGTCAAAATTCTGTACATTGATTGGGTACCATCAAAGAATACTCCGTATTGAATTTTAAAAAAATCATTGAGGGGAATTTTAGGTTTTTGAATTTGAAAAAATCGAGATTTATTTATTACGTTCGTGCAACATGTACCGAACTTTTTTAATTTCCGGGTAAAACGTTGTATGTATAGATATAATACAATTGAAGAATGATTAGAGTCGAACATAGCAAGAATATGTGAAACGATTGTGTATATACAAAATTTACAAGAATTCGACAAATTTAGACTTTTCAATCCATCTATGGAAACAGACTACAAGTTGCTTCCTCGAAATTTCACACAACGCATAATGCTCCCTCTATACTACTTCTTCATAGAAGATGCTTTAAGGTAGTAGTCTGGTAACTTAAGCCGATTTTCATGTCTTTTTTGGAGGGCGTTTTTTTGTAGGAAAATAAAAATGAATCGTTTTGGATATTTAAGATGTTTTTATTTACATATTAAAGATACAAAAAAAAATTTTTTTGACAAAATTTAATAGTTTATTATTATTATTATTGATCGAAGTTGGCACCTCGAAAAAAAAGCGCGTGGGTGGCCCCGGTGATTTTGGCTCTTGACTTTATCTGAAATCAAAAATTCTTGATAATTCTTAATCTATAGACATGTCATTCTGGTCGGAACTACTGAAGTTAAATTTCATGGATAAATAACAAAATGGCGGACTTTGGAAATTTAACTTCAGTAGTTCCGACCAGAATGACATGTCGATAGATTAAGAATTATCAAGAATTTTTTATTTCAGATAACATCAAGAGCCAAAATCACCAGGATCACCCACGCGCTTTTTTTTCGAGGTGCCAGCTTCGATCAATAATAATAATAATAATAAACTATTAAATTTTTTCACAAATTTTTTTTTGTATCTTTAATATGTAAATAAAAACATCCTAAATATCCAAAACGATTCATTTTCATTTTCCTACAAAAAAACGCCCTCCAAAAAAGACATGAAAATCGGCTTAAGTTACCAGACTACTACCTTAAGCGTTGTGTGAAATTTGAAGGAAGCAACTTGCAGCTTTTTTAGCTATTTAACAAAAACTTTCCACACTAGGGGTCAAGGATATTCCGTATGGAATTTTGGCGAGAATCGATAAAGGGGTTCTCAGATTTAATGATATAAAACATTTTTCGACCAATATCCGTTATCTCCGTTAACGTTTAGCTCGCGTAAATTTCGAGCCATCAATGTGTCATTTTTTTTTTTCATAAATTGATGCTACAGAATGTTGAATACCAAGTTTGGTGAGAATCGATAAAACGGATTAAGATTTCTGTAAAATATTGAATTTTTGCGAAAAACGATTCCGACCTTAAAACTGAAACAAAACACATTATGCAGAGGGCGAAAATAAGGGGTAAATTGAAACTTAGCGACATAGCTTCTTCTTCGTTTTCGAAAATTCACATAGGTCAACCCAAAATGAAGAAAGCTACTTTCTCGTGGAAGGAAATTTGTAAATGTTCGATATTGGGGAGGAAGCGATGTGTTAGTTTCATCAATTTCAATCTTTTTACATTCTCTTCTCCCTTTTTGTCAGTTTATGAAGCCAATGCCTTTGAAATGTGTCAAAATGTGTCAAAACATCGGATAATAAAATTTACAAAAAAATGTCCGGATGGACGTGCTCGCATGTGAAGAGGTTGCAAAAATCAAAGTTCAATAACTCTGGAAGGGCGTAACCGAACGAATTCGAAATTTTGCATGGAAGTGGAGCTGCCTTTTGTCCGCTATAATTTTCATAAAGTTTGAACAAATCGTTTGGATTTTCCCACAATTTATAATTTTTTAAAAAATGTCTGCTAAACGCATCATTCGTGCGCTTTTCTAGCTAAAACTTTTGCCACAAATAAAACATCATGAAATACTGTTCTTTATTGAATTTGAAGGAAATCGACCAAGGCGGTCTGCAACCGTGAAATTTTGAATTTTTCCAAAAAATCGCTATAGGCGTTTATTAAGGTAGTAGTCTGGTAACTTGGGTTCAAAAAATCGAAAAATTTTTTTTTGCTTAATTTGAAAGTACAATGTCTTGAGAATATACTGTGAAAATTTCAGACCGAAATTCGAAATACTTCCGGAGTTATAATGAGTTTTCGAGAGCGCCTCGAAGTTTTTTTCAAAACAGTGTTTTTCTGGTCAGCCCGGGTCCGAACTTTTTTTCTACCGAAGCGATTGCTTTCAAATTTTAACAGGCTACTCTTACACACTTATAGTTCTCGTCGGAACTACCGAGAAATTTTTCCACCCCTAACTTTTTATTTTACAACCTCTTCTTTGCTAAAATAAAAGGACTTTTTTTTCCAAAGTCCGCCATTTTGTTATTTATCCATGAAATTTAACTACAGTAGTTCCGACCAGAATGACATGTCTATAGATTAAGAATTATCAAGAATTTTTGATTTCAGATAACATCAAGAGCCAAAATCACCGGGGCCACCCACGCGCTTTTTTTTCGAGGTGCCAACTTCGATCAATAATAATAATAATAATAAATTATTAAATTTTTTCAAAAAAATTTTTCTTTGTATCTTTAATATGTAAATAAAAACATCCTAAATATTCAAAGCGATTCATTTTTATTTTCCTACAAAAAATGCCCTCCAAAAAAGACATGAAAATCGGCTTAAGTTACCAGACTATTACCTTATAGCCTTCATGACCGTTAGGTCATGAAATTTTTGGGCTATCGGGTCAAAACTTATTAAATGAATTGAGCACCGTGAAAGGATGTTTGATATTGAATTTCGAGAAAAGCAAGAAAAAAAAACCATTCTATATATATGGTATTTTCATTTTTTCGTAAAATTCATTGAAAATCAAGCAAACCTCGCACTACCGAGTCAAAGGAATGAAAAATGGTGTCCAATAGAAACTTGCATTGTTGCTTTCTCATCATTTATTGTGCGTACACGAGTCTTCCTGCATGAGGAAGCAAACATTGAAAGAGCCTCTTTTGTCCTTAGAGAAAAATTTGCGAATGGGCAAAAAGAGATAAGGAAGTAATTAAATGAGAAGTTTTTAAACGTTTAAAAGATAAAAAATAACAATCATAAGAATATGCTAATAATCGACCGACTGTAACGCTACTAGAGGTTACCATTTGCCACCTATTTCGAATCAAGCTGTATATACAAGTATGAAATAACAAGAGCCAAGACGACAACTTGTTAAAAGAAAAAAAAACAGATATCATTAAGAATATATATTGTGAACGAGAGCGCGATGTTAGTCACAGACTTATTCGCTCTCTGCTTGACCCTGACTTCGATAAGATACGGATACGAAATGAGACTCACGTGTCTCACCGATGCGATGGGTCCAGATTCTCAATATACACATGTGTATACATTGCATTCTCTCCGATTACTCATGCCGATAAATGCCGCAGGTAAATGAGGAGAATTGCAGATGAAAATGACTCAGATTGATTAAAAAACGCTCTGAACGATAAAAAATATAAACAAAATAAAATAACGATATTTCAGTAAAATTAATGTAACAACAACAACAAAAATGAACTTTCAGGACGAGACAAAAATCGACTTTAAATTTGAGGAATTTTCATATTAGTCTTTTTTAACTCTGACTTTACAGCAGGGTGAAAATACCGTAGTTCTGCGTTCATGATTCAAAAAACTTTGTCTCTCTCATACGGCGGACGATTTACGAATGAGATAAAATAATGAGGAAGCAATGTGCCAGTTCCCGATTGGGCACAGACGAATTTGGCGATTTACGGTTTTTTTTTCAAATTCGAAAATTCATAAAACTTTAAAGGCTCGAGCGATTTTCTTCAAACTCACTAGCAATCAGTGTTCAATACCCATCCAATTTTGTATAAAATTTTCGTGTAATAGTTTTGAAAAAATGCAACCGCTGAAGCTTCAAACCCGCATGGGAAATACCGATTGACGGTAAGAAAAACTGTAAGTGTTTTTCTACTAAATATTACTAAATATTACAGACAGCTTTTGTCAATTCTATACGTTCGCCAAGACTTTCATTTTTCCCAAAAAAAAAATTGAATGCCCCTTTGAAAAAAGTTGGATCAAAGATTTGGCATAAGGTCTGAATGGGGGTATCACGTAAACTTAACGGGCATTTTTAAGAAAAAGGGAAATTCCCTCAAAATCGAAACTGGGTTTTCAATGTCGACGATATTTATATCAAAGGAAGGCACGTGATAGCTCTGCTCGCGTGTATAAGCAAAGACCGATAGGTCAAGTCGTTTAATAATTATACAGCTTTGAATTTTTCAGCGGCATAACACACAAACGTACACACAATCATCCGGATATTGTTTAAACGTAATTTTTTGGGCTTTTTAGACAATTTTAACCACTTTGGTACAATAATCTTGAAATTTTTTGTACGCAATCGCAAAGCCTTTCCTATACGAAAACAAAAATGGGGCTTTAAACGCCATCCTCACGGCCATAACACCATTTATTCCTAAAAATCTGTACTTTCGCTTCCCCATAGGTGGAAGCCTTGTTTTCATGAAAAAAAAATCGAGTTTTTAATGCCAATGGGCTTAAGGTAGTAGTCTGGTAACTTAAGCCGATTTTCATGTCTTTTTTGGAGGGCGTTTTTTTTTTGTAGGAAAATAAAAATGAATCGTTTTGGATATTTAGGATGTTTTTATTTACATATTAGAGATACAAAAAAAAAATTTTTTTGAAAAAATTTAATAGTTTATTATTATTGATCGAATTTAGCACCTCGAAGTTGGCAGCCCGGGTCCTAACTTTTTTTCTACCGAGCCGATTGCTTTCTAATTTTAACAGGCTACTCTACACACTTATAGTTCTCGTCGGAACCACCGAGAAATTTTTTCACCCCTAACTTTTTTTTTACAACCCCTTCTTTGCTAAAATAAAAGGACTTTGGCAATTTTTAGCTATCGAGTTAAGACTTTCTAAATAAAAGAGTTAGGACACAAGGATGTTTGATATTGAATTTGGCGAGAGTCGCTTGAAGGGTTCAGATTTTATAAAATTTGGAATTTTTCGAAAAATGTTTGACATTTATTTAATTTCCAAAAGTTTTGACATTTTGGGATAATTTTTCCTCCATTAATGGAAAGCGAATGCTACAGAACTGAAATTAGCTTAGCATAGTGCGGGTAAGGAGGGGCAGGAGAGAATAATTAGGAAGGGTAACACTTAAAAATCCGCAAGGGTATACGTTGAAATGTAAAACGTACAACACGAGAGAAAAGAATATAAGATTGCACATTGTTTCCTCATTGATTTATTTCACTCACAAAGCTTCCTCCACGAGAAGGACGAAATTGAAGAATTGCCTTGCTCATGAAGATGGATTTTTCAGCGAGATAAAATAATGAGAAAGCAACGTTCAAGTGTCTAATTTGCGTCTTTTTTACATGATAAATGATTAAAAATAAAAAATAAAATTAAAAAGCTTCACGAATGAAACAAAGTTTCCTCTACTAACCCCCCTCCCCAAGGACACGTCACGAAATATCTCGTAATGCGATTTATTTCTAAAGCCGACTAACTCTTCATTATGATTGGCTGTCGATTTCGTGCTCAGAATTCGTTCATACGCATACTTCAGATCGCACGATGAACCTAACCTACAAAAGCAGCGCGCGAAGGACGTACACCGATTCTAATGAGGAATAAAAATGGTTTAAAAAAGGAATTAATGTTTCATATTTTCGACATTGATAGTGAAAAAATTAGATACTTGCACATTGCATCTCCATCATTTAACTTTGTTTGCCCCTTCCTCATGGAGTAATCTTTTGAGCGAGATAAAATAATGAGGAAGCAATGCGGAAGCATCCAATTTGCACATTTATTGTCCGACTTCGATTCCAACAAACACAATTTTCTTTTCTCACCGTCATAAGTCATATAAATCTACAAAATTATGTAACTACACGACGTTTCTTAAATTCCATTATATTCAGAGGTTTGTGCTTTGGAATGTGTGGGCGAAAATCGGATCAAAACTGGTCAATTATATATCTATAACAAGTTGAAATTTTGAGGCCTCAAACACATACGCCCACGGGCGGATGGACATTTTTTCTCTAGGTGTGATTTTCCAATGATTTAGCACATTTTAAACACATTGTCATTAAGAACGAAAAAACAATAAAATTATTTTTATTATTTTAGGGGGCGCGGGGGGGGATTTCTCAATGATCCTGATGATCGAGCACGTATTAACTGTTGGCTATTAATATTGCTAAAACGAGAGGTTAACTTTTCAATGCCAGTCTCTTTCACTCACGGAAAACGACTTATGATTTTTTCAAGGCAATAACGGCTCGGTGTTATCATTCCAAACGTGCTGTTACAAGCTTTAAACATATGTATACCTGTGAATTGAAGTAAAACGTGTGAAAATACGCGAATCAAGAAATAATCTCATTGTCATTAAGGTAATAGTCTGGTAACTTAAGCCGCTTTTCATGTCTTTTATGGAGGGCGTTTTTTTTATGGAAAATAAAAATGAATCGTTTTGGATATTTAGGATGTTTTTATGTACACATTAAAGATACAAAAAAAAATTTGTTTGAAAAAATTTAATAGTTTATTATTATTATTATTATTGATCGAAGTTGGCCCCTCGAAAAAAAAAGCGCGTGGGTGGCCCCGGTGATTTTGGCTCTTGATGTTATCTGAAATAAAAAATTCTTGATAATTCTTAATCTATAGACATGTCATTCTGGTCGGAACTACTGAAGTTAAATTTCATGGATAAATAACAAAATGGCGGACTTTGGAAAAAAAAGTCGTTTTCCAAAGTCCGCCATTTTGTTATTTATCCATGAAATTTAACTTCACTAGTTCCGACCAGAATGACATGTCTATAGATTAAGAATTATCAAGAATTTTTTATTTCAGATAACATCAAGAGCCGAAATCACCGGGGCCACCCACGCGCTTTTTTTTCGAGGTGCCAACTTCGATCAATAATAATAATAATAATAAACTATTAAGCTTTTTCAAAAAAATTTTTTTTTGTATCTTTAATATGTAAATAAAAACATCCTAAATATAAAAAACAATTCATTTTTATTTTCCTACAAAAAAAGCCCTCCAAAAAAAACATGAAAATCGGCTCAAGTTACCAGACTACTACCTTGAGAACGAAATAACAATACAATTATTTCACAAAAAGCAAAGTGTCCTCTATGCAAGTGGGGAACATTTCTCAATGAACCTGATGATCGAACGTATCAACTGTGGACTATAAATATCGAATTAATATTACTAAAACGAACGGTTAATTTTTCAATGCCAGTCTCTCTCACAGTCGTTAAACGGAAAACGACTTACGGCTTTCTCAAGGCAATAACGCCTCTGTGTTATCAATCCAAACGTACTGTTACAAGCTTTAAATATATGTATATGTGTTAGTTGAAGTAAAACGAGTGAGAATACTCGAATCAAGAGATAATCTATTGCGCGCTTCGTATATTCGTAACTCGTTACTACTAGGCATTGAGTAATATATATACGTGCGTCTGTGTGAATTCTATTACATGACGTACGCGTCTAAGAAACTCTAAGTGATAATTTTGCTCGTTCCCGGGACGCGCGCACGGTGACACAATTTTTTTTCCCCCATCTTCGCTATTTTTTTATTTTATTAATTTTTTCATTTTCACGCCCCTTTCGCGATAATCCCTCGGATAAACCGAACGGTTGTGTGATAAAAAAACGTTAAGATCCTCGCTATATTCATATAAATAGATAAATATGCTGCGGACGGTAAAAAATAATGTTCTAAAATGGAATAAAAAAAAAATCTAAGTTATTATTAATACTTCTGGGACAATGTTTTTTTTGGCCTTTCTTCCAAACTCCGTACAATTTTGCGAGTCATTTTTTTCATCGTTTGTCACATAAAAAGATTTTATAAATATTTATCTTTTTATTCCCGGTTACAGATTGGGAAAAATATTTGTCCCAGTTTCAAGATAAATGAATTTTCGTGACTTATCGTAAAAGAGAAAATAATACAGGTGAGTGGAAAAGAGAGAAAAAAAGTATATATGTAATATATTATTCATGAGATCCGACTGCACGAGTTCGATCGTTTCGAGCCTTGACACTCGTTGAACTTTTCATGCGAATGCCGGTTGGCGTTATCGATGATTGAACTTTTTTCTTTCTTTCTTTATACGAGTAGGATTGTAGTTTTGTTTTTTTGGTTTTATTCACGAAAACTGGATGTTCACGGTTTCTCACCATCTGTGAGTAATTTTTGTACGTTTAGGACGTTTTTTTTTGTTGTTATTTGTTAATTTGCTAGTATTTCTTTAGAACATTGATTTTTTTTTGTTGTACACACACGTTTCCACACCTTTTTTTTTAACGGAGGCAACCGCCTCCACGCGACTCGCGATTGAAACTGGGGAGTGAAAGAAACAGACGGTACGTTGTCGGGATTGCGCCGCTCTTGTGGAGCATGTACCTATGTCAGTCTGTCTCTCCCTTTTTCTCTCTATCGAACTCACACTCTCTCTCGCTCTCTATCTGGTACTCGAGCCAGCGAGATATCGACTAAAGGGGGTTTCACTGTCGGTGGGCAAAGCGCGACGACGACGACAACGAGGAAACGGTCGTGGGCGAAGAAGGTGGTCATGCGAGTCGATGGATAAAGGTTTTCTCGGCCAGCATAGAACATGACCTGCATATATTTTCTTTTTTTCCCATTTATCCATAATTACTCGTTTAAAAATATCAACAGTCGTAAACAAAAAATAAACAAAATGCCTGCGTTTAATAATAGTTTTTACGTAACTACAGTACATTTTTTTTTATATATAATAACAAAAGTTTCGAATTTTTTATCTTAATTTTAATTCTATTAACAGAAGTGAAAATAAAAAATTCAATTTTTTATTATAATATTTTTTAAATTTGCAATTGTAATATCCGACATTTTGGAGTCACAAAAAATGTATATATATTTCAAAGGAATGAACGATTTTCAATAATTTCGAATATGAAAATAATACTTTTTGATAATGATTAAAAGACTCCATAAATTCATTTATCATATGTGTTAGAAATTTTTTTTTATTTCATTTTCTATAATATTATGGTTTTTTTGGGAATTACAGTTTTACTAAAGTTTCAAATTTGGTTACGTGTAAAGAGTACAAAAGTTTAATTGTAAATAACAATAATTTGAATTATTATAAAAACTGTAATTATTTAAGAATAATTTGAATTGTTATAAATATTGTAATTATTTAACAAAAATGAAAACAGATTGAAACATGTACTATTACATTTACAAAAAAAGCTGTTATTGTAATATGCCATTTTGGCGTAACAAAATATAAAATATAAAACGAAATGAACAATTTTCAACAAATCGAAAATTTCGAATATGAAAATCCACTTGTGATATGTTAGAAATTGAGAAAATTATCATTTTCTATATTATGGTTTTTTGGGAATTACAGCTTTACTAAAGTTTCAAATTTGGTTACATGTAAAGAGTACAAAAGTTTAATTGTAAATAACAATAATTTGAATTATTATAAAAACTGTAATTATTTAAGAATAATTTGAATTGTTATAAATATTGTAATTATTTAACAAAAATGGAAACAGGTTGAAACATGTATTATTTACAAAAAAAGCTGTAATTGTAATACCCGCCATTTTGGCGTGACAAAATATATAAAATATAAAAGGAAATGGACAATTTTCAATAAATCGGAAATTTCGAATATGAAAATAATACTTTTTGATGATCATAAAGAAATGTCTATCATTCTTGATATGTCAAAAATTGAGATAATGAAAAATCTCTAAAAAATGATGGTGTTCGAGAATTACAGTTTTGATAAAAAGGCAAATTTGATTAGATACAAAATAAACACCCGTAATTGAAATAACCACCATTTTGGAAACATAAAATCGTTTGATCCGCCAAAATTTTGAGTAAAAATTAACGAGTCACCGGTGAGTCATGTTCCAATAAACTTTTCCATCGGAATTCAAGAAAATCCCTCGAAATCGTGATTACGTTTTTTTTTTTTAAATAACGAGTAAGATGTGTATGGGTCGTTTGCCCGGTGGCGTTGAGAGCGAAAGGGGAGTAGTCGGAGGTGAAACAAACAAGAGAGGGAGTTGGCGAACGCGCGCCTCTTTAATCATTGATCCACAGATGCGAAGATAGGATGTGTTTAAGTCTCGACATGGTCCTATATAGAGCGAGCTTAACCCATTATCAATGACGATATTGTAACCATTGTTGTTAAGATCGATAAGACTATCTCTTTTCGCTCATCATTCAGCCGCACCTCGTTTTCTGACTGATAACATATGTGCAATGCTTTATACATAGATCGATGTTCGATCATTATTATTTTACGTTTTTCTATCGTTATTAGTGAACATTAGTATTTTCATCATTGGTGCAAATACTTATTGTTGTACAATTATCTTTTCAAATAATGCGGGATAGCATGAGAATTTGGGCAGCAGTGGTGTGGAGAACAGGAAATACAGTCTTACTAGGTCAAGGTAAATTTCCTCTTTTTCTGCCGATGGTAAAAACAGGGGGAGCGGTAACAAAACTGTAGTAACTTTAGTGCATTGGGAATTTCAGCAACCTGACCTCTCTCGGCCAAATTTCAAACCACTCTGCCCCAGTAGGTGCCCGATGATTACTATGCGTATGAGTTACGTTTTAATCATAATTAAAAATGTACTGCTTTATTGCAGCAATAATATAATAAACAAACATCGGGAGAACACGGACGATGTTCAGTCCAAGGGGTATGAGATTTTCAGCCCACTCGAGAGATCAAAAACCATTTTATTCGTGTTGTGCAAACAACAAGAGACGCGAATGAAATTGCATAATTGGTGAAAAACAAACAATTGATAAATATAACATTATGCCATGTGATAGATTGATGTGATAAGTAATAGTTTATTGCTCAAAGTCATTTATTTAGCCGTAGAGTAGGTAGAGAGAGGGGGAAATATTTTTTTCTATTTTAAGTTTAAACATGGCACGTCATATAGGTTCACTGTATCCTTATGGCAATAATGCACTCCGTTTGTATCCAATTGTCGCAATTAATTCTCTCGAGTTATGTATGAAAGACTATTCTCATCGTCTTTCACACATAACACGAGCGATTTCGTACTATTAGGTTAACACTTTGTACACGAATTGACCATCGTCAAATACCGTTGGCTATTGAATTTGAAGAAAATCGATCAAGGCGTTACAAATTTATGGAATTTTTAATTTTTCGAAAAATTGATATAGGTGCTTGTTAAGGCTAGACTATCGGGATAAAACTTCCTGCATATTTGGTTACCATCAAATAACACTTGGTATTGAATTTCGAGAAAATCGATATAAGCGTTCTAAATTTATCATATTTTTAATTTTTCGAAAAAATGAATGCATTCAAAAGCAAACTAATCTCTTACTATTTAATTGAAGGAGAGAATAAATGGTGCAAATTCGAACTTGCATATTGCTTCGTCATCATGTTTGCGTATATGCAAAGCTCCCTAAAAATACAAGAATTTTTTTTTATCAATCCACAGAATAAAATCGCCATATTTCATAATCGAAGTACTATTTCAAAACGCAGATTTTCCATTCGATATTTGCAAATTCCATTAGAATTTGCAATTATTGTCTTCGGCATACATCGCTGCATAAGCCTTTTTTTTTTTTTTCAAACAAAGACTTTACTTTTAAACAACGCTCGAAGATGTTTGTAATTTTCGTGAATACATTTCTTACCCGAACGTATGGAGATGTCTATCTTTCCAATTTCTTTGTACAGGACAGCAGCCAGCCAGGAAAGCGCTATCAGCCAAAAAGTAATCAACACAGCGGCAAGCCAGAGAGAAGCTATTCTGCTTTGTGAGCGACTGCAACTGCATGACTTGTTCTGTTTTCCTCGCACAACTGTTCGAGGTCTCCTGCAAATGAAAAATGAAAAAAGAATCACTCGAAACAACTCTGGATAGATAATTCAGTCTCCTATATGGTCAGAAATATTGTTTAAAATTTTTTTTTTCGATGATACGATCTTATGTGTCTTTTATATGATAAAAAATTTGTTCATTGCTGCATATACATACGAATAAAAGGTAAAATTTCGATTTTAGTACTGAGTATATTTTTTTCTTGTTCAAATAATGACTCAGATGCAGAGCGACTCGGATAGCCTCAGTTAAACGTCAGACATGTTGATGGATATTGATGGGATTTATAATACTACAACGAATTAAGCACCCATCCATCTTTTACTACTGTCAATTAATGCGCGACAATTTGTAATAATGATTCTCCAATTATACAACGGATTTGAGTCGACTGGATCGCAGTAGTTACTTTAACGTCCGGCATTCCCTTCCTCATTAAAAAAAAAAATGTATACGTGGAACATTCCACATCAAATCAACCTGGCACTGTCCCTCAACCTCTGATATTTCCTCAACAATTTTTCATTTAGTTGTCACAATCGTAAAACACACGTAGGTCTTTTTCTAGATTTTTTTTGTTAACCGCTATTTAGGATGATTTAAAAATATTATTTTACACAAGACAAAAGGATGGCTACAGCATAAAAAGCGGAGAAAATTCTGAAAAATCCTCCGTCTAATATAAAAAAATTTAAACTATATTCCAGAGCGGTACAGCGTTAACTTTTATTTTTTTTTTGTTTGGAAAATACTCGCAGAAAATAAAACCAAACATGGGCTTATTTCGGGTTGGCATTAAAATGTTTTTTGCTACAAACGGAGGATTGTTGAGATTTTTTTCGAATTCCTAAACTAAATGTCTTAACGCTAACCGTTGCAGATCTCTGGATTTTCAAAATAAAAAAAGGCAAATTGTTTTCATAAAACATTCGATTAAAAGCAGAAGCAAACACCAGTCCACTCTGCGATATGATTTAACATTTTTTTATATCAGGGATACAAGTTTTTTCAGAAATTTTGAAGATTTTGAATCAATTTTATGTGAAATATTTTTTTCTTAAATCATCAGTAAATCGAGGGAAGGGAAAAAAATCTATAAAAAGCATACTTTTTAGGTATGGTTTTGTAAGAATATGAAAAATTGTGAACCAAATTCCGACGGTTAAGGTTCACAGCCTGGTTGATTTGACGTGGAATCCTTCATATGGTTAATTCGTATTTTGTATTCTACATTTTCCGTAGAGAATAAAACTTTTGACTTGCCTCTTCTTTAAATTGAGCCAAAAAAATTGTATTTTTTTGGCTCAATTGAAAAAAAAATAATAATCCGATGCGTTGTTAATCGTTGCCATTAATCGTAATTATAACGAACCGTTTGAGTTTTCTCTTCCTCGGAGTGAGCACCAAGTCCGACAAGTCACTGTCGCTGTTTGACAGCGAATCCAAAAGATTTATTATCTCCCTATCGTTCGTTTTCTCCATATCAACTCACGTACGTTTTATCGTCATTGCTGTCATGATTTTTCGACGAAAAATACACACGTGAAAATACCGCAGTCATTCGTGGAAAAAAAACACAGACACATAACCTTACGCGAGAAATATTGAGATTTGGAAAGATTCGAGAAACGTTGTTGACTCGAAAAAAAAAGAAACCATCAATATCTATTCTACATAGTACTTAGCATCGCAACCCCGATTAAACACTATTTTGACCCTTTTTCTTATTGCTATTTACCAATTTGTTATTTCACGACGACACAATTTGTTTATTATTCAACAGCTGTTAACCGTTTGAGTTCGAGTACCATGGAGCCTACAGTTCGAGTTCTTTGAATGCCTACGTGCAGCGCCATCTCTTGGAAATTTTATCAATCTCTCTGGACCATCTCGGTCGATAACTACAAATTTTTATGTTGATGCTATTTTTTTAAATCATTACAATATCAATTACTGGCTTCTCATTACTTATCATTTGCTTTGCCTTATTGAACAATTCACGATTTTTTCCTATCGTCTCACGATTTTCCATTACGTTTACATTTTTTCAACGGAATAATCTGATAAGCTTAATTCGTAACGAATGAATATAGGATTATCTTTATCTTATACGCGCATTTTATTACTTTGATAATTATTTTTCTAAATTCTAGATTGCACCAATTGTTTCGTCCAAATTATTCGTTCCCAAATACTCCCCTCTATTAAAAGTAAGCTTTCTTCACACCTTGGGTTTTTTATATATAGGAGAAAACTTTTTTGGCAAAATTAACTAAGATGTAACGAAAGTATAATAATGTGCAAATGACATATAATAAACATGACAATTTGACGTTTTGCTTATGGGTTAAAAATGTTCCAAAACATAAGTCCATCATATTCAGAAAAAAAGAGGGATCGATATGTTTGTGCGATTTTAAACTTTCAAATTGGTTTGAGCTTTCGCGCTGAAATGTGGAACGAATGGAAATCTTTGAGGGCTCTTCCTTCACCACGATTTTTGTGACAGTTAATTAACTTTTATATTTTTATTTTGTTTAATTATCAAAATTAATAAAATAGCGTGTTAAGAGCATAACTCATGCAACTGTCGACCTATTGGATTAAAACTTTTTCTACACAAATAGACTATCATCAAATACTGTTTGCTATTGAATTTGAAAACAATGCATCGACGCCTTTTTCAAATTTATAGAATTAAAAATTTTTCGAAAAATCGATATAGCCGTTTATTAAAGCTCTAGCTCGCGTAATTTTTTAATTATCAATCCAAATCTTCGTACGTCGATTGGGTACGATTAAATGATAATTCGTATTAAGCTTGAAAAAAATCGATCGAGACGTTTAAAATTGATGAAATTGAGAATCTTTTTATAAATCGATACATGTGTGTGTTGAGCTCATGGAATTTTTTGATTATGGAGCCAAAACTTCGCACATCGATTGTGTACAGAATGATTCACTTTTGAATTTCTATAGAAATACGAACGAATCGTTTTTAGTTAATGGAATTTTGAATTAAAAAAAAAAATATATTGCTACGTCCTAATATGAAATTGGGTCGATTGTAACGAGTAGAAGTTGAGGGATACCTCTCGTTTAGCGCAGAATGGGCTGGTCAGGGATAGAGGCATGCGTGTGGTGATTTTGGTAAAGAAAATTTTCTTAAAGGGTATGGCCATGCTAGATTTTCCAAGAAATCAATGTTTTTTTTACTTAAACCATGCTTTATCATCATAAAAATAAGTCAAGTTAAGTTAAGGTAGTAGTGAGTATTTTTTTCACCGACTTTAAGCGTATAACGTAAGCCTACTTCTGGCACGGCCATAGAGTACCCGAGCGCGCTGCATGATAAATAACTTCGACAATTTTTACCCGATTGACTTCAAATTTTTAAATTGTGTTTTTAATTGCATTTCTCAGAGAAGTACGTACGGAATTTCTGATTAATCAAAAACTTTCCATTTTATGAGCAGTTATATACAACAAATTTTACTGGAACTTCACCTTTTAAGTTCAAAATATTTTTCAAATTCCGTACGTACTTCTCTAGGTATTCTGAAGTAGATTAACGAGATTTTTTTTTGTTCCAAGTCAAAATCTGTGAATGCCAAATGTCACGCCCGAAAAAAAAGATAACAAAAGCAAATAGCAGTAGTCGGCCATTATGTGCAACAAAAAAACAAAAAAAAATTTGTTTACTAGTTCGATACTTATACTAAATAGATGTGTAATTAGTTTTATAAATAAATCACATGTTCATACAAAAAAAAATTGTTAAACGTGCATATGATTTTATACCCACTACCGTAGCAATACGAGGTCTGTTCAAAAAGTATCCCGAATTTTGTGTTTTTTCAAAAAGTATTTATTTATTCATTAATA
This sequence comes from Oxytorus armatus, assembly GCA_958009045.1. NCBI lineage: Eukaryota > Metazoa > Arthropoda > Insecta > Hymenoptera > Ichneumonidae > Oxytorus > Oxytorus armatus. The sequence continues at coordinate 14,173,422 of OY253748.1, forward strand.
TTTATTTTGTCCCCTTCAAAGTAATTCCCCTCGGATATAATACATTTATGCCAACGTTTTCCCCAATCCTCGAAGCACTTAAAAAAATCATTTTTTGTGATCTTGTTTAGCTCCTCCTTCGATGCCGTCTTTATCGCTTCGATCGTGGCGTAGCGTCGCCCTTTCATGGGCCTCTTCAGTTTTGGGAACAGAAAAAAGTCACAGGGGGCCAGGTCTGGGGAATACAGTGGCTACGGCATCATTAGAATGTTGTTTTTGGTAAAAAATTCGCGCACAAGCAACGATGTGTGAGCAGGGGCGTTATCATGGTGAAAAAGCCAATTTTTGTTCTTCCACAAATACGGGCGTTTATGGCGGATTGCTTCGCGCAAATTGCGCATAACTTGCAGGTAATATTCTTTATTGACTGTACGACCCTGTGGCAAGAACTCATGATGCAACACGCCCCTCCAATCGAAGAAAACTTTGAGCAAAATCTTCATATTCGACCGAACTTGGCGCGCTTTTTTCGGTCTTGGCTCATGCGGCAGCTTCCATTGCGATGATTGAGCTTTGGTTTCCACGTCATAACCATAAACCCATGATTCGTCACCAGTTATGACCCTGTGGAGCAAATTTGGGTCGTCGCGGACCGAGTCCAACAGCTCCTTAGCAACGTTAACGCGACACTGTTTTTGTTCGAAATCGAGCAATTTTGGCACGAATTTCGCGGCGACCCGTCTCATGCCCAAATCATTGATACAAATCGAATACCACGAGCCAATCGATATGTTTAGTTCCTCGGCAACTTCTCTAACGGTGATTCGACGATTGGCCAATATTATTTTCTTCATTTCATCAATGTTTTCGTCTGTTGTTGATGTGCTCGGGCGTCCGGATCGCATTTCGTTGTTCGCATCTTCTCGGCCCTCTGAGAACATTTTGTACCACCGATAAACGTTGCTTTGGTTCAAGGTAGCTTCACCATATGCCACAGTCAAAATTTGATACAGATTCTTTGATCCATTTTTTGGAATAGGCAAAAATCGAAGACAAGCCAAAACACGTCTAACCAAAACAGCTGTCAACAATTAACTAAACATTCAAAATGGCCGATTTTTTCAGCATAAGTGAGGGACATGAGTACCAACCTAACGCCACAAAAAAATCGAAATTCGAATATACGTAGCCCGCGGAAATTCAAAATTGGTGATACTTTTTTAACAGACCTCGTACCCTTTAATATTTGGTTAGGTCTTAACTTGAACGCTGGCTGTCGTGGTTACAGTCGATGTACCGGTGCTGGGATGATTGCTGCCGGCAGTGGGGGCCTGCTGTCCCCGGAACACGGTGGCTATCCCCATGGGTCTTGTCGGTGGGGGTTGTACCGTGTGATTATCGGTAGGTTGCACGAGTAGGGGCTCCTCTTTCCCCGATAAATCACCAAGGTCCACTGGCGTTTCTAAAATCACGTTCGGCACGATTCTAATATCGGTTCGTCGCTCCGTCGAGGAGTGGGCAGTCGTCGTTATGGCACGTTAATGCGAAACGACGTTGCTAATGTTCACGCTGGATTGAGGTCTGTTATGCACCCTCGTGGCTATGGTTTTCCCGTGAGCTCGGGCCAATGCACGTCTAATTTAGATGCCTTTACCGGCGCGGCGCCTACCCATTGAAGTTCACTATTTCGTATGATGGACCTACGAGCGAAATTGTTTCTTGAGCGAACGGGTCCCTTCGTCTATTGGGTTCAAGAAGAAGGAACTTCAGGGAGTGCCGTATGTTAGCACGACTCCTGCGGTAGGATAGATACGTAGGGACAACCCGTAGAAAGCGCTGCGCGTGGGGTTGATTGGGGTGTGGAACACCTGGTATTGGGACGGTCGTGGTTGCAATATTAGAGCACGACCTCGACCGCGACCAGACGAGTGGGCTCCTCACTTCGAAACTAATTTGCTCGAGTATGTTCTTAAAGAAAATCATAATAACAATGGCGCCAATGCAATTCTCTAATTGGATAGGACATACGCTGGAGAGTGCTGTATATGTTAGCATGACATCCGTGGTATCGTTAAAGGAGGACGAGTTTTGACTTCCGCAAGCGTGCTGCAGTAGAGCACAGGAAGTGGCGACCAAGAAGGAGACACCATGGAGAGTGCTGTATATGTTAGCACGACATCCGTGGTGCAGTTAAGGGTAGGTAGGTTCTTAGCTTTCACGAGCGTACTATATTAAAGCAGAGAACGTGGCAACCAAGAATGAAACACCATGGAGAGTGATGTGAATGTTAGCAGGACAACCGTGGTGTAGTTAAGGCCTTATATACGCGATTTCGCCGATTTTCGAAAGTACTTTTCTAGACACGGTTAAAAAAAATGACGCATATATTGACAAAATTTTTTTTTACAGATCATTTATGCACATGGTTAAGTATATGTAAAAAAAATCATAAATATTAACAAATGGCGGAGATATAACATAATAAAGCAATGTATTTACGCGCGCGCGTTGATGATGAAAGTTCTCGGCATCAATGTGGGCGTCTGAAAAAAAAAGAACATATTTATAATTGCATAATAAATGTATCTTCAGTGTGAACCAATAATATTATTAAAAAAAAATATTAAAATAATAATTCGAAACTTAACATTTTTTTACTTAATTTTCTTTTCGACAAATAAATCTAAGGAACGTATTTTCTCTTGGTCCTCTAAAACGCACTTCTTACGCGGCTTGTTTACTTTGGCCGGAGCGATCTTGCATGACTTGTCTACAATGTTTGCACACCATTATTGGTGCTTTGGGGGGTAGTAATACACTTCGTACAGCTGCCAACGACTCGAAAGCGAGGTCTCGCACATGTAACAACGTTAGATTCTGCGGTAACACACACGAGCCGAAGACGTATCAGTCGTGCAGCAACACGTAGTTCAACCAATCACAGTGACGTATGGTACCCGGTCGACTCATCCACGTGCCAGCAGCAGCCACGTGGTTTCATGTGCGTGCAGCGTAACGCGTGGGCCATACTCTCCCACTCAGCAGTGAGTAGTGGGGATATATAGTACAGTAGAGCATAAAGTGTGAGAAGAGGGGGTATAGTGGGGGAATATATTCCCCCACTTCTATCATAACATGTTCGTGTCGCGAATTCCGTGACGCGAATAGGCTCAGACTCTGCGAAAAGAAGTTTCGCTTCAATAAGTCTCCTCACTGTCACAAGACGTCGTTCATATTTTTATAGTATTATATTAGTGATAGCAAAATGAGCTCGGCATGAGACGACTTCGGCGACTAATACTCGGTGCGTCACAATTTTTATTTACCCAATTGTTTGATTATACGCTCCAATTTTATCTACCGAGTTTCTCCCAAGGCTCGATGTGGGCTACGAACATGGCTCACCTCTATATAAGCCTCGTAATTATTAGATCCTCACCAATTTCGTTAAGCCGATCAACTAAGAAAAATGTTGAAGTTCGCGATCAGTTTGTGCCTCGTTGTCTTCGCCTCGGTAAGTATGTCATAAAGATTTCACAGCATTTTATTTAACTCCGGATTCTAATTTCTCAAATATTCCTCCAATCCTATCGTATTACGGCACTTGATCGCACCGACATATTCTCATGTTACACAATAAGCGTTTTTCAGTTTATTTTAAAGGATTTAAAAGCAAAAAAGCTCCAAGTTGAGACTCGCAAATTTTTTCCTCGGAATTTCACACAATGCTGAAAATTTCGTCTATACGGAACCATATATTTCTCAATTTAGGCTTTCGCAAATTTGCAAAAACTTTCAGGCAGCGACTACGGGCAATTTGAATGTTAAGGACATCCTTCACTCCGCCTTGCTCAGTATCAAACCACCCCCTCTGAAGTCAATCATCGAAACGCGACGATATGACGCCGTATCCGACATTATGGAAATCTACGACCAAATCATTGGCAGCATTGATGAGCGAGTCATCGAGATACATGACGCATTCAGAAACGTAAAACAATAATCTGCGTCATATGTATACCAGCGAGATTGGCTGGTGTGCACGCGATCTCTCGAATTTAACGAATGTGCTTTACAATTTTTTTTTTAACGTAAAATTCTCAATTTCATCAAACGCAGGATACGCAGCAATTTCACAAGCTCAACAAGGATACCGCGGCTAGCGGTGTCTCGGCGGAGTATACTAATTTGCCCTTAGATTTGTCCGCCATATTGGAAGCTGCGATCAACAACATAACGGAATGTGCAACACCTGATATCGAATTACTCTACGATTATTTCACAAAAATAAATAGCAGTGCAACCCACGGGTTTGAGGGACTTCGTAACGCTACGGAAAATGCGCGCGAGTGCCGTGCAAACATTCAGCAAGGTAACGTCGAAGAGTCCATAGACCTCATTGAAGTTAACCGGTGCTTGGACGAGGTCAGTACAATTTGAAATGATAATAAACAAAAAAAAATGGCTGATCTTGACGCGAGCCGGATGATCAATTTTTTTTTTTGTTAATCCATACATTTATTCGGTGAATGAGTATTCTTTTTTGTTTTTACTATCAGGAGGAATCTTCAACACATCGTATCTTCTATACACACGCGAAAGATATTTTGTTAACTGTAGGAGCGGCGAAGAAAACGTATTATATTCCTACCGAAAGGATGAAGCCCTGCGTGTCTGAAGCATACGGCAGCTTTCGTACAGCGTTAGAGGACAAAATCAACAAGATCAATCAGGGTCTGGACACGTCAATCATTTTAACATCAACTGTCCTGCCCCCTTAACCTGCAGTGTCCAAACTCAAATTACCATGAAATGGAAATTCAACCCCCCCCCCCCCCCCCCCCCCCAAGGGCTGCGATGATTATGATCGGGAATAGAATTGTATCTACCAACGCGTGTATCTAAACGATATTTTATCGAATATCATATTCGTTCGTACTTATATATACTGTTACAGGATGATATCAATAAAATTTTTGAATCGTGGAAAAACAAATATGATTATATTCTCTTTTTTTGTTCCTTTTATATACTCTTCGAATTGTATGTATTCGTGATTTAAATCGTGTGATTTTTAGATATATAACGGTGCGATCTTGGATTAGAATGAATGTTTCATTGGTGCATCAATAAACGTTACTCTATGTATCTATTTAAAGCATGTTCACACTTTATAAACCCTATGTGTGTTTGGGGGGACATTTGGAACACGGTAAAAGACCGATGAGCCGTGTTCCCCGTTTGGTTGACATTTTGAAGTTTCGATCAACCGGGGCCCGGATAATTCGGATCTTGGTGTATTATTTTTGGAGTACTGGGACAGTGGGATTATTATTGTTAACACATGAGCTTTTCTCCGTGGAATCAATACATTTTTCCGATTCTCACATTGATTTTACATTTAAAGAAATGGGGGAAGTTGTAACTTGCAAGTGGAAAGTTGCCAGTTGCTTCTTCGGAATGTCACACAAAGCTTAAAGCTTTCTCTACGAGGAATTATATATTATTCAATGGTGGCTTCCGCATAGAGGATGCTTTGAGCTTTGCGTAAAATTTCTACATGGCTACGTGTCATGGATAAATAATCTGGATGGATAAGTGGCGTTGCTAAGCGTCGATCGGCTGTTGGACGCTACTCAGCACGATCGTTTGCAGAGTACAAATAAAAAAAAATTTTTACTCCTTATTTTACATTTATCCTTGTGGGAACCTACGATTATTCGAATTCAGTGGTATCGGGAGAGATTTGGCGAATACGAAAATATGATTTCCGTACTTCTATCTTGGTGGAAGTGTGTCGAAAAAAATTGAAATATGAGAGTATATCAAGAGACGCGGCAGCGTCTTGACGCCAAGTATAAAAAAAAAGTTTTCAAACTGTGCCGAAGTCTCTATACAGTAAGGTGGCCTGAAAACCGTTATATTCAAACTCTAAATCGACTGCACCCGCAAACGCGTTGAGTTATAACAAATCTGACTACATTTTTGCGATGTAATGTTATTTTTTTCTTTCGAATGCATTTAGATTTATTTAGATCCATCCACGCATTGTTGAGATATCGTAATATTGCCATGATTTTCCACGCAACTTTTCTCATCTTAAGAATTATTTTCCTTCTTCTTCGATTCCCGTGTTTTCGACAAAGCGGCATATGTGCCTAGTACGGTATATAACTTATACGCCCTTTCATACATATTATATAAAAACGATATATATATCACCTATGTTCGGTGCGAGTTCATGGCTCTCTTCACTACGATGCTGCTCGGTCTCGTTGCGCGTACGTGCTCTACGTCATCAATCGAGTTCGTGCTGGCGGCCTGGCCGTCGCAATGTGCGAGAGAGAGAGAGAGAGAGAAAGTGCAGGTGGAATTGTCAGCTGTGTACTTTTCTACCGACAACTATCGGTGTCGTTAGCGAGCGACAGCCAATTGCAAGGAAGATTCTAGCGGAAAAGCGCGACTCTGATAGGCTATTTCGGTTTTCCGTGAGATGCGTTTATGTTGATGCGCCTGGTACAGAATCGCACCCCTGGTTATTTTTGTTTTCGCGTGTGCGTTAGTTGATTTTTTAATTAGAAAAAAACGTTCCGTGCTAAATTTGAAATAAAGTCAATAACGGACATAATACTTGTAATTGCGTAGACGACATAGACGAATCTCTGTCGGCGTTGATTTTGTGTAGTCAACGAGTATATGTCAGCTGTCAGGTGAGAAAATTATGCACTTAATAAAAAATATAAATACTAAATTTACGAGGTTGGGAATAAAATAACTTTATTCGGTGTCACCTGACGAATAATAAAAATACATTATTTTTTGCATAGTCAATTCAGTTCATCGAGGCAGTTTGAACTTTAAGATAAGTTGAAATCGGAATAATGCATTCATGAAGTGTAAATTATTACTGCGTAAAGATAAGGTACTGCGTAAATGAGTGTAACTTCTGTGCATGAATTTCAATTGAAAAATTCCTACACTCAGACCCAAAAGAATTTTCTTAAAAAGATAATGCGGTGTGGCACAGTTAATTCAGTTCATCGGATTAGTTTGAACTTTAGGGTAAATTCAAAATGGAATAATGTTTGCATCTATAAACTGTAAATTATTACTGTGTAAAGATAAGGTACTGTGTAAATGAGTGTAACTTCTGTGCATGAATTTCAATTTTTAAAATCCTACACTCAGACCCGAAAGAATTTTCTTAAAAAGATAATGCGATGTTGCACAGTTAATTCGGTTCATCGGGGTAGTTTGAACTTTAGGGTAAATTCAAAATGGAATAATGTTTGCATCTATAAACTGTAAATTATTACTGCGTAAAGATAAGGTACTGCGTAAATGAGTATAACTTCTGTGCATGAATTTCAATTTTTTAATTCCTACTCTCAGACCCGAAAGAATTTTCTTAAAAAGATAATGCGATTTTGCACAGCTAATTCAGTTCATCGGGGTAGTTTAAACTTTAGGATAAGTTCAAAATGGAATAATGTTTGCATTCAGGAACTGTAAATTATTACTGCGTAAAGATGAGGTACTGTGTAAATGAGTATAACTTCTGCGCATTAATTTCAATTGAAAAATTCCTACACTCAGGCCTAATTTCATTATATCAATGGTAGATATGATCCCCATTAAAAACTTGAAAAGTTAAAGATGGTCGCCGAGTAATCAAAAATTGTGTCCAGTCTATAAACGAAAAACCTCCGACTTTAAAAATCGCTTTCTAATATCTAATGAAAAGTGAAAAGAAAAAAATAGGTATACAACATCCACACGTCCGAATAATAATAATTTTCCGAACAACAATATCAATGACATTATTCTAATTCATCATACTTCGCATTTAAATCTTTTCTAACTGCTGTATTAATATATTTTTATCATTATTGGTATTTTTTTGTTTAGTCTTTCATTTGATAAAAATATACTAAAATTGTAAATATTAATTATTAATGTTTACACAACTCTACGCCGATCAATCCCAATCTCATCTCCAATGCCAGCAGTTTGCATCGACGACAGTCTGTAGCACGAAAGACTGATATTTTTTGGAGTTTTTGAAAGAAGCTCCTTCGTTCATGCAAATTGGTATGTGAGTCGATTCGAAAGCACCGATTAGCTGTGGTATCATTGTTATTTCTTCAAACTGTCGAGATATCTGTTGAGCCTCATTTTTCTTCGGCATTTTTATTACAGTTTGCAGGAGATGCTTATTCATGGCGTTAATCACTCGGTAGAGAGTTCTGTGAATGGTCAATTTGTGCATTCAAAACATCCCAGATAGTAGAGTATAGTCTGTGTGACGCGCAAGCTTGCAAAGTGTTATAGCAATGTTCTTGTCGACACTGGTACCCAATGAAATATCGTAGCGTAATTGGCTCCGAACATCGTTGATGGAAGATCTTATACAAGGTTGAACAGTCTTGACGAGTTGAGCGTATGTTTTGCGAGAACATTTCAAATGTTTTACGCATTGATCTTCGGGATAATGCTCCTGGGTACATGTGTCCCACCAGTTTTATACTGTCAAGGCCGTTTTCGGTATGCTATTGACAAATTTGTTCGATCTGTTCGAACCTGCTAGCAATGTTAGTGCAGATTTCGCTGTATTTATGCTTTTACTTTGACGACGACTGTAAACGTTAATACATTAATTCTCAGGGACTTTTTTCAGCGGATCAAACGGCGAAGATGTTAGAGAATCTTTATTCTGCGGAGTCAGTAATAAAAGTATGTTTATCATCGAAGAGGTTACACTGGCTCATGTCAGTGTACCCTGTACTGGCATAAAAACACTTGATTTAGCGCAATCTTTTTATGGAACAATACAAATTCAACTGGTAACTCCACCAGTACGGAGTGAATATGTCAGTAGTTTGACATATTCACCTTGAAAACATATAACATGTAGATAAAATAATTTGACGCTGCAATCCTTTTTGATAATGAAAGTATCATTCTTAACCCAGGCAATGGAAAATATCTGCCAAACAAAAAAATCTGAATCGCTACCACTTTTAGACTATTCCCTATTGTAAATTCCAACGCAAACTACATGGGAAGGGAAAGTAAGAGCGGTCTATATTATTTTTTCTGCCAATGAGTCTTTTTTCAGCAGAGTGAACACTGAAAATCTCACAGACTTTTTTCAGCGGAACAAATGGCAAAGATGTTAGAGGGCCTAAAACATGAGTCAGCTTTATCTTAAACTGCCTCATGTCAGTGTAACTCTTTGATGAGAAACATATTTTTACGACTTACTCCGGAGAAAACAGATTCTCTAACATCTTCGCTGTTTGATCCGCTGAACCCCAGAGAGTACGAGAGTCCTTGCGCGTTAGTACGACGCAATTCGATATTTTTTTTTATTTTTTTTTTATTTTTTATTGTTTTTATAAAATTACAATCTGTCGTTTGTGTTCCCGACAATAAGTAATTGAATTGTATTTACAACGGTCGTGAAACTATGGTAGCGTCCAGTGACGCGTCTACATAATGCGGTTATGGTTTAGTTGTGGTTGGTTATTTAATATCGTTTTATTTCCCCCCCCCCCTTATTTGGTTTATTTGGTTTACGTAGTTTTTAGTTTTGCTGGAAGCGACGTGGGAGGTCCAGGGGTTTATGGCGCTTCAAGCGCGTTGTTTCTTCACGCCGTTCGAGTAGTTGCGTGGCGAGGTTGTTGGGGTGGGTGTGGATTCTCTCTAGGTAGTTGATGCTGTGTCGTTGAATTTCTTGCCGGACTGTGTTGATTCGAAGGTCGTTGTGGATGGTTTCATTAGAGACATACTATGGGGCGTTGAGTAGCGTGCGAAGTGCCTTAGATTGGGCGCGTTGAATGATGTTGATGTTGCTCTCACTTGCTGTCCCCCATAGTTGTATCCCGTATGTCCAAATAGGTTTTATTATTGATTTGTACAGTAGTAATTTATTGTTGAGTGATAGCTGCGATTTCCTTCCGAGTAGCCAGTGCATACTATGGAGTTTGAGGTTGATTTCTTTTCTTTTCGCTGCTATATGTTTTTTCCATGTCAGTTTTCGCTCGAGGTGCAATCCCAAATATTTCACACTGTCATGTTGTGGAAGTGGTTGACCATTGAGGTTGACCGGTGGACAGTTTCCTTTTCGTAGTGCAAATGTGACATGGATGGATTTGTTTTCGCTTGCCTTGATTCTCCATTTGTTAAGCCAGTCCTGTATCTCTGTCAGCTCTTCTTGTAAGGTGTTTGAGGCTGTAGTCGGATTTTTATTTGAAGTTACTAGTGCTGTGTCATCGGCAAAGGTTGCCACAGTGACTCCTCGTCGCACTGGTAGATCGGCTGTATGTAGGGTGTACAGTACGGGCCCGAGAACGCTACCTTGTGGTACTCCTGATTGTATGTCGTAAATGCTGGATATATCTTGCCCGTGCCTTACCTGAAATCGGCGATCTTTGAGATAAGATGAGAATAGAGTAAAATATTGGGGCAGTTGTCGTTTTATTTTATACAGAAGGCCCAGGTGCCAAACTTTATCGAAGGCTTGCTGAATGTCTAGAAATGCTGCAGAGCAGTAGTCTTTTCTTTCCAGGGACTCCGAAATTGTTTTTGCTACCCTGTGTACTTGTTCAGTGGTTGAGTGCTGACTCCTGAATCCAAATTGGTGTTCTGGTATAGCGTTCTCGTTGTCCAGGAGTGGTTTTATTCTTTTTAGGAGCAGCTTTTCGAACAGTTTCGACATAATCGGCAGTAGGCTAATTGGCCTATATGAGGAGACCTCGTTGGGAGGTTTTCCTGGCTTCGGTATCATTATGATCTGTGCATATTTCCATTGGCTCGGGTAATGTGATGTTCGTATTATGCAGTTGAAAAGTGCGGTGATGAATATAAAAGCTTTTTCCGGTAGCTCTTTTAGTAACTGTCCTGTGATCTGGTCGTATCCCGGTGCTTTTTTCGGGTTGAGGTCTCTGATGATTGTGTGTTTAACCTCTGATGGTGTAAAGTGTCGTATCGGTAAGTTCATTGGTAGAGGGCTTTCTAGGAACTGCTTGACGTGTTGTTCATTGTCAATATCAATATCTCCTGTTGGTGGTGAAGGGGTAAAGACATCTGCAAGGTGTAGTGCAAACGTTTCTGCTTTGTCTCTGTCGCTCTTAGCCCAATTACCATCGCTCGTCCGAATGGGAGGAATTGGTTTCTGCGGTTGTTTCAGTGATTTGGTTGCCTTCCACAACGAGTAGCCCGAGTCTTTGTCATTCGTCAGTTCGCGAAGATATTGCTGCACAGAGTCATTCCTGAATTCGAATAGCAGTTGTTTTAGGTCTCGTGTGATTCTATTGAGGTTGTTTTTATCGTTTCGATTGTGGCTTAGTTGCCAGCCTCGGCGTATTCTTCTTTTCTCTGCTATTTTTTCTTTAATTTGTCTCGGGTGGTCAATTTTTTTCATGTTTCTTGTCGTATTTGTCGTTTTTTGCGGGGTTGCTAGCCAGGCTTTTTTTATCATTAGTTGTGTAAAGTATTCTGTTGCAGCGTCTATATCTTCCTCGGTCTTCATGGGTCGTCTAAGGTTGATATCGTTTTTTATGCTTTCTTTGTATGTCTGCCAATCGGTTTTGTTGTTATAGGGAAAGCATCTTGCATCTCGTTTTTCCAAGAAGGTGCTGACAGTAGCTATTACCGGCGAGTGATCAGAGGATAAGTCAGTGTTTGATTCGATGTCTAAGTATGCTCTCGCGATCCCTGCTGTAATAAAAAAGTCGAGTAGATCGGGTATTTTTTGCTGGTCCGTTGGCCAGTATGTGGGCTGCCCTGTAGAGAGGTGATCGTAATTTTTGGCTACCAATACTTTCTCGATTTCTCTGCCCCTCGGAGTTGTGAGTCTTGATCCCCATCTTTGGTGTTTGGCGTTGTAGTCTCCACCAGCTAGAAACCTTGGGCCTAATGATTGGAGGAATTCCTCGAATTGTTCTTTTTTTATTCTATGTCTTGGTGGACAGTACACTGCTGAGATTGTTAATGGGCCATTCCAATCTGTAACTGTGACGTTTGTTGCCTGGATTTCTTCTGTTACGTATTTTGAGTGTTCGTGGTGTTTTATGGAGCTGCGTACAAGTACGGCGGTCCCGCCATGCGCTGTTCCGTCAGGATGGTTCGTTTCGTAGGTGTTGTAACCAGTGATTTTAAAGTAAGTTTTGTTGGTAAAATGAGTTTCGGAAGTAAGAGCGATGTCGATTTTATTGATGTTGAGGAAGGCTTGCAATTCCTGGTGGTGGTTTGCCAGGCCGTTTGCATTCCATAATGCTATTAAATAGGAATTATCCATTTTTTTGAGTAAACTTTGTGATTACCGTGTTCAGTAGGGTTAGCATGCTGTTCATGAGCTGTGTCTGGCGTTCCAATATTACTTTAAATTCGTTGAAGGTTTTTTCGATGGTGGTGGCGAAACTATTGCTGTCTGTTGTTAAACCATTGTCTGCACGTTGCTGGGCGCTTGCTGCACGCGCATACGTTCGGTCAGGTGAAGTGAGGCTTGACGCTTCTGGTTGAGATGGCAGTTCGTTTGAGGTGTTGGTCGTTTGTGGTCCTGGCCTTTGTCGAGTTGGACCTTGCGATGGTTTGTTCGTGCTTTTGTTAATTATTTCTTGGTAAATGAGACACCCCTTGTAGTTTGCGGGGTGTTCGCCATTGCATAGTGCACATGTCGCGGGTGTATCTGCAGTCTTCTGGCATACGGATGTGTCGTGGTCGTTGCCGCATTTTACACATCTCGGTTTTCTGTTGCAGTATGTTTTTGTATGGCCGTGTCGCTGACAACGCGTGCACTGCACCGGATTGTTGCGCTTTCTGGGTGGCTCTACTTGGATCCTAGCATTCAGAAGAACGTCAAGTTTGTATATTTCTTTGTTGTTCGTGTTCGGCTCTAGGTCCACGAAGAATAGCGGTAATGGGATTTTGGTTCCTCTGCGATATATATTAGCTACGTTGCGTACTTGGTGTCCTGTTTCGTTCAACGCGCTTTTTATGTCCTCCAAGGGGACTGAGGGGTGGAGTGATCGAATCACTACTCTGTATGCTCGCTCCTCTTTTAGTTGGTAGGTATGGTACTCAGCATGCTCTTTTTTGAGCACCTGGATTATTTTCCTATACGCTAAAGGATTTTTGGGCATTATTTTTATCTGTCTCTCGTTATTTGTTGTTTTGTATGTGTATTCGTCCTTGTTTATTGAGTTTTGTATTTCTTCAGTCAGTTTTTGAATGATTTGTACACCTGGTACAAAAATTGGTGGTGGTTTTGGAATTGCGGTATTATCTGTGTTGTTGACGTTTCTGTCAGTGCTGTTGTTTTCTCTGTTGGTTTGTTCGATCGTGATTTCATTCTCAGTTTCTCGTAGCGGGGAGAAGCGATTTGAAATATTTGAAAAATTAGCAAAGCACTGCTCTGCAAGGGAGTGTCCCATCGATGCGAAAAGGTGATAATCGGACGGGCGAGGTTTGGAGAGTACGGCGGGTGTGATAATATTTCCCAATTAAGTGTTTTTAATGTGTCTTTCACCAGTTTAGCGGTATGAGACGGCGCGTTGTCATGTTGCAAGATAACTTTGCCATATCTTCGGGCCCATTCCGGCCGTTTTTCGACCAACGCATCATTCAAATTGATCATTTGTTGTCGGTAGCGATCCTTGTTCACCGTTTCATCAGGTTTTAACAACTCGTAGTACACCACACCACACTGGTCCCACCAAACACAGAGCATTGTCTTACGGCCAAAGCGATTTGGCCTTGCAGTCGATGGGCCGGCTTCACCAGGTGAAAGCCATGAATCTTTTCGTTTCGGGTTCTCAAAATAAATCCACTTTTCGTCCCCCGTAACAATTCGATGCAGAAAAGATTTCCTTTCGAATCGTTGAAGCAGCATTTCATAAACGGTTTTTCGATTTTCCATTTGTCTATCGTTCAGCTGGTGTGGCACCCATTTTCCATACTTTTGGATCTTTCCCATGGCTTTTAAACGTTGGCAAATTGCTCCTCGAGTCACATTTAGTGTTTCTGCCAATTTTTGTTGCGATTGGGTTGGATCAACATCCAATAACGCCTGCAATTCCTCGTCTTCGAACTTTTTCGCTGCACCAGGATGTTCATTGTCTGTCAAATCGAAATCTCCACTTTGAAATTGACGAAACCATGTCTCACATGTTCTAATCACTGGAGCATGTTCACCATAAGTTTCTACCAGCAACCGGTGAGCTTCAGCTGCTTTTTTCTTTTGATGAAATAAGAAAAGCAACGAATGGCGCAAATGCAATTTACTTGGAACGAAACTCGACATATTCACTGAGGTAAACAAATATGACGCTATTATTTTGGCGGAATGTGACTTGCGTATTTTTGTAGGTTAATGTCAATAGAAAAAAATGACATACATGCCAAATCATAGAAATGTATACATATTGCTAGCGACATCTACTGGTAAAACCGGCAAACTTCAACTAACACCCCTGGTATGTCAAACTACTGACATATTCACTCCGTACTGGCGGAGTTACCAGTTGAATTTGTATTATTCCATAAAAAGATTGCGCTAAATCAAGTGTTTTTATGCCAGTACAGGGTACACTGACATGAGCCAGTGTAACCTCTTCGATGATAAACATACTTTTATTACTTACTCCGCAGAATAAAGATTCTCTAACATCTTCGCCGTTTGATCCGCTGAAAAAAGTCTCTGAGAATTAATGTATTAACGTTTACAGTCGTCGTCAAAGTAGAAGCATAAATACAGCGAAATCTGCACTACCATTGCTAGCAGGTTCGAACAGATCGAACAAATTTGTCAATAGCATACCGAAAACGGTATAAAACTGTAGTAGTATAAAACTGGTGGGACACATGTACCCAGGAGCATTATCCCGAAGATCAATGCGTAAAACATTTGAAATGTTCTCGCAAAACATACGTTCAACTCGTCAAGACTGTTCAACCTTGTATAAGATCTTCCATCAACGATGTTCGGAGCCAATCACGTTACGATATTTCATTGCGTACCAGTGTCGACAAGCAAATTGCTATAACACTTTGCAAGCTTGCGCGTCACACAGACTATACTCTACTATTTGGGATGTTTGGAATGCAAAAATTGACCATTTACAGAACTCTCTACCGAGTGATTAACGCCATGAATAAGCATCTCCTGCAAACTGTAATAAAAATGCCGAAGAAAAATGAGGCTCAACAGATATCTCGACAGTTTGAAGAAATAACAATAATACCACAGCTAATCGGTGCTCTCGAATCGACTCACATACCAATTTGCATGAACGAAGGAGCTTCTTTCAAAAACTCCAAAAAATATCAGTCTTTCGTGCTACAGACTGTCGTCGATGCAAACTGCTGGCATTGGAGATGAGATTGGGATTGATCGGCGTAGAGTTGTGTAAGCATTAATAATTAATATTTACAATTTTAGTATATTTTTATCAAATGAAAGACTAAACAAAAAATACCAATAATGATAAAAATATATTAATACAGCAGTTACAAAAGATTTAAATGCGAAGTATGATGAATTAGAATAATGTCACTGATATTGTCGTTCGGAAAATTATTATTATTCGGACATGTGGATGTTGTATACCTATTTTTTTCTTTTCACTTTTCATTAGATATTAGAAAGCGATTTTTAAAGTCGGAAGTTTTTCGTTTATGGACTGGACACAATTTCTGATTACTCGGCGACCATCTTTAACTTTTCAAGTTTTTAATGGGGATCATATCTACCATTGATATAATGAAATTAGGCCTGAGTGTAGGAATTTTTCAATTGAAATTAATGCGCAGAAGTTATACTCATTTACACAGTACCTCATCTTTACGCAGTAATAATTTACAGTTCATGAATGCAAACATTATTCCATTTTGAACTTATCCTAAAGTTTAAACTACCCCGATGAACTGAATTAGCTATGCAAAATCGCATTATCTTTTTAAGAAAATTCTTTCGGGTCTGAGTGTAGGAATTTAAAAGAAGTTATACTCATTTACACAGTACCTCATCTTTACGCAGTAATAATTTACAGTTCATGAATGCAAACATTATTCCATTTTGAACTTATCCTAAAGTTTAAACTACCCCGATGAACTGAATTAGCTGTGCAAAATCGCATTATCTTTTTAAGAAAATTCTTTTGGGTCTGAGTGTAGGAATTTAAAGATTGAAATTCATGCACAGAAGTTACACTCATTTACACAGTACCTTATCTTTACACAGTAATAATTTACAGTTTATAGATGCAAACATTATTCCATTTTGAATTTACCCTAAAGTTTAAACTGCCCCGATGAACTTAATTAGCTGTGCAACACCGCATTATCTTTTTAACAAAATTCTTTCGGGTCTGAGTGTAGGAATTTTTCAATTGAAATTCATGCACAGAAGTTACACTCATTTACGCAGTACCTTATCTTTACGCAGTAATAATTTACACTTCATGAATGCAAACATTATTCCGATTTCAACTTATCTTAAAGTTCAAACTGCCTCGATGAACTGAATTGACTATGCAAAAAATAATGTATTTTTATTATTCGTCAGGTGACACCGAATAAAGTTATTTTATTCCCAACCTCGTAAATTTAGTATTTATATTTTTTATTAAGTGCATAATTTTCTCACCTGACAGCTGACATGTACTCGTTGACTACACAAAACCAACGCTGACAGAGACTCGTCTATGTCGTCTACGCAATTACAAGTATTATGCCCGTTATTGACTTCATTTCAAATGTAGCACGGAACGTTTTTTTTTAACTAAAAAATCAACTAACGCTCACGCGAAAACAAAAATAACCAGGGGTGCGATTCTGTACCAGGCGCATCAACATAAACGCATCTCACGGAAAACCGAAATAGCCTATCAGAGTCGCGCCTTTCCGCTAGAATCTTCCTTGCAATTGGCTGTCGCTCGCTAACGACACCGATAGTTGTTGGTAGAAAAGTACACAGCTGACAATTCCACGTGTACTTTCTCTCTCTCTCTCTCGCACATTGCGACGGCCAGGCCGTCAGCATCACGGTCTTATATACAGGTCTGAAAACTCCGTCAAATTTCGGCGGTGGGGGGTGACTGTCTTAACGAAGTTCGTTTTAGTTTCTGTATCAACCACTAGATGCGTTCCGATCTTAGTTGCGACCTTACAATGCCAGCAGACATAACCTGAAAAGCCCACGATAGCTCTCGCGGTTCTCTGTCTCTGTCCCACTAACGACTTCTGCCGCATTACACATATTTATTATGTGTAATTATGAAAGCGTTATTAATCCCGTCAACTTTAATGAATATATTAAATAAATATGCTCTTAATTTGAATCGGGTTTTAAAGATTCTAACTGTTAACCGAGCATGATAAATATAAACTATTTGTAAACATCTATGTCATATGAACATATATTAGGCGAAATAGTTGTCTACATCTTGATGGATCGATCTCCGTTAGATTCTTTTTTAGATCCTATAAAATAAACAAAAGTTTTCATTTTCAAAAATAGAAATATATCGAACCGTTTCATATATTTAATTTGATCCTTTTTCATTATATTTTCGTGAAAATTACAGGTACTGAAATAAAGAGAAAAATAAATGTATCTATTTTTATTCATACTTACTTAATTTTGAAAACTGGAACACTCGCAAAAACTTAAAAAATTAAGTGTAAAAAAATGGAAAGAGCTGATTTTCACTCACCTTAATCTACTCTTTTTTGGCATGCTGCTAAATAGTCTATTTCGGAATATTGACAAAACTCAAATAAAGAGAAAAATTGAAGAATTAATTTTTATTCATACTTCCTTGATGTTGACAGCTGGAACACTTACAAAAACTCAACATAAGATTTATTCACTAGTTAATTTAGACAATTTTTTTTAAGAACAAATTTCTTTTTCAGTTAAAATTTTTCCTGATCGCAATATTGCCTCATTCTTAATCTTACATAGTAAATTACAATTTTTATTAACAATAGTCATTTGGTATTAATGTTAAATGGCTCTTATAGTCATTACGTTGCAACACTTAGGCAAGATATTGCGTTACTCACGTTTGCTGATTTCCATATATGAGGATACTTCTGCAGGTTTCTCAAGAACAGACAAATCTGCTACTGTAGACTCCCAACTTAATATCTTCATGGAAGAAAGTAACAACCTAATGTCTGTGCCAACAGAAACAGATGATGGATCATCAGGAATATCTGAAATATCAATAGAAGAAATTTATGTATGTTTAAATTACTTATATTTCATCTCTTTAGAAAATACAATACAAAAGAAATTAGAAATAATATTCGGTATGTTAACACTATGCCCTGTTGGTTTTTCACTCGGGAAGGACTCCGGGCGTGAAGAGACGATGCTCTCGCATGTCCTGACATCGTGTACAGGAATTTGGTATACTTTGTGACGTTGGCCAAAAATCTAGCGTCACAATACTAACAATGCAATAGGTACTTTCTATTAAGGAAACTCACCGATACAAGTATTGATTCCTCGAATTGACGGTTTCGTGACTCTACAGGACGGAACAGTGTTTGGACAATTCATTTCAAAATTCGAAACTTGTTTCGCATAACCATGCTCTGGCACACAATTTTCCTTTTCTATTGACACGTCATTGAACCTAGTTGGCACAGCAAACTTGTTGAGTCGCATTCTTTTGTACGTGACCTTACATATTGAAAAATACTTGACATGAGTAACTATGTGTAACTTCTCAAACTCTGTGTAAAATCTTTTCATTAAACTTACCCGTGTAATTATTTGGCCATTTGCGTCGAGCTTGACACATTCGCGAACTATATCTTCATGGTCAAAATGCTGTTCACATACACGATTCGTCTTTTGTATTTTACAATGCCTGGAATAACCTTTTCCCACTTTTTTCGCATATCAATGTCTTTTGGCACGTGAAATGTAGAACATTTCTTCTTTCTTTTGCTGCCGGTTTTGCAATTTGGGACGACACACTGATATCTCATTTTAAATATAATTATCACTAATAGTCGTGATATAAACGAAATGAACGTAATATGCAAGGATATCAATATCGAGGGGTTTTCAGGTTATGCCTGCTGGCATTGTAAGGTCGCAACTAAGATCGGAACGCCTCTAGTGGTTGCTACAGCAATTAAACTTGACTTCGTTAAGGAGGTCACTTTCAGTGGAGGAGTTTCCAGACCTGTATATAAGACCGTGGTCAGCACGAACTCGATTGATGACGTAGGTCTATGGCATGGCTTGAAGTCACGTTGTACTGTGCCGCGTGTTGCATGCTCGCAGGCATGGCTCAAAGTGTCGTGGTGTCGTAACGCGTGTTGCATGCTCACAGGCATGACTCGAAGTGTCGTGCTGTGTAGCGCGGGTTGCATGCTCGCTGGCATAAGTTGGAGCGTCGCTTCGTTGCGTTGCGTGTGTTGCGCGTCTATAGGCGCGACCGTAAGGCTCCCCTAAAGGCGTGTTACAGCGAAATTTGACAATGCGGATCAGGCTCTTTTGGGATTTGCTATATTTTATTCAAATAAAGTTTTTCGATATTTTCAGATTTTTTTCCTTTTAGAACGTTTCCTTGTTTCAATGAAATTATACTTTTTCACGAGGATTCAGAAAATTCGAGCGATTTTTGAAAATTTTGTTTTTCGACAATTTTTGGTTTTGAAAATTAAATTTTCTTCTTTTATACTGAAATCGAGCCAGGACGTTACAATATAAGATTTCGTTGAGAATTTAATTCGTGCTATTAGCGTCGAATTTTTTGGAGTAAAATTTTCTATATAGATAGAATGTGCATGAATGATAATTGGGGTTGTACTTCGCGAGAATCGATGAAACGTTTGTGATTTTATGGTAAATAAAAAATTTGTTAACAAAATTTGCGATTTAAAATGTACGGAGAGAAAAGAAACTGCCAATTAGAATTTTCAAAGCTTGCTCTATGCCCAAGCGAAAATAGAGAAAGATACAAATTTCTCAGAGGGGATTATGAGCATTGTGTGAAATTTCGAGGAAGCAACTTGCCAGTTCTAACTTACAGCCATTTTGTCCACTATTGTAGAGGAGAACAATTTCCTCTATCGACCAGCAAAAAAAAAAAAAAAACTAACAACAAAAAAAATCATTTTGTGTAATTCGACTAACGGAAATACCGACTGCTGGCCAAGGACTTAGCTTGCACGACTTTGCGCGTTAAGTCACACTCGTTACGCCCTTTTATTCGTTTGATTAGGAGGGAGAGGGCCACGTGGTAAAAGTCTGGATGAGTATCCACTTTCACGGTGGGCGTTATTTGTTTTAGAATATATATTCACTTTTTTTTCTCTCCGAACAGTGTCAATCGGTCCTTCTTCTAACTCATAGCGACGCAGAAACATTCGTATATATAGTATTGGCACTATGAGACGTTTTTTTGTAATACTCTTCGCTGTTGCGATTTGCAATGTTAGATGCGACGAGAGCGAGGATCTCGAGTGCAAGGGTGTAACCCAGACGTCACCTACCCGACGTCTCAAAGACCATTTATTCTGCGAGTACGACTCGAGCGTGAGGCCCACTTTGACGACGACCGACGTAACGATTGTCGATGTTCGCATGTTGCCGAACTACGTTGAATTCGTGAGTGATGAAAAATGAGTTGCTGTAGTTTTGCTGTTGTTTTATTGTTTTGCTGTTGACCGATCTGAATGACTTTGTGGTAACAATTTTTTTAAATAAAATCTCGAATAATTTTTTATTTATTTCCTGAACTGACTTTTTCATTTGTAATTATTGTTATTATTATATTCAATTCAAAATCACCGATCTCCAATACACCGAGATACATTTTTTCAATAAAATTTAATCTTTTTTTGCGTCTCGTGATCGGCCATTTTCGCAATTTTTTTAGCGAAATCAACGATATTGAAAATTTCCTGGTAACACTTTAAAAAAAAAGTCGGATCATTTTCTCGTTGCTTCCTCATAAAGGAACCTTTGTGATGGTGAAAGCTTTTTTGTCCCAAGTTTTCAATGTCAATTTGTTTAAAATATGCCAAACCGTCGTGAAACCACATTTAGAATAAAATGGCTGAACGCACGGGGGGGTAACGGCCCTGCAAAATTAAAATCTCTTTTTTTTGGGAAGGGCTTGAGCTACAATTTCGCACACGAGTACAACGGTATGTCCGCTTTATGTTCTACAATTTTTATACAAATTCACGAAGTGGTTTAGATTTTATGGATTTTTTAAATTTTCCAAAAATAGCTTTGCGCTATTTAGCTTCCACAATTTTTGAGATGTCGGGCTAATTTTTTTGATAATAATAGATTATCTATAGAGGACGGTCGGTATTGAATTTGGCGATCATCGATAAAACGGTTCAGATTTTATGAAATTTTGAATATTAACAAAAATGCTTAGTCTCTATAAATTGTGGACATTTTTAAATATCGGAGTGAATGTTTTTATACGAATAGAGTATCATTACGAAATATTTGAAAATATTGAACTTTTTGAAAATTGTTGCTGACATTTCGAGGTTCCCCAAATTCGATGATATCGGACTAAAATTCTCTGTATGAATGGAATATTATTAAATGTGCGTTATTATTGCAAGAATGAACTACTGATATGAGCCAAGAATATTAATCAAAAATCGTTCAAATTTTATGAAATTTTAATTCGAAGCTCCCTCTATGAAGAAGCCAAAGTTGAGAAAAATAGGGGTTCATTATAGAGGAGGTTTTGACGATTGTATGGAATTTTAACGAAGTAATTTGCAAGCGTCGAATCACAGCTTTTTTTATCAAAAAAAAACAAAACATTATCCCAAAAATTCAACTTGCAAAACCGAAAATCGCAAAAACAAAGCGTGACTCCAAAAATTCAATTTGGAGAACCGCAAAATCGAAGATATCGGACTAAAATTCTCTGTATGAATGGCATATTATTAAATGTGCGTTATTATTGCGAGAATGAACTACGGATATGAGCCAAGAATATTAATCAAAATCATTTAGATTTTATGAAATTTTGTTTTTTTTTCTGAAAATCTATGTTTTAACTTTCACAGATTTTCATGAATCGCATTAAAACTTTGAAGATAAATAGAAAATAATTAAATGATGGTTAATATTGAATTTAGCGAGATTTTTTGTAAATGGCTCCGATTTCATAAAATGTTAAATTTATCAAAAAATCTGGGATTGGCCATACGTGCAGGAAAAAAGCTGCAAGGTGAAACTTAAAAATTGCTTTTTTTTTGAAATTTCACACAATGCTGAAGTTTCCTCCACGAGGACGCCAAAATTGGGAAAAAATAGGGGTTTATCATAGAGGAGGTTTTGACGATTGGATGAAATTTTCACGAAGTAATTTGCAAGCGTCAAATTGCACCTTTTTTTTTATAAATAAAACAAAGCGTGACTCCAAAAAATTCAACTTGCTATATCTCGAGAACGACTTGAGCGATTTTGTGCAAAATTTGCACGGATTTCGAGCTTCCATTGGTTGCTGCAATTTTAGTTAAAAATTTTTTGGAATTTTGAAATTTTCAGAAGATTTCTGTGATCGCACCAACTTTCGTCAATTTAAAAAAATGTTTTAACTTTCACAGATTTTCATGAATCGCATTAAAACTTTGAAGATAAATAGAAAATAATTAAATGATGGTTAATATTGAATTTAGCGAGATTTTTTGTAAATGGCTCCGATTTCATAAAATGTTAAATTTATCAAAAAATCTGGGATTGGCCATACGTGCAGGAAAAAAGCTGCACGGTGAAACTTAAAAATTGTTTTTTTTTGAAATTACACACAATGCTGAACTTTCCTCCACGAGGAAGCCAAAATTGGGAAAAAATAGGGGTTTATCATAGAGGAGGTTTTGACGATAGGATGAAATTTTCACGAAGTAATTTGCAAGTGTCAAATTGCACCTTTTTTTATAAATAAAACAAAGCGTGACTCCAAAAAATTCAACTTGCTATATCTCGAGAACGACTTGAGCGATTTTGTGCAAAATTTGCACGGATTTCGGGCTTCCATTGGTTGCTGCAATTTTCGTTAAAAATTTTTTGGATTTTTTAAATTTTCAGAAGATTTCTGTGATCGCACCAACTTTCGTCAATTTTCAGCCATCGAGACAAAACTTTCTAGATGAATGGGTTAGCGAACAAGGACGTTTGGTATTAAATTTGGCGAGAATCCCTTGAGGGGTTTAGATTTTATGAAATCTTGAAATTTACGAAAAATGTTTGTGATGGATGTAATTTTCACAAGTTTCGAGATCTTTGATTAATTTTTCTTTCGTGAATAGAATATCATTAATGGATGATTTTTATCGAATTTGGCATGCATCGGCGAAAGGGTTAAGATCATATTGAATATTGAATTTTTTCAAAATTATCATATACTATGGATTTACTATCTTTAATGTACAACTATACAGACAGCACTTTCCATGAAAATAGGTCAGAATAACCATGTTCGATACTAAGTTTGAAATGAATTGGTAAAGAGCTCCAAGTTTTTACAAGATTTTGAATATTTGAAATTTTGTATATTTTGTAATTTCGCAAAAATTGGCTTCCTCATAGCCACTATTGATGAAATTCTTTGCTCATTGAAGAGGACTTATTAGCGAGGTAAAATGATGAGGAAGCAACGTGCAAGTGTCTAATTTGTACGGTTTTTTTTTTTTTCATTTCTCTGGTCGGCCACATTGACTTCGCCATTTTTATTGTCACAGTGCTTGTATATTAAATTAAAAATCACCATTGTTCGTTTTTTTTTACTCAAATCATATTTTTACTCAATCAATTGAGCCGAACGAGCGAAGCTTCGGATCAATTAATTTGGCAAGATAATTTTTGTACTTTCAGTCTGAACAGCAAAATACACTTGATTTCCACACTTGGCTATCCCTCGTAAGTATTATGAGACAATTATTAATGAATGATTAAATTAATGGTAAAAAGATGGTTGAATGAATTTAAAAATCGTCATTATTGCTGAAGACCTGGCCCGATGCTCATCTCACGTGGGAACCTTCTGCATGGGATAATGTGAAAGAGATACACGTTAAGAGCTATGAAATATGGAAACCAGAATTAATGGTCGTCAACACGTGCGTGTGGAAATGTTCTCTTTCCTACTTATGAAGATTTCCAAAGAAAACAAAATCGTAATTGCACATTTTTAAATGTTTAATTTTTTTATTTATCCAGTGGGGATCTAACTGCCGACTCGGAAATGCGATATGTCGATTGTTTGCTGACCTTCAATGGCACCGTTAAATGTGTATTACCGACCAAGTACACGAGCCACTGTCCGACCGATTACAGCGAGTGGCCTTACGATAAGCACAACTGTTCTATAGAAATCGGCGCTTGGGTGTTTTATCACTATGAAATTGTTTTCAAATTCGATATAGATTCTGTACGGATTCGATATGAAATATTTAACAGACTTTTCTTTTCTTCATCATTTATCGTTCATAAATATCTATCGTTAACGTCAATTTTCTTTTTTCATTTGGCCAGATTATGATGCACAAATTTATTCAGAACAAGCAATGGAACGTTCATATAGAGCACGGACAACCGGACTATTTTGCACGATCAGGCGAAGAGGGTGACTTGGCGATACACATCACCGTTTTACTTCAGAGACACGGCTCGAGGCTGGCATTAATGTACATCTTGCCGGCATTCGGTAGGCATATACTAATTAAATAATAATAATTAACACTGCATTCGAAGTTATAAACCTTAAACACCCTCAGGATTAATTTTCATTGAAATCTGATGGCTATTCATCTTTCGGTCAGTCATGTTCATTTCGGCATTTTGAATTTTTATATTTTCGCTCTAAATTCGATATTAAAAATTACGGAGGACCGATTTTAATGGATCGTAAATACCTAGTTATTAATTTTCATAAAAATCAAACCCCTTTTTTGCCTTTCGATCTGCCATACTGCCCACGCCATCTTCAGTTTCGATATTTTGGCATTGAATTCATAATCAGTAATCTTAAAAAACCTTAGAATCAATTTTCATCAAATTCGAATCATTCTTTATCCTTGGATCAGTCATATTTCCACCGGCATCTTGAATTTCGATATTTTGACAGTAAATTCAAAATCAGTGACCTCAAAAAACCTTACTACGAATATTCATAGAAATCGGATTATGACCATAAATTCGATGTTAGCGATTTCAAAACCTCCGAAGAACCAATTTTGATGGATCATAAACAGTCAGACATGATTTTTCATAAAAATCAACGCCTCCGGGTACCATTTACCAATCAAACCGGACATTTGAAAAAATTTTAACCCACCATATTGTTTCCACCATCTTGAATTTCGATATTTCGAATAAAACCTTTTTGCACGGTCGTTTGCTTTAAAAAATTTCAGTGCTCATGGTGCTGACCCTCATAGTTCTATGGCTTGATTCTCAGTCGCTCGAGAGAATTCTCGTAGCTTGTATAAATTTCATTTGTCATATACTCGGACTCTTCGATCTGCACTGGTACTTTCCGGCTACCGGTGGCCAAACAACACCAAAAATTCGTAAGTTTCTACCACAACGTCTTTCCTCTCCTGACGGAATTTGCCAACTTTTAACAACTGAATAAATAAGTAATAATAATAATAATGCCATTTTTTAATTATCTAGTAATATTTTACGAGATTTCGATCGCATTGGCAGCGATGGCATTGGTACTGACTTGTCTACTTCGAAAAATACGAGAAACTAGCGTACCTGCACCAATGTGGTTACTATCAGGAACGACGTTCATATTGAACAGTCCAATCGGAACGTTACTCAAGCTCAACGTTATGGACCACAAAAAAGACGCTGGTATACTCGAGGATAACGAGACCAATGGACAAATTCCAGAAAACAAGAAAGATCGTACCTGGCAAGAATTAGCAATCATCATCGAGTGGTTCAGTTTTGTCATTGTTTTTTTCATATATCTTATTATATTGATTGTCATATTACCACCGGGATCACCCAAGACACAAAGAATGACATATTGGCTCTAGCGGAGTCGAAGAACAAAAAATTCACAAAAATATGGATTACCTCGTCGAATAATTCATATATTTTCTTAACTCGAATAATTTCATGTTCTATTTTTTGAAAGACTTGATAAAACATATATATATATATATATATATATATATATATATATATCTATCGTTCCGTAATCACAATTTAGACTCGTAGGACGACCGGATGTAACACAGAAATAAAATTATAGTTAGACCAAATAGATTATTTAACAAACCGTAGCCTAAACATTTTTGCACGACATCCTATAAGCTTTAAACATTTTTCTCGTTCTTTTTTACTTCGAAATTTTTAATTCAACTACCGTCCGGAAAAATCTGCAACACAGGAGATCCATCAAATTGTGGTGGGCGTCTTCTAGGACGCCCACCACAATTTTATTTTTTTGACACATTACCATCAATGTTCTCTCTTATCGATCGTAAACTCTTGCTGTTGAAATGTGATCGTCATCCACCTACGAAAATAATATCGAAATAGTGCTAATGAAATATTTTTTTCGCTCGTGAATTTATCAAAAATGAATCGACGCGATCAATTCCCTTCGTACGTAGTGAAAAATAATGTATTTCAAGAAATTGTTGAATTTTTACAATATTATCTATTATTAATGAATTTAAGATTTATTCCGAATTAATTAATTATTATTATTATTGGGTTTTTTCTTTCCTATTTATTTCTCAATTCTGCAAACAGTGTGGTACTAAAGGATGTTTACAAAAAACTTGAACCACAAAACATGAATATTTTTTCTTTAAAAAAAAAGTCAGTTTTTTCAAACAAAAAATGCTCTGTCAAAAATAATGGTCAGTTAAAATTAAATTGGTAAAATAAAGAAATTTTTGTTCACTGAAGTAAAACAGTAAAAATGTTTACGGAAAACAAAACTTGAACAGCAAAACGTGAATTTTTTCTTTAAAAAAAATGTTCTGTCAAAAATAATGTTCAGTTAAAATTAAATTGGTAAAATAAAGAAGTTTTTATTCACCGAAGTCAAATAGTAAAAATGTTAACGGAAAAAAAAAACTTGAACAGAAAAACGTGAACATTTTTTCTTTTAACAAAATGTCAATTCTTAAAACAAAACATGTCCAGTCAAAAATAATGTTCAGTTAAACTTAAATTGGTAAAATAAAGAAATTTTCGTTCAGTAAATTAAAGTGAAAAAAATGTTTACTGAATGAAAAAAATTTCGACATTTTTCCTATAAAAAAAAATGTTAATTTTTTAAAACAGAAAATGTTTCGCCAACAACAATGCTCGGTTAAAATTAAATTGGTAAGATGAAGAAATTTTTGTGTAGTAAAAATAGTAAAAATGATTATTGAAAAAAAGCCGATGAACATTTTTTTTTATGAAATAAAAAAACAAAAGAAATTTCTTCATTTCACGAATTTATTCATAGCTGTACGGAACTTCGAGATGACGGTAGCGAGTCCTCGAGAAATACGATTCAGCGATGAGATCCATCAAATATGCATATGAGGTATTTTATGGAAGGTCAGCAAAAGGAGTTAATCGGGAAGTGGTGTTAACCTGGCGCGGTGAGGGACGGTCCTGAGGCGTGCGAGATATTATCCAGAGTATCGAGTTTCGCGGGGCGTTTGATAAGCAAGCTTTTTTTTAATGGTTAAAGGCCCACTAACAGGTCAGTCGAGATTCGACGCGATCGTGGAGTGGGTCAAAGTCTCTTCGCTCCAGAACTATGATAAATTTCGCGACGATAGTTTTTTTCTCTTGTTTGCTCGGTACATTTTTCCTAATTTCGCATGCAGACACGCAAACGAATGACGATTGCAAAGATAATGCTTATAAGTCGTCGGAGGCTCGTTTGAAAGAACATCTTTTGTGCAATTACGTTTGGGCGAGACGACCAAATCTCGACAATAAAGATCAAATGACTGAAGTCAGTTTAGAATTTCAGCCGAAAGTAGGGCATTTGGTACGTGCTTCAATGGTTTAATGGTTTAATCACCAACGAAATTTTTTTAATTTTTCTCACGCTAAATATATTTTTTTTAAATATTCAGATCGAACACTGGAGTTTTCTGGAACTCTACACTTGGATGCTCATCGTATGATGTTGAAACTTAAAAAAAAAATTTAATGGCGCTACCCGCGCGTTTTGAGTTTAATATTTTTGTCTTTTTTTTTCCAAGAGTTGGAAGGATGAACATTTAATGTGGGATCCTGATCTGTACGACGATGTCGATTCGCTCATTTTTCAGAGCAGTGAAATTTGGCTACCTGACATAGCGGTTCATGGCCTGTGAGTGAATTTTATTCGTACCTAAATTGTTAGTAAATTTTATAAACTATTGACCTCACTCTGATTCGTCATTTTGATCGTTAAAAAAACGATCATATGCTTTTCTTTTCATTAAAAAGAAATACTTTATGAGGCAGTACCCACCCATATTGAATTCGCTACTTTTTACATTGAATTCGAAAGTGGTAATCGTAAAAACTGCACATTTAAGTTAATTTTAATAATTCGATTGATTTTAAATTAAGTAAATGACTTAATTTCGTTTAAATCTAGTAATTTTGTTTTTTTTTATGCATCGGAATTATTAATCGTGCCATTTGAAGTTTTCTCATTTTTAAATTGAATTACCCTAAAAACCGTTAGATACCAATTTTCCATTAAAATTCTGATTATTTTATATGATAATATATAAATAAGACAATAAATAAAAATATGGGCAGCCATATTTTCTATCGCATTTAAAAAAATCTTTATATGTTGATCTTTACTTCAAGACAGTAGGAAAGGAAAAATTAGGTTGAAGGTCCGCTTCAACCCAATTTTCCCATTCCTAATGTCTTGAAGTAAAGACCAATGTATAAACATTTTTTTTCGAACTATCAATGTCAATGTATTCAAAATATGCCAAAACGTCGGAAAATGGAATTTAGGAAAAATTCCCAGACGTAGTTGCATGTGTGTGATGGCCTTGCAAAATTCAAATGTCTATTGGGAATTACCACGAAGACGTGGACTATTCAATATGCCACTAGCCAGCACTAGTTAGCATGAGGAACAGTAGTAAACCCTCGATTATCGTATATTTTTTGTAATGGTTTTAGAACGATCTGATAATCAGGATTATTACCATTGATGTTTGTGCGTGGACAGAATCAACTGCGACAATTGAATACAGACGGAGTGCATTATTACCATAAGAATACGATGAAACTATATGACGTGCCATGTTTAAGCTCAAAGTCAAAAACATATTGCCCACCATTCTAAGGCTCAATAAAAGACTTCGAAAAATAAACTATCACTTGTAACATCAATCTATCACATGACATAACGTTACATTTATAAATTGCTAATTTTTCGGCAATTGTGTAATTCCAGTCGCCTCTTATTGTTTACAGGACGCGAATAAGATGTTTTTTGAACTTTCGCGCGGGCTGAAAATTTCATACACCTCGGATCAATCATCGTCCATGTTCTCCCAATTTTTATGTATTATATTGATACTCTAATAAAACAGTACATTTCTAATTATGACTAAAACGTGACAGATTCGCATAGTAATCATCGAGCACCGACTGGGAGAGAGTGATTTGAAATCTGGCCGAGAGAGGTCAAGTTGCTAAATGGTAATTCCCAATATCTCGGGAACGGTTTGAGCTACAGCGCTGCAATTTCGCACACGA
This sequence comes from Oxytorus armatus, assembly GCA_958009045.1. Lineage (NCBI taxonomy): Eukaryota > Metazoa > Arthropoda > Insecta > Hymenoptera > Ichneumonidae > Oxytorus > Oxytorus armatus. The sequence goes on from OY253748.1 coordinate 14,203,159, forward strand.
GTAAAGCAACACGTCCGCTTCATTTACGGCATTTTTTTATAGAAATGTATGAAATAGCGCAGATTTTATGGCGTTTTGACATTTTTGAAAAATATCTGTCGCGCTCTAGCTTCCGCAAGTTTTGAGATATCGAGCTAATTTTTAGAATACAAATAGACTATCATTAAGGTAGTAGTCTGGCAACTTAAGCCGATTTTCATGTCTTTTTTGGAGGGCGTTTTTTTGTAGGAAAATAAAAATTAATCGTTTTGGATATTTAGGATGTTTTTATTTACATATTAAAGATACAAAAAAAAATTTTCTTGAAAAAATTTAATACTTAATTATTATTATTATTATTGATCGAAGTTGGCACCTCGAAAAAAAAAGCGCGTGGGTGGCCCCGGTGATTTTGGCTCTTGATGTTATCTGAAATAAAAAATTCTTGATAATTCTTAATCTATAGACATGTCATTCTGGTCGGAACTACTGAAGTTAAATTTCATGGATAAATAACAAAATGGCGGACTTTGGAAAAAAAGTCCTTTTATTTTAGCAAAGAAGGGGTTGTAAAATAAAAAGTGAAGGGTGAAAAAATTTCTCGGTAGTTCCGACGAGAACTATAAGTGTGTAGAGTAGCCTGTTGAAATTTGAAAGCAATCGGTTCGGTAGAAAAAAAAGTTAGGACCCGGGCTGCCAACTTCGAGGTGTTAACTTCGATCAATAATAATAATAATAATAATAAACTATTAAATTTTTCAAAAAACTTTTTTTTTGTATCTTTAATATGTAAATAAAAACATCCTAAATATCCAAAACGATTCATTTTTATTTTCCTACAAAAAACGCCCTCCAAAAAAGGCATGAAAATCGGCTTAAGTTACCAGATTACTACCTTAAAGAACGGTTGGTATTGAATTCAGCGAAAATCGGTGGAAGGGTTCAGATTTTATAAAACTATTGAATTTTCCGAAAAATGGTTGTGGTCGCGGAGTAAATTTTATAAATATGAATAGCGTATCATTGAAGAACATTCGATACTAAAATTGCCGAAAATCAGTTGAACGGTTCGGGTTGAATGAATAGAATATTATTAAAGGAACATTAATATTGCGAGAATGAACTAGGGATTTGTGCCAAGAATTAATTACTCAAGATTGTATGCAGCGGGAGAATCGATGGAATCGTTCAGATTTTATGAAATATAACATTTTTCTAAAAATCCGTGTTTTTTACTTTTACGGATTTTCATAGGACGCATTAAAATTTTAGAGATAAATAGAATATAATTGGAAGATGGCTAGTATAGAATTTAGCGAGATTTGATAAAACGGCTTCATGGAATTTTCAATTTTTTCGAAAAGTCTGGGATTGGCCGTTACGTGCAGAGAAAAAGCTGAAAGTTGAATCTTGCAAAGTCCTTTCTCAAAGTTTCACACAATGCCCAAAGCCTCCTGTTCAGAAAGATATAATTCCTTATAGAAGAGGTATAGAAATTTCGAGGAAACAATTTGCAAGTTTCGACGTGCGGCATTTTTTCGTTCTAAATTAATTATTGAAATGTATATAAATATTTTGTTGTATACCATTCAGGCATGACCAGGGTGAGAATGAGCTTGTTTACGATGCATGCGAGACCGAGTCCGATGGTATGGTGACTTGCACACTGCGAATTCATTCTGGCATCACGTGCCACACTGACATAACACTCTGGCCTTACGATCGTCCAAATTGTACTCTCGTTATATCGTCATGGACGCACAGGGGAGAACGGCTAGCGTTTACACCTGAAAGCAAATCATATCAAACGGTAGTTGTACAATTTTTTTTCTCTTTCTTTCTCAATGACTACGTTTACGCGCGGCGTAAAGTAGAGCATCTTACTCTTCGTTAACCACAAGAGAAAGACAGTTGTCTCTGTGTCTCTTTTTCTCTCGTGAAGAAAGGAGAGTAAGATATCCTACCCACGCTACACGTAAATATAATTACCTGTCGTGTGACACAAAAAAATCGAAACTCGTTCCACACGAGAACGGTGTAATTTTCCTTTTTTTTTCTTTTATATTATTCGTAGGTCTTCATGGACGATTTTGTGTTCAACGGCGACTGGGATATTACAGTTTCTCGTGTGGCCTACGAAAGGATAAAGTCCAATCATTTCGAGAATACGACCTCACCGAAACTTTCGATAGATTTTATACTGGACAGACTTCACAATAAACTGAGCGGAAGATACCTTGCACCTTGTATGAGTACGAATTTTCCGTTATTTTAACATATTCCAAAAGGTTTAATCCATTAACAAAACCTATAGAAGTATCTTCCACCAATGCAGTCACTTGTCTTTTGACTGAGTATTTTTTTTAACTTTTTTAGTATGTGGCTCTAGTTGAATGGACTTTTCATGAATTATTTTCGATTATTTAATTCCGTCGTTTAGAGGACGCTCTTTTTTTGGTTCATTTAAGGTAGTAGTCTGGTAACTTAAGCCAATTTTCATGTCTTTTTTGGAGGGCGTTTTTTTGTAGGAAAATAAAAATGAATCGTTTTGTATATTTAGGATGTTTTTATTTACATATTAAAGATACAAAAAAAAATTTGTTTGAAAAAATTTAATAGTTTATTATTATTATTATTGATCGAAGTTGGCAGCCCGGGACCTAACTTTTTTTCTACCGAACCGATTGCTTTCAAATTTTAACAGGCTACTCTACACACTTATAGTTCTGGTCGGAACTACTGAAGTAAAATTTCATGTATAAATAACAAAATGGCGGACTTTGGAAAAAAAATCCTTTTATTTTAGCAAAGAAGGGGTTGTAAGATAAAAAGTTAGGGGTGAACAAAATTCTCGATAGTTCTGACGAGAACTATAAGTGTGTAGAGTAGCCTGTTAAAATTTGAAAGCAATCGGTTCGGTAGAAAAAAAGTTAGAACCCGGGCTGCCAACTTCGAGGTGCCAACTTCGATCAATAATAATAATAATAATAAACTATTAAATTTTTTCAAAAAAAATTTTTTTTGAATCTTTAATATGTACATAAAAACATCCTAAATATCCAAAACGATTCATTTTTATTTTCCTACAAAAAAACGCCCTCCAAAAAAGACATGAAAATCGGCATAAGTTACCAGACTACTGCCTTAAAATCATCGAACCTTCGAAAATATAGCTCACGAAAAAACAAGTGTCGAAATGTAATGTAAATGTTATTTTGCCAACCTCATAAAGTTCATTTGTACCTAAAAAATATGAAAAATACTGAAAGTGTATTAAATAAACAATTTTTTAAATATATTTTTTTCGTCAAGAAACATACATATATTTTTCTGCAATACTACCCGATCTTCGGACGTATCTGTAGATTCAATTCAAAAATCGTCAGAATGCTCTTCATGAAAGTTCCGGAGTAAAAGCCGGAAACAAAATCGCTCAAAACTGATGGTTCTATTGCTGAAAAATATCTGTCGAAAAACTATTAAGGAAAAAAATGTCTATATTGTCATACAAAGACAAAAAGAATTGGATATTATCACATGCGTCGAATATTTTCAGCAATGAATAAGGATCAGTAATGCGATTTGTAATGAAATTTTTTTCACCTCCGGAACTTTCACGGAGCTCAATCTGCCGATTTTTCAAATTAATAGAAAAATATGTCCGAAGACTCGGCAATTTTTGCAGAAAAATATATGGGGTGTTTGGTTAAAAAAAATATATATTCAATATTTTATTTAAGCACAAATCAACTTTATGAAATTAACTAATTAAATTAAATTAAGTTTCCAGAAAAACGACGAATTGTACATTTCGACGGTTTTTTTTCTATGACCTATATTTTTCAAGGTGTGGTGATCTGAAACAAAAAAAAATTGACCATTTCCTAACCGGTTGAATTGAAAAATGTTAAATAATTTACGGAAGGTCCCCCCATCTAATTTTAACTGATGAAGTTAACAAAATGAATTGGTGATAGAATGCTTCATATGTTTAGAAGATTATCGTATCGACGATATTTGCCCATTACTGTTTATACCGGGTGACAATCGTGCTCTCTTAAAAAAAATTTAAAAAAACACGTCAAGGCGGTGGGAACTATAGTTTTTGTAGTAGTCGAACGTTTTATGCGGAAAAAAAATGAAACGTTAATTTCCAATTATAGCCCATAAAGTTAATTTGATTCTAAATATAAATGACTACTCAAAAGTTAGTTTTAAGATATCTATCGTGTAGAGAAAAAAAAATTAACGTTGCGAAAAAGTTGATAAAACGCTGATCGAAAATTGACAAAAAGTTGATGAAATGTCGTCAACATTTGTTAAAATGTTAACGAAAAGTTGATAACAAGTTCACTCAAAGTTGAGTCAAAGTTTGTTAGATAATGACCCCTATTCAAAGCTGCTGTAGACGTGTCGTCACCCAACGGCTGAGACGTTCAAAACATTCCTCAATAGAAATTTCTTGTCAATAAGCACTTGGTTAAAATGTCAAAACTTGCAAAAAATTTGATAAAACGTAGATTGAAATTTGACGAAAACTTGACAAAACGTTACCAACTTATTGTTAAAATTTTATCAACTTTCGATGAAATTTTCTGCAACATTGAGATACGAGATCTCTAAAAGCTAACTTTTGGGAGCAGTCATTTCTGTTTACAATTGAATACACGTTATTACCCAAAAATAATAATATGAACTTTCATTGTTTATCGAAAAAAAGAAAACTTTTGTCAACCACAAAAACTATACTTCCCACAACCCGCCCGAATTTTTTTTTCAAGAGAGTGGAAAAAACCATTCAAGATCCCTGACCTAAATCCAGCGACATCGACCTTTGAAGATATTAAAAAATCCATGGCCACCCCCGAATTGTCACTCTGTATAACACAGAGATTCCGTAAGATAAACAAAATGTTTGTGAAATTGTCTCTTTTTGTTAATCTAGTAATGATGGTCATGACTTTGACTACTGTATGGCTAGATGCACGATCGAAAGAACGTCTAGCTGTCGCATGCTTGAATCCAATTATTCATCTCTTGTGCATACAAAATATTAGCGATTTTCTACCTCGAAATGGGAATACATTGCCGAACATAGGTGAATTAAATATTTTATACTCCTCATATTTGTCCATAACAACGAACATCTGAAAAAAAAAGAAACAAAAAATAACGTTTAATTATTTTTTATATCTCAGTGCTATTTTACACAAACTCCTCCGTACTGGCGACGATTGCACTTCTTCTCACATTATTACTGGGAAAGCTTCATGAGACAAGACGTACGGCACCAAAATGGATCTCAACGTTGATTAAGTCGATACTTCGAAGCAAAATTGGCCAAAATTTATTAATCAGTATGCTCGACCCCAGTGTATCGGTGGAGAACGAACGTGCCGACGATGACAACGGTGATTTCGTGAGCTACGAGTCCGAAGAATCGACATGGTGTTACGTCGTTGCGTTTCTCGGTTGGATCACGTTTCTTAGTTATGTATTCACTTACGCGATAATGTGGATCATTATCGTTCCAAATTCGTCGATGAGAACACCGATTGTAGGTGTCACGAATATTTAAAAAGATTCAAGATGTTTTTTTTATTACAAATAGATTTTTATTTTCAAAAATTAATAATTCGAATCATCCTCTGAATCCGGTCTCACTGGGTTATATGCATACATACAACGTCTCGCACGTATGTACGTTTCATGATATATTGCTCTCTCACTCTCTCTCTCTTTCTTTCTCTCTCATACTCAATCTCGTACCGCAATACTAAAACAGTACGGAAGAAATAATGTTTTCTTTTTTTTTCCAGAGCTACAATACAGAAATAGCTCTAGCGAATATACAATTATGATATTTTTAATATTTTGCGCGCAGTATACGAGACATTCCACGGAACTCCCGAGCGTACCGATTAACGTCTCCGTTGATACACTTGATTCAGAAGAGGTGAGAAAAAAATAATAATAATTCTGCGTTCCACGAAAATATTCGTGAAAATTATCATTCGAGCATAAGAAAAAAAAATATCTAGAAATTTGTCCTCTCAAAACGGTCGAAGAAAACCGAGGAATTTCGTTTTGTTTTCAATTAGTATACGCTGTACACTTTTTACCGTGATATCGTCATTAATAGAATAAAAACATAACGTTCACGAAAACTTAGTGAGATTATTAACAAAATTTGATCATTTGTTGGACCATTTAAAAAAATCGTGTGACTAAAGTACCGTGGAATGTGTCCTAAATGTATAAATGTATTTTTTTTTATAACGATTTTTCTGCTCTATCTCGTTCGGTAATATCGTTAGAATGGAAAGTAAAATATATAAGAGAATTGGAAATGTGAATGGGATAGAAATAAAAGGACCTGCCTTGAAAATTATCGTGGACACAATGAACATCCTCGTGCACGCGAATTGCTCCACCTTTAATATCTTCTTCTCTTGTTGTTGTTCGTTTCTTTAGTCTCTCTCTTTTTTTGCCATCGACCTCATTGCAACGGATAAAGCAGATAGTCCTTTAACATTTGTGGCAATGGCAGCGAGTCCACGGCGTTTCTCTTCGTATATTGCAGAATGGCGTCGCGACAGGCGCTTTGTAAGCTCAATACTGCTGAAACAAATTGTCAAAAAGTCAAATATTGATTAGCGGTTCGTTTTCAAACGAAAATATTTATATTATTGCAAATAAATAAATACGTTTTCTATTTGATTTAGCTCTTGAAAAATGTTTACTCACCGCCATACAACTGTACTATCCTAACTTGCGTAGTAGTGCCATAGACATCGACCACAGCGTGCAGAGGCGCATCCTTGTAGGGTATATCCTTGCCACATACACCCTGATCCTCTCCGTTAATTATAAAATGCATCTCAGCCATGTCTGAACCAGCCTGAGGCACGTACATAACACCAATTCGCGAACCCGTCTCCGTCGGCAACAAATTCTGTGACGAACCCACAGTGTTCGGTCTCAGGGCGTTAAATGGAATAATACCTCGTGGTGTCTGTACGCTCACTCCGTCAGTCACGAGTTTCTTCTCCCGATGAGGTATTCCTTCGCCTAGAAAATACACAAATAAATCGTGAGTATCGGTGGGTTATAAAAAAAAGTTGGTGGATTTTAAAAAGGATGTCAGTTTTTTGTTTGACAACAAAAACCTTGAAGCTATTTGATTGAATCGATATGATGAGAATGTAAAATTAGTATAACAAAAATGACTTTTGCGCGCTACTTCCTCATAGCGAAAAGCTATGTTTATATAAAAAAAATGTTTCGAAATATTAGTATTAAAGTCCTCAAACTAATCTAAAATATTGAAAATAATATTCAAAAAAAATGTCCGGATGTATGTGTGTATGTCAGAGAGAGATTATAAAAATTGAACTTTCTATAACTTGACAATGGCTCGAGATATCAAGCTAAAATTTATCCCACAATTTGTTTCACATGAATTTTCTCAACATTGATGGAGTGATTTCGATTTTGGGGATTTTTTTATTTTTAAAAGATTCTCTTTGTGGTCGCACTTCCTTGAGCAAATTTTTTAAATGTTGACCTAAAATTTAAGATGAAAACTTGAGTATAAGAATGTTTGGTTTTGAATTGTTTGAAAAATGTCCCCTAACGATATATCTAGAGTAAACTTCGAGTTATCACTGTTTATATTTATAATTAAAGTTAGAGGATATTTGATAAAAAATTTGTCGACAAACAACAGGATTATTAAAATTTTACAAATTGTAGAATTTTTTGAAAAAGTATTGAAATTTAAGCAAAACACACTACAAAGAAGAAAAGGATGGAAGAGATCTTCTCATAATTTTGTCTTGAATTTATAGAAGAATAATCTAATATTCAAAATCAAGGAAATCTCACACTATTAATGTAATAGAGAAAAAAAGGTGCAAATTAAAACTTGCACATGACTTCCTTACAATTTTTGCCCATATGCAAACTCTTGTCTATGATCAAGCTAAAATTAAGAGAACTACTTCCTCATGAAGATTTGTGTATGAGTAAAAACTACGAGAAAGTCATGTCAAAGTATGAATTTGGACCTGGTTTGTTTAAAATATTCACAAACCTGGCCCTATGAGAAATCCACATTTGCTTAAGGATGTCGCTTCGCACTAATCGAACGAAGGTGCTAAATTTTTGTGCATCATTTGTAGAAAGTCTTATGAGTATATTGACTATAATAAATTGTGATTTGGATTACAGTGTATGTTCTTAATCAAGAATAACATTACTTACAATGGATTACCAAAAATATCAACCAGTTTGTGTAGTTTTTCAAAAAAGTAAATACTCATGCAGGTGCTTACAAAGAATAATCTGTATTGTTTCCTGAATTTTTATGTCAGTACGGCTCATTCTCTTTCTTCAAAGAGGCTTTACGAAATTACAATCCAGATATTTCATAGTATTCTCCGTTCAAAAAGTACAGCCGTTTTGTTTATTAAGGTAATCTCATCGATCGGCGAACAAAAACCTGTCAATTATTAAGCCGAGAGAACTGAGAAATTTCTGAATTGCAAATTTGTAGAGCATCTTTCAAGAAAGAGAATGTGCAGTACTGCAACAAAGTCAAGGGAAAAATACGGATTATTCTTTGAAAAAACTGAAGGAATATTTTACCTTTTTGAAAATTGCTGCGAAACAATTGATATTTTTGCAAATACATTCTTATCAATGTTTTTCTTGGTTAAGAACATATTCTGTGATACATATCATAATTTATTATAGTTAATTTATGTACGACTTCTTGATGTTAAAAGTTTAGCGTTCAGTTGATTAGTGTCAGAGTGCTCTAATGACCTTAAGATAAGCTTATATCATATATGAAGCTTAGCAGAATAATTATGCATTCCTTTATTCAACATTTTATATTTGTTCCTTATCGTTTCTGTGGTGTCATTTGCAATTACTACTATTTCTAGTTAAAGGAATTACCTCGTAAAGTTGAATAAATACTAAATACTAAATATCTTTCCACATCTGTACTAGTTCTTCATTTCAAGTTTTCTATCCGATTCTTACCATATCCATTAATACCTTCCCAGCTGACCCATATATGCGGACTCTGAGTAATCGAAAATATCCAACTTGATCCCATTTTCACAAGATTGGGCAAAGCGTACTGCGGCAAGCCGTTTCTATCGGCAGTCGCCGGATCGATCTGAGTGAGACCCAATCTCATATGTCCGCTCCATCCCAATTCGTGTTTTTCAATCTCGAGCAAAAAAATCTCTCCCGGTTGTAATGGCTTTTCACTGAAAGTCAGAGCATTGGCAAAGCTCGTTTTTCTAAAAGCCACGGTATTCTCGTCGTACAGTATGATATTTTCGCCATGATTGGGATGGAATCTTGTTATGATCTTTCGCGACTTTTCTGACATCTCATATGGATGTTTCGTTTTTGTTTTCTTTATATTTTTTTTTTTTTTGGAGAATTTTTTACTCCGTTCTTGGACAACAGGGCAGTGGAATCAGATGCCAATGATTCTTCATTGGGATGTAAAAAAATGAAAGAACGAAAAAATAACTCCAATCCGAGCCAAATTCGAACAGAGGAGTTTTTATTATATCGCAGATCGCGATAATTCTCGAATTTATTCGTTAAACGAAAAATGCGCAAATTCTGACGTAACTTTTTTTAGTCATTCAACTTTTGCATAGATTTATATACTGTTAGTTTTTTTTTCTAAGTTTGCGAAGTTAGTAAACTCTTGATACGTTGTTTTTCATAGAAAATTAATTGAACACTCGGTAACTTTTTGGTTTTACTTTCGTCGAGCAATACGCAGCGTATTATATTCGTGACATTATTTATATATTACACCGTATCAACGACATATATAACGTATTGAGGTTAGCGGCGCTTGCGCGATAAGATGATACACACTGTTACACTGTTTATGAATTTCTTTATTTACGTCTATAAGCAATAATTCACGTATTGCTCCGACACTCTCGTGTAGTAAAACTTCTAAGGACAATTTACAATTCTACGAAATCACATCGATTCACAGTATATTTTGGATTATTGAGCGAATGTAAGAACTATCACATAGCGAATTTCAGGCACTGATTAAGCTAATACATACGCTGTTATTTGTTTTATTTGTTGTATTTATTTCCTGCCCTTTTGTGTGTCGCTCGCTCGGACATGAAAATATATTTACCTCGCCATCTATGGTCAAATCATGGTAAATACGAGTTGTACTCGGTCGGTAATGAAGATTTCGGTATATGCTGATACAGACATAATGAAGAAGACATATATAACCGAGCATAATGGTCACTCTGAACAAAAGACGCTACTAAAACGAAACCGCATGCATATTTTTATTACTTATCACCAAAATTATTGAATTAAAACAACAGTTATGTAGCGTGTGTCCGATAAACCTTGTCACCATGGTGACAAGCAGCGAATAAAGTAGCCATGTGGTTATGTTGTATCGTTCTATCTGTCGCTCAGGGGGTTCGTTATGCCGTGGCTATTCCAACACACATGTTTCCCCCCAACGCCTGAACTTCAATATAAGCGATTTTAATCAATAGAGCAAAAACGCATTGTATTTTGATGCAGACTTCAACATCGCGTAATTGAAATTTCAATGAGTCTAATTGCTTCCGAAAAATAACTTCTTAGGGGAGGGTGGGCCATTGTTAGACAACATAGTTTCTGCATCGCGTTCACTCTTAAGTGATTCTGTGTAAATTAAAATTTTACTTAATATTTCGACCAACTTTGGAGGGACCTATTTCACCCCTTAAACGTTGGCCTGAACCGATGGACAAAAAATCCGTGTTCCGTGATCCGTGAGACTGGCGAGTCCAACACATGTATCAATATGAACAAAATCGCCGGTGGATTGTCGGAAAAGGTTCCTTGTCGGTAAAATCTAGCCAGCATTATCGACCGGGTTTTCCGTAGTTTCCCTGTGCTCTCGTGCAAATGCTGTAGCGTAGTGCTTCATTAGGTAAGAGTGACTGATGTGAACAACATTCGGGGGAGGTTTCAAGGATTGGAATGGAAATGGGAACGATGGAAATGGGAACGAAGGGGCAGGGACGTAACACCTAAAAAAAGTATAAGATATATCACTAATAAAAAAAATATGTAAATAATTTTAACTCTTTTTCTATGAAAGGAATATTCTCAATCGAAGTAAATATTGACGATCGAGTAACATTAGCATACAATATGTTAATGTTATTAATTCAGTTTGTAGTCTTGGGGATTTTTTGTCCTCTGGTTATGAGGATTTATCAATTATAATATAGTAAATATACATGTGTCTGGCATACATACAAATATTCCTAACCGTTCAGGCTAATGGAATCAAAAATTTTTTAATAATTGAAAATTTTGAAATTTTTCGCGTATATAAGGCCTTAAGGTAGTAGTCTGGTAACTTAAGCCGATTTTCATGTCTTTTTTGGAGGGCCCTTTTTTGTAGGAAAATAAAAATGAATCGTTTTGGATATTTAGGATGTTTTTATTAACATAATAAAGATACAAAAAAAAATTTTTTTGAAAAAATTTAATAGTTTATTATTGTTATTATTATGGATCGAAGTTGGCAGCCCGGGTCCTAACTTTTTTTTTACCGAACCGATTGCTTTCAAATTTTAATAGGCTACTCTACACACTTATAGTTCTCGTCGGAACTACCGAGAAATTTTTTCGCGTTCTAATTTTCGCAAATTTTAACATATCGTGGTATTTTTTCAATATAAATAGATTATCATTATCATTAAAGGAAGTTTGATATTGAATTTGGCGAAAATGAAAGGGTTCAGATTTTATGAAATTTTGATTTTTTGCAAAAAAATGGTTGTGCGGCAGCTGTAACTTCCGAAAATTTTGAGTATCATTAAAGAACGTTCGATAATACAATTGGCGAAGATCATTCAAAAGGTTCGGATTTTATGAAATTTTGAATTTTTCCAAAATTCGTCACTGACAGCTCTAGCTTTCGCAGTTTTTAAGATACGAGGCTAAAATGCTTTGTACGAATGGGATATTATTAAAAGTGCGTTGGTATCGCGAGAATCGACCCCAGATATGGCTCATGAATATTAACCGAAAATTGATGCAGCGCGGGAATCGATGAAACCGTTAAAATTTTATGAAATTTTGAATTTACGGAAAAATGTGTTTTTTTCCTTTTAAAAATTTTGATAAATGAAATAAAAACTGACGACAAATAGAATATACTTAAATGATGGTTAGTATTGAATTTAGCGAGATTTGACGAAACTGTTCCGGCATCATGACATTTTTTATTTTTCGAAAAATATATTGTAGTATTGACGCAATACATGCACGTTAAAAGCTTCACGTTGAAACTTTCAAAATGCTGTCTTAAAATTGCACACAATGATCAAAGCCTTCTGTATGAGGAAGCAAAAATTGAGAAAGATAGAGTTCCATTGTGTGAAAATTTCAAGGAAGCAATTTGCAACTTTCAACTTGCAACTTTTTTTTAACTTCTTGGGGGATGTAATATTTTCAAATATTATGTACAATCGTCATATCTTTCGTAACATTTATTTATCGCCATGAAATATAATCACACATATACATAAGTACATGATTGTTTCACTTTTTCTTGTTTCCTTCTTTGTAGAAGTCACAAGGTGATACACCAGGGCCTCGATTCTGAGGAGTTCGATTTTAAGGTAGTTCTAGCGCTAGAGATGCGCGAGACGGGCAGTCACGTCGCGCATCGACGTTGTCATGCTCACTAACGAGTTCATACTTCTTTACTGTATGGTTGAAAATTTAGTGTAAAATAGATGTTATTCTTCATCTACTAAACTACTTTCGTGCTAAATTTCAAGAATTTTTCATTACTCCTTCGTACATTTTCGTGACTAAATATTCGGAAAGTGCTCAATTCGTAAGGTATAGGCATAAGCCCGTATGCAAATTGTGCAATTTTTGATAAACGATATCTTGAAAACGTTACGGTGAAACAATCTCAAATTTCGCATAAGTATTCTTCAGTACTTTTTTTAGTTTTTCCCAAAAATTCATTAAATTTGCATTACTCTTCATTTGTGCTAGAACTACCTCAAGGAAAATTCCCACTCTTTTGCCTCGCCAGGACCGTAATCGTATTCCTATTAAAAGTCATTGGAGCCCTTTTTAGGTTAGGTTGTTTGCACTTTAGCATAACGTGACGTACTTATGTAAAAAATATCGACACTCATAACCTTAAATATGACGAGAAAGGTGGCGCAGAGTATAATTCTACGATACGGTACTGGCCACAAGCGCTTGAGTGGCTGATTGTGTTACAGGGACCGGGTTTAGGCAGCCTCGATTAAAAGAACTTTCGGCCCAAGTTTTTTCTTCAAATCGAGGTCTTACTGTATAGAGATGACGATCCAAAAGACTAGGCGCATATAGATCGACTAGCTATACAGTTATACACTTAAAAACCCTTTTTTAATTACTTGGTCTGAAGACGCTGCCATCTTTTGATATCCCGAGTTAGGTATCATATCACGTTATGAATTCGATAGAATAGTGCACCTGGTTTCGTGGTCTCATAGAAAAAAATACAATGCGAAACTGCAGTATATATATATACGTCTCGTGATATACGAAAATACACATCTTTATGTGTACGCATAGCCCATAGCAATGGACGCGGTTGGTGAGCGGATTCGGGGGTTTCCCAAAGTAACCACTCTATTGGCCCGAGCCAATACTGGGATGGGTGAACGTTTAGCCACTTAAAGTAGTTTGCGTATTGATAATTGCGCGAGAGACCATGTTTTTCTGAGTTTCTGATCGTAATACAATGTTGAAACTCAGTAAAATATAGCGGCCTGTAGGAGCCAGGTCGACCACAGTTTCCCTGTAGCCTTTGCATTAAATGCGATAAAGTATTACATTAGGAAAGAATGTCTACAGACCTTCTGGGCGGGGGGTGGGGGGCGGGGGGTGTCTAACGGAATGGAAATTGAAACATTGGAGAAGGGGCGTATAAAACTGAATAAACGTATGCGATAGAAACGCTGATAAAAAGGAAAGAAAATATATCTTTATATACATATTTTGTTATGTTTTGCTGGATACACCTCTCTGGATTATATAAATATTTTGCCGTCGCTGTCATGTGCGAGAATTAAGGAAGTAGGGTAAAATGGGCTGAGCTCAGTTGGGTTGTTAGGGTTGCGAGGGCGCGTAGCGCCAAAACCTTACGCATCCCTAGTACACATATATATCTCTATATTATATAAATATTTCGCCGTCGCCGCCTACGCCGTGTACAAGAATTAAGGTGATTTGTTTGGGTTTGGTCGGAGCAAGGGCGCCTGAGGCGTACCCTGGTATGCACTGAGAAAAAAAAAGTAGTTGAGTTGGCTAAATCGGCGTTCATCCTCGTTCAAATGAATTTTTAGTTGTTCCTACAAATATTTTGTTTGCCGCAAGGATATTTTAGTCAACTGACCCTAATAAATATTGAAGGAACTAATAATTTATTTGTATTAATAAACGATTCGTTTGAACGAGGGTGAACGCCGATTTAATCAATCCAGACACTTTTTTTTCTCAGTTCGTATACATATATATGAGGCCCAGTCGCCCTACCACCATTTTATTATTTTTTTCTTCAAGTATGATATAGTGTAACACAAACAAAAATTATTACCACAAATTTTTTAATTTTTCCGAAAATGAGTGCGCCCGTAATAATCTAAACTGTTAATTTGACAATGTTGATAACATTGTCAAATTGTATTTATCTTTTTTTGTTCAAATTCACATAGTACGATCCTCGATGCAAAATAACATTTTTGAGTATATACATATCTATATCTCTCTCCATGTTATATAAATATATCGCCGCCGCCGCGTAAAGAATTGAGGAGGTCAGCTTCACCGTACGGGAAAGGGATCTTTCCATACAGTGAAACTGATCTCCTGAAAATTTCTGCGGCTACATCACGTTTGTTTGGTTTTGCTTCATGCGAAGGCGCGTAGCACCCGGGTCGTACACCCAACAAAATCCTAGTATCGCGCTATATTATATAAATACTAGGGGAGCTCTGCCCCCCTGCGCGAGATATCGCTGCCGCCGCCACCGCCGACACTGCCGCCGTGTACGACAGGTGAGGAGGTCAGCTTCACCCCTAGTGTATATATTGGACTGTGTCGTTTTTGAGCAACTTTTTTTTCTCTCTCCTAACCGATTGTGTACTCTCAAAAAGGGAAACAAAGAAGTCTGTCAAAATGTTAGCCCTTAATATTAATATTCAGAAGTTACTCATCACGATTCCCTATTTCCCGTCTAAACAATATGGGAAATTTTTCTTTTGCAAAATTGATGGGCGACCTCTGAATATTGATATTGAGGACTAAAATTATGACAGATTTCTTTTTTTACCTTTTTGAGAGTTCACAATCTGTTAAAAAAAAAGTTGCCCAAAAATGACACAGTCCAATATGTATGTATTATATACATATTAGACTGTGTCATTTTTGTCCAACTTTTATTTTCTTTCCTAACAGATTGTATACACTCAAAGGGGAAAAAAAAGAAGTCTGTCAAAATGTTAGCCCTTAATATCAATATTCAGAGGTCCCCCATCAATTTTGCAGATATGAAGAAAAAGTTCCCATGTTATTTAGATGGGAAATAGGAAACCATGATGAGCGACCTCTGAATATTAATATTGAGGGCTAAAATTATGACAGACTTCTTTTTTTTCCCTTTTGAGAGTATACAATCTGTTAGGAAAGAAAAAAACAAAAAGTTGCCAAAAATGGCACAGTCTAGTATATATGTATATATATATATATACATCGACTACGCCCGTTTATTTTATCCTATTACTTTTCAATAAATAGTGGAATGTTTCTTTCACTATTTATTTTATACAGAACAACCGGCAACAGTCGAAGCGCGGCTCTGGCAATCATCCAAGTTAAGCAGCTTTGGTCGCGGTCACTACTTGGATGGGTGACCACTTGGCCGTGCATTGTCTGGCGCGCCGATAATTCAGTGTGAGGCAGTTTTATTGGGTTCTTAATGTAGTAGATACTACGGGAAGTCATTCAAAACAAACTCGCCTCTATCGGCACAGGTGTTCTACAGTTTCCCTGTGTCCATGACCAATGCGATACAGTATAGTTAAAACGTGTCTGCGAGCGCAATGGAAGTTAGGTTGTGATAGAGAGAAAAATGGAAAATATGGAATTGCGAAGGATCATACGTAAAAACCAGAAAGAGTATACGTTGGAACAAAGAAAATAATACAAAAATATTTTATACGGAATTAATATTTTTTCGTGACAAGAGCCTGAAACAAAAGAATTTGAGTTATAATACATTGTCTTTATGGAAATTTTTCACTATCATTTTTTTGCCATAGAAATAATGTATTGTAAATCGAAATCTAATTTTTTCATTCAGGCTCTTTCCTCGTTACATAGAATTTTTTTTTTCTTTCATACAAAATAAATAATAATGGAAGAATTCCGACATTTATTGGAAAAAAAATGTTATCTTGACTTGTCGTGATTCTTGAATATATCGCCGCCGACGCCGCCGTGTAGAGAAGTTGAGTAACCCAAACAAACCCAAACATGCAGAGGTGCATTTGCGATCAGATTCGATCATTCTGGGATAGGGGGGGGGGGGGGGGCGGTCGTTTGGGTTGATACTCGAAAAATGTTGTTTTCAACCAAGAAATTAACTGTACATTTGAACAAAATCGATAACGAGCGTCATCGTGAAATTAGGACCGACCACAGCATTTTAGAATTTGTTAAGATTAATACGACTTACGATTAATACTTAATAATAAGAGAAAAACGGCAAAATCGCTGCGTTTTTTTGTGTTATTGTATAATATACTGGATGTAATATACTTAAAGTGGTAAAAAATAAAAATGGTGGAATAGGCAAAAATCGAAGACAAGCCAAAACACGTCTAACCAAAACAGCTGTCAACAATTAACTGAACATTCAAAATGGCCAATTTTTTTCAGCATAAGTGAGGGACATGAGTACCAACCTAACGCCACAAAAAAATCGAACATCGAATATACGTAGCCCGCGGAAATTCAAAATTCGCGATACTTTTTGAACAGACCTCGTATATGTTGACTGCTTCGCCCGCCTATCGAGTAGTAAGCCCTTAACTTGCGTACTTTTGCGTACATGTGCATCAAAGTTTCCCTCGCGTTGCAATGGTCCCCATTAATACCGACGCTTTTGGAAATTCCTTGATCGTTTTTTACAAGCTCTTTAAGACACTTGGAACAATTGCACGTGCGTCTTATGGATCGAACCATGGATTCTCGGAAGAATTACAAATAGGACATTTACTTATCGAATAACTTTGATTGACATGAAGTTTTCGTAACGCACACAAATAATTCATAAACTATCGAAATTCTTGATACACGGAACGCACGTCTAGGAATGATTTCTTAGTGACATATGTTGAAAGAACACATTTTTTTTCTCGAAGATGCTTTTAACGGAAGACAATCAGTAAGGAAAATTAATGAATTTGTCAAAAAAAAAAGAAAAAAGAGAAACATAATACCCGTAACTCTAAGTCACTAATCAAGTTACATAATGTCGATACTAGTACGAAACATTAAACTTAACATAATTAACGTAGTACGTTTTATCGTGGACATTTTTGAATATAAAGGAATATCACAAAATGGTGAGTTTCAGTCAGGTGGATTTGACGTGGAACGCCCCAGATATATATATATATATATATGTATTAGGGGGGGCTTCGCCACCCTGCGCGCCACCCCACCCCCCCCGTTCCATCACGCGCCGGGCTGCCCCCCTTAACTCTTGTACACGGCGGCGGTGGCGACGAAATACTTATATCTCTCTATATTATATAAATATATCGCCGCCGCCGCCGCCGCCGCCGTGTACAAGAGTTGAGGAGAGCGAGCGGGATCGAGCGGGGGCGGGGGAGGCGCGGGTGGGGGGGGGGGGGGGGGGTGGAATGACGCGCAGGGGGCAGAGCCCCCCTAGTAATACATATATATATATACTAGGGGACCCTGCCCCCTGCGCGCTTCGCGCGCCAACCCCCCCGCCCCGTTCAATCACGCCCCGGCCTACCCCCCACCCCACCGTTCCATCTCGCCCCGGGCTCCCCCCTCAACTCTTGTACACGGCGGCGGCGGCAGCGAAATATTTATATAATATAGAGAGATTAGGGCGATTTTTTTTTTGACTGTTTTTTTTCTCAGTCCCCACTTGAAATTTTGTTGGATATGTCGAAAAACAAATTTTCTGAAAGTTACAGCCCTTAATATTAATTCTAAGTACTTTCTCTTAGCGTGAAAAGATTTTCCATCTAAAATACACGTAAATCGAATTTTTTTTTTCCATAATTCTATAACTCAGCCGCATTTTATGCTATCATATTGTTCTTGGTTTCGATTTACTCAGAATAAAAAAAAACTTTCGATTCACGCGTATTTTAGATGGAAAATCTTTTCACGCTAAGGGAAAATACTTAGAATTAATATTAAGGCCTGTAACTTTCAGGGAATTTCTTTTTCGACATATCCAACAAAATTTCAGGTGGGTTTTTCCTAGCTTACTCTGTCTAAGTACTAGGCAAGTGCAATTTAGTGGGGGGTATAAGGCCCTGCTGGCTTCGCAAAAAAAATGCCATACACTGCATACAAAACAGATTAGCAATATTATCGAGCCAATTCCTTATACTCCCCACATGAGTGTCAAGAGCATGTGAAAAGTGCGGACATCTGAAATACACAGTAATCGTGAAAAAGTATTTTGATTTAGTTTGTTTATATTCCAATGTCGCTAATTGTAGGGCCAAACCAAAGATTTTCGCTAATCAATTTTCAGGTCACGGATACCTTCGTGAATTTTTGTCGGCCTAACTGGCAAAACAGTGGTCGCGATACCAAAATACATAGTATAAATCGCTTCTAGCACGATCAAGGGCTTTGACCTGATTAAAATTACCAAAAAAACACCAAATGTTTTATCGAATCGGAGCGAAGCAGTCAGAATTGGAGTGCAGCTATTCGTCAAATCATTATTGGCGCGCCGTGGCTTTAGAAATTGCGGGAACCCTAATAAGGGCTTGAAATTAGCATAATTATAATTTTTTTTCTTCACGGCAATTTCGTTGCTAATAAACACCCGAAATTATTAATAATGTAAACAATTTTTTTTTTTCTCACCAGCAATAACTTCGGGTCCAGACGAAACGTTTTATCTCTTGCAATTTTTTTTCGTAAGACTAATCGTTTTCGTGTTATAGTATAATAAACAAGTAATGATACGTCAAATCTCTCTTCAAATTTTAAACGCGATTATCTCACGAACGATAGATCTTTTTCAAATTTCGACACGATATTCTGGGATGCTTTGTCAAATTAGCTACGATCAGATTTTTTTTTGCTTTCGATACATGCGCGAAAAATGTATTGTTAACTTGAAAAAAATATAGGTGAAAAATCGACTTTAAACTTTAAACATGCGCCGTTTTGCGATTTTTTTTTCGACTCGTAGCTAACTGTCTTGTATAGAGAACGAATTAGTGATTCAATGCTTATTTTCGTTCCCGACGATTTGACAACCGAAAATGATAAACATCGCAAAGGACATTTTTCAAAACGATGTTTGCACTGGCCCCCAAAAACTCTATTTGACATCAATATATTTTAATAATAAAATAAACAAACATACTAGAATACATGATCTTTTTAACCGAAAAACAAAGTTTTTTTTTAGAACAAAGCGATTATTTCTCGAGAGAAAAAATTCCTATACGAGGTCTGTTCAAAAAGTATCGCGAATTTTGAATTTCCGCGGGCTATTTATATTCTGTTTTCGATTTTTTTTTGTGGCGTTAGGTTGGTACTCATGTCCCTCACTTATGCTGAAAAAATCGGCCATTTTGAATGTTTAGTTAATTGTTGACAGCTGTTTTGGTTAGACGTGTTTTGGCTTGTCTTCGATGTTTGCCTATTCCAAAAAAGCAGCTTCCCTTGTGATGATTGAGCTTTTAGCTTCCACGTCATGACCATAAACCCATGATTCGTCACCAGTTATGACCCTCTGGAGCAAATTTAGGTCGTCGCGGACCGAGCCCAACAGCTCCTTAGCAATGTTAACGCGACACTGTTTTTCTCACGCATGAGACCCGTCTCACGCCCAAATCATTGGTAAAAATCGAATAGCACGAGCTAATCGATATGTTTAGTTCCTCAGCAACGTCTCTAACGGTGATTCGACGATTGGCCAATATTATTTCTTCACTTCATCAATGTTTTCGTCTGTTGTTGATGTGCTCGGGCGTCCGGAACGCATTTCGTTGTTCGCATCTCCCGGCCCTCTGAGAACATTTTGTACCACCGATAAACGTTGCTTTGGTCCAAGGTATCTTCACCATATGCCACAGTCAACATTCGGAATGCATCCGCGCACTTAATTTTGTTTTTCACACAAAGTTTGATACAGATTCTTCGATCCATTTTTTTGGAATAGGCAAAAATCGAAGACAAGCCAAAACACGTCTAACCAAAACAGCTGTCAACAATTAACTGAACATTCAAAATGGCCAATTTTTTTCAGCATAAGTGAGGGACATGAGTACCAACCTAACGCCACAAAAAAATCGAACATCGAATATACGTAGCCCGCGGAAATTCAAAATTCGCGATACTTTTTGAACAGACCTCGTATATGTTGACTGCTTCGCCCGCCTATCGAGTAGTAAGCCCTTAACTTGCGTACTTTTGTGTACATGTGCCTCAAAGTTTCCCTCGCGTTGCAATGGTCCCCATCAATACCGACGCTTTTGGAAATTCCTTGATCGTTTTTTACAAGCTCTTTAAGACACCTGGAACAATTGCACGTGCGTCTTATGGATCGAACCATGGATTCTCGGAAGAATTACAAATAGGACATTTACTTATCGAATAACTCTGATTGACATGAAGTTTTCGTAACGCACACACATAATTCATAAACTATCGAAATTCTTGATACACGGAACGCACGTCTAGGAATGATTTCTTAGTGACATATGTTGAAAGAACACATTTTTTTTCTCGAAGATGCTTTTAACGGAAGACAATCAGTAAGGAAAATTAATGAATTTGTAAAAAAAAAAAAAAAAAACCAAAAGAGAAACATAATACCCGTAACTCAAAATCACTAATCAAGTTACATAATGTCGATACTAGTACGAAACATTAAACTTAACATAATTAACGTAGTACGTTTTATCGTGGACATTTTTAAATATAAAGGAGTATCACAAAATGCTCTATAAATGTCTACGTATCGAAAAAAACGTATTAATCTGCGTGATATTTATATCGAAGATTGGTAGTTCAACAGCTTCTGGAGCACGATACAAGATGTGAGAGATCGAAATGATAAATATCTGACAGTTCAGCTGTTATGATTGAACGTAAACGTTGAGGCATGAGTTAATTTCGATCTCCCATTTCTTGGATCGAGCCATATACATATATATTTATATATATTATATGATAACAAAGGCCAAGAGTTGTTTTTTTTTCGCCATAATCGTTGTCAACAGGGCCAGTTATTGACTGGCCCAAAATAAAACCAAAAAATAATTATCTCATTTGTAAACTGAACATAGTCAATTAGAAAGAAAACACACACACAAAAACTCAAACTTTCTCAAAGGTGCGTTGAGATTTCGAGAAAAAATAAAGTGGTGAGATTTATTTTTTCTCCGAAATCTCAACGCACCTTTGAAAAAGATTGTCCGAGACATGGTAGTATCCAATCTCGTACTCCATAATTCATTGCTCACTTGCGCAATTCCATTGAAACTGATTGATCACAGGGGAAAAATCAGTTTCGTTTTTTCAATCAGGCATTTCTAAACAGGAACACCGTTTCCATTGTTTTACACCTTTGAGCATCAGTGAAGAACGGATTTGTAAATTTTTTCAAGAACTACCTCAGAAATATATCGATTGAATTCAATATATTTCTTATTGCCTGATCTCGGGCGTCCAAGTATGTAGAACCAATGCCGGTGTCCCTTATTACCGGTGTGCTATTCAACGTATACATAATAATAACGTGATCAGGGTCATTCATCAAAATTTCAATCTCTACGCGCAAACCAAGCAGACTCGTGACCTTATCCAGCACATTTTGTCGGGTCGTTTCGGTGTATTGGCCAAGACAGGAGCGCGCCGTTTCGCAAATGAATGGATCGTAAGTATTCTTGAATGCTAGATGAAGATGATTTATACTGACGTTTGGCATGACCTTGTTAGTGACGCCGTTGTAACGCTTCAATTTTGGAAATAATTCCTTAGCTCTCGCGGACGATTCAATGAGCGAGATCGATGGTTTTTCTATCTTCAAATCTAACGTATCGAGATTACGAATTCGTTCATCGATATCGTTAATATCGTTTGTCGTTACGTAGTGAGTTTTTTTGTAATTCGTATTTCTCACCAGTTTGTCCAACATCGTAAGAGCCGCGTCGTGTTTTGCTTGTTTCTTCGTGTTCGCCGTTGCTTCGACTTTTAAATTACCGATACTGCAGACTATCGTGAAGTTCCTCGCGTGGGATGGTCCGGACATTG
The DNA here is from genome assembly GCA_958009045.1 of Oxytorus armatus. Taxonomy (NCBI): domain Eukaryota; kingdom Metazoa; phylum Arthropoda; class Insecta; order Hymenoptera; family Ichneumonidae; genus Oxytorus; species Oxytorus armatus. Next base: position 14,225,782 of record OY253748.1, read on the forward strand.
ACAAGACCTGATAGTCGGGCGTTTTGAACTTCTTAATGGCGCAGTATTCCTGAAATTATAAACGAATATTCTTTTCAACCGATCTTTCTATCTTGATATCGCAAAAGAACAGAGTCTTTCTGTATCACATTGTTTGCTTTCCGCCTGGTTGGAAGTTTTGCGATTTTGAAACTAAACATCTAAACAGCGCGTTGTCGGTTTTATTTTTATTTTCGTCGTTTCAATGCTGATGTATTAAAAATGTGAAATGAAGAACCGTCAGAAAGTCACGTTTCGAAATAATGTCCGGAGTTGTGCGCGTGCGTGTATTTGTTCATTTCGAAACTGCACTGCAAAACTGATACGTTTGCGAGGTTGAAACGGCTCGAATTACAGCTCGAGAATGACTTTACAGTGATGCAATTCCTGCAAGCAAGTACATTCCTGCAAACAGTATATCTCCTTCAATTATTAAAATTTTTATTTTAAAAAATCCACGAACTGACTTGTATTTATGACATTTGAAATTCATTGAAAAATGTCCATCGCACGATCAATGAATTTTTTTGTTCGCATAGAGTAGTAAATATCGCAACTCGAACGTAAAACTTTTCATTTTTACGAAACAAATTCGAACAAACAGAAGCAAAAATAGCGGTGATGTTTTTCTCATTGCTATTTTTATCTCGTAAAAAATACGAGATAGAGCGTTCCAAGCTGTAATATTTACTGCTGCAATCAATGTGATAACGGAAAAAAATCGAAAATGTCTGATTCGTTTCGTTCGCACATTGAATTTTTAGACTTTCGACAATAAACTAGTTGTGATTAGTAATGAGAGAAAAATTTCAATCGATTTAAACTTTATAGGGGGTTTTAATATCGCGATCGTAAGGACAATTTCGAAATTCGCGACAGATTTATTGAAAGGATGGGCAAAAATTTGCGATAATCCATAATCCCACTGGCAAATTCGGCAAAAAATCGAAAATACTTCGTAGCTCAATGAATCAAGAGGCGTTTCAAAGCTTAAACGGTTACGAGGAGATTGAGTATACAATGAAGTCCCAACTCAATAGGGAAGCAAAATTACAGCTATTTCAGAGCGGTAACTCATTATTTACCAGAGGGCAAGAAGTCGTTGGGTATTTTTTAGGATCCTATATTAATATTTTAGCTTTAACGGATTCACTTAAGATTCAAGTTAAATTCAGGAAAATTCGAAAGTGACGTTTCTGAATCCTGACACAGTGGTTTAAAGTCCAATTATCGTTTATATATGAGGTACTACGTCTGAAATCAACCTGGCTTTTTTTTATTATTGCTTCCTCATAGAGGTAGCTTTGTTTTCATGAAAAACTAAATAATCGTGTTTTCGATGTCAGTTTTGAAAATTGTCGAAACCATCGGAAAATCACATTTAGAAAAATGTCTGAATTGACGAGAGTGTGTGTGTTACAGATGTAGCATTCGAACCGCTGTAATTTCGAATTGCTTTGAGCCTTTAGGCTGAAATTTGGCAACACAATTCAATCAGTCAAGGCCCTTTATTATCTACGATTTTGGTGACAATTGATACATTCTTTTCGATTCGATAACATTTTGAACATTTTCAAAAAGTGTGTTGAGATCATAAATCATAAAATTTTCGAGTAATCGAAATAAAACTTGTGACACAAATAGACTATCAGCAAATACTGTTCGCTATTGAATTTGGAGATAATCGATCGAGATGCTACAAATTTATACATTTTGAACTTCTTCGAAAACCGATATAGGCGTTTGTTAAAGCTCTAGATTGGAATTTATTGGCTATCGAACCAAAACTTCGTACAGTAATTGAGTATTAACCGTTAATGTGCACGGTGGGGTCGGGTTGATTACAGATAAATTCAACGGTAATATACTGTAACTTACAACGCGAATATTTTGGAATAGATGAATTTTTTATTTTTAACCTTTGTTTCTTTTTCCTGCGATCCCTCATTTCGATTCTCAAAAGAAATACCTTTTTTGAAACGTGCCCTTTGCACTATTTTTGTTTCTTGAAATGGCACATCTCGAGCGTATCAGCTGAAAATTTTAGCTTAAAATATGGAAAATCGTATAGTTTCGGATTTTTTTAGCAGAAAAAGTAATTTTTCCCTATTTTTTGTTTCGGTCATTTTCTTTTTCTTATTCGAAATCAAATATTATATTGAAAAAAAAACAATTTCGTCGTATAGAAGAAAGTTTCAATGTTCTTCTGTAAATTTTTGAAGTCGTAAATTCAAATAGCTTCATTACAGGAGCTGTTAAAGAATATTTCGTATCAAATTTTAAGAAAATCAATTGAAGCATTCTAGATTTTTGAAATTTTTTATTTTTTATTTTTTAATCAATTTAGGTGTCAATTAAATCTCGTGTAATGTTGTTCTTATCGAGACAAAAATTCGTACATTTATTGTGTACCATAGATCCATGTGCGCTATTAAATTTGGATAAATATGATCGAGCTGTTTCGAATTTATGAAATTTTACATGTTTCAAAAAAATGATACATGCTTTTGTTAAAACTCTAGCTCGTGCCATTTTGTATACTAGATAAAATGTCACTGAAAGATGATTGGGGTTGAATTTTGTGAGAATCGACCAAAAGATTGCGAATTTATGAAATTTAAGATTGTTCGAAAAATTTGGGATTTGGGACAATACATGTGGGGAAAAAGGGGGAAGGAATCTCGGAGAGGTTTGAAACGAGAAAGGGAGTCCGACAAGGATGCCCCATCAGTCCAACGCTCTTCAATATAGCATTCGACGAGGTAGATAGTGAATGGGAGCGAAAAAAAGAGGAGGGCACGGTGATGGGGGGCAAAAAGTTCTACGTCATGAAATATGCCAACGACATCGCGCTCGTAGCAGAGGAAGCAGGAGAGCTCACAAAGATGCTGAGGACACTGGAAGGGCGGGTAGCAAAAATAAAGATGGAGGTCAATGTGGACAAAACTAAAATAATGATATTCAGGAACGGGGGAAGGAGGAAAAAGGGGGAGGAGTGGGAGTTTAGGGGTAAAAAAATCGAAGTAGTGAAAGAATTCAAATATCTGGGCTACTGGTTTTCGACGAGGAACACGGCGGGTAGACATCTGGAAAATATGGTGGCAAAAGCAAGAAAGGCGGCAAACGCGGTGTGGGGAGTAATGAAACGAGCAAGGATAGACAAGTTGGGACAAAGGCTACAGTTGATGGATTCGCTAGTCAAGGCTGGAGCGTTATATGGGATTGAGATCTGGGGCTGGAAAAGGAGAGAGACAGTTGAGCAGCTGCAGGGTAGGTTGGTAAAGATGGCGTTGGGAGTAGCTCGAAATACTCCAGACTATCTGTGGAAGACGGAGGCTGGGAGAGCCAGCGTGGAAATCGAGGCGAGGAGAAGAGCAGGCAACTACCTTGTGCAAATTTTGAGAATGGGAAACAACAGGTGGCCGAAGATATGTTTGAGACAAGAAATAAGAGGGATAACAAACGGGGTCCCGTCGAAATGGGGCAAGGAATGGCATGATGCAATGAGGGAAGTTGAGGAGGGTGGGATATAGCAACTATTGAGGGAGGGGGGGCAGTCGAAAACGGTGGAAAAAATCTTTTTGCGCGTCTGGACAAGACGCGCAGAAAGACTGGACGAAGATCGATAAATCGTCGTTTTGTGGAATTTACAAAGATATCAAAACCAAACTGGGTAGGGAGGAATACTGGGATGAGGCAGGCGGACGAGGGGACTTGAGGGAAGAGTGGGCAAGACTAAGATGCGGGAATGTGGGCAAAGTCGGAAAAAAAGGCTACACCGACTGGAAGTGTGACTTGTGCGGATCGGCGGAGGAGAGCGTAGAAGATGTACTGAGTTGCGAAACAGCAAGGGGGGCTATAAAAAGGGAATGGGTAGAGGGAGTGGACAGCTGGAGAGGGGGCAGAAGTGGGGAGCAGTTGGGAGACTGGTTGAAGGAGTCGTTGAGGGGCAAGATGGTGCCGGAATTGTGCGAATACTTAAAGGGCTGGGGGAGGCTGAAGAGAGAGAAAAGGGAGAAAAGAGTTACAACGGAAGCGACGGCGAGCAGAGAGGGACGGGGGTAGGAAGGGTAGTGGGGGAGAGGGCAATGAGTCGAATGGAAAATGCGCGGAGGAGCGTACACAAATCGCACACAAAGGGCAAGGGATAACTATAGCTAATTATAGACAGTTACTCATCAAGTAATGCGTGTGGTGAAGGAATTGGGTGCCTGTAAAGAAACTGTATTGGTATGAGGAAGGAGAAAGTAAGAAGGAAAATGTGAAGTAACGAGTGAGGAGGTTGTATTGATACGGTAATTTAATAGTTTTCAGTGAATATCTTGTTAATTTGTTTTAATTGTTCATTTAGTAATTTAATAATTTAATAACTTGTTAATTTGACAATTTAAGAATTTAAGAATTTAATAATTTTAATAATTTAATACTCACCAAGAAAACGTGTGTGGTGAAGGAATTGGGTGGCTGTAAAGAAACTGTATTGGTATGAGGAAGGAGAAAGTAAGAAGAAAATGTGAAGAACGGGGTAAGGAGGGGGTATTGAAACTGTAAGGATTGGAGAAGAGAGGCGATTGTAAAAGGCGTAAGCTGCCGTACATTTTGGAAATAAATATTTATATACATGTGGGGAAAAAAGCTGCAAGCTGAAACTTGCAAACTGCTACCTCCAAATTTCACACAATACTCATAGCTTCCTCTATGAGAAAACCAAAATTGAGAAAGTGTTATAGAGGCGCCTTATAGAGTCCCCTTTGAGCATTATGAGGAATTTCTAGAAAACACAAATTTTAAGTTTCAACTTGTAACTTCTTCAATATTGTCGTTACAACCCTAAAAGAAATTCCATTTTTTTTTCTAGCTCCCATTCGCTAACTGCTATGTAGTAATGATTGTTTAAAAATTATTTTGCATAAAATAAAAGGTAAGTCGTAATTGAGAAATCCGAATAAGGTCTGAAATATCTTCGGTCCAATATCAAAAATTTTTAAGCCATGTCCCAGAGAGTAAGCGTCTGGTCCTATTTATCTTTTCAATTTTTGAAACAATTTTTTCTAATTTTTACTAAATGGAGGTTAGCAAAAAAAAATAAAAAATAACTTTGTGCGTGTTAGGGTTGTAACGACAATATAAAAATTTGTGGAGAAAATCCCAGAATCACAGGCATGTCGACTTTGCATGGAATGCCCCACAAATACGTATTATTGAAGGACAGTTGGTGTTAAGGTAGTAGTCTGGTAACTTAAGCCGATTTTCATGTCTTTTTTGGAGGGCGTTTTTTTGTAGGAAAATAAAAATGAATTGTTTTGGATATTTAGGATGTTTTTATTTACATATTAAAGATAAAAAAAAAATTTTTTGGCAAAAATTTAATAGTTTATTATTATTATTATTATTGATCGAAGTTGGCACCTCGAAAAAAAAGCGCGTGGGTGGCCCCGGTGATTTTAGCTCTTAATGTTATCTGAAATAAAAAATTCTTGATAATTCTTAATCTATAGACATGTCATTCTGGTCGGAACTACTGAAGTTAAATTTCTTTTTATTTTACAACCCCTTCTTTGCTAAAATAAAAGGACTTTTTTTTCCAAAGTCCGCCATTTTGTTATTTATCCATGAAATTTAACTTCAGTAGTTCCGACCAGAATGACATGTCTATAGATTAAGAATTATCAAGAATTTTTTATTGCGGACTTGGAAAAAAAAAACTTTTTTCCAAAGTCCGCCATTTTGTTATTTATCCATGAAATTTAACTTCAGTAGTTCCAACCAGAATGACATGTCTGTAGATTAAGAATCATCAAGGATTTTTGATTTCAGATAACATCAAGAGCCAAAATCACCGGGGCCACCCACGCGCTTTTTTTTCGAGGTGCCAACTTCGATCAATAATAATAATAATAATAAACTATTAAATTTTTTCAAACAAATTTTTTTTTGTATCTTTAATATGAAAATATAAACATCCTAAATATCCAAAACGATTCATTTTTATTTTCCTACATAAAAACGCCCTCCAAAAAAGACATGAAAATCGGCTTAAGTTACCAGACTACTACCTTAAATTGCGCGACAATCAATAAGATGATTCGGATTTTATGAAATTTCGAATTTTATGAAAAATTTCTGTGCCGCGTCCAACCATCTCAAAATTTCAGATATCAAGATGAAATTTTGTACATGTAGCTAGAGTGTCATCGAAGGAAATGATTATTATTAAATATAATGGCAATCGATAAATTAATTTCAAACTCATTGAATTTTGATTGTTTTCGAAAATTCTGGAATTGTACCACACGACACTGCACAAAGTTTCCTCATTGATCGCTTTGAGTATCGAGTAAAATTTTCATAAAGTAATTTGCATGTATCATAGCGCAGTTTTTTATTTGCATACCGAAGACGACTTAGCGATAAAAAAAATAATAGAATAGAATTTTTAGAGCAATACCAGGATGATCAACGACTTGTTCTGCATTGGCAGATTATGTGTTGTTGAAAAAATACTCTGTAACGGTAGTTATCAATTTTAAATTTAGTATAAATATTGGAAAAAAAAATGAACTATTTTTCCAAATTAACTCACATTGAGTTTTCCCACAGAATTTATGAAAGTATTGTCCTCCAAGCTGTTATAATGAGGCGGCGGGGAGTGAGAATCGATGTGGTGACAAACGATAGGTGTCGTTGCTCTGCCAATGTTCTCCTGCAGCAATTTGAGCAACTCCTGGGCCGCTATGTGTTTGGCTTGTTTCTTGCTGGTCGCAGTGCCGCACGCCGATCGAGAATTGCATATGACTTTGTATGTAAAGCGATTCATGTGGGTGCCAGAGTTATCGGTGATCAATACATAAGTTGGTACTCCCCACATCATCTTTATCGCAATTTCTTGCAGAGTCGACACCGGCGTCTTGCTCATGTTCTATAACAAGAAAAAATGTTTGTACAAGTGAAAACAATCTCTAGAAAGTACTTAAAAACAAACGAATATCAATTGATGAAAAAAATAAATAATTATTCATAATACATAATCCATAATCCATTTATTGAAAAGAAGAATATCTGCCAAGTGACAAATATATTTGTTTTATTTTTGTGCGTTGAAATCTATACCCTTGCGGGGTTTTTAGGTATGAAACCCTTTCCAATTATTCCCTCTTATCGCTTCCCGGGCCACACTATCCGAAAATCTAACCTAACTTCCGTACCATGCGCAGTTGCTTTTTACCTACACTGTATCGCATTCGCCGTGGGCACGGGAAAACTGCAAAAAACTCGTACCGATACAGACGGTGTTTTGATCTTTATTGATTCTGCATTGTCTTACTATCGGAAAGTCAGAAACACCGTCTCCCGCTCGCTAACCGGCGCGCAAGCTGGTGCACGGTTAAGCGGTCAACCATCCCAATATTAACCGTGGGCCATATCGCTTAGCACTGGAGATCGCCGAATCCTCGGACCGACTACGCGTCCACTGTTGACGGTTATATTACTATAGATATATTCGAAAAAATGTATATATCGTTTTGTTAGATAATAATCGAAACAAAGATTCATATTTTTTGTTACAATCTTTCTTTTTTTTTTTCTCTCAATTTATATTCATGTGTATTTATGTAAACATTTTATATAATATTAATGTAAGGGTAATGTTAACTCACGATTTCGTAAATTCAAATAAACATTTAAAGAGATACAGAGGGCGGTATAGGTTATTGCGAAACTATAAAATTTCGATAACGCTGAACAATTTTGACATGATTAAATATTAAATGCCGACTGAGTGAGGATGACGAAATATCGCTGAGAGTACTCGACACTTAACTCCCGCCCGGGCACTACTTTACACTACTGATACCTATGTATTATACACTCGTTTTAGTACATTCGTGTAATATATATTTAGGGAAATTTTTTTTATTTTTTCCAGTCCCCACCCGCAATTTTGTTGGATATGTCGAAAAAGAAATTCTCTGAAAGTTACAGCCCTCAATATTAATTCTAAGTACTTTCCCGAACCGTGAGAAGATTTTCCATCTAAAATACACGTACATCGAATTTTTTTTTTTTTTTTTTTTTTTTTTTTCAAATTTCTATAACTCAGCCGCATTTTATGCTATCATATTGTTCTTGGTTTCGGTTTATTCGGAATAAAACAATCTAAAAAAGTGCCTTTTGCGGCGGAAGTCTAAATTGTACTGGCGAGTTGGTACGGGTCACTGAAGTTGATTTTTACCCAAAATTCTCGTTTTTTTTGCTGTTATCTCCGAAACAATTAACTTTACGAAAAAAATGTAAATGAAAAATTTGTTGGAAATTTAATTTCCCACAAAAAGGTCCTGTCGACCCAATTGCTTAGATTAATATTTCTTAAGATATTGAACTTTTTGTATTTTTATTTTTTTTATTATTTAATATTTCATATTTTATAAATTTTATACTACTCATAAATTAAAGTTCAATATCTCAAGAAATATTAATCTAAGCAATTGGTTCGATGGGACCTTTTTTGTAGGAAATTAAATTTCCAACAAATTTTTCATTTACATTTTTTTTGTAATGTTAATTGTTTCGGAGATAACAGCAAAAAAACGAGAATTTTGGGTAAAAATCAACTTTAGTGACACGTACCAACTCACCAGTATAATTTACACTTTCGCCGCAATAGGCACTTTTCTAGATTGTTTTATTCTGAGTAAATCGAAACCAAGAACAATAGCATAAAATGCGGCTGAGTTATAGAATTTTGAAAAAAAAATAAAAAATCGTTTTACGTGTATTTTAGATGGAAAATCTTTTCACGCTAAGGGAAAGTACTTAGAATTAATATTAAGGGCTGTAACTTTCAGGGAATTTGTTTTTCGACATATCCAACAAAATTTCAGGTGGGGACTGAGAAAAAAAATAGTCGAAAAGAAAAATCGCCCTAATATATATATATATATCCAAAACAAATTCACCAAACCGGAAACACTCTAGTATCCAGCGGCGGCGGTGGCGACATATTTATATAAGAAATACGTGCAATTTCAATTGCCGAAAGCGCGGTCAACTCATATTTCCCGCTTTCAACTTTTTCCTTTTCCGCTAAAATAAATCGAGAAGCAATATAAAAAATATATAACCGGGAAATAAAAATTCTTTATGAACCTATTATATTAATCCTTTTTGAATTAATGAAGGTGATCCTGCACTATATCAGTCGATCGTCTTTTCCCGCAAAACCCAATAACACACACGTAGTCAGTAGTCAATGGCAAAAACGATTGTACGTACTTCCGATCAATATGGCTGTGTTCCTTAATTCAGCTTTTTTGGTGCAGCCTAAATCAGAAAAACATCTATGATACAATTCAAATGTCCCTATTCTTATTTTATCTAACAAATGGGTACTTTTATTTTTATCATCAGTGTTCCCTTTACCCGTTAAGTTCCCGAAATCACCACAAATGTATTTTCGACAATAGTTCACCCAGGTTGACCGTAAAAGAACGATTTTTTTTTTGCGATCTATATAAAAGCTGATGAAGGAACGCAGCCTATGAAACGTATAGCGGCTTCACTACATACAGTGTACGTCTTTGTTCCTTTCGCATGAAAACAACAAACTTCTTTTAGGTCAGTGAATGACGTGGTCCGCCTCGGTTGGCTGTTATCACAGTACTGACGTGCCGCGGCGCGATGATGAAAGATATATATCAATACGTACTCAACGGGGAGAAATCCGAGAATTCCACTTTTCCCTTCCCACGCGGCTTCGGCCCGTTCCGCTCGATCCGATTCCAAATACATTAGGACCTCGATTGTTAAAGAGCCCGATTTTAAGCAAAATCCCCATTCTTTTGCTTCGACTGTACATGGTGGCGCGCATCTCATAGACTTAGTCTATGGCGCATCTACAGCCAATGGCTAGGGTTGTAGCCGTATTTCTCTCTAAAGTCACCGGGACCCTTTTTAGGTTAGGCTGGTTGCACTTTGGCATAATGTAGGCTGCGTTCCTTAATTCAGCATTTTATCATTTTCCATCATCGTGTCTCTTTTCAATACAACATATAAGAAAGAGACAGAATGATCAAAAGCCGAATAAATGAACGCAATGTAAAAAATATGGACGTACATAACCTTAAACATGACGAGAAAGGGCGCCCCGATCGTGTGATCCGGTCCTGGCCATAAGTGACGCGTGAGTGGCTGTTGCGTTACCGGGGACGGGCTTAGGCTGCCTCGATTATAATAACTTCCGGTCTCAGTTTGTTCTTAAAATCGAGGTCTAGTGTACATATTTCTGATAGCATTTCCAACTGGTTTCGCTTGTATACGCTGTCATGTATCACTGTTTCTATTGCTCCTGCTTAAAAATAAAAGGGGCAAATAGATTTAGTGCAGCGAATAATTCTGAATCGCCTCGCGCACTAATACCGGAAGTACGTTGTGAGTGGAGAACAATTTTGAATATTCGCGCGGACAGTGACGCGAGCGATCGAAAAGTGACGCGAGCAATCGCTAATGGTGTCTCCATAAAATCGGAAGATTTGGATGGCTTGAGAGGAGAGGGGATATTTCCACACCTCTGCCGAACGTGATAAGCTTCGTCCTCTTTCGCTCCGGGACCGTCGCAGGTGCTACACGATACGAAAACTGAATCCTTTGACCGTGAGTCCGTCATCTCCGAACCGTTTGTTATCACCTCATTTCGAAGAGGCGGACGGTACCATAACATTTGGAAATATTGGATTGAACATTGAAGTTTCATCTCACAATCTATATCCGAGGAAACATCCTCCAAGGCACCGAGGTCTCGGGGCAACAAGGAAAGAGCCAACGCGGGATCAGCTATCGTCGTTCCGAAATTACAAGATAAGTCAAAATATATAAAGTTATCGCTCATGAAACGATAGAACGAGTGGATGGTCTCGATCGATATATAATGTTAATGTGCGTCTACGGTGTGCGTCTGTGAGTGCAAGGTATGTGTGTGAAGTATTATTGGGTCATTCGCGCTGAAAACTAAAAAGATATAATTGTTGTGACTCATGTAAATATATAAATTGTGTGTGTTTATTCTTCCTCTATTCGAGATCTTTTTTTTTATCATTCCACTATAAACCCGTTATCTTACAATGTACGCCGGGAGTGGAACGAAACCAGCAAATTTACAGAAAAGGGAATCACCTATCGCCATAGCAACAGTTGAACAGCTGTTTTAGGGGTTTCCCTCCCCCTTTATCTAGCCCTACGTGTGTAACCCACAAAGCCGAGAACTTTACAAGCCGCTAATGGTAGTTAAAAAAAGACATGATCTCTATATCCCGCCTTAATGACTCAACCTCAGAAGAGGTGATACGGTCCGTACTCTAAGTGAACTCTTTGTTCGCGCAGCATTATCGTTGCGTAAAATGGTACTTGAAAAAATATAATTGCCGTGTCTCCGAATATCAGCCCGAAATAAACGTTTCCTGGAATAATATTATAGCGCGTTTTCACAACTGACTGCATTAATGTGCGGTATATGCGCCTGAACTTATCCCTATTTATTATTTTTATGCAAGAACAACAGAAACAGAACACATTAGCGAAACCAGTTGAAAAAATGCATTTATTATATGGACAATATGAAATCAACTAGTTTTCATGGGTCATTGCGATTCCGGTATTCACCCGCGAATGGCGCTATGAGCACCATGAAAGAAAAAACATACCCGCTTAGTTCTCTCACTTTTTTAGTTCGAGTTTATTCCTGTTTTATACGTAGTGCCGGCCACGGTCTTGTATACAGGCCTGAAAACTCCCTCAAATTTCAGTGGTGGGGGGCGGCCCGTTAACGAAGCTGTTTTTAATTTCTGTAGCAGCCACTAAAGGCGTTGCGATCGGATAATGCCAATAGACATAACCTGAAAACCCCTCTATAGTTCTCGCGGTTGTCTGTCTGTCCCACAAACGGATTCCACCGCGTTACGCATATTTATTATATGTAATTATAAGTTATTAATCCCGTCAACTTTCATGAATATACTGAATAAATATGCTCTTAATTTGAATCGGACTTTAAATATTCTAACTGTTAACCGAGCATGATAAATATAAACTATTTGTAAATATTTGTGTCATATGAATATATATTAGGCGAAATAGTTGTCTCTTGATGGATCGATCTTCGTTAGATTTTCTTTTAAATCCTACAAAATAAACAAAAGTTTGCATTTACTAAAAGAGAAATACATCGAACCGGTTCATATATTTAATTTGATCCTTTTTCATTATATTTTTGTGAAAATTGCAGGTACTCAAATGAAAAGTTGAAGAATTTATTTTCATTCATACTTGATTTTGAAAACTGGAACACTTTTCAAAAACCTAAAAAATAAACTGTAAGAAAATGTGAATAGAGCTGATTTTTACTTACCTTAATCTACTATTTTTTGGCATGCTACTAAATATTGTCCATTACGCAATATTGACAAAACTCAAATAAAGAGAAAAATTTAAGTATTTTTATTCATACTTCCTTGATTTTGAAAACTGGAACACTTGCAAAAACTTAACATAAGATTTATTCAGTAGTTAATTTCGACAATTTTTCTTAACAACAAATTTCTTTTTAAATTTAAAATTTTTCTGGTGCGCATATTGCCTCATTCTTAATCTTACATAGTAAATTATGGCTTATGATAAGATTTCAGATCCATGTTCTTTACAGGGATAAGCGAAGGTGTATGAATTAAATACTTCATCTAGAGTTATATCGAACACATCAATACGAGAGGAATATTTTGTAAATGATGCTTCGATATGACGGATCGGATAAAAGAAATGAGGATTTGCGTGAATCAGGCCACCACGTGATTTCATTTGCACCAGTTGCGACTCTAAAGATCCGCAGCTAGTTTACAATCTCACAGCTTCTTGACACACTGGACAGGATTCATATTTTTTATGGAACTTCAGGGATATCTGAAATATCAATAGAAGACATTTATGTATGTTTAAATTACTTTTATTTCATTGCTTTTATATACTAACGATGCAATAGATACATTCTGTTAAGGAAACTTACCAAGACGAGTACTGATTCCTTGAATTGACGATTTCGTGACTCTGAAGGACGGAACAGTGCTTGGAGAATTTTTTTAAGAATTCGAAACTTGTTTCGCATATCCATGGTCCGGCACACAATTTTCCTTTTCTACTGAGATGTCATCAAATCTTGTTCGCACAGCAAACTCTTTGAGTCGCATTGTTTTGTATGGGACCTTACATATTGAAAATACACGATATGAGTAACTATCTTCTCAAACTATGTGTAAAATCTTTTCATTAAACTTACCCGTGCAATTACTTGACCATTTGCGTCGAGCTTGACCCACACGCGAACTATGTCTTCATTGTGAAAATGCTTTTCACATACACGATTTGTGTGTGTAATTTTAGAATGCCTGGAATAGATTGTTCCCACTTTTTCCACATATCAATGTTCTTAGGCACACGGAATGTACAACATTTTTTGTTTGTTTTGCTACCGTTTTTACTTTGTGGCACCACACACCGATTCGTCATTCTTAATATATTAATCACTAAAAGACTGTGATCACAAGACCGTGCTGTGATCTACACCAAATAAACATAATGTACAGGCATAGCAGTATCGAAAGGTTTTCAGATTGTCTATCAGAATTATCTGATCGCAACGCCTCTAGTGGCTGCTACAGAAATTAAAAACAGCTTCGTTAATAGGCCCATTCTCGGTGGAGGAGTTTCCAGAGACCTGTATACAAGACCGTGGCCGGCACACGCTGCTTTTTTTCATTGCCGAATAAAACGAGACAACGCACATAACCTCCTGCGAGGATAAAAAAATATCGAGAAAAAAACATTGTTCAAACCGCTATGTAAGCGTACTTGTGAATTTTTCGAATCGTCATTTGTCAACCGAGCCGCGCGACGTTATTAAATATGTTTACCGTTCGTTTAAACGTTACTTTGAGATCGAGCAATGCCGGTTCAAGAACGTGGGTTACAAACGTAAACAATCAACGAACTTTTTGTCGTATTGTAAAGTTAACAACGAGCGATGATGAAAGAAGAGCGATCGTAAAAATTCACAACAATTACGTTCCATATTTGAATTTCTACACTATCAATCCTCTTCACTCTTTGCTCAGAACGAGCCGTTTGAACGATGAATCGTCGCGCAATTTTCAAATGCAATCCGCCCGAAAATACTCGAGCGACTCGGCACTACCCCGGAAGGCTGATGTTTTCGGTGACCTGGGTGGTCGTAAATTTGAGAAATTTGAGATGGACGAGGATGAGAAGAAGGAGGAAGAATTTGTGGAAAACGAGGCTAGAGTCTTTCGTCGTCACAAATTAACACCCGGTGGTTACGCAAATCTTATAAAAGCTAGCATAGGCAAGGGCGATTTGGATGGCGCTCTCAAAGTTTTGGACCTGGTTGCATCAAATCGTGATCAGCCCACGACATACATGTACAATCTTTTGCTTCGCTCTTATGCCGTCGCCGGCAAATTAAAAGAATCACGTTCTCTCTATACGACAATGAAGAAACGTGGCTTAAAGTGTAACGACGCGACTTACACTAGTATACTGAATGCGTGTGCCAATTATCATCATTCCGAGGTTGCGCTGGATTATCTTGGCAATTTGAGACAAGAATTTGCTGAGAAAAATATTGTTCTCAACGAAACTCACTACAACACAATGATAAAGGCTTACGGTCGTCATAATAATTTGGCCGAAGCTTTTGCCATTGCCGACGAGATGAGAGACAAGCGGTTGCCAACGGACGTCATAACTTTTAATTCTCTCCTAATCAGCAGCATTTCCGATTCCGCAGCTGGTCTTAGACACTCTCTAATTATTTGGCATATGATGCAACGACACCGTATAAAACCTACTATCACAACGTACAATCTTATGTTGCGGGCCATGAGAGACACGAAATTTGGTCATACGAGGCTGAACGATATACTCATAAGCACTCCGCCTCAGTGCCAAATTATTTTGAATGAAACCACAAAACCCAATTTGTTGGAAGATCCGCCGTGTATTAATAGCCTCGTTTTTACGGAAATAGTGGCGAAAAATAATAAGACTGAGGAAGAAGCGGGAATTCGGAAACAGTTGCCGAAACCAGATGATTCAGAAACAGTTGCGTCGAGTACAGAGACAAATTTACCAGCAACCGTTGATTCGACATCCGGTAAAACGAGTCTCACGTCCGTTCAACCGGGATTAATGAGAGCACGGCTGGACCAGATTCGTGAAAAAAATCGTTTAATACTCTTTGGTGGTGTAACGGGAATTCTGGAAAGCATGGAAAAAAATGGTGTTACACCAGACGTGAAAACTATGACGCTCCTCATGGAACTCGTTCCGCTCTCGAATAATGCCGAAAAAGAAATTCTCATAACTGCGCGATCCAAGAAAATTCAATTGGATATTGATTTTTTTAATATGCTGATGAAGAAGAGGAGTGTTCGTAGAGATTACGAAGCGGCTAAGGTACGTATTGCGAGGCGAATTATAGTAAGAGATGATGATCCAAAATGGCGGAAATGAACCCAAAATGGCGAATCGAAAAATGAAATTATGGGATTTCAATGGAAATTGTTATTCGACGGTTTTTGAGGTCATTGATTTCGAGTTTAGGGCCAGAATTTCGAAATTCAAAGCAGCGAATGGAGTAAATCTGACTAAAATACAAAATTATTCGAAATAAATGAAAATAAGTATCTTGGGATGTTTTAGTTAAAGATCATTAAATTGGAAATGGGAGGTTTAATAAAGCTGATGGAAAAAGGCGCATCTGACGGTGCCAACAATGACTCCGTAGGAGTTTGAAGTCAATGATTACGAATTCAAAGTAAAAATTGCTGAACTGAAGATGATGCAGTAAAAATGGTCTGCCAAAAGCGAAAAAAATCTCCCGGTTTCAATGAAAATAGGCATTTTGGGTTTGTTACCATCGCTGATCACAAATCTAAATATATTTTATAATTCTAAGTATTAAAAGTGATTTAGTTAAAACTGCTCGGAGAATTATTAAGTTTTAATGTGTTGGAGAGGCAAATCGCCCATTGCTAAAATAGAAAACTCGATTAAAAGGAAAATATGAAAATTTAGGCAATCCTCGACGACATACAACGCAATGGTCTTGTCCCTAACATAATAACCTGGGGAGTTTTGGCACTTGGTTGCAAAACTTCGGAAGATGCGAGAAATCTTATCGATGGTATGAAAAAAACGGGACACAGATTGAACGTGGTGATAGCCAGTACACTGATCAAGATTGCCTGCCAAAAACTACGTTTTGACTACGTACTCGAGATGATGGAAACAATGGTGTATTATCGTATCAAACCGAATTGGGACTTATACGCTACCCTCGACGAATTTGAGGAGAAAATATTCGATATGATTAAAAGCAGAGTAAGTTAGAAAAATAAAAAAAAAAACCAAATCAATCCATCAACAAAATTTAAACCTCCGTTTTTTTTTTAAACACTTCTTTTTTTTTTCACCTAACTTTCCAGAAATTCACCCGAACAGTCGGTGAGCCAAAGTTTAAAGCGGGCTTTACGAAATTCAGAATGAGATATGCAACGTGGCAGAAACAGATGGAGCGCAAGGACGCGGGCGGAGAAAAGAAAAATAATGCTAATCGGCGCTAGAGCGATTGTTATTGTGTAAATACGTATATTTGTAAAAAAATAAATAAAACAAAATAAAAACCCGATAATTCTGATCGTTGAATGCGATTCGAAGATTATTAATACTTCTTAGATATTTGCAAAAAAGATGACAGACGTTAATCCCACAATTACACCAGGACCTCGATTCTAAGGAGTTCAATACCGACTCTTTTGCCTCGCCTGTGCATTGGACGCACTACGTCACGATGGCCATGACCGTGCAGTATTTCTCTTAAGTATTGGAGCCCTTTTTACGTTAGGTTGTTTGCATGTTACAATAACGTAGTGTATGTATGTAAGAAAATGTGGAAGTACATAACACTGCCCGATTCCTTCAACGTTAATCGAAGTTTAAACTCAATTCAGCCTATTTCAAAACTATACAAAAAAAATTCGACCCCTTTTAAACCACGTTGGTGAAATCGAGCATAAATGTGACGAGAAGGGTCCCCTGATCATATGCTATGATACGGTACTGGCCATAAGTGCGTGAGTGGGTGATTGTGTTATAGAGACGGGGCTTAAGGCAGTAGTCTGGTAACTTAAGCCGATTTTCATGTCTTTTTTGGAGGGCGTTTTTTTGTAGGAAAATAAAAATGAATCGTTTTGGATATTTAGGATGTTTTTATTTACATATTAAAGATACAAAAACAAATTTGTTTGAAAAAATTTAATAGTTTATTATTATTATTATTATTGATCGAAGTTGGCAGCCCGGATCCTAACTTTTTTCTACCGAACCGATTGCTTTCAAATTTTAACGGGCTACTCTACACACTTATAGTTTTTGTCGGAACCAACGAGAAATTTTTTCACCCCTAACTTTTTATTTTGCAACCTCTTCTTTGCTAAAATAAAAGGACTTTAGAAAAGAAGGGGTTGTAAAATAAAAAGTTAGGAGTGAAAAAATTTCTCGGTGGTTCCGACGACAACTATAAGTGTGTAGAGTAGCCTGTTAAAATTTGAAAGCAATCGGTGCGGTAGAAAAAAAGTTAGGACCCAGGCTGCTAACTTCGATCAAAATAATAATAATAATAAACTATTAAATTTTTTCAAACTAATTTTTTTTGTATCTTCAATATGTAAAAAAAACATCCTAAATATCCAAAACGGTTCATTTTTATTTTCCTACAAAAAAACGCCCTCCAAAAAAGACATGAAAATCGGATTAAGTTACCAGACTACTACCTTGAGCAGCCTCGATTATAAGAACTTCCGATCTCCGGAAGTTATCGATAATAAAGTTCAGCACTGTGTCCTTAAAAAAAAAAACAGTATGAAAACATATGAAAAGGCACATGCCGTAGACCGATGGCGATAGCCAATAAACGAGAAAGGGCTTCCGATCCGGATGAGGATTGAAATAGCGAAACACCAAAAAGTCGAACAGTTGAAATAACAAACATCCAAAAAATGGTATTGTTCAAATCGGAAAGACCAAAAAGTCGAACGATCGACCAATCACCCGTTAAAATCCGCCCATTGGTATTCGACTTTTTGGCCTTTCGCTATTGAGACCGTTCGGCTTTTTCGTCTTTTCTATTTCGGCCCTTCCAATCACATTTTTTTTTTTGTAAATCGAGATCTTATTGTATCAAGGATGGTTTGAAATGAAAATAACAAATATGCAACAATCACGAACAATGTACACGACAATCACAAAGAGGATCTTGTAATAAAGTTATTACATTCGTTATATGGATGTTTTTCTACGATATTTTGTCCTCCCGACCAACGAACGATCCTTGAAAATTCATTAATATACATGAGCGAGAGAGAAAGTGAGGGATCGACCCGTTTCGTCACGTTCGCAGCCGTTTGTTGTTCAGCGAAGATATGGAGAACGAGGCTCGGCGACCCATGAACGACATCTTGTGCCCGCGATGACTCCTCGCGGTGGACAGGTACCTCTGATGCTGAGTTTATTGTATCCGGTCGGTCCTGTTGGCTGAGCCCCGCAAGTTTCCAATGCCACGAAATCGTCAACGTGGAGCGACGGCGGTCTCGATGTGTTTGGTGGTCTTGATCGAAAAGGATCAGCTCCTCGACCAGCACCGCCAGGTGTCGAACCACCTCTCATGGAATTTACGAATTGGGCTCTTCCTCGCATTGGTGTTACTGCACATAATAACATAGATTAAAATTTGGCACATTGTGGATTTCTTCATTAGGGTGGCTCAAATAAAACACGTTTGTGAAATAACCACTTGTCATTCTCCGGTATAATTCTTCTCCACACAAGAACATAATTCTCGCAGTGGGCTGTTTGATTTTGTATACCATTGGCTCATTGATGATGATATTAGCGCAAACGGTCTATTTTGGCTAATTTTATTTTCAAGAATTTCACTCTTCAGCAAGATATTCGTTACTTTCGCCAAAACAATCTATTTCGCAAAAGCAAATATCAGCAGGATAATATTTAGAACTACTTTACTACTAATAAAATTTGAAAAAATTTCAATACATCATTGACATAAAAATACTTCGGGCTAAATTCCAGCTTTGTGAGATATTCTTTATTACCGCCTGAACGATCTTAACACCGCGTGTGTACACTGGGTATTTAAAGGAACAGTCAAAATTTCAAACTCCTATTTCTCTCTCTCTATTTGTCAATTTTTATTAACAACGGTTTTAAACTTTGGACTTTGGCAACTCCTGGGCCATGTAGTAGACACTTCAAGAAGTAATCTAGAATTTTTTCAGATTTTTAAAAGCCGAAAAAACAATAAAAACTCAACTGGTCCCTCAAAGACCCAGTGTACACATCATGTTTCGAAAAATATAGTGTACACACGGGGGGTTAACTACCTTGAAGTTTGGAAAAAGTAAATTTTGAAACATACGATCAATAACAATATGATCTATTGATTTTTTAATGATTTTTTCCCAACAAATAAGCTTTGTGAAATCTGGGACGTCCCCGATGACATTTACTACTGTCTCATTAAATTTTTTTTTACCGACATGATAGAAGTGTATATGTTCTTCTATGTCTACCGACATTAGTACTGGTATGGTTTTGCCAATATAGAGTGATGTGACTTTGCTGTAATCAAACCGCTTTTAGTACAACAGGTAGAATGAATTTTGACTTTTAAAACTTGAAGGCAGTAAAAAAGGAAGCTGCAATTTCAAACTTGCAAATTGCTTCCTCATAATGTCACATAGTGCTCAAAGTCTCCTGTATGAGGATTCCTCGATTTTGGTTTTCTCATAGAGGAAGCTTTGAGCATTGTGTGAAATTTCGAGGAAGCAATTCACAAGTTTCAACTTGAAGCTATTTCCCTGGACGTATTGTCAAACTCAGATTTGTCGAAACACTGAAAATTTCATGGAATCGGAGCAGTTTCATCAAACCTCGCTAAATTCAATACTAACCATCATTTAATTATATTCTATTTATGGTCAAACTTTTCATGCGATCTATCAAATTTTGTGAACGGCGAATCCACAGATTTTTGGAAAAATTTTAATTTTCATAAAATCTGAGCGGCTTCACCGATTTTCGCGCTGCATCAATTCTTGGTTAATATTCTTGTCCCTATATCCGTAGTTGATTCTCGCAATAGCAACGCACATTTGATAATATTCCATTAATATAAAGAATTTTTGACCGGTATCTCAGGATTTGTGGAAACGAGAACTGTCGGCAACAATTTTTGAAGAACTAAAAATTTTTAAGTTTTGATATTACAAAATTTACGCGGCAGGTGGAAGAAAGGCACTCACCAAAAGGCTGTTTCGTTTTGGCCGTCGGCATGTTAGTCTGTTTCTGCGAGTCTCTTGGAACTTCCGTGCCATCCTTTTGTCCTTTAGGTTGCATCGGTTGTGTCGAATCGTCGGGTGGCACTTTGGCGCATAACAATTGTGCCTCTGTGAGAAGATTGAAATCCGACGGTAAAAGTTCAGCAGCCAGTGCAATTAAATCAATCGTATTTCCTTCGTTATTAGGATTTGGCGTCGAAACGACAAAAGTACGTTTTTTCTGACGACGCGGGTATCGACGATAATTATCCAACGATCTTTGTGAAAATTGATTAAGCAAAGCTTCGGGCGTGGGTAAAAGTGGTTCGAGCATTTCCGGCACTGAATCTTTTTCATCCTTCCCATCGACACTAACTCTCAGACGTTCGACGAGTTCCTCGCAGCCTTTAATCTTTTCAAGAGGATGCTGTCCGCTCTTGTCCCACGAGACGAGCGTCGCCAATTGCGTAACACGTAGAAACAACGAACGTTCGACAATTTTACAAGACACGAGACTCTCCAAAAATCCAACGATTAATAATTCGAGTTCATCTTCCACCTTGTCGACATTATCCGCGTCAATTATTCCGGAAACATGTTCGAGAAAGGATCTCAGAGCACCAGGATTATTCTCGAGACAGCTCTTGACGTGATACAATCCGTAATTGTGTCTGGTCAGAGAAACGAGTATACGAAGATCACTCTCAAGCACGTTTCTCTGATACTTCGTGGCATTCGCTATGATATCAATGAGAGCAGCGAGAATCGAGAGGAGAGGATCTTTGCTGGGTACAGAGTGTGTCAAACGAATCTCCAACGGTTCACCGGTGTCGTCATGTACGAGACTCAGTTTATCGTCACACAGAGTATAAAACGTATCGAGAATCTCAAGCTGAACATTACCGTCGCTCGTTGTTTTCAGCGTTGTGCACATCATCTCAACCACAGGTGGATACTTCTGATCGGTTTTAATCTGTGCTCTTGACGTCGGACTCAGTAGAGTCAAGAGTGTCGCTTTGACAGGTGCGTGAAGGGACAAATCAGCGAGCAGAGCGAGTACAGGGAAATTATTTTCCAACGGCGAAGCAACAAGAATTCTATCCAAGATACATCGTCCAACAACAAGAGCGGTAGGTGCGGCTAAATCGCTAAGTTGCTGGCACACATTAGACAACAAATTCAGCAATGTTTCGTCCCAACTGGCGCACAAAAGGCGCAATGTTTCTGTAAGATTGCTCGCTTGAGCTTGTAAATGAGCCGACCATAATTTTCTCAAGCCCAATACTCTTGTAACCTCGTCGCTAGGATGATTCTCGTCGAGTTGCAATATCGGTGGCAATAAACGTGACAATAGTCTTAATCCCGGTACAAAATTAGCTGGACATGCGGATAACATTTTCAATACTTCGCCGATCATTTGTGTCCACAGCGATTTGGCAACGTTACCCGAACCGTCGGAATCCACAGCACGCGTAAAACCCAAAAGTATCTCGGCGATCTCATCCGCGAGATTCCTTAATGACGAGCTCGTTGATGGTATCGCCTCGACAAGTGCATAAATTCCCAATAATGGTGCAACGGCTGTTAAATCCTTAAAATCCGTGGCCATGCATTTGACAAGCCGCTCGAGTAGAGCACGAACGAGCTTGATGCAAGGCAACAAAAGTGCAACAAGAGCGAGTCCGCGTCTTCCGGTTAACGAAGCACGATGAAGATAAGGCTGCTCATAGAAATTAGCTATTTTCGTCAGTACCATGATCAACGCGGTCAGACCATCAGCCGCGAACAATTGGGTCAGAGCGTTTGTGTGCTTAAGCTCGATATAACTCTCGATAGGATCCATATCGAAGTTCGATGGAAATACGAGATAATGAAGAATTCGACAAGCCGTCAACAGTTCACCCGGCAATGATGCCGATTTTTCAGCATATTTTCTCACTATTCCCACCAATGACGTCACATCGGTGTAATTCCAGTGTAAACTATGTCCGGCTATCGTTAGATGCGGCACAACGTCGCGCAACGTACCATTATTTCGTGTTTCATCGAGTATCGTTGAGGCGCGATTTTGAAAAATCTCCACTCTCTCGGAATAACGTATCGTAACGGATATTATCTCAGCGGCGAATTCGGCGAGATCGGGATCGCCGAGGTACGGCGTGAGAATGTCGATAAAACCGTTTAACGGTAAAACAGTAACGATAGCTTGTAAACCCTCGGGATAAATGAGAAATGAGTGTAATTTTCTCAACGACAACCAACATTCGTTCGATAATGACGAATTTACCGATTGTTGATTCTTTAGTACAACGAGACACTGAACAACCTGCAAACGCCAGGCTAAACAACAACCTGAGCCCGATTTTTCATAACGCATCGCGCGCAATAACGATCTCGTGATATCGGGCTCGCGAAGAAGGTACAAAAGTCCTTCGGCCGTATCACCAAGACGCATGATAAATCTTCGCGTTGCTCCTATTAGCCGTTTGTCCGATGTTGGTGATGCGAGAACGAGCAAAAGACGACGAATCAATCCGTGATGCTCGAAATATGAAATAAGATGTTTACGAGGATTTCTCGTTTGTTCACGATCAAATTCCATCTGTTTACTCGCTGGCAATTGTCTCCTCGGTTGTGCCATTAATGTCGAAGCACAGAGGTACCTTTGTGTCAATTCATTTATCGATAATTCATTTATATTACCGAGATTTCGTGATTCCTCGAGCAATTCGTAAACATGTACTTTACGCAACATCGACGTTAGAGCGTACTTCAGTCTCGCTAGTTTAGCCTCGTCGAGCATTGTCAGGGTCAAACGATACAGATTGTTGTCGGATTTCAAAAATTCCTCAACTATCTTCGGACTCTGGAGGGAAGAATCGAGGGCACGAAGTGCCGCGAGTTTAACCGGCAATGCAACGTTTTCGCGCATACAGAGGGTTAAGAGTTTTTTGGGGGCGTCAACTTTGAGCAATATCTCGGGACCACCGATCAGAGAACACGACGCCTCTGCCAAACGTACGCCAACCTTAACGTGACGAACTTTGTATGCCGGTTGCGGTTGACCACGTGCTAAATCAAGATCCAACGAGGCATTAACAATTTTCGTCCAATCGTTGAGATCATCGTTATCGAGCTGCGTCACCGAACCAAGAAGCGAGCACAATGACTCGCAATTGTGCACAAATGTCTCTTTTTCTTGACCCGCGGCGACGTTAAAATTTGCCGTTGATCTCGCCAACGACCGTATTATATCGCGTATCTTATCGAACGCTAGCTCGTCGTGATTTTGCATGTCGTACAAAATATTCTCACATGACTTCTCGAGTTCCAGTAAATCGGGTGGTTTTATGGCGTACAAACTGTCCGCCTGTAATGTCTCACACTGATAATCGATCGACGAGGGTGGCACGTCATCGGCCATTATATCCTCGTCCGAGAGAATCGGCTCGAACGGCTCGACGGCCACTGTAGTCTCTTCCACTTCTCGCTCTCCACGATCGTCCTCCTCCTCGGCTGATATTGATTCGGGGCTCAGTGATACCAAAGATTCCGTCGGCGGTGATGATGGACGTTTCGCTGGTTTTCGAGGCACGCTCGGTGGTAATTCGTCGCCCGTCCATCGTGGAGGTTCTGGTTTTACAGGCTCAACCGGTGGAATTCGGGGTGTTGGTTCCACCGTTTGAATCGGTTGTATCGTTGGGGATGGAGCTGGTGCGGGACATGTTTCTTGCTGCAGACGTCATAAAGAAATTAGATTATATGAATAAAAGTCGTTTTTTCCAATTTTTCATCAATCAACGGGGCGTGTGTATTTATCATTGAGAAATAAAAGTTATAAATCATTACGAATCTGCGTCTGTGCCAATTTTCAAAAAGCGATTTATTCATTTTTTTCAATTAATAGACAACAATTGTTGTGCTATTTAAAAAATATCGAAAATCACATAATTTTGCTTCCACATAGAGGAAGCTTCCAACTTGCAGGTTTTTGACATGAAATAACATAAATAAAATTTTTGTGAAATTATTGTTATCAATGATTAAGATATCAATTCTTAAGTGCACCATGATTGGACTAAAAATTTCATGTCTTATCAGTATCAACTCATGACTGCCTTCCTAATAGCAGGATCTTTAAGAAAACATAACCACGATAAGAATGTATAAATACTAACATTTACCGTTGGTACCGGCGCCGGATTCTCAAAGTACCAATCCGGCTGGGGTTCTGGAACTTGTGGAACGTTCTCGGTCGACTGCTCCGGTGTTCCAACTGGCACTGCGGCGGTTCCCGAAGCGCTAATAATCTCCTGAGGATTGCTGAGAGACTTTGTAAGCGAGCCGTACACTGCTAGAGTTATAGTGGTATACCAACCGCGCAAAACAAGACCATCCGTGGGAATTTGTTTTCTCTCGCATTCCAATTGTATGTGAATGTTTTGCTTATACTCCAATCCACCCAAGGATTCAAAGGTGGACGCGCCTGGCTTGCTGAGATCGTTAACGAAGAATTCTATCTCGAATTGAGAAGGATTTGTTGCGCTGGAGTAATAAGAATATCCTATTTGATCGTTATCCCCGAAATTACACGATTAGAGACATACTAGATAATTAACGATTGATGGAATATTGAATATCGAAAAAAAAAATTGCTTACCCTAGACGAACTCCACCGGGAAAGTCTGCTTGAACTCGGGCGCCAAGTGGAATTATTCTAACCTCGCTTATATAAACGGGTTTTGGAAATTGTACCAAATCTAAATTAAGTTCCTGCCGAAAATCAAATATAATGTAATTCAACGTTTTTATTTTTCATCGTCGTTTCATGAAAACCGATAGATCGATTAAATATATTGCTCTTCAAACCTCGGATATATCGTGAGAAAAAGTATCGAAGAACAACAGCTCCACGTTATCCATTTTGAACGAAATCTTCGGCAATCACGAGAGCGGTGATTTAACGAAAATGTTTATTAAATTAAATATTCTATCACCGTCAATATTCGTCGAAGTTTGAATAAAATTAATTTGTACATTGATTATACTAAATAAATCGCGGAAACTGGGTAAAGCGAGATATGTCAAACGAGCGTACAAAAGTTTATTGATACCATAATTCATTGATATAAGTAATTATAATTATTGAAACACTGAGTGTGCGAAAGACACGACGCGCGTCGACGCCAGGGTGTGGAAACTCCCATGTTAAAAAGCGCAGTCAAAGTTTGTAGCGCCATCTATGTACTCTGAGATTGTCGGAACTAAAAAGATATGCATCCCGCCGCGGCGCGCTATTTGAATGAAGAGTGGGCATGAAAATAAAAAGTCGGTCGGTATAGTAGATGAAAGACAGATATTTCAAGGAATGAAAAAAAAGTTATTCCAATACTTTATTTGCAAATCATTTATATATGTATATATAAAGATATATATTTACAATCATTTATATTAAGTGGATCGAATGTCATTGGTATTATAAAATTTGATGTACATTATCGAAGCTGCCGTCCCTTCCTCGGGTCGCAACAAAATCGGACCGAAACACACCGACGCTGAAAGGAATTTATTCGTTAATTATTAATTTTTCCTGCCGAAGGAATTTCGTTATAAACGGAATTTTTATTTGTTTATTTCAATTACCTTTGCAGAAGTTTGATCAATAGCATTAAAATATCAACACGTGGTTTTGACAAACGATAAACAAGGGTATGCACATCGCTGATGAGTGATTCTCGTAATTCCTGATCTATAACACGGAAAAGCAACACAAAAATTACTTCTATCGGGCGTTGAAACAGAATTTTTCGAGAGACAATATAAATATTTGTACGTACTGGTAGAAATTGTGAAGCTGCTGTAGTATTGAAAAGTCATTATAGGTTCCGACCACATTCTCAAGTATGTTTTCAAAGCGCTCGTTATAGTTTTGTTCTTCCCATTCGAATCTATCGTCGAGATTGATTTTGTCAAATTTCCTCCTGTCCAGTCCCATTGCCAGAAGTTTGTTGATCTTCGATGCCACACCGACGACTCAATAAGACCTTGTTCCTCAAGACGTGGGAGATTAAAGATATCGCTTTTGCTTTATTAGTGTTCATTATTTTTATTAAATAAGTTTTGTTCGTTGAAACATTGTATAATACTTAAACGTTAGAAAAACGTTTAAGTATTATACAATTACGAAAGCGGTGATATATCTAGTATCACCGCTCTAATCCCTTCCTGCAAAGTTATGAGAAATGCTGAAATTCGAATTCTTTGAAAATAATAAAAAAATTTTTTAATATTAATAAGTAAAATACATAATGCATTATTTAAATATATTTGTGGTGCAAGTAACGTAAAATTTAAAAAGAAGATTAGAGAAAAAAAAAAAGTCTCCACATCGGGAAACGAGAACCCACGACCCTCAAACTATGAACTCGAGCTCTTGCCGCTGCGCCAACCAGTGGCTGAAAGTTGTTCTACAAAAACTTCTTATGTATTAATAAATTTGCAAAATGTTTATTTTCTTAAATATTGCCCATCTGGCCCTCCCACTTGGGTCACTTTCTCTCCTCGTCAACCCCAACGTACCCTATAAATTTGAGCGAAATCGGTGATGACAAGTCGTGAAGGTCCCCTTGTGAGTAAGTCGGTAACGGGTAAAAAGCTTGCCAAGATCTAGTTCTACTTTTCGCTACTACTATGCAGGTCGCGCTAGCTGTGCGTCGATAGTGGCGCACTCTCTATACTCTTGGTTTCACGGGAACTAATAATAGAGCCGTGATTTCCGTATGGGAGTGAACACCCCCTGGCTTACAGAATATTCCGCCAGGTGGAAAGAGAACTTTTGGAAACGTCCGCTAGGAGAATATTTTTTCTTTCGAACTTATCCGCGTTCCCGTGTTGAGCGCTGCAATCGCTATCTTCAACGCGCCGCCTGGTGCCGCCATAATTTTCCTTTCAGTCGGCGCCGTGATCCGCGATCCTGCCGTAAGAATAATACTGTTAACACCTAACATTTTCTTACGATACAATTAAATACACGATCGTCATACCGGTGAATGAAAAGCCGGTACGAGGGAATTGCCGTTGGGAAAGTCGTTTAACGGTTTATATAAAAAAGTAATCACAATGGAAAGTACGGAGGACAGCGAGCACGATGTCCTTAGAAGAGTTTTGACCAGCGAGGAATTGACGCAGATACCGCAGGAAATCGGAAGAAAACTCACAACGTATTTTACGGAAAATTTCGAGGAATTTATAACAGCTAAAGCGGTCTTTCAACATGGACGTCAGAGCCTCGGTGATTATCGTTACATTATGATAATATTCATTATCTGATTTATATCTGAAAAATTCATCTCCTGCTTTAACCTCTCCAAGAACAATGCCTTTTTTCGTCTACCCCCCCCCGTAAACGTACATATTATTCGAACATTACCGATTGAGCGAGGGCAAAAAAAAATGAAATACCTAAGGTCAAATGACAATCAACATTTTGTCTTTTTTTTCTCGTTTGTGCAGAACAAAAAGTTGATAAACTTCAGAAAGAAAATGCTGAACAGAAACTTGATCTGGACGAGTGTAGAGGAAAATTGGAACTTGCCGAAAACTTTACCACTGAATTGCAGGGAAAACTTGACGAGGCAAAGAACGAAATATACAAGCTGCAGGAGTCCGTAAAGAGGTGAGGCGTAATTGAATTTAAAAAAATTATACAATTGTTAATGTGATAGAATTCATACTTTCGCTTTCCTGTATATATTTGGAAAAATGAAATTTCAGTTTGTTTTAAACTTTTATAGAAATGGTCAATATATTTGTTTATTCTCCAGCTTGTTGGCTATGTTTTAATTTTCAAACTCCGTCTGAGCCCACATGCTTCGATATTTCATAATTTTTATACATTTAATATATTATTTATAACTTATTTGTTTTTGTACTTGATGACTTTGATACATAGATTGCAACATTTTTGACAAGAACTTTTTACCCAGAATTATGCAGCGACGTGGCGGCGTCTCAACACCAAGTAAACGTTACTACATTTTTCAGATATTTAAAGTTTTTTTTGTTTTTTTCAATATTCGCAGATTAAGCAAAGAAAACTCGGAATTCAGAAGGCAGAGAGATGCAGCGGTGGACGAGAGAGATACTCTGCAGATGCAAGCAGAGAGAAGGGACAACGAAGTAGAGAGAATGCGTACCGAGCTTGCCTCGCTGGGTGCTCAGTTGCAGGCAGCCGTCACTGCAAAGTGTCAAGCTCTCGCAGAAGTTGAGGAAATTCGTAGCCGCGAGATAACTGTTGATTTCAAGTGAGTTTCGAATGCAAAAGAAAAAAAATACTAATATGATTGAAGCGTAACTATGAATCGACATATCACGGAGAAAGCTTTGTTGTACCCTAAGAAAAAAAATTTCTAGACATTCAGTTTAAAAATGTCAATATAGTTGGCACATTACATCTAGAAAAATTGTTTATGTGAAAAGAGTTTAAAAAATTAATCCTTTATAAGGCGAGAAGAGTTTCAGCCATTAGTCTGGAATTCTCATTTTTATTTAAAAGAAACGCTGCAAGTTAAAACTAGCTGGTTGCTTCCTCGAAATTTTACACAATGCTCAAAGCCTCTATGAGGAATTACATCTTCCTCCATTTTGACTGCCTCATTGAGGAAGTTCATTGTGTGAAAATTCGAGGAAGCAACTGACAAGTTTCAACTTGCAGCTTTTTTCCTACATGTGCTCAAAATCTCATATTTTTCGAGTAATTCAAAATTTCATAAGATCGTTTGAACGATTCTCGCGAAGTTCGATCCCAATTATCCATCAATGACATTTTATCTATATCTACAAAACTTTATCATTAAATTAAAAATTGCATTGCACACGACACATATTGCACGAGCTAGAGGCTAGAGTCTTAAAAAACACCGATATCATTTTTTCGAAAAATTCAAAATTCCACAATGTGAAACAGCCTCGATCGAATTTCTGCAAGTCCAGTAGAGAATATCGTTCCATGGTATCGAATGATGGATGTACGAAATTTTGGCTCGATAATCAAAAAATTACACGATTCAGAATCTTGACAAACACCTGTATTGATTTTTTTAAATTTCAACATTTCATAAATCTAAAACGTCTGAATCGAATTAGTTCAAATTTGATACGAAATATCTCTTCATAGTAAAAAATAGATGAATGAAGTTTTGCCTGGATGGCACAATAATTGCACGAGCCAGAGCCTTAACAAACCCCTATAGTGATCGTCGAAAATTAAAAAATTTTATATCCTGGTTACGCTGCGATCGTTTTTTTTCAAATTCAATAACGAACTGTATTTTATAACAGTCTATTTGTGTAAAAAGTGCTAGTCCAATAGTTCGAAAGTTGCATGAGTTAGGCTCTCAACAGACTTTTTTGAAAAAATTCAAAATCTCGTGAAATCCAAAATAATTTGTCAATTTTCACAAAAATCATAGTAAAAAAAGGACCAATTCTGATTTATTTGCGTGCCAAATTTTAGCCCGAAAGCTCACGTCAATTCAAAGTTAGAGCGGTTTTAATTTTATAATCCTACCTCACACACGCACTTAATGTCTTTGATGTTTCAGAACGTTTTAAGCATGTTGATATTAAAAACACGATTTTTTTTCCGGAAAAATAAAGCTCCCTCTATGAGAAAGCAGAAATGTTCACATTGTTCCCCGACAATTTTGCCTCTTTTACAAATTTTTCACTTCGAGAAACTCGTGCTTCCTCTATGAGAAAGTTTTGCGTGATAAACGGTCAATCGATACAAAAATATTGAATGTCTTTAATTAATTTGTTTAAAGAGAAAAACGATTGGTCCAAGAGCGCACGCTACTGACACAACAAATGGCCGGTCTTGAGGAAGAATTATCGAAACGAACGTCGGAGTTACAGGCGACACGAACCGAATCATCGGCGCGAGCATTGTTAACGGACACGCGTTTGCAACAGCGCGACGAAGAATTGAGAATTGCAAACGAGACGGTGGCTCAATTGCGCGAGGGAAATGGCAATTTTCAGCGTCGTTTGGACGAATTGGCGCAAAAAGTCGAGGAACAAAGGACTCACGAGCTCTCGATGCACGCCTCGTATCGCGAGGAAATTGGTGCGCAAACGAGACTGGCCGATCTCTACAAAAGCATGGCCGACGAGACAAACTCGAAGGCCGAAGAATTCAGCGAAGCCGTCAAAGAATTGCAATCTCTGCTTGAACACGCGACCGAGCAATACGGTACTCTTGAGAGCGAGTACGGGCAATTGAGAGTGTCGCACGAGGAGACAATAGCCGAGGATACGAAGAGAATTCAAGAGCTCGAGAAGGAATTGGATCGCGCCAATGAATTATTGAAGAGTATAAAACAAGAGAGGTTGGATCAAGCGGTCGAACAATTGGCACCAACAGCTGCTATAGCGAGTCGTGTACTCAAGAAAGGCTTGAGCTTGACGCAAATTTACACGCAATTAGTCGATGCCACGAACGAATTGGCCCTCGAGAGAGAAGAGAATGAACGAATGAAGTCGCAGATGGACGTGATACTTCGCGAATTGGAGGAAAAAGCACCGGCATTGCAGCGACAACGAGAAGAATTAGAAATGGCAATTGAAAATAATGGAATTCTTGGTGGTCAATTGGAGGAGATTAACAATGAGAATAATCGTCTTCGCGAAGCGGCCGATGAATCGAGCCGTATAGCGAATCATCATACGAGAGAAAATTTACGTTTGAAGAGCGAGCTCGCCGATCTCGCGAGACAAGTTTGTTTCCTTCTCAAAGAGGTACAAGAGAGCCGTGGCGGCGGTACGATAAATACCAGCGGTGATTTTTCGACAACAATGGAAACCGATCTCGCTTCGTCTCAGATAATAAGTAAAAAACTCGTGACGTTCCGCGACATCGAGGAGATGCAGGAGAACAATCTCAAGCTTTTGTCAATCGTGAGAACTTTGTCGTCGCGTCAGGAAGAAATTGAGCGGGCTACCGATGAAATTAATACCGGCGAGATGAAGGAAAAACTCGATAGATATCTCGAACAATTGGCTGATATGCAAGCGGCGATGGATCGACAAACTAAAATGGTCGATGGTTTAGTGAGACAGCGTGATATGTACAAAAATATGCATCAACAATCGTTGAAACAAAGTTCCGTTCAGGTGACTAAGGAACAACGTGAATCGACGGAGAACGAGGAAAATCGTACGAGCCCGGACGAGGAAACGAGCGAAACGAAGAAAGTCCCAACGGCAACGGAGGATAATCGTGAGGTTGAGAAGAAATTGGAGAAAAAGATTGAACAACTTGAGAAAAAATTAAAACAAGTCGGCGACGAGTATGAGACTTACAAGAAGGAGAAAGGGGCGCACGAGCGTATGGTCGGTGACGAGGTTGAGAGATTACGCAAAGAGGCTGATTCGAATTCGACGCGTTGCTGTCGTCTCAAAGCGCAATTGGATACGGCGAACGAACGTTTTGGCCTTTTACAGGCTAACGTTGCGTCGTACAAATCGCAGATCAAGACGCTCGAGGAGAAATGTAACAATTACAATACCACGATTGGCAAACACGAACAAAGTTTGATGTTACTCAAGGACGAGACAATGTCGGCACAGAGTCGTTTGTCGCGTGCCGAGGTACAATTGGAAAATTTACGTCAGGAACGTCAAATGCTTCTTGACTCGGTGAGTCGTTTGACGAAAGAACGCGAGGTACTTCATCGCGAGAGACAAACACAGGCTCTGCTTAGAGCTGACGTTGAATCTATCAAAGCCAGCATCGAGCGCTCACAGGCCGAGGGTCAATTGAGAGCCGAACAAAGATTGGACGATGCGACTCGTGAATGCGCCGCGTTACGTCGTCGTCTGCAGGAGGAGCAAGATCGTTTCCGTGAATTGTCGTCCCATTTGGAACGACAGCTCACCGTTGCTCAGGAACGTCTCGCTGAGGAACACGAATTGGCCGAACGTACAGGCATCGAGCTTGAGGAAGCGCGTCTCGCTAAGGCTGAATTGGAACGTCGCGCCGAAGAACTCGGTGCTAAACTCCGAGAATCCGCGGCAAACTCGAGAGCCAAACCGATCACCGGTTAGTTTAAGTATATCTTATTATTATTTTGCGTTGCTTCGAGATTTGTAGGGTCTCGGATCGAAAAATCCTCATGGCGAGACTCGGCTGTTCGTCCGTTTGTTTGTTCTTCCGTCACAACCCTCTAACTCCGATATGGTTTAATCTACCAACTTGAAGTTTGGCACGCGACTAGAGTGAGGTTTTCCGATGATGGATCTCAAGTCATTTTTGAGAAAATCCTTTTTGGAGAATTTGAAGGGGCTAAAATGTGAATTAGAAGAAAAAAAAATATTTCTGTCCTGGCGAGTGAGGTATCGCTTGAAAAGCCTTGCTTTAAGGATTCAACAAATATCTTTGTCGATTAATACTTTCTACAATATCCATCAAAATGTTCGTTTTTGCCCCCCCCCCCCCCCCCCCCCCCCATCGTCATCAATTTAGAAACTATTGCAATGAAAAGTGAATTTGTTGTACTTGAATCTCTAGTCCCATCTTTTTCCGCATTTAAATATTGCCCACATTTCTTTTCTCTTACCTCGTATTTTTTGTTCGTATTCGTTGTCGCCGTTCCACTATTTTTCCAGTTCAGTATTTCTCTTCCCACTTTTTTCCATTCTATTCCAGTTTTCTCTCTTTTCCAGTTCCTTCATTCTTATACCTTATTTTCTTCATTTTTTTCGCGATTTTTCAATTATTTATAAAGTTAAAATTTAACAAAACAAGAGAGTATTAAGCTGGATAGTTTTAAAAAATACGAATTAAAATTCGTGTGCTGCTAAATCGTTATTTTTTAAGATGCACAAATCTCACCATAGTAAGGTCGTATATGAGGAAAAGAAAATCACCTCCTCGTTGAGAAAACTTTGTGAGGAATGAAAAACTAGGAACAAATTTTTATCCGCATCATTTCTATTTTTTTTTTTGTTACTTTTTGTTTACATATTCATTCTTTCTGACTTTTTTTTTTCAAATCACAGGTGACGAAAATCTCGCCAAGAGACTAAAAGAGCTTGAGATACAGCTTGCAAATAGCAACGCCGAATCGCGATCGCTCTCGGAACAATTGAAGGCGTCGCGACAACAGAGTCAACAATACTGCGACATAGCCGAGAGCACGGAGTCACAATTGCGTGAATTGACGAATCAGCATGAGCAAACTAAGCGTGAAGTGCAAACGGCTTTGGAATCAGCGCGCGAGGAAGCAACGAATCTCGCTAAACGGGTTAAAGAATTGGAGACCGAATTGGTTAAAGCACAGAGTGGTCTTCAGGAGACCGATGCTGATCTTCGGGAGAAATTAAGCGTCGCCGAAGCGAAGCTCGAGGAACTCGACGAAGTTAAGGGTGAACTCGAACTCATTAAGAGCGATTTACAAAGCGCATCGCAAGCGGCCAAGGAAGCCGAGGAGAAATACGCCCGAGAGATGGTTCTTCATTCCGCCGATCTCCAGGTAAGAAATGAAAATTGCCTTGTTGGATTTATAGGAGAAAAAAAAAACTTGCAATGTGTGATTTTTATTGAAATAAAAATATTGGATCTCAGGTACTCGGAAAGTTAAAGGAAGAGTCTCAGAGCGTGATGCAAAAGGTAGCGCAGCTTACACAGGAGAAGTTGTCGGCTATCGAGGCGCTTGACATGGAAAAATCAACGTGGCAAGAGCGCGAGAAACGCTTAACATCGGAGATCGAGGAAACGCAAAAGCGCGTCGACGATCTTGACGCTCAAAATGCTCTTCTGCACAATCAAATTCAAGAATTGAGCGACCGAGCAGCCATAATGCAAAGTAATCGTTCGTCCCTCGGCGCTCATGAAACTCTCGACACCAGCGTCGAATCGATCAATCGAAGTTTCAGTGGGCTTGAGGAAGATTCGAAATCAGCCGAGCAATTGCTCAAGGTGATAAAGTATCTGAGACGCGAGAAGGACTTTATCGTTGCGAAATTCGACGTATTACGGGCGGAGAGTCTGCGCTACAAGTCACAGTGCGAAGTAGCCGAGAAACGCTTGAAGGACACAGAGGGAATGCTGAACGATCAGCGCGAACAGACCGAGATAGATGTCGTTACAACATCGAAACACGCCGAAATATTGCGCAAAGTCGAGACATTGAACGCGATCACCGATTCGAACAGAGTCTTACGCGAGGAGAGAGATTCGTTAGCGACGAAATTGAACGATCTCGAGATCAAAGTAACGGCTCTATCGGCGGAAGTAATTCCATTACGAAAAAAATCGCGCGATTTAGCCTCGAAGATCGAAGTTTTAACGCAAGAAAATACCAGCGCGAAGGCTGACGTCATGAGATGGCGACAGAGAGCAAATACTCTGGTCGAGAGAGCTAACAAAGCGAGTCCCGACGATTGGCGAAGATTACAAACGGAGCGTGAAAATCTCAGTAAACTTCTCACCTCCGAGCGCGAGACTCACGTCAAACGTAACGACGAGTTTAACGCTCTGAAGATCGAAAAGTCAAAGGTCGACGAACAATTGACTCACTGTCAGAAACAATTGCAATTGCAATCCGAGCAAATCGGCAAATTAACCGAGGAGACGCGTAAGCTCGGTCAAGATTTGAACGAATCTATCGGCGATTCGAACACGAAAGCGAAGGACATTGCGACAATGAGAAAGGAACTCGGTGACAAAGAGGCGATACTCAATGACGTGAAGAACAAGGAGATACAGATACGTAAAATTGCGAAAAAGTACAAAATGCAATACGAAGAATTGGCAAAGACGGTGGAGGAAGAGAAGGCTAAATTGGAGGAGCAGCAAACCGCCGGAACAGCGACGAGCGCCGAGGAAACGGCGCAATCGATCCTAGAACGAGAGAACAATTTGCGCGAGGAGGGTCGCTCGGAATTGCGTCAGGCTAACGAGGGTCTTAATGGACGAATCGACGAGCTTAACCGGCAAATCGCGAGAGTACAGAACGAGGCCGACACCCTGAAATCGGAGATCGAAACAATGAAGCAATTGGCATTGGAGAAGGAAGAACGTACGAAACAATTGTTGAAAGGGGCACGGACGAAGATCGTCCAATTGGCTGACGCTAAGAAAAAGTGCGAGAGAGAATTGACGGAATTGAAGGTGAAGGTTGAGTCCGGGACAAGTGAGACCGAGTCGAACGAGCACGACGCCAGATTGGCAGCGTTAAAATCACAGATGGAGGGTAGAATATCGCGTTTGGAGCACGAAAAAGCTGAGGTACACGCCGAGAAGGAAGCGATGCTTCAACGTGTCTCGCAACTTCAGAGACAATTGGCCATTGGTACGGGTAGCGCTGGTGCAACCGTCGAACCTCCAACGGCAAATATAAAACCAATGTCAGCGCGCGCCGAAACGCCACTAGCCAGTATAAGACCAATGAGCGTTACGCCACAATCGCGTACAGCTGCCGTTCTACCAACGACCGCCAGTATTCCCGTTCTCGTTACTCCGCAACAGCAGCAGCAACAACAGCAACAGCAGCAACAGCAGCAGCAACAACAGCAGGTCGTTCACACGACCGAGACGAGTTCACCGACCAGCAGTCATACGGATTATCAGCCGGCTAGTACCAGCAGTGCTGTGTCACAAACGGCGCCCAGCAATCTACGACAGCTCGCGGTGCAGCCACAACTGAGCGAATCGGCGGAATCGACTCAGTGCGAGGATTCCGAGAACGTCGAGGGTATAAATGTGCCGCAGCCCCAGCAGCAGGCTCAACAGCAGCAACAGCAGAGTTGTCAGGCGAATCAGCAACAGCCACAGCAACAACAGGTTCAACAACAGCCACAGCAGCATCAGGAACAACAACCGCAGACTGTCGCGCTCGTTAGTCCTCGTGTCGAACAGCAGAATCAACAACAGCAACAACAGTCTATCGCAACGAGCGATCAACAACAGACCGTTGCCAGTAGCTCGACACCGTCGGTCAGCACTTCGCAAACTACAACCGGGCACAAACGTCCGAGATCACTGGAACCAACTGCCTCGGGCTCCGCCGATGGTGAAACGCCCGAGCACAGCCGCGAGGGTCTCGACCCTAGTCCGAACGCGAAGAGAATTAGAACTCAGGAATTGGCGACTACCGCGACTACGAGCGGTTCTGATGTCGAGTATCAAGTTAGTATAGTGCTGTTTTTGTTTTTTTCTTTGATTTTTTTAGAGGGTGAAAATCCAGCCGTTAATTTGGGAAATATTGTTAATCCAATGTGGGGAGGCTAAGGTCCAAAATTATTTTCTTTTCTGAAAGAGCAGCATTGTCGGTAAGCCCAACATTGTCGACTCAAAACTCTCAACATATGTTTCTCTGACTTAAAAAAAAATAACGTAAATTTTGGACTTATTTTGACGAAAGAAAAGTGGAACTGTTTTCGTGCCTTTCTACAATGGCAGACAACATTTTGTTACGTTCCATCCGGGCATTTCCAAGAAAAATGTGTTGAAAGTTTTTAAGTGGGTATGTCGGTATTTAGACTCCCCTTAAGGTAGTAGTCTGGTAACTGAAGCCGATTTTCATGTCTTTTTTGGAGGGCGTTTTTTTGTAGGAAAATAAAAACGAATCGTTTTGGATATTTAGGATGTTTTTATTTACATATTAAAGATACAAAAAAAAAATTTTTTGAAAAAATGTAATAGTTTATTATTATTATTATTATTGATCGAAGTTGGCACCTCGAAAAAAAAGCGCGTGGGTGACCGCGGTGATTTTGGCTCTTGATGTTATCTGAAATCAAAAATTCTTGATAATTCTTAATCTATAGACATGTCATTCTGGTCGGAACTACTGAAGTTAAATTTCATGGATAAATAACAAAATGGCGGACTTTGGAAAAAAACTTTTTTTTCCATAAATAAAAATAAAAAATTCTTGATAATTCTTAATCTATAGACATGTCATTCTGGTCGGAACTACTGAAGTTAAATTTCATGGATAAATAACAAAATGGCGGAAAAAAAAGTTTTTTTCCAAAGTCCGCCATTTTGTTATTTATCCATGAAATTTAACTTCAGTAGTTCCGACCAGAATGACATGTCTATAGATTAAGAATTATCAAGAATTTTTTATTTCAGATAACATCAAGAGCCAAAATCACCGGGGCCACCCACGCGCTTTTTTTTCGGGGTGCCAACTTCGATCAATAATAATAATAATAATAATAATAAACTATTACATTTTTTCAAACAAATTTTTTTTTGTATCTTTAATATGTAAATAAAAACATCCTAAATATCCAAAACGATTCATTTTTATTTACCTACAAAAAAACGCCCTCCAAAAAAGACATGAAAATCGGCTTAAGTTACCAGACTACTACCTTAACCGATACTACTAAATTGCAAACTGTAAAAAATGCAAATAAACAAATAACCATAATATTTAGCCAATCCTTTGGAACGCCGTCCTTTCCCCTTAAAACTCTTGCAACATGCACAATTTTTTTTTTTTTTTTTTCATTGCCATTACATGTGATTTTTCGTATGTTCAGTCACACAAACCTAACAATCGACGATGATTTTTTCATACTTCAGGTACCCACCTCGAGTCAACGGGATCAGGACGAAGAGGTCGAGGACGGTTGCGTCGTGGTTGTTGATTGTGATGAGGGCGAAGGTGGTAGTCATCATCAGGTACAGGAGGAGGAGGAATTCGACAACGATGCTTACGAGGAGATGGAGGAGGACGAGGATGAAGAAGAAGAGGAGGAAGAGGAGGAACTTCCTTATGGCGTCGAGGTTGAAGTTGAGGCAGACAATAACGAGGTTGAGATTATCATCGAGGATGATTCGCGAAGCGTCGAAGTACCGAGACAGCAGCAACAAGCTATACCAATTGGTCAACCGCAGCAGCAACAATCCGAGGCCATTAGCAGCGCCGGACCTACCGGTGAACCGAGTTCGGCTTTCGCTACGAGATCAACACGTGGAATCGCTCCGATGCCCCGACAACAGCAACATCTGCTTCTCGTGAGTTTTCAAGATTTTCTCGCACAAAATATTTTCCCCAAATGAATGGACGAAGAAAATGAAAAAAACAAGAATAACAAGAAAATGAAATCTTACTACTATAATAAAGCTGGAGAATTTGTATATGTTTGTTCGAACGCGCTAATCTTAGGAAATACTAATTCGATTTGAAAAATTCTTTTTGTATTAGTTAGCCCGTTTATTCGGGAAAGCTCTAGGCCACATTACTTCATGCTATGACCCTAAAAAAACGGCGGCGGCGTCGGTTTATTTTTTTGTGATTGGTCCTTTTATTTTCCACATAATTTCCGGATGGTATTTATAGTTAATGAGATGCACTTGGTTATTGTACTTATAATGCGTATGAAACAGATATATAATCCAAATTTAACGCTGGTGAAATCGTGGGGCACAGCTAGTTTACAATATAATGAAAATTGAACATTTTTTCAAGCCTCAGCAAGGATATGAGGACGGCGGTGACGACAGTATAGTACCCAGTACACCGACACTTTTCGTGCCACGTCGCGGCGATGGCTTTGGCGAGGCTGTAAGCTCGCCCCAGGTACCTCAAGGTCGATTCACGTTTGGCGACGCGGCTGCACCGACCGCCGCTTCCTCGACGCCGTCGCTCGCCACTCCTACTGGTCCAACGGCTCGCGCAATGTTTGGCTCGTCGGGTTCCGGTTTGGCTCAAGTTGTACAAGAGGGTATGGACGATACGAGAATGGATTTGACGCAACTCGAGGACGGTGGTACCGGTCGAAGCGTTCCTACAACGCCACTTCAAGTCTCCCCAGCCGCTGAATTGCCACCTTCGGTACTTACAAATGTTTATCAACTTTTTGAAACATACGAAAATATATATTTTTTTAATTCGAGAGAGGAGGGAATCCACCGAAATATGTGCAGCAATTTTTATTCTCGCGTCAAATTAACGCGAAATACAATATTATTATAAACTGGGTTGAATTTCTGTTTACAAACATGTTGAATATTCAAATTTTGCAACTTGTTTTTTTTTCTCGGAATTCTAGTAGTTATTCTACCGTTGAGTATGGGTTATGGAATTTTTAGATTGTATTTGTAAATTGGTATTTTCTGGGCTCTCTTGTTTGCACAAAAATGGCTCAAAATTCTTAAAATAAACTCACTATCCTTTATCTCTCCTACCGTTATCTCCTTTATCTATCCCTACCGTTATCTCTCCCCTCGTTAAAATTTGCAACTTTTTGCGTTAAATTCTCATGACGTTTTTTTACTTTCCGCAGACAAGCGTCGGGGTTTCGGAGGAACAAGAAACTCCCGTATCCGGTACGGCAGTTACGGTAACAACGGGTTCTTCGTCGAACGATCCCGGCGTACAATTGTCCGGTATACCGAGTATACGCGTAATAACCGCCGACGAACAGGAACACGCTCACATGGAAGCGGTACCCGGATCAAGCACACTAACACCAAATGACGGTACGATCGAACTGGCTTGTTCGAATTTGGATTAACAAAAAAACGCAAAGGAAAAAGAAGAAAAACAAGCATACAAAAACAAATGGAAGAAAAAAAAGTGAAGATAAAGAAAAATATGAATCAAAATTCTTCATTCACTGTATGAGAAAAAAAAAACACTCGTATGTTATTTATCACCTGACATTTTCCGTTTTTCCTCTTACTGTTTCTCTCTGCTACTTTTGCAACTGCTTTATCTACGCTCTGCTGTCTCGGGGAAAGAAAAGATTTTTTCGCGATAACACCGTCTGGCGTTCGAGACGCGCAAAGAAAAAAGAAAAAAAAAAGAATCTGGAAAAATGCGATCACGTCGATTGATGAAAGAAAATTTCTGTTTATTGGTCTATCGAACTATCGTCGTCCTATATTTTCAGGTGTAAGTTCGGAGAGCGATCAACAAGCAGCTGAAGCCGCGGCATCAGCGACCGGAGTCGTCGACGACGACGCTATAGACACGGGAGTCGATGAGGATGACGTTGAGGAGGAAGGTCGCGAGGCCGAGGCTTCGCCGTCAAGCAACACGCGACAAAGATCAATCAGAGCTGCCGCCGCAGCTGCTGCAGCTGCAACAGCCTCTGGTGGCAATGCACCACGTGGCACGGGTCCGAGACGATCTACCCGAGGCACTTACAGAGTTGCGCGTGGCTCGAGACCGACCCCCATTATCTGGGAGAGTCAAGCTGGACGTGGCAAGTCAACAATTTTAGAAGAAAAAAAAAAACAAAACGTTCATCGTTTTTTCGTTTCTGTTATTATTATTATTATTTCTTTCATTTTCTTGTAGGTTCGGGACAAACGCGCGGACAAGCGACACGTGGCACCGCTAACGAGGGTACGCGAGGACGGGGAGTTCGAGCGCGTGCTCGTAACATGCGAATGAAGTACAATTATCCAAGATATTAAATTTAACGAAGGGGATAGAAATTGACCTGGAATAATCGCGACAAAAAAAAAACACATGTAATTCTTATAACGGGGTGAAGCGATCCCGATTGTAGACGTCGTAAAAGAGAGAAAAAAAAACTTATTGATACATTTTAAAAATCAGCTGTCTTCGATAACGTTTTCTACAGATATAGATATATTTTTTTTTGTTTTCTTGCTGAGACATTGTTCGAAAATCGCGAGATCGAACGAATTTTTTCTTCTTTTTTCATGACGATCTCATCACAAGACTTACATTTTTTCATTCCAAGAATACGGTCTATTTTTTGTCATTCTCACATATTTTATTCTATTCTACTTTGAGTTTCCCTTATTATTTTTATTTGTATTTTAATAAATAGTATATCTCATTTGTACATCAGTCAATAATGACAAACAGTAAAGAACGAGGGGGAATGTAATCCACGAATACACAGCTACATTTCACATTCAACATTTGCACGAGATTCTCTCGATAGAGAAAGAGCGATAGAGAGAGAGAGAGAGAGAGAGACTGATCTCGTGCAAAACACGCAGTCGGATTCTCTCTAATGGCACGATTCCGTTTAGCGTAAACAGGAACAAAAAGCTATGCGTTTAGGATAAATAGATGTTCGATTATCGTTAATGAATAGAAAACAAATAAATATAATGAAGTAAACGAATGTACATAATGTCACGATAAAGTTTGTATTGTGCAAGAATCGACGGATTTGTCTTTTATATTAAAAAATAAATTACTTCGTGCTATATAGCGTACAGTATAAAATGAACGAGTGTCGATAATTCGAGATCTAATTAAATTCAGAGGCTTTTTACAGGCGTAAGTAAAAAATATATAAATACATATTCTCTAAATTATGACGCTCTGACGTACTAACTAAAAATATACTAATTCTTAAAATATTTTACGAGCTCACGTATATACAAAAAAAAAATGATTAACAATTTTTTAGCGTATACTTTCTCTTATGAACAAGTTTGTTTCGATGAAAATATGATAATTCCATAGAATTTTTCAATTTATAATTATTGACAAATAGGAATGACTGTGATTATCAAATATGTCAAGTCAATATTGAATCAACAATTGTAAATTAAAAAATTAAAAGCAATTTTCTTTAGCGAAAAAGCGTGTACTTCTGAAAAATAACTGACTCTTTAACATCCGATTTTTTAAAATCACTGACCTGTTAACATCCGTAAATTTAGTGAATGAACTTTTTTTTTCAATCGATCCAAATATTTTCCTAGTAGTGTTTGCAACGTTTTTAAATTATCTTCAGCATAGTTTTTTTTCAGCATCTAATTTCGTGATTCTCAGCGATTTATTTAAGGTAGTAGTCTGGTTACTTAAGCCGATTTTCATGTCTTTTTTGGAGTGCGTTTTTTGTAGGAAAATAAAAATGAATCGTTTTGGATATTTAGGATGTTTTTATTTACATATTAAAGATACAAAAGAAATTTTTTTGGAAAAATTTAATAGTTTATTATTATTATTATTATTGATCGAAGTTGGCACTTCGAAAAAAAGCGCGTGGGTGGCCCCGGTGATTTTGGCTCTTGATGTTATCTGAAATAAAAAATTCTTGATAATTCTTAATCTATAGACATGTCATTCTGGTCGGAACTACTGAAGTTAAATTTCATGGATAAATAACAAAATGGCGGACTTTGGAGAAAAAAACTTTTTTCCAAAGTCCGCCATTTTGTTATTTATCCATGAAATTTAACTTCAGTAGTTAACAAATAACAAAAGTTAAATTTCATGAATAAATAACAAAATGGCGGACTTTGGAAAAAAAAACTTTTTTCCAAAGTCCGCCATTTTGTTATTTATCCATGAAATTTAACTTCAGTAGTTCCGACCAGAATGACATGTCTATAGATTAAGAATTATCAAGAATTTTTTATTTCAGATAACATCAAGAGCCAAAATCACCGGGGCCACCCACGCGCTTTTTTTTCGAGGTGCCAACTTCGATCAATAATAATAATAATAAACTATTACATTTTTTCAACAAAATTTTTTTTTGTATCTTCAATATGTAAATAAAAACATCTTAAATATCCAAAACGATTCATTTTTATTTTCCTACAAAAAAACGCCCTCCAAAAAAGACATGAAAATCGGCTTAAGTTACCAGACTACTACCTTAAATCTGATCGTATACACTAAATATCCTTAAAGCTGGTCATTAGAGATTACCAAGAAAAGTGTTCAACTGAAATACGCGCAACAGAGAAATTCTGTAACAA
The DNA here is from genome assembly GCA_958009045.1 of Oxytorus armatus. Classification (NCBI taxonomy): domain Eukaryota; kingdom Metazoa; phylum Arthropoda; class Insecta; order Hymenoptera; family Ichneumonidae; genus Oxytorus; species Oxytorus armatus. Next base: position 14,268,979 of record OY253748.1, read on the forward strand.
TGTTTTTTTTATTTTTTCATCATAGCCCTAAATTTGTGGCCAGAGATGACCAAAATCGAATTTTCCAATTGTACTTGAAAAAGAACTGGGATTTCAAATGCCCTAGTGAATAATTTTTTTTTTTTTATATCAATTGGTTAAATGACATTTCCTCTACTCCATTACAATATACCATGGTATAGTTATAACTTAAAAAAAACGATTACAGCTTCAATTCTGTTTTCTTTGAGTAATTGAAAAATTCGATTTTTGCCATTTCTGTTCGTGCCATGTTTAATTAATATCACAATTCGTCATTTAAAATGTCTATGAACAATGCAATAAAGCGCGAAATAATAAAAATATTTACTATGTATAAAAATGAAAATTTAAATTAAAAAAAATGTCATCGAGAATTTTAATTATTCAATTAAATTTCTGTTCGTAGTATATTTCATTAATATCACAATTTATCGTTTAAAACGTGCAAATTTCAGAATACAAGGGACGAGGAACAAGTTCGGGATTGGTTTTCGTCGTTTTTGTGTTTTGTGGAACTTTTCGATGATCCTGAAGAAAGCCCACGATGCGAAGAAATGATCGCTGTTCTTCGAAAGAACGACTGATAGAGTGTAACAGGTGTCGTCGTCAAGATGACTGTCCTCTCAATCAAACTAACGACGCCGTTTTATTTTTTGTGCAAAATGTACGGGCAACGACAACATTTTGTCTCGTTGCCAAGAAATAGTCTTGTTCGGGGACCCGGCGCTTGATCATCTGTCTCATCGCGACGCCCACCGTTTTTGCCATCACGAAAATCCGTAAGTATGCACATTTCAATTTACACATACAAAAAACAAAATCACATTCCGCCACTTGAAAACTATCTCTTCCCTATATTCACTAAAGAGAAGAAGAAAAAAAGATTTCTCAGTTCTATTCACGCCACGAGTCTGGAATTTTTCTATTTAATTTATTAATGTTATTTTTTCCTATGTTGGTTAATTCGTTATCACTTATAAAATTAATCTTTTATTTTCAATGTATCTTCACTTTTGTTTTTTTTTTTCTCAAAATCACTATAGTCGTGTAAAATGAATCGAGTGAAACGCCAGAAGCGAGTAGAACGCCTTTGGCGATATTCACATTGGTTTATTTATAAAACCGAGGAACGTTCGCTCGTAGCACACAGAGTCGTTCACGAAACTATGAAGATATTATTTCCAATATTATATTTTCACGGACCAGCCGTATCCACCACTTGTTTCCAATAATAAACTTGCCGGAGTTACAATATTCGTAAAGGACGTTCGTTATAATAATCGTTGTACACGAATATTGCCAGCATCACGAAAAAATCGTTATCAATTGTGCCTTTGAATTTTCTTTTTCTTCTATACACTTTATCGAAGAAGAATGACGTGTGGTTTTTTCAACTCGAGTCTCTCTCTGTCACTGAGATTCGTAACTTCGCAACTACATTTGCCATGTTGCTCGATACTAATCCACTGTCTTTTCGTTTCATTAGTCTCGAGGCTCCATAACTCGATCTCAATGTCCTCGTAATACGTGGAATTGTTGATCGGTGAACAAGCCATGTCCGGACTCATACAACATCCCGAATGGCCGTCGCATCTCTTCACGATCATGTACACCGGCTGATTGGCACTTTCACCGGGATTCTGAAGATTCAAACTGTGCAACAAATCACGAAGATTGTAAGCGCGTGGCTGAGATTCTTTGCACGGAAATTTTCGTGATTGTTCGAACGAACGCTGAAGATTAATTCTCGTTCGTGGCGTTGAAAGGCTATTCGTTACGCTCGTGACGTTAGTAGCTGATGTTGTCGCGGAGAAAACGAGATGATTGTTGTTTACCGTAATTAGAACGATTAGAAGAAGAAGAAGCAACAATGTGCCACCATTGAACGAAGAGATTCTCATAATTTATCACTTTTCTTTCAAAACGTTAAACCGAAGATTTTTTTAATAGAACTTTTTTCACTCATTGATTACAGATTAACAACAAACTTTACGTTCTTAAATTTTTATCTAAATCAACCGTTTTTCTTCTTCCAATGATACTTCGGACCAATTTTAATCCTCTAATTCTCACCTGTTACAGGGATATACGCTGAACGATGGAATTTTCGAGGTTTGACGAGAAAAATTGAAGAGGACAACCCGCGGTTATCACCCGGGACTCTTCTTATTCGTAGTCCAACCAACAGTCCGACTGACTGAGACTTTCCCGCTGGCAGACGTGTATTTATACGTGGACGAGAGAGCGCGGCTTCAAACACACGACACACTATTATAAACGTACGATTGTCGTGCGTGCGTAGTCTGTGTTTGCAAATGTGAACGGGGTGAACGCCGTTGGTTCCCCTCTGGAACGAGCGTGAAAACCCCGAAGATTTTGTATCGCAAAAACGGACGTAAGGGTATTGCAGAGGTGGGGAAAAAACTTGCAAGTTGCTTCCTCGAAATTTCATACAGGAGAATAAGAAGGTTCACTAGGCAAAGCGAGCATGCACAGAAATTTCTGAAATTTTTATTTTACATTCCGGGGGGACCTGAATCGTTTTAGAATTTTCACCTACACCGTTCTCGACGAATTAATATAAAAAATTTCCAATTCAACAAAGGGCCTTATGGCATTTTCTGTTCCCGCCGTTATGGCTCAAGAAAATGTAGGGAAAATAAATAAAGGATAGTAAGACCGACAACGATCGGGCGAGCTAAGCTGCCTTGGCCGCGGTCACTACTTAGATGGGTGACCACTTAGCCGTGCACTAGCTGGCGGGTCGACTGTTAAGCGGAAGGCAGTTTTATTGAATTTCTGATGTAGTAAATATAACTGGGACTCAGTGAAAACAAAGACTCCAGTATCCACATAGGTTTTCCGCAGTTTCCCTGTGTCCATAGCAAACGCGATACAGTGTGACTAAGACGTCTGCGGGTGCAATGGAAGTTAGATTAGCTTAGCGAGGTTCGGGTAGGAAGTGATAGCGGAAAAAATGGAAAAACTGCAATTGGGTAAGGTCATACGTAAAAACCTGGAAGGGTATACGTTGGAAGAATGAAAAAAAGGATAGAGTACATTTAAATGAAACTTCGTGACAAAAATTTGATAGTTTGTCTACCTCGTTTAATATCACTAGAATCTGGGTACGCGCCTCGCGCGCTGCTTTTGTAGATTAGGTTCATTGTGCGATCTGAAGTATGCACATGACCGAACTCTGAGCATATCGACAGCCAATCGTAATGACGAGTTAGTCGGCTCCGGAGGTAAATCGAATTTCGAGATATTTCGTGATACTGTCTGTTTTTAAGGGGGGACTAAGCTTTTTACCATAGTGAATCACCCTAAGACAGTCTTCTAGTCTAAACGAGGATCTTTCTCGAGATAAAAAAAAATCACAGGTATTATTAAATATTTAAACATTGGTCTTTTTTCCACTTATTCATTGATAATCATAGTGCCCAATCGATGTCCAGAATTTTAACTCGATAGCCCCAAAAATGACACGAGCTAGATTCTTAACATAATACCTATATGAATTTCTTGAAAAATTCAAAATTTCATAAATCTAAAACGTCAGAATCGATAATACCCAATCGATGTACGAAGTTTTTGCTCGACGGCCCAAAAATGATATGAGCTAGTGCCTTAACAAAGGCCTCTAGCGATTTTTCGATAAATTCCAAATTGTGTAACTGCAATGCCTCAATCGATTTTCTTTAAATTTAATAGCACACTGTATTTTTTGATAGTCCTTTTAGACGGAAAGTTTCAGTCCGATCGCTCGAAAACTACGTGGGTTATGCTCTGAATCCACGTTTTTGAAAATTTTCAAAAACTTATAAAATCAATTGTCACAAAACCGTAGTGAACAAAGAGCCTTTACTGTTTTACTTGTGTACCCAATTTCAGCTCAAAAGCTCAAATCAATTCGAAGTTATAGCAGTTTCAATTTTGCAACTCTATCGCACACACACACACATACATATACATCCATCCGAACATTTTTTCTTAAACATGATTTTTCAATGTTATGGAATATTTAGAACACGATTTTTTTTCAGAAAAACAAAACTTGCACCACGAGAAAGCAAAAATGATTGTGCAATTTTTTTCGATGAGGACAAACAGATCAACGAGTCCGGTTCGTCGACGCAACTTGAAGGGAATTGCCGATCGTGTCATTTTGCGGTCTGCAAACTTCCGTTTCATCTCTCGTCCACTCACCCTTCCGGACCGAACAACACTCATCGTATGGCGTTTAACATTTCACCTTGGCACTGTCATCATTCGCCGTGTCCGATCTAACAGCCAGAATATCTTCGAATCCTCTTTTTTTCATGATAGAACAAGGAAAGCGATTTCTTGACGTCTTATCTAAAAATAAGATTTCAAATTTCGAGATATAGAAATTTGGTATTTTTAAGGAAATACACGAGTGTGTGAATTCTATTTTACGTTTACGTTGTCGCCTTGACATAGTGCATAATTATATTCTTGCCATATTTTCTTGAATGGCTAGACGGTAAAAAAAATGTATGTACTTTTAGTATGTCAGAATGTGATATCACGAATTTGCACGATTATCACGTCCGCGGTGGTGCAACTTTGCCAGGCGCAGTGGTCCGGTTTATGAATCATTGACTCTGGCCGTGTCGGTTCGTTACACCTGTAATATGGGAATCCCGCGTTTCATTCGTCGAACCGAGGTTTTGCTTGACCGCGTTGAAGGAAATTTGAGCCCACGCTCGTCAAGGGTATGTAAATCCTGTCGAGAAAGTGTAGCAAATTCGGTAAATTTGCTGAAAGATTGGTTACCACGAGTTTTAACAATTGTCTGATTCGTACGTCAGAAAAATTTATTTTATTGAATAATTAAAAATAGATTGATTTCTTCCACATCAATGAGTAACGAATTTATATCTAAGCAATTAAAAAATGGTGTAAAGTGAAACTTACACACTGGTTCCTCATCATTCTTGGATATCCAGAAAATTTCCTGTTTGGACATGAGAGCTTTTTCAATGTTGGCTTCCTCATACAGAAAACTTTGTTTATACGCAAACATGATGACGAAGCAATGTGCAAGTTTGAATTTGTACCATTTTTCTCCCCTTTGACTTGATAGTTTCAGATTTACTTGCATTTCAATACATTTTCGAAAAAATTTAAGTAGACCACAAATAGGGGAGTAATTCCCTAAGATCTTTTCATGGCAATTATCGCTTCGACAGTTGTAAATTTAAACCGACATACGATTTTTTATAAAATATAAAAATTTCAAAATAATAAAAATTCAATAAAATCTCAACCCTTTTACCGATTCATGTCAAATTCAATAAAAAGCTTCGTTTAATGGTAATCGATTAATGAGAGAAAAATTAACCCGGTATTTCAAAATTTTTGGAAATTAAATCACAATGTCAAACATTTTTTGAAAAATTCAAAATTGTATTAAATCTGAACCCGTCAAGCTATTCTTGCCAAATTCAGTATCGAACGTCCTTATTCCCTTACCCTTTAGCGTAAAATTACACTCATTGTTCGAAAATTTCAAAATGGCGTAAAATCTCGAACCTTCAAGTACAATAATTCCAACGAAACTGGCAGCAAACAACGGAGGTTCGATGCCCTAAATTCCTAAATCTATGCAAAGTTTGCAAAAAATCGGTCAATTCGTTCTCGAGATATATGAACTTGAATTTTTTGGAGCCTATTACATACGCACAGAAATTTTTTCCGATATTTTGACACATTTAAAAAAACATTAACATTCAAAACTAGACATTTTTTTTTCTTTTGACGAAAACGAAGCTTTCTTTATGGGAAGGCAAAATTGAAAGATGTTTTCAGTTAATAAATTGGTTTGATACAAAATTAATTCACCTATGCAATTAAGTAAAAATTATTATATTGCTTGAATTAATAAAAAATAAATAAATTGCGATTAAGGGCCGTAAGAGTGTTACGTACATAGCACATGGCTGGCACAGTAGTATAGACGAACATTTAGTCAGACGATAATTTAAATCCAGTCCATTTCGGTATAAATACTTCGTCCATCTATTAATAACCATAGCGTAGAAATTCCGTTGCTTCCGTTGATCTTAATATACACATGTATTACGCGAATATATAATTCATGATCAAAGTTCACGAATTGTTGATGCACCGCGAACGTTTAATGGAAAAATTCTTCCGAGGTGCAAAATAATCATCACTCCAGGCACATGAATCAATTGTCCGATTTGGTATTTACTTTGTAAAAACTATAAAAACAAACGGATTTCCCCTAGAAAAAAATATGTCACGAAATATCTCGAAATGCGATTTATTTCTGAAGTCGGCTAACTCGTCATTATGATTGGCTGGCGATGTCGTGCTTGGAGATCGTTCATGTGCATACTTCAGATCGCACGATCGTAGACAGCGTACTTAAGAGGGGAAATAGGGTTAGGACAGCGTTTTCTCAATGATTTTCATGAATTTTTTTATAGTATAAAAAATGAATATAATTTATTGAAACTTTGAGAATATTTTATACATATATTTAAGTATATACTATAAAATATTAGCGACCCCATATTGCAGGTCACAATCAGACTCAGCATTTTGCGTACATTCTGGAAGCCGCAATTTTCATCTGAAATCAAACGACGTTGGAATTTACTTTTATTATATGTCTCTCTTCTATATGAACCTAAATGCTATCAAAAAAATAGAAAATTGATTTTTTTACAGGGGTCAAAACAAAAAAGCATGATTTTTTGCCAGTTTTTACAACTTTATTTGCAAAAAAAAAATTATTTTAAATAATGATAATATACCGATTTTAGGTTCATATAGAGCGCAATACTATGAAGAAAGTGACTGCCAATTTTCAAAACGATTGGTTGAAAACTTTTCAAACTAGCGTGTACGCAAGTTCAAAACAAGTCGTTTTCAGAAAAACGCGTTTGAAAAAATAGTACCAAGAAAAACAAGCAATATGGGGTCGCTAATATTTTATAGTATATACTTAAATATATGTATAAAATATTCTCAAAGTTTAAATAAATTATATTCATTTTTTATACTATAAAAAAATTCATGAAAATTATTGAGAAAACGCTGTCCTAACCCTATTTCCCCCCTTAATGGCTTATAACAATAGAACGAGTCGGAATTTTCATTTAAAATTTTGGGAACATATTTTTCAATGGTTTTACTAACAATTTATGAAATAAAAAAAAAATCGATTTTTTTAACCGTCTAACCCTATTAACCCCCTTAATTTAAAAAGCAGCGCGCACACCGATTCTGGTATATGTAAACTCTTTAAAGAGGTTTACGGCCGTCCAACGTTTGATCCAGTATAAAGATTAAAGAAAACAAAATCAAGTTGTCAAAATGACAAAATTATTTTTAATTTCTACCGAAGAATTACTTAATATATGAAAAAGTTAATAATCAACGCAGATAATAGCAGTTTAGTGTTCAGGAATTACACAAAGCATTTTTTCATGCAATATTCCAAATGTATTTAACGAAAAAAAAAGGGAATTTTAGATTATAGGCATAAAATACATTTTTCTGTAAATTTATCGTTAAATATTTTTCTATATGACGTACATAAGTTTCTCGTGGAAAATATATATGAAGAACTTTTTAAGTATTCGATTGACGTGTCTGCGTGTGCGTGACTATAGCGTCAAACTTCCTTAAAGTTATAAATAGGTTGCGGATAAAAAGGAGAGCAGGAAATACGGCGTGGAAATAAATTCAGAATTATGAATTAGTAATGGGAAAATAGTCGGACAATCACTGACTTGGACAAACGTCAATGAGATGACAAAAAAAAAATCCAACGATACTATTAAGTAGAAATGAATCATGGACTATAATTATGAGGATTGATCTTCATAAATTATACTTTTATATTGTAATCGATAACTTGTATTATTTATAACTAAGTATGTACGTTTGTGCGAGTCAATGAGATGACAAAAAAAAATGTCCAACGATATTAAGTGGAAATGACTCATGGACTGTAATTATGAGGATTGATCTTTATAAATTATACTTTTATATTGTAATCGATAAATTGTATTATTTATAACTAAGTATGTATTTTTTTTATCACCGTCAAAGCATTACTTACTTATTAACGTGTCACGTAGTAAGAATTATTAAAACGTGTCAAACGAATGTAAATGAGATGGTGCCAACGACGTATTTAGTATGTTTTTTTTGTTTTTACAATTTTACTGTTATGTACTATGAATCTCATAAATCGATAATTAACGAAAATCATTCTCCGAGGAACCTGACAATTTATAAATGCCGTAGTGTGTTAATTGCTTGTATTAGCAATTTCACGATAGACACATGTATGTAGAATATGTGAACGTGTGGCAAACCGGTAAAAAAAAATGTAAAACCGGTCTAACTCATAATTATATATGCGTTGTTTTATTACAAGTTCTCGCGAAAGATCGAAAGGTGTTTTATATGTATAACGTAAATTCTTCGTGTCTCTGTATACGCATTGTTATGCGATAGTTGGGTCGAGAATCTCTCGTCGCGTGTGTGAGAGAAATAATCATGCTGTTGAACGGCGCCAGCTCGTTAAAATTTGGCAATTTGCCGACAATTCCGGTTTTCCTCAAATTCGTTCTTAAAGCAGCGATTTTTATTTTATTTTTTATTTTCATTTTATTTTTTATAACGTATATACAAATGCTTGTGAATAATGTGTTTTTATCATACAGGTCGTTAACGAACCTTGTAATCGTTTTTTATTATCGTATCCATCTAAATGAGATTTATCGTAGCTGTTAATGCAAACATTCGATATATCAATCGAGTAGTAATAACACACTTTGTGTTTTTTTTTAAGCAATGTTGCTTTCATTGCCAAGCATTGTATTATCCTGTTGTTCCGATTTGATTTATATGTCGGGACTGGATATTGATCAATTTTTCGTATGATTCATTTTATACGTTTTTTTAATTGGACATTTGCATATGAGAAAATTTTTTTTTATTTTTGCTTGCTAGTAACAATAGCTTCGTTTTCGTGAAACAAAAATTGACTATTTAATACCAACGGGTTTGAAGTGTGACAAAACATCGGAAAATCACATCTAGAAATACATGTCCGTGTGTATGTGATAAGCTCAACAAATTCAAGTTGTTGTCTTGACCAATTTCTCGCAAACTTTCCACGGATTTGGAGCGTCGAATCTCCGTCGTGTGCTCTAATTTTCGTTGGAATTACTTGAGAGCTCGAGATTTTATGGCATTTTGAAATTTTCGAAAAAATGTTTGTGATTGCTCTAACTTCCGTGAATTTTCAGCTACTGCGTCAAAACTTTGTGCACGAAACGGTTAGGGGACATGGATGTTTGGTATTGAATTTAGCAAGAATCGGCGAAAGAATTAATATTTTATTCAATTAAAAAACTTTTTATAACATAAAAAATGTATGAATGTTTATATTTGCAACTGTAGACGGACTACTAGCTATAAAAATAGTTTAAAGGACTATATTCTAGATCATTTAGGTTCCATGGGAAGATAGTTGGTATTGAATTTAGAGAAAATTTATAAAAGCATTCTACATACTCTAGGACCTCGATTTTAAGAAGAAACTGAGACCTGAAGTTCTTGTGATCGAGGCAATCTAAGTCCAGCTCCAGGCAAAACATTTTTTTTAGCTTTTACTATATTATTTCTTATTACTACGCAACCGGAAGTTTATCGCTGAATACTGATCACAACGAGTTCGTTCAAAGATAAAAAATTCAATGTGAAAAAAATCAAAAAAGTTTAACGTTTCTCTCATTGCGTGGAAATACGAGAGCTAAAACCGCCCGAGCTAATACAACCTGTTATATTAATACATGGCTGTGATCTTTACTCTCTGGGATTTGGTCCACAATTGTTCACATTGTTGTTACAACTGATTTTAAATTATTTTATATGAAATGATAATTTTAAATAAGCTGTACCTATTTTATATGAGAAGATAGGTTGGGCGTAATTAAAAAATCGGAAATTTTTTTTTTTAATCCTATGTAATATAAAAAATATTCAAATCATACCTCAAAGGGGGCCGGATTGTATGTGCAATAGTTTAACAATGTTGTTATTCAATAGAGAATTTTTCACGATTATTTTAGATTTTTTAAACTAACCTTTTTTTTTAATTTGATAAATCAGTGTGCAATTAAAAAATCTAAAAAAATTCTCAAAACTCCTCGTTGCGAGATAAAAAAATTTTAACTCCATCATGTAATAAACCTGCCCTCGGTTATACATATTTTTTCATTTATTTTGCGAGCAAAAAAAAGTCAAAAAAAGCGAATACCCGTACCACTGTGATATGTGGTTTAAAAATGTTGATATTATACTGACGATTTTTCAGAATTTTTTGCAAATTTTTGAAATTTACCGTTTTGTTTCATGTTAAATTGTTTTTTCTTCTTCAATTATTACTAAATTAGGAATTAGCGAAAAAAAATCTGCATGCTTTTTTAGGATTGTAACAACAATATGAAAAATTGCTGATGGAATCCCCAGAGGAGATTTACCAAGTCGATTTCACGTGGAATGCTCCATGTACACAGAAAATAATGAATTTCTCGACAGGATTCACCAATTGAGTCATCAATGTGTGGATATTGATGTAATTATGTAATATATCTGCAATGGAAAATGTTAATAAACGCGCCAGATTGACGCGAGATGCGTAGTTTAATAAAAGTCAGGATCTATAATAGTATCTGAATTAACAGAACGACCAAGCGCTGTCAATCAGAGTTTGCAGGGGACGTGAAAATTACAGGAGTAAATTTATCTCGTGTCCCTCAAATCCACTTCGTGTGCTTCACGTGTCGCGTATGTGTGACGTTCATATTTAACGAAATTAACTGATCTACGTCAAAGATGTAAAATCACCTATACACCACTCGTATGATTTCAAGATCTTTAAATAAAACTCCGATTACTTGACATTGCGATATTACGTATTTTAAGTTTTTTTTTCTTTCCGTCTAATTGCAACATCTCAATTATATGGGATTCCCTGTGACGTAGATCGCGATGACGTAAAGTCGTAAAATGTGTACGTGAAAGAAAAACTTGCGGGACGATAGCGTGCTGAAATGTATTGTGACGAAATGTTTGTACTTTAAGGGGGGAAATAGGGTTAGGACAGCGTTTTCTCAATGATTTTCATGAATTTTTTTATAGTATAAAAAATGAATATAATTTATTGAAACTTTGAGAATATTTTATACATATATTTGAGTATATACTATATAATTTTTGAAGAATTTCCTTGAGAAAAATTGAAGGTATTAGCGACCCCACATTGCAGGTCACAATCAGACTCAGCATTTTGCGTACATTCTGGAAGTCGCAATTTTCATCTGAAATCAAACGAGGTTGGAATTTACTTTTATTGTATGTCTCTCTTCTATATGAACCTAAATGCTATCAAAAAAATAGAAAATTCAATTTTTTACCGGGGTCAAAACAAAAAAGCATGATTCTTTGCCATTTTTTACAACTTTATTTGCAAAAAAAAATTATTTTTAATAATGACAATATTCCGATTTTAGGTTCATATAGAGCGCAATACTATGAAGAAAGTAACTGCCAATTTTCAAAACGATTCGTTGAAAACTTTTCAAACTAGCGTGTACGCAAGTTCAAAAAAAGTCGTTTTCAGAAAAACGCGTTTGAAAAAATGGCGCGCTCGGGGCCTGAAGGAGAGCTACTCATTTTAATGGCTTATAACAATAGAACGAGTCGGAATTTTCATTTAAAATTTTGGGAACATATTTTTCAATATTTTTACTAACAATTTATGAAATTTAAAAAAAAATCGATTTCTTGAACCGTCTAACCCTATTTCCCCCTTTAGTATTTAAACAGTTTGTAATGACTTTTTCTACATATATTGATAGTTAAGTTTTAATATTTTTAATAAATGGCATGCAAATCAATGCACGGCTAAACGGTTACCCATCTCAGTATCGAACGTGGCCAATACCGGTTAACATGCGAGACCACCGCAACCGTGCAATTACCGCGCGTCCAGCCTCTTGGTTTAGCTGTAGCATCGAGTATATAATTTCCTTAAGGCGGTAGTCTGGTGTAGAAAATTGAAAAAAATGATTTTTTTTTTTTTTTTTCATTTTCTTATTCCTTAGACGTTTCTTCATACGCTCCTGAGAACCGTTTATTGATATTTCAAAAATTAGTCGAGAAATAAAAATTCTAAGCAAGCCGCGCGCTCAGGTAGCTCAGTCGGGAAGCAGCTAACGCAGATGCTACTGAGTCGCTCATTTAAGGCCGTAGTCTGGTTTAGAGCGAAATTTTTGACGTCATTTCTAATGTGCAATAACGTTTAAACCGTTGAAGTTGTCTTGATGAAAATCTACACGTGCATTTATTGATCCTTAGAGAATACTTGTACATTAAAAAAAAAATTATTTTAAATATTTTCATGTAGTTTTTTGCCTTGTTGCAAAATGGTGCGCCGAAATCGGCGCCCACGCTGGACGATGTTGTATGCGACTGAAAAAACAATATATACCAGGGGTGTTAGTTGAAATTTGCCGGTTTTTTCGATAAAGAAAAGACTTAATTTTCAGAGGAATCTCAAAATTTTTTTTTCAAAATATTGACCATTGGTTTCTACACATTTCGCCCATCTCTCAGGCAAATTATGGATACCATCCCAAAAAAACTTTCTCTCTTTCGAGGTAAACCATTCGACGAGCCATTTTTCGGCTTCTTCAAAATTAGCGAAGCACTGCTCTGCAAGGGAGTGTCCCATCGATGCGAAAAGGTGATAGTCGGACAGGGCGAGGTCTGGAGAGTACGGCGGGTGTGATAATATTTCCCAATTAAGTGTTTGCAAGATAACTTTGCCATATCTTCGGGCCCATTCCGGCCGTTTTTCGATCAACGCAAAATTCAAATTGATCATTTGTTGTCGGTAGCGATCCTTGTTCACCGTTTCACCAGGTTTTAACAACTCGTAGTACACCACACCACACTGGTCCCACCAAACACAGAGCATTGTCTTACGGCCAAAGCGATTTGGCCTTGCAGTCGATGGGCCGGCTTCACCAGGTGAAAGCCATGATTTTTTTCGCTTCGGGTTCTCAAAATAAATCCACTTTTCGTCCCACGTGACAATTCGATGCAGAAAAGATTTCCTTTCGAATCGTTGAAGCAGCATTTCACAAACGGTTTTTCGATTTTCCATTTGTCTATCGTTCAGCTGGTGTGGCACCCATTTTCCATACTTTTGGATCTTTCCCATGGCTTTTAAACGTTGGCAAATTGCTCCTCGAGTCACATTTCGTGTTTCTGCCAATTTTTGTTGCGATTGGGTTGGATCAACATCCAATAACGCCTGCAATTCCTCGTCTTCGAACTTTTTCGCTGCACCAGGATGTTCATTGTCTGTCAAATCGAAATCTCCACTTTTAAATTGACGAAAACATGTTCTAATCACTGGAGCATGTTCACTATAAGTTTCTACCAGCAACCGGTGAGCTTCAGCTGCTTTTTTCTTTTGATGAAATAAGAAAAGCAACGAATGCCGCAAATGCGATTTACTTGGAACGAAACTCGACATATTGACTGAGGTAAACAAACATGACGCTATTATTTTGGCGGAATGTGACTTGCGTATTTTTGTAGGTCAATAGAAAATGAAGGTTAATGTCAATAGAAAAAAATGACATACATGCCAAATCATAGAAATGTATACATATTGCTAGCGACATCTACTGGTAAAACCGGCAAACTTCAACTAACAGCCCTGGTATATATATTCTCAATCTGTATGAGTATTCTGAGCACTGGTAGCAGAATTGGTACTTAAAAAATTCTTTTATTGAGTCGAGGAATAATTTTGCCGACATTTTATAACTCGTCGAATAATGAAATATCATTAATGAAAGTTCAACAGGCCGCCATTTTGTCAACAAATTTTTTTAAGTACCAATTCTGCTACCAGTGCTCAGAATACTCATACAGATTGAGAATATATATATATTTTTTTTTCAGATGCATCCAACATCGTCCAGAGTGGGCGCCGTTTTCGGCGCACCATGTTGCAACAAGGCAAAAACTACATGAAAATATTTAAAATAATTTTTTTTTAATGTACAAGTATTCTCTAAGGATCAATAAATGCACGTGTAAATTTCCATCAAGCCAACTTCAACGTTTTAAAAATTATTGCACATTAGAAATGACGTCAAAAATCTCGCTCTAGACCAGACTACCGCGTTAATTTATGACCGAAACCTAAATAAACGAACAATAAATCTCGATTGAAAAATTAATTTAAAAATACTGAATATATATTATAAATTATAATTTTTTTATTCGATTTGCCAATTTCTAATGGGAATCACCACGGTGCCGTGGCCTATTCAATATGGCCGCGCATTCCCAGTCAGTCCCAGTCAGTAACCCCTCAATTATCGTATAATTTTTAACGAAATGTAATATTTTTAGTATGATCTGATAATCTGGATTATTACCGTTGATGTTTATGCGTGGATAGAATCAACTGCGACAATTACAATCTACGAGGTGTGTAAATTAAGTAATGAGACTGGCAACGTAGCGTTCGATCTGGCAACACTTGAGGCGCTGGGCTTGGAGGGGCGGCAGGGGAACACGCGATACGCTTTAAGTACGGGTTTGAACTCGCTCGAGTCATTTGGTTGTCCGTAGCGATTTTTCTTGTCAAACAATTTTTTCTATTGTGTTTTAAAAATGAGTGACATCAATTTCGAGCAACGGTGTGCTATTAGGTTTTGCTTCAGACTTGGGCACACTACAACGGAAACTCTTGCTAAACTTCAGCAGGCCTACGGAGACAGTGTTTTGTCAAGAGCCCAGGTTTTTCGGTAGTTTAAAGCATTTTCAGAAGGAAGAGAGTCGATTGAAGATGAACCACGAAGCGGAAGGCCTTCATCTTCAAGAACCGATGAAAATGTCGACAGAATCCGGGATCTTGTGCGTTCAGATCGTCGGTTGACAGTCAGAATGATCGGGGAAGAGTTGAATTTGACTCACACCACCGTTCATCAGGTTTTGACCAATGAATTAGGGATGATAACAATCACGATAATGCTCCTTGTCACACAGCAATTTCAATAAACGAGTTTTTGGCCAGTAAAAACATTCCTGTGGCTCCTCAGCCTCCTTATTCGCCTGACTTGAGTCCTTGTGACTTTTTTCTCTTCCCGAGATTGAAAAATCACCTCAAGGGGACTCATTTTGGGACACTCGAAAACATTCGAACGGCTGTAATCGACCAGCTGAAGGCTATTCCAGTATCGGAGTTCCAGCACTGCTATGAGGATTGGAAAAACCGTCTCCAGCGCTGTGTGGCTTCAGAAGGAAGTTGTTTTGAGGGTGACAATATAAAATTGTAATTCTATTTGAATAATAAAAATGAAAAAAATCAGTCTCATTACTTAATTTACACACCTCGTATTTTGAGAATGACAATATAAAATTGTAATTCTATTTGAATAAAAAAAATGAAAAAAATCAGTCTCATTACTTAATTTACACAACTCGTATTTTGAGGGTGACAATATAAAATTGTAATTCTATTTGAATAAAAAAAATGAAAAAAATTCGTCTCATTACTTAATTTACACACCTCGTATTTTGAGGGTGACAATATAAAATTGTAATTCTATTTGAATAAAAAAAATGAAAAAAATCAGTCTCATTACTTAATTTACACACCTCGTATTTTGAGGGTGAAAATATAAAATTGTAATTCTATTTGAATAAAAAAAATGAAAAAAATCAGTCTCATTACTTAATTTACACAACTCGTATTTTGAGGGTGACAATATAAAATTGTAATTCTATTTGAATAAAAAAAATGAAAAAATTCGTCTCATTACTTAATTTACACACCTCGTATTTTGAGGGTGACAATATAAAATTGTAATTCTATTTGAATAAAAAAAATGAAAAAAATCAGTCTCATTACTTAATTTACACACCTCGTATTTTGAGGGTGAAAATATAAAATTGTAATTCTATTTGAATAAAAAAAATGAAAAAAATCAGTCTCATTACTTAATTTACACAACTCGTATTTTGAGGGTGACAATATAAAATTGTAATTCTATTTGAATAAAAAAAATGAAAAAAATTCGTCTCATTACTTAATTTACACACCTCGTATTTTGAGGGTGACAATATAAAATTGTAATTCTATTTGAATAAAAAAAATGAAGAAAATCAGTCTCATTACTTAATTTACATACCTCGTATTTTGAGGGTGACAATATAAAATTGTAATTCTATTTGAATAAAAAAAATGAAAAAAATTCGTCTCATTACTTAATTTACACACCTCGTATTTTGAGGGTGACAATATAAAATTGTAATTCTATTTGAATAAAAAAAATGAAGAAAATCAGTCTCATTACTTAATTTACACACCTCGTATTTTGAGGGTGACAATATAAAATTGTAATTCTATTTGAATAAAAAAAATGAAAAAAATCAGTCTCATTACTTAATTTACACACCTCGTATTTTGAGGGTGACAATATAAAATTGTAATTCTATTTGAACAAAAAAAAAGAAAAAAAATCATTTTCATTACTTAATTTACGCACCTCGTATATGACGTGGCATGTTTACCCTCAAAATCATAAAATTATTGCCCACCACTCCACAGTTAAATGAATGACTTTGAACAATAAACTATTACTTATAACATTAATCTATCATATGACATAATGTTATATTTATAGATTGTTCATTTTTCAGCAATTATGCAATTTCGGTCGCGCCTCTTGTTGTTTATGTTATGCGACAAGAATAAAAAAGGTTTTTGATCTTTTGCGTGGGCTGAAGGTCTCATGCCCCTCGGATCGATTTTTAATTATTATATTTTGTTCCAACGTATACCCTTTTCGGGTTTTTACGTAAGACTCTTCTCAATGCCATTTTTTTTAATTTTCCCTCGTATCACTCTCTACCCGCACTATGTTAAGCTGACCTAACTTCCGTAGCATCCGCTACTGCTTTTTCGCTATAGTGTATCGCTTTCGCAGTGGGCACGGGAAAACTGCTGAAAATTCGTGCCGGTACAAACGGCCTTCATTTTTTACTGAGTTTCAATTTCTCGGAACTCAGTGTTTCCGAGTGTCCAGTCTCACGATTGGAAACTCAGAAAAACTGCTTCACCGCTCAGTAGTCTGCGTGTCGGCGTGCAAGCCAGTTGACGTCTAAGCGGTCACCCGTCCCAGTACTGACCGCGGTCAATATCGCTTAACATGCAAGATCGCCGAAGCCGCGCACCGACCATGTGTCCACTGCTGTCAGTGATTTTCATTTACTATATTGTTGCTGTAACAAAACAGTACATTTTTTATTACGATTAGAACATGACACATTCGCATAATAATCATCGGGCATCGACCGGGGGAGAGTGGTTTGAAATTTGACCATAGTGAGGTCAGGTTGCCAAATGGTAATTGCCAATGAATCACATTTTTTTATCTATATACGACGCGTGTGTGGGTGCTACATACTTTAAAAGATGTGGTCATGAGAGGACATCCAGTATCTATTTTTTGTATACTTATATACTCTCATTCGCCGTACTCTTATGATGAGTCATGTGAGAAATTGAGAGACGATGATCGAACTCTCTCGTAACGGTGCGTCCGGTCCTAACGCAATATCGAGGCCGGGCCAAACAAGTGTATAGGCATGTAAAACGATCGATTCTCTCATCATCCTTACCCGGTACATAAATATATATGTTACACATATTTAAAAGAATGTAAGAGAAATTTTTATTATGGTCACCAGAGGATCCGGGAATGAGAATCAAGTTGCAATTTCTCTTTCGTTGACTTTTTTTTTTCTTCTCTTTAATCGACTCAAATGCTGGACACTGGATTTTTGCTGCCACAGCAAATAGTAGTTCTGAATGACATATAATATGCGGAGAGGAGAAAAAAACGTAATCAGACTACAATACTAAAGCTGTAGGCGGTCCAGTCTCTTTGGAGTCTGCCAGACTATATATCGCATAAAATTACTCACATATTCATTGGTGCGCACAGCGCACGAGATACATATAATTTTCTATCAATAATTAAAAATTACATGATTAATAGAGAAAAGAACTGCACGTTGAAACTTGCATATTGCTTCCTCGAAATCTCGCACAATGCTCAAACCTTCTATAAGAAACGATTTGAACGTTTCCACTTGCTACTTTTTCCCTACATGTATTGTCAATTCCAGTTTTTTGGAAAAATGTAATATTTCATGGTAATGAAATATGAGCAAAAATAATCTAGTAATATAAGAATGTATTTGATATAGACCGCTAATACTAACACGTACAAATAAAGAAAGAGAATGCGTGAGGTCTTTCTCGAAACGTTCATAAAACTGTTTACAATAATATATACAAATGATATAAGAAATAAGAGATCGACGCACAGGGCCTCTACTCTTTGTTCTTTGAGTTCGAGTCACTCTTTTGGCCACTCCGTCGATCAGTACTTCGAGAACTCTCATTTCATAAAGACGTAGAATTATTAAAAGATAATTGCTCTGCTTAAATATTGTGTTTTATTTCACAACCTGCTTCCCATAATCCAATACATGGAATCGGAGCGTTTTCATCAATTCTTGCTAAATTCAATACCAATCATCATTTAATTGTATTCTATTTATCGTCAAAGTTTTAATGTGATCGATAAAATTTTGCAAAACTTAAAACGACAGATTTTTGGAAAAATTCATAATTCCCAAAATTTAAGCGGATTCATCGATTCTCGCGGTGCATCAATTGTTGGTTAATATTTTTGGCCCATATCCGTAGTTAATTTTAGCACTACAACGCACATTTAATAATGTTCTATTGATATAGAGAATTTTAGCCCATTATCTCAAGAATTTCCGGAAACTAGAACAGTCAGTAACGATTTTTGAAAAAATGAAAATTTCACAAAACCCAAACCTTCCGACTGATTTTCATCAAATTTTTCCCGAAATCATTTTCCGGGAAAAATCTTCAAAATTTCATAGAGTTTGAATTCTTTCACGGATTTCCGCCAAATTCGATACCAACCACACCTCGGTGATAGTCTACTTGTATAAGAAAAAAGTATTACAAATCTTAAAGTTTGCAGAAGCTAGAGCGACATTTATCGAAAAAAATCAAAAAGCTATAAAATCTGAATCACTTGATAAATTTCTATAAAAATTACAGCAGACAACGCGGAAGTACTGATTTATTTGCGTGCGAAATTGTAACAGTGTAACTCAAACCGTTCCGGAGATATCGACATTTGAATTTTGCAGGTCCGATATGCACACACACACACACGCGTCCAGACATTTTTTTCTAAATGTGATTTTCCGCCGTTTTAGCACATTTTGAACCGATTGCCATTGAAAAATCGAAAGAAAAAAAAATGTCCACCATGGCAAAACTATGATGAATTGAAAATATTCACAAAAAGACTGGTTTGCGGCTGAATACTCGGTGCATGACTCACGCAAGATGAATATTTAAGAGCAAGAAAATGTTAAAAAAAAAATACAGAACCAGTCAAGAATTTGAAATTTGCTTAAAGGTGTGTGAAGTTCTTGAAAATAATAAATAAATGGCGCGTAAACGAAATGAATTATAAATTCGTCGGACAATATGAGATGAATGGAGGACCAACCGCGACTTAAAATATCCGTAGGAAAGAATTTCGGAAGTGGATAAAATCTGGGGTGGTACGGGCACGAAAATAAATATGGAACAAAATAAAATCACTATTAAAAAGTTGTCGATAGAAGTGCGAAAAAAATTGAACATATAAGGAGCGCTAAACGCGAAAAAAAAAGCACGAGTGTCAAAGAAGAAAAAAAATTAACAAAAATGATTGTTAAATATAAATGAAAAAAATTGCGCTACTTGTCTAAGTGCGTGCCGTTGCAGCGGCCTTTAAAATCCCGCAAGCCAAAACACAAGAGGGATGAGAAAAAGATTGCGGAGATATGAAAAATTACCGAGGGCCACGCAATCCAGTGTCCCGGTTTTTTGGTACACGAAAAGAGGGATATCAGAGAGGCACCGGGCAAATCACGTACGCTATAGTATAATTATAGTTATCATCGTGACGATGTTCCGGGAATGGTTTGACGAACGGTTATACACCTTTCTCCATCTATTCTTTCACTCTCTCTCTCTCCGCCTCTCTTTGCCATTTTCGTCTTACCGAGAACACACACAGGACAGAGAGTAAGGGACGTCCATAGATATTTTGGTTTGAGAGAATGAATTGTGATCTCGAAGGGAGAGCGAGAGAAAACATGCACAACGAAGATTATTCTTCGTTGCACTTGAATAAGATGGGAGAAAAAAAGATAAAGAGAGAGGTGTGTGTAAAAGAAAGAAAAAATCTTAATGCGGCCAGAGATGCTGACAAAGAAATCTGGGAAGGCGCGAAATCATTAACGTGTTGGCTAATTCATTCGAACGAATGCACATATGCACATATACGTGTCCATACGTTTCTACAAACGTACATGTAACGTGTTTCGTATATGTATTAATTGTATGTATACATAACGTAAATATATACATAAACGAAGAATTGGAGATTGAAGAGAAGTCAGAAGTCGTGCTCGTCTCGTGTAAGACGTATCTCGTTTCTAGATAAAAGCCGCTCCTCTCCGTTGCACTCCGAGAAGCGTGGGATTCACCTTTCGTACCCCGACCAACCCGCGAAAAAGTCTCTCGGAACGTTTCAGCAAAATATCACTCCCGAGAGAGTCTTGCAGCTTCCGTCAGAACGATCGTGGATTTTGCCAGAGCTGGTCACGATTAAAAAAACCTCTTCGGCTCATACACAAACGTATCTTCGTGCCTGTAAAGTGAAAAAAACAATTGCATTTGCGAAGAAATATTATAAGGAAAAAATATCGTAGATTAATTGATCGTGATTGACGACCAGAAATAATGGAATTAATCGTCAGATTTTTCCTCATTGCTATCGCACTAGTGTCCAACATTTATTGCAGATTTCATCATCACAGGTAAGCAATTTTTTCGAATTTTCCATTTGAAAATTTTTCTTTCTCGTTTCCATAGTATTTACAGAAAGAGAAATCGAGAAACGTTACAAGTTTGGATTTGTTTTTTTTTTTGATAATTAAGCACGAGGAAAAGTATTTTCAAGGTTTCAATAGTTTTTGGCAAACGATACCTATTGATTATTAAATCCATTAAAATACTAATGTTATTTGAGTACTTATGTACTCCAAAATGTAGATACAGACCAAAATATAAATTGGGGATTCCAATTTATATTTTACCTTCATAAAGTTCTGTTGTGACTGTACAAATGTTAGTAAATACATTGTAAAAATTCCAAGATGGTGTAATTTCATGATGCGTTAGACAAAAAAAAAAAAAAAAAAAACGAAAAAATACATGTGTCACACGGTACGACCGCCTTAATGTACCATTAATACCATATTTTACATCCAACAATACTCATTGAGGCTGAACAAGTTATAACAAAACATTTCTGAGCCCTTGACGAAATTATTAAAAGAAA
This sequence comes from Oxytorus armatus, assembly GCA_958009045.1. NCBI lineage: Eukaryota > Metazoa > Arthropoda > Insecta > Hymenoptera > Ichneumonidae > Oxytorus > Oxytorus armatus. The sequence goes on from OY253748.1 coordinate 14,290,617, forward strand.
AAAAAGTGTCCTACATAGTAAATACAAAGAAATCGAAATTTTGTTTACAGGGACGGTGGTTATCTAAATCACGTTCAATTAGTGCATCAATTTCGTTGCTCGTTGCCACAGCCACGTGCTGTAAAAGTCGAGGAACTCTTAATCGCCGGTCCGAGTCCCGACGAGATATTTTATCCACCGTCGACGGTACTGGCAAGATGCGACGGTTCGGGATGTTGTCCCGAGCCAAATGACAATTGCGGTCCAATCGAGAAGAGAAACGTCAGTCTCGTTTTTATGGTGAAACATCGTATAGACAGTCAACGTGATCGTCATCACGAGGTCATTCACGCGATCGAGCACACGAAATGCGGATGCGGCGCTGAGGATCACGAGAGATTTACGCGGGCCGGCTCGATCGAGTAAAATCTCGATAAAAAAAATGATTGTTATTATTTTCTTTAATTTTACTAATATTTACTGCTATTTTTTTAATGATTCATGAGACTCAATTGTCATTTCGATGAATCGTGTCGAACGAGCTAAACACACGAGTGTGGGCTATGAAATGTATTTATTGTCATGAACTTCAGATTTTTTTTTATTTCTAGATTTTAGATTTTTCAATTGAGCCAACAGTTCAATTGACGCGTAACAATCATTTTTCATCATTTTTCTAAATTATTCTTTATTTTATCGTCTCAATTGTTCGCTATTCACGTCTGTGATATATCAAAATATTTATGTACTTTAATTAAATATTAATTATCGTAATTATGTAGTTTGGTTGATGGTTTGTTTTTTTTTTCAAATTTACCTTCTAAGGGATGAATTATTAGAAATTTGAATTTTCCTAATCCTTGATTTCGAAATATCTCTTCGCGACTTGCAAATCTCGTTTTATCGTGTCGTTTTCCGGATCGAGTTTCAGTGCAGCCTCCAATTCCGGTATTCCGTGCTGGGGCGCTGATAATTTACAGAGAGACGCGCCAAGTCGAGCGTGACAACGAGCCCTCGAGTCACGATTACCCTCGCACTTCGGTACCATCAGTTCCAGGGCCTGGGTCATCATTTTTATTATTTTATATTTATTTTCTCTTTTTTTTTCTTTGTTTGCTTTGTGTTTTTCTTTTCTTCAAATACTTACCGTCGAACAGTCCTCCGCGCATCTTCGATAATTCTTAGCGGCGTACTGCGCCGCCGAACGATTAACGTAGAGCGATGACATCTTATCGCTGAGCTTGATACCGTGAGTGTAAGCACTTATTGCACCGAGATAATTGCCAGCTTTGAAGAATTCACTGAAAAATTCATAATCCGTGAAAGTGGGCAATTGAAGAAATAAAAATTGAAAAAAATAGAAAAATCAGAAATTCGATAATAATATTTTGTATTATCTAATTATTGAGATATTTCTCGGATGAGGTGGATGACGATTTTTCGACTTTATCCTCGGTATAAGAATTCTTGTAATTTGTAATTATTTAATTTCAGTGGAGATATAATTTATTTAATAACAAAAAAACCAAAAAATCATTAATTTTCATAATGGAGATGAATATTAAAAAAAGGCGCTAAGTAAAACTGGCACATCGCTTCCTTTTCGCTTTCGGAAATTTCCAAATATCCCTCTATGAGCAAGTGGCTTCCTTCTTTTTGGCATCCTGGAGGACGTTATAGATGTGAATCTTCGAGAACGAGGAGGATGCGATGTGCAAATTTTTATTTGCATCTTTTTTCCGACCTCTTTAATAATGCCTCGAATAATGTGCTTTGCTTCAGCTTGAAGAGCGCAATAATTTACCAAAAAATTGAAAATTAACAAAAAAATATCGACCTTTGCGTGGTTTTTCACCAAAATTGGTATGTAACATTCTGTAGCGTCAATTTATTTGTAAAAAAAAAACAACACATTGATAGCTCGAAATTTACTCGGGTTAAATCGCTGGAGAACGTTTTTCAAAAAATTCAAATCATTTTATAAAATCTTTACCCCTCAAGTGGTTCTCGCAAAATCCCATAGTAAATTTTTTTGTCCCTTAAGGTAGTAGTCTGGTAACTTAAGGGAGAACACCACTGTGACCCCCTGTTTTTTTTCATATTTTTCAAGAATTTTTTTTTGTGGGAAAAAAAGAGATATTCGAAAATTTTTGTTGGGTTTTGTTCCTTGTTTATTAATGTTTTAAAAAACATTTTTTTCACATTTTTCACGCCGCATGGTGGCGTTGGGGAAGCTCTCGCGTGAGGTGCTGTCATTTCCGCGGCACGCAGCAGAACTCTCTCCAACGTCGATCTGAAAAAAAATACCGAGTGTTTTCGTTAATAATATGATATTTTGAAGAGAAGTACACAGGGATTTGGAAAAATATTGTTTTAAAAAAATGGGCACGCCTTTGAAATTAACTTTAATTTCAAAGGCGTGCCTATTTTTTTTAAAACAATATTTTTCCAAATTCCTGTGTACTTCTCTTCAAAATATCATATTATTAACGAAAACACTCGGTATTTTTTTTCAGATCGACGTTGAAGAGAGTTCTGCTGCGTGCCGCGGAAATGACAGCACCTGACGCGAGAGCTTCCCCAGCGCCACCATGCGGCGTGAAAAATGTGAAAAAAATGTTTTTTAATACATTAATAAACAAGGAACAAAACCCAAAAAAATGTTTCGAATAACTCTTTTTTTTCCCACAAAAAAAAATTCTTGAAAAATGTGAAAAAAAACATGGGGTCACAGTGGTGTTCTCCCTTAAGCCGATTTTCATGTCTTTTTTGGAGGGCGTTTTTTTGTAGGAAAATAAAAATGAATCGTTTTCGATATTTAGGATGTTTTTATTTACATATTAAAGATACAAAAAAAAATTTATTTGAAAAAATTTAATAGTTCATTATTATTATTATTATTGATCGAAGTTGGCACCTCGAAAAAAAAGCGCGTGGGTGGCCCCGGTGATTTTGGCTCTTGATGTTATCTGAAATAAAAAATTCTTGCCAATTATTAATCTATAGACATGTCATTCTGGTCGGAACTACTGAAGTTAAATTTCATGGATAAATAACAAAATGGCGGACTTTGGAAAAAAAAGTTCTTTTATTTTAGCAAAGAAGGGGTTGTAAGATAAAAAGAAATTTAACTTCAGTAGTTCCAACCAGAATGACATGTCTATAGATTAAGAATTATCAAGCATTTTTTATTTCAGATAACATCAAGAGCCAAAATCACCGGGGCCACCCACGCGCTTTTTTTTCGAGGTGCCAACTTCGATCAATAATAATAATAATGATCAACTATTACATTTTTTCAAAAAATTTTTTTTTTGTATCTTTAATATGTAAAGAAAACATCCTAAATATCCAAAACGATTCATTTTTATTTTCCTACAAAAAAACGCCCTCCAAAAAAGACATGAAAATCGGCTTAAGTTACCAGACTACTACCTTAATCCATTTAGGTAAAAAATTTGGACACGATGGCTGACCATTTACGAAACTTAAAACGGTCAGAGAAGTTTTTCGAAAATTTCAAAACCCCGTAAAATCTCAAAAGCAACAAAAAATGGCGATAAAAAATATTTCGTTCTCTAGATATTTTTCTCGAGCATAGCAAATTATATTTTTCATACTACCACATACACACACACACACAATGCATACACGGACGGATGAACATTTTTCTAAATGTGATTTTCCGATGTTTCAGCAAATTTTAAACGATTTTGTATTAAAAACTCGAAACATTTTTTTTACCCAAACAAAGCTTCTTCTATGAGGAAGCAAAATTAATGATTACATGCAGATTAAATTTAAAACATTATTATTATTAACAATACTATTACTATTATTTTTATATATTTGTGAAGGAAAAAAAGGATTTTACGTACTCGCCCTTGTCCTTCAACCATTGAGGATCCCGTTCTTCGGGTCTTAAATCTTCCGAAACGAAACCACACTTCCGTCTCGCTTCCGCCTGTTTCTCCAACCACTGTAAACAAACCGCAAACGATTGATCATAGAGAGCAAAATACGAGAAATTTTATTTTTATTCAACGAGCGTATGTACCAAGAAATTTCTGGTACATTCGTTTGCATGTAAAAATTTGCCGTTTCTTGGAAATTGCGGAAAAAAAAATCTTACTTCCTGTTCCTCAAGATGATGGCTCTCTCGTGCGGGTGTCGGCAATTGTCTTTCCGTGAATTTAACTTCAATGGTACACGATCTTCTTGGTCTCGGTATAGCGGCTCCGTTCTCCTCGAACATTCCGTCTCTACTTTTACCGAGAAATACCGATTTTTCGCTCGACAATACACGTCTGACAATTTCCTTTGCGCGATTCGTGCTCTCTCGCTTCTTTCTTTGATAATACTTTCGACGTATTTTCTCGTCGGTTTCAATGCCCCGATGAGAAGACGACTTTTCGAGATCGTCGCCCGAACTCGTGGAATCCGAGGAAGAAGTCGACTCAACGATTACATTGGAATCTCGATTTTTTCCTGAAATATTAATTATCATCAATTAAACATCGATTCACATTTTTAATAATTTTTATCCAATTAATTTTTCCATCTTTTTAATTTAAATATAATTTTCATTTACTCGCTGACAATAATCTTGTCGGCTCGTCTTTTTCTTTTCCATTTTCATTCACGTTGCAGTACGAATTGTTTTCCGATGAATTTACTGGAAAAGAAATACATTTTTTTTTAACAATCTTATTTTTAGTAATGATAATTAAGGAGTCGATATTCTTCGAACTCGAACACTCGTTACCTCGTTTCATTAACGTATTTTCATTTATTCCACATTCTTCGTCATTTTTCTCGGGCACTGTCCGCTCTTCGGACGTCGTCGACGCCGAATTGTCTATTTTCAAATTGGTAATACGCTGCTGAGCTACCGAAGTCGACTTATCGTTGTCGAACCATTTGAGTGGTGGTCTAGAAATGTATCACAGAACGTACGTTAGATATACTCGAGAATTAAGCCATCTATGATTCTTGAAGAGCAAAAAGCGTTATTCGATGAGACAGGTAACGAGAATCTGATGACTTGCAAATGATGAAACTTGAAAATTGCTTCCTTGTGATTTCATACAGTGCTCAAAGCCTCCTCTGTAACAACTATATCTTTCTCAATTTTGGTTTCCTCGCACATGAAGCTTTGAGCATTGTCCGAAATTCCAAGGAAGCATTTTGCAAGTTTCACGTTGTAAGTTTTTCTCTGCACGATTGTCAATCTCAGATTTTTTACATAATAGAAAATTCCATAAAATCGGAGCCGCTTTATAAAATCCCGTTAAATTCAATTCTAAGCGGTGCTTAATTATATATTCTATTCATCGTTTCTACACAATCGAACATAATCTGTATAAGTTAAAATCACAGATTTTTGGAAAAATTCAAAATTTCATAAAATCTGAACGTTCTCATCGATTGGCATTCATTCGGACTGGCATCAATTCTCGGTTAATATTCCTAGCTCGTATCCGTAGTTGATTCTCGCAATAACAGCGCACATTTAAAAATATTCTATTTACATAGAGAACTTAGTCCGTTATCTCAGAATTTGTGGAAGCTGCCAGCAACGGTTTTTGAAAAACTCAAAGTTTCATAAAGCCCAAATCTTTCGATCGATTTTCGCCAAATTTAGTATTTAACGTTCTTTCATGATACTCTATTCATACAAAAAAATGAACTCCGACATTTCAAAATTTGCAGAAATTATAGCGATCACAAGCGTTTTTCGGAAAATTCAAAATTTCACAAAATCTGAACCATTTCATCGATTTTCGCACAAATTCAATACTAACTCTCATTCAATGAAAGTCGAACTACATATGGGAAACAAAATTCGTCAGATATCTCAAAATTTGCGAAAATTGGTGCGTGTGCAATTTTCGAAAGTTTGAAAATGCCATACAATCTGATTTACTTCATAACTTTTTATAAAAATTGCAGTAAATAAAGCGGACGTACTATATTACTTCCGTGCAAAATTGAAACTCAAGCTCCTAGGTTGAGGCAGATTTTGAATACATTGGTATTGAAAACTCGGAAAAAAAGTGTTTCCACCATGACAAAATCAAAATATAGGCAGCGAAAAAACGAGATTACGCAAAATAGCATTTTTATATCTAAGAAAAAATGCCAGCACCTGTAGGCCAGTCTATTTTCCTGTACGGTGCCGGTGAGATTTTGAAGAATAGGTTCTTCAGTCTTATTTCGCCAATCCTCAAGATCTCTCATTGCTTCCCTCCGATGAGAATCTCTCAAGTCTTCAATTTTGTTGAGTATCTCGGTATCGAGATCTATCTGTGCTCTTACAGCTCGTCTCTGCAATGTTTGACGTTTGTCTGAAAGTAAAAGAAAAATTGTTCGTCGTTAAAAATAACGAAAGGTTCGCCGCGATATGGAAAGAAGAAAAATGAAAAAAAGATCATCTGTAGAAAATAACGAAGGGACGAACGATCTTGTTCTTTTTTCGAACCCACCGCCTCTTGCTTTCGCTCTCTCCTCCGCGGAAACTCGAGCGATTTCCAATGCTCGGGATCGTTGAGCACGTTTTTTCTCCTTGTCGAGATCTTCCATCAGTAGACTCGGCCAATCGACACCAATTTCCCGCTTCTTCAGTGTAAAAACAGCCGTTTCGTCGCCGATAGTGCACTCGCTGGACTCCTCAACAATCGATCCCCAGAGAAAAAGCTCGAGAATGAAGGGAGGATAGCTCGCCTATTGTGTTCGTTTGTTTATAAATATACTGAAATTATTAGTTACATTATAAAAATAAATATAAAAATAAAAATCCTTCCACAAAATATCCTTCAACAAAACCCAATCGATGTACAAAGTTTTAGCCGGATAGCACAAAAAAATACACGAACTAGAGCGTTAAAAAAGGCCCATAGTGATTTTTCGAAAAATTCTTAATTCTATAACTTTGGAACGCCTCGATCGATTTTTCGCAAATTCAATAGCGAACCGTATTTTGTAATAATATATTTGTAATGAAAGTTTTTAGCATCAATGAGTTATGCTCTTGACACATTTTCTGAGAATATTAAAAATCCTATAAAAATCAAAAGAATTTACAAATTGTCACAAAAATCGTAGTGAACAAAGGGCCTTTATTGATTTACTTGTGTGCCTAATTTTCGCTCGAAAGCTCATATAAATTCGAAGTTAGAACGGTTTCAATTTTACACCCCTATCACACACGACATACGCACAAACATTTATCGGGTGTTTTTCGAAATATGATTTTTCGATGTGTAGCAACATTTTAAACGTGACATTAAAAACACTGTTTTTTTTTAAGGTAGTAGTCTGGTAACTTGGGTTCAAAAAATCGAAAAATGTTTTTTTGCTTAATTTGAAAGTACAATGTCTTCAGAATATACTGTGAAAATTTCAGACCGAAATTCGAAATACTTCCGGAGTTATAATGAGTTTTCGAAAGCGCCTCGAAATTTTTCTCAAAACAGTGTTTTTCTGGTCAACCCGGGTCCTAACTTTTTTATCTACCGAACCGATTGCTTTCAAATTATTAACAGGCTACTCTACACACTTATAGTTCTCGTCGGAATTACCGAGACATTTTTTCACCCCTAACTTCTTATTTTACAACCCCTTCTTTGCTAAAATAAAAGGACTTTTTTTTTCAAAGTCCGCCATTTTGTTATTTATCCATGAAATTTAACTTCAGTAGTTCCGACCAGAATGACATGTCTATAGATTAAGAATTATCAAGAATTTTTTATTTCAGATAACATCAAGAGCCAGAATCACCGGGGCGAACTACGCGTTTTTTTTTTTCGAGGTGCCAACTTCGATCAATAATAATAATAATAATAAACTATTAAATTTGTTCAACAAAATTTTTTTTTGTATCTTTAATATGTAATTAAAAACATCCTAAATATCCAAAACGATTCATGTTTATTTTCCTACAAAAAAACGCCCTCCAAAAAAGACATGAAAATCGGCTTAAGTTACCAGACTACTACCTTAAAACTTCCTCTATGCAGGAGCAAAATAATTTTTATAAATTAACGTCACTTCCCTGAGTGGTTAAAAATTTTCTGATTAATTGAAATAACTTAATTTCGTATTAAAATATTTGCGATCAAATTACAAACATATAATAGCGCACGAAAATGAATTCTCAAGTTAATAGCAATTTACGACAAATTACTACCTAATTATAATACATCGAATACTTTAACTAATATTTCGATTTTTCGATCTTATGTATAAATCGTTAAGTACACCACGTACCTTCATGTAATTATCAATGGCAAATAGGTCGATTTTTTTAGGATGTCCGACGAGACGCGTCGATACGACAACGGTTTCATGATTCTGACGCCAAGTGTAATCATTGACGATGATAGCTGGCATTATTATTTACCGTTAAAACACATCTGCTGTATCTCGTCTTCGAAGAGTTTTCGTTTTTTTCGCGATCACTGTTTCACTTTGACATTCACAGGTTACACAGTCCGGACACTGCAGGCATGAAGTTCCCCCGGAATTATCGATCAAACAATTCGACCATAGTCATCTGTCTTCGAAGTCGAGAGTACACGCTAGCGTGCACAAAAATATATTTGTGCGTATTAATTTCTTTTCTTCCCAATTGGTACGTAAATATTTGTCCTCTGAAACGGGAAAGAACAACGCGAAGATAAACAGTAACGAAAAGATTATAAATTAACGTGTAAAAAATGATTAAAAAAAATATATATAAAAATGAACAACTCACGTTTAATGTATGAATTGTTTTTAATTGAAATTTTTTCTTTGTTTTTTTTTTCGAGAATATTCGTGAATGACAATACCATTGGTACAGATGTTTACTAATAAAAAGCTGCCGAATAAACTGTGCACGCACGGTATGAACGTAATTCAAACAACGTTACAGATTCGATAGTGTTATCCTCTTGGTACGTGGATTATGTTTAATCTCGACAATTTCAAAAACAAAAGAAGAAAAAAAAACGAAATATTGGTAGACAACGATAAGAAGACAGCAAGATTCGTTAAAGTGACTGAGTTGCCGTTACGTTTTCTTTCTTCTCGTCTTTCACGTTCACACACGTTCTCATTTATCTTCCTTATTCGTACGATCCATTTCTCTCGCGTTTAAAATATAATAGTACATGCATATTATACTAATACGGGTCCGTTTTGTTTTTCTTTTATTCTTCTTTTTTTTTTTAGGACGAACGAGTCTCAAAACGTCGAGGTTCGTTCTGGTCACGAGTATTTCCACGCTACGAAACTAAGTCAGGGCCGTAATTAAAAAATCAGTCGATTTCCGCATGGATCCGGCTGATCGAACCAGCAGATGACATTTCGTCATTTATTGGAGGGAAACGAGTATAACAGAAGAAAAAAGATACAAATAAATAAATGGCGTTCCTGGTGCGTGTAATTGATTTTATCGTGTGTCTATATGTGTGCGCCTCGAATCATATATCTCTCTCTCTCTCTGTTTGTGAAAGAGAGAGAAGTCTTTGATTATTGTTTCTTTTTCGTTGAATAAAATAAAAAATCGTTGCCAGGAAATCGCGCAGCAACACACGCCTACATTTTTTTTTTTTTTTTCGTCTTTATAAAATGGAGGACTTTCGATAAACGTTCTCGTGACTCGTCAAAGTTAAAACATCTAAACTAAATACGACGTATTGTTTTTAATATGACACACTAATAACGGGGGAGAAACGGCTCCGCACTGGCACGTTATCATGTTTAATTTTTTTTTTGTTTTTTCGTTCTCTCTCGACACTGTGGATGATTTTCTTTTAAATTATCGCTAATCGTTACAATTCTGATCGTTAAATATTAAATGTATATATATGTATATATGCATATATATTCATCCATATATATATATGTGTATATTTATATATACATATATATATATAGTATGTACACAATTATTTTTTGTTTCAATCGTCGATTACAAGTTTTTCGGTTTTTCCGTTTTTTACCTTCTTTAAAACGCGCGCCCGACCTCGCGTAAAACGTTTTGCGTAACTCGTCGTCCGGGACGACGTTGAAAAAACGACGATTGATCACAGGCGCTATTTTAAGGATTTTACAGACCGAATAATCGGTAATCCTTTGCGAATATTGGGACGTAAAACTTATATAACTATTATAAATACCGTAGAATGTTCGTGTATGTGTGTGTGACAAATCACGGCACGTACAACGAACTATATTCCCGTTACAATATTTTAAATCATACGAGACACTCCTGCTTTTTTTTTCTCTTCCATTTCCTTAAATATCGATATTTGTCTCGTTTGATATTTTTGTTTTCTTATCTTTTTTTATTAGAAAAAAAAAAAAAGACAAAAAAAAAATCATCCGCATTACCGAAAGTAATATTTCATTCGGTACAATGGGGTCACTATTATATAATGTAGAGGGTTGTTCATTCGAGGGTCTCGATTCGTTTGCGGAATGTCTGAGACAGGAATTAACGTAGATATATCGCGAGATCGATTTTTTTTTTGTTCATTCTGAGATTTTTCTTTATATCCGCGATTTTGCATATTTTCTTTCTTCTATGGCGAATGTGCAGTTGTTCGATAAGAAACAAACATACATGGGTAGAGGTTTGTTGATACGCTCGACTACGCTGACAAATTCGTGATTATGTCACGCGATCGTTGATATGAAGAGTTTCTTTGAGCAAAATTGCGAACTAAGAGAGAAGGGAGAAGAAAAACAAAAAAATGCATGAAAAAAAAAAGATAAAGAAGTATGACAACAACGGATGGCTCGGGTACGATCTCGATACTTTCGATAATTCGACAAAAAATTCTACGACCTACTAAGGTTTTACTCGTATACGACAACAAGATTTCAATGCTCCGGTAACTGGGACTTTTCTTTCTTCCTTTTGTTTTTTTTTTGGCTTTCGTTGATACCGAAAGACGTAGGGGAAAAAGAAAACGGAAAAAATCGCCGTCTTTTTTTTTTTCTCTTCCTCTGCCTCTTGTACTCCCGTCTAATAGCGAACGTCCTTCTCTACGATCCTAAATTACATTTTTCTTTCTTTAATTCTATTATTACTTCGAAATATCGATATAGCATCATCGGGATCTCGTTTGAAAATAAATAATGAGAGAAGAGTTTAGAAAAAAAAAAACAACGGAAAAGAAAGAATACAAATGACGCAATGGGCTTTGAGCCTCTCGCTAATGCATATACACATACACACGTACTTCCGCCTTGTACCATGTTTACATTTTCACGAATTAATTTTTCACGCCAGTCATCCTTTATTTTCGATATTACTAATCGTTTGCAAAAAAAAAACATAAAAACAAAAATTATACACTCCGCTACGTCAATCATTCGCGCACGCTTGCGTAGATCGACAAAAGCACTCAACAATAATGGACGAATGGTTGATTTTAACGACACTATGAGAACGATCTTATGACAATGAAATTTTTTTTTTTTTTTTCTTTTTCGTCAACTTTGAACGACAACGATACGGAAATAGAAAAATATAAATATAACAATCGTATTTAAACCGATCGGGTTCTGTATCGATGAAAACGAAGTCGATGAGAAAACATCGAAAACTTTGTTGTGCTACCGATTAACGCCGAACTGCTTAGCGCGACTATAGTTTTTTTTTTATAACGGAAAAACGAAACGATAGAGAGAAGAAATGGGATTGACATATGTATATATATATATATCCCTCTCTCTTTCCAAGGGAGTATAGGTTTTATCATTCGTTTCCAAGACCAAAATAATAATAAAAAATCGTTCTCGCCGTTAATCGCGAATCGAACATGAGAGAACGAGTATATAGATAGAGAGAGATATTAATTAATGAAAAAAGAAATATATATCGCGAAAACCGACGCGAAGAAAATTAATCGTCGGGAGAATCGCGTCAAGGTACGCTACAAGTAGCACTATGGAATTTCGGAGTGCGACGCGGACTTTTTCATTTCTTTCTCAAATGTAAAAAAAAATCTCACACACACATACGTACACGCACACGTAAACATTATTGCGTATTCACGTTATTGAATGAACTATATATATCACGTTGTCGAAACGCATACAATTTGTTTTAACGGGTTTAACGAAATTTACTTCTTCCGCGCCGCTTTCTCAGCTTTTCTTCGCATACGCTCGATCTCCTTTCGTTCCTTACGCTCGCGTTCCGCCTGTGCTCGTAATTCTTTCAATTTTCTCTTTAAATGAGACTTGTCGTCGCCCGATATACAGAGACCCTTGAGATCCCGCGATTCCAGACGCAATAAACTATTGCCGCATATTCCATTGTCGATGAAACGCGACGCGTATCGCTCCAAACCGATACCCGATAACCACTGACAGACCTGTAAAACGTAGGACAACAAAAAAAAATGAGAATTTCTTGTAGTCTGGCGAAAATTTAACTTGTGTGGTGCATTTACTATTGAGGATAGGTGATACAAAAAAACAACAAAACTCAGATTTTTTTTTCTTCTTAAAAACTACCCCTAGAGACTGAACAAAATATCCCAATTATTAAACCCATTTCCTAGCGAAAACCCTTGTAGATTGCATGAAAATTCAAGAAAAAACCGTAAAAAAGAGTGACTCAGTGAACTACCGTTGCGGAGAGTAAAGCAATATCGGAAAACCATCCCCTGAGATGAGTGATGTGTTTTCGGGGGTAGCTCCCGCTTGGGCGGATTTCTTAGTTTATTTCTTCCTTTAGAAATTTTTTTATTTCATTTTCGACGTGATTTTCGTATCGTCAATATTGTTTCACAAAGCTTTGGCCAATAACTGAAGACACATAAGTGAAAAAAGATACATTTTCAAAAACATTTCGTTACAATTTGTGATTTTTTTTGTTTGTACTCGATTTCAGGGGTTTCTACGCCTTGTCGCGAGACAGGGGTGCGACATCAGATTGTATAAATTTTTTATGGCAGATAAAGTCTTCCTGTATTTTTTAAACGAACGAAAGTGGTCTTCGATCGGCTAGTTTTTGAAGAAGGCATAGATTTCAAAATTAATGAGATATATGCGTTCCCAGCAGACGCGAAAGAACCTGATTGATCGTTAACGATTGTAAAATGAATGATATATTTCCAAAAGAGATTGTCTATCACAACTACAAAACACGACTGAACTAACTAAAGATTTGTAATTATCATTTCTATAATTTTTGTGGTTCACTGTTCAAATTTAAAAAATTATAACTTTCTCTCGAATTTTCATTGAATCTATTTTTGTACCGAGTATATACGATAAATAAATGCCATTAACGAATTATGATCGTGCTACTCACTTGTTCCTTGGACCAATCGGCGATTGGTGCCGATTGCCAAAAGTGTGACTTCTTGTCGCCAAATCCAAAGTCACTAGAATTCGGAGGCAGCCAGACTTCGAGGCCGCTCGAATCTGCGAAATAATGACCGGATCGAGCGTTAAATAATAGAAAGAAGAAGGAAAAACGCTTAATATCGATATAGAACAGCGAGAAGAACAAAAAAACGAGCAATCTAAAGTTATAGGTGGATGTAAAAATGTAAAAAAATTAGGCGTTTCGTGCAAGTTGTGCACCCGGATAGACGGTCAGTACCTGCGCTGCCAGCCTTGGACGGACTGGGATCGACGGCAGGTGGACTAACGGAACCACCCGAAGACAAACTCGAGGGCGAACCACCGGGATGGTGCCAGGGTGTGCCTCCAGTGCCGATTAGATTTGGCGGAGGTACTGCCGCTTTCTTCGCTGCATTTCGACAGTACAACGAGTCAACGTATATTTTTTTCTATTTCGTTCTTTCTTTTTTTTTACCAAAAAAGCGATAAACAGCACAGCCGACTAAAATTTTGTATGGCATTCACGAGACGTATGATTGGTTGTGATAATTACTAAATTTACCTCGATTTGCCTCACTGACGGCCTGCCTTATCTCCTCAACGAGATGATTCGTGACTAGGGTAGGATCGTTACTGTGCGGATGATTGAGATCGCTGAAATCACCGGAACTCTCGCGTGACGATGACATATCATTCCCGCCGAGTCTACGTTCGCGCTCGGCAAGTACTTGCTTCAATTGCTCGGCGAGAGATGCCGGCGGTCCCGTCAAGCCTGTTAAAAAAAAGCACATTAACATTACGATGATGAAAAATATGTAGAAAAAAAACGGAAAGTTAGAATGAATCGATAAAGTTTACCTTTTTGCGAAGGGGGCCAATTTTGTTCCGTCATAGCTCTGACCTGAGAACTTATCGTACTGTGCTGCCGTATCGTCGTCGAGTGGGCAGACTCGAAATACTGCTTGCTCTTTTGCGAACTTATCGACGAGCTGCTAGAGTAGGAACTCAAATTTGATTGTTTCGAAATGGAATCGTTTGTCGAACGACTGCTCATGTCGTGCGATATACCCAATTTTGCTGAGGAATCCTCGGTATCGGTATTGTCACCGGATTCGTCCAAACCGTAATCCTGCAGTGGAGAAAAATGAATGAATCATTAAAATAAAAAATATTAATTCTCAATAAAGTAAATATAATATCGGTACTGATAATAATTGTATATATGGGTGATTTCTCCAATTCCAAAGACACATGTGTAACGGGAGGATCTCGGATTTTTTTGAAATTTCAGAATACCTTTACGCACATCGCGAAAATATACGTAACTTTTTTTTCATTCTCAAACTTGATCATTTACACCTAAAAAAATGCTAGTCCGGACAACTCACCAGGTAGATATAAAACTGGAAGGATTTCAGAAAAATATTTATTTAAATAAAGCAATTAGGATCATATCTAGAAGTAGATTTTTTCATTTTGCTTCCTCATAGATAAAGCTTCGTTTCCGTGAAAAAAAATCGAGTCTTTAATGCCAATGTGTTTAAAATGTGCTAAAACATTGCGAAATCACATTTAGAAATAAATGTTCGTGCGCGCGCGTGTGTGTGTGTGTATTTGATAGGCGCCAAAAATGCAATTTGTTATATCTCGCGAACAACCTGACCGATTTCTTGAAAACTCTGCATAGGTTTGAGGCATCTAATCTCCATTGTTTGTGGCAATTTTCATTAGAATTACTGGACGGTAGAGATTTTACGCCATTTTGAAGTTTTCGAAAAAATGTCAGTGATCGCTCGAACTTTCGTAAATTTTCAGCTATCGAGTCAAAACTTTCTGCATAAAAGAGTTAGGGGAGAAGGATTTTTGGCAATGAATATGGCAAAAATCGCTTGAGGGGTTCAGATTATTTTTTTTTAATTTGAAATCTTTCAAAAATTGTTTGAGATTGATTTAATTTCGAAAATTTGTGCGATTTTGAGTTAATTTTCGTTTCAGGAATAGAGTATCATTGAACAATGATTAGTATTGAATTTGGCATGAATCGTTAAGATTATATTAAATATTGAATTATTGAAATTCTTATATTTCATGCGAAATTGTATGTTTATTCAACGTTCGTGAGTTTTCAAAGTTTGAAATGAATGAGGAAAGTGATTGAAGATTGAAAAAAAAATTTGAACGGTTGGATTTTTGTATGTTTTGCAAAATCAATGAATTGCTCTAGCCTCAGTAAATTTTGCAGAATGACCATAAAGAATCCTAAAATTTTGCAACCCGTGGCACCTTACAATTGTTTAGATCGAATTCATTAAAACAAAACGATGCAAATTAGACACTTGCACATTGATTCGTCATTATTTTATCTCGCTGCCAAAGCTTCCTGTATGAGGAAACCAAAATTGAAGAACTAACTTGCTCACGGAGGGACATTTGCGAGCCAGATAAAATAATGATTAAGCTATGTGCAAATTTCTAATTTGTAACGCTTTATTCTTTTTTTTTTATCACTGCTGAATTTCAAGCGGAACGACAATATTTTTTATTGGCAAGCTGAGAATTTTTCATACAAGAACGTAAATGTACTCGATTACATTGACGACTTTTAGTTGCTCTACAAAAATGTAGTGGTGCTTAGTTGGTTTACAAAAATGCATAGCAAAATGGTTGTATTTAAAAATCTTAAATAAAAATACGTATGTATCCTCTTTGGCTAAGCATATCCTGGAATAACGAGGAAATCTGAGACGTCGTATATATTTGTCATCGAAATCGGCAAAATCATCTATATTATATTATGATTTTTTTTATTATTGCGCGTTCCAACTTATACCCTCGCGGTTTTTTACGTATGACCTTCCGCAAATTTCCTCCTATCACTCCCTACCCGCACTATGCTAAGCTAACCTAACGTCCGTAGCATCCGCAGCTGTTTTTTTTAGCTACACGGTATCGCATTTACCGTGGGCACGGGGAAACTGCGGAAAACTCGTGCCGATACAGACGACTTTTATTTTTTTACTGAATTTCAGACTTATCATCAGAAACTCAGAAAAATTGCCTGTCGCTCGGTAGTACGAGTGCAAGCCGGTACTACGAGTGCACGGCTAAGCGGTCACCTGCCCGAGTACTGACGGTGGCCAATACTGCTTAAGGTGGTAATCTGGTAACTTAAGCCGATTTTCATGTCTTTTTTGGAGGGCGTTTTTTTGTAGGAAAATAAAAATGAATCGTTTTGGATATTTAGGATGTTTTTATTTACATATTAAAGATACAAAAAAACATTTTTTTGAAAAAATTTACTTGTTTATTATTATTATTATTATTATTGATCGAAGTTGGCACTTCGAAGTTGGCAGCCCGGGTCCTAACTTTTTTTCTACCGAACCGATTGCTTTCAAATTTTAACAGGCTACTCTACACACTTATAGTTCTCGTCGGAACTACCGAGAAATTGTTTCACCCCTAACTTTTTATTTTACAACCCCTTCTTTGCTAAAATAAAAGGACTTTTTTTCCAAAGTCCGCCATTTTGTTATTTATCCATGAAATTTAACTTTAGTAGTTCCGACCAGAATGACAAGTCTATAGATTAAAAATTATCGAGAATTTTTTATTTCAGATAACATCAAGAGCCAAAATCACCGGGGCCACGCACGCGCTTTTTTTCGAGGTGCCAACTTCGATCAATATTAATAATAATAATAAACTATTACATTTTTTCAAACAAATTTTTTTTTGTATCTTTAATATGTAAATAAAAACATCCTAAATATCCAAAACGATTCATTTTTATTTTCCTACAAAAAAACGCCCTCCAAAAAAGACATGAAAATCGGCTTAAGTTACCAGACTACTACCTTAACACGGGAGCTCGCCGAAGCCGCGCAACGACCACGCGTCCGCTGCTGTCCCTTATATTATATTATATAATTGATCAATTAATAATAACAGTTATTATCATTAATAAAATAGCTTATTTGATATTAATAATACATATTGTTGTTAATTAATTCGAAACTACGAAGAAAAAGTATATCATAAAAGTGAAGTGACGTACCGAACTGCTGTTGCTAAGACCACCGGATCTTTTGGGTAATTGACGATTAGCGAGTCCACCTCGACTGGCCAGCTCGGCTTTGCTCTTACCCGCCGTATTATCGAGTAATCTGTGAGCCGGTACGGCACGATCCAATTCTTCCTTGATCGGCATCGGTAATGGAAGTTTTCTCTCGACCGTTGCCGTTCTATCACCGTCATCGGGACTGCTAAGATCCGATGTTTCGGTGTCGGACAATTGGCAACTTGCGGATGACGGAGGCGGTGGTAATTGTCGCCTTGTCAATTGTGGCGTTACGATACCCTTCGTCGAGCCGTCGTATGGTAATCGTACCGGAAGACCGAATCTCGTGTGAGTTTCCGTCAATTCGACTTCCAATGTGATTACCTGATTCACCAATTTTCGTAACTGAGTACGGCGTTGCAGCATCGTGAGTGTTATTGTACATTTTGTTGTTGTTCATGTTGTTATTTTGTTAATGGGAGTTTTTAATGTAGAATGAATTCGTAATATGCATTGTGGCAGTAATTTAAGAGTCATAAGAATTTCATTCCAAGGTAGTTCTGCCGTTTTTCAACTGTAGTATCGCTATTTTTTATTTTTTTTTTTATTTAAGTTTTAGTATTCGTCGACGGAAATTCAATACGAGAAAATTGACAGTTTAGTATGGTAGAAACATTGAATCGCGTTTTTGGATAAAATAATGTATGTACTTAGGAGCAATATTGCCATAATAGTCAATTATAAATACGCAAACATTAAGAGAAAGCAATGTGCACATTTACACTTCTTTTTTGCTTTTTCAAACATCGGTTCCAGTGCCGTTTTTTGTTCTCAATTTTTTTTCATGGCTGATTACTTAATATTTCTCAAATGTTTTGAAAATATTAACTGTTTATTCATAATTTTTGCCAGAAATTTGACATTTGGAAAAGTTAACGAAAATAGACCTTTTTTTTCGAAAAAAAAAAACGAAATTTCGGAAAATTGGAAC
Organism: Oxytorus armatus; assembly: GCA_958009045.1. NCBI lineage: Eukaryota > Metazoa > Arthropoda > Insecta > Hymenoptera > Ichneumonidae > Oxytorus > Oxytorus armatus. Next base: position 14,308,997 of record OY253748.1, read on the forward strand.
AACTCTATAAATGCCCACCATTGCCGTAATACACGTGGCATTAAAATCGGAAAAAAATGTTTTTCACGTAAACAAACAAAAAAAACTTGTACGAATAATCGTATTAGTCCCGCAATAAAAATTATTTACTTCATTACTCTTTGTATTATCATAACAAAGATAATTTTATTTATCGGGTATTGCACGTCAAATTGACCTGACTTTGGCGCTGATCTTCTGGGATTTGATTCACAATTTCTCATACTGTTGTTTTATTCCTAAAAAGCATGCAGTTTTTTTCTAGATTTTCTCCGCTAACCGCTGTTTAGTAATGATTTACAAAAAAATTTTTTACATGAAACAAAAAGTTAGTGGTAATCTAAAAAATTGAAGGAATTTTTAAAAATCATCAGTCCCATATAAAAATTTGTAATCCATAACGCAGAGTGGACCGTCGTTCGCTTCAATTTTTTTCGGTTTTTTTTGTGTTCGTGAAATTGCATGTTTGGAAAAAATAGAACCGAACGCTGGCCTACTCCGGGATGTGGTTTAACAATGTTGATGTTTGACAGAGGATATTTGACAATTATTTCAGATTTTCTAAAGAACCTTCTTTGCTTTTCATTTTGAAAAATCAGAATTCAATAATGATTAGCGCAAGGACTTGATAAAAAATCTGAGAAAATTATCAAAAATCCTTTGTGAGAAATAAAAAAAATTAAATCCCATCCCGAAATAAGCAGACATTTGATTCTATTTATTTCATGTATTTTGCAAACAAAAGAAAACGAAAAAAAAATGGAAGCGAATGCCGCCCTACTTCGGTACATGGTTAAATATTATTGGTGTTAGAGGATTTTTCAGAATTTATGTTTAAATTACGGCTAACATTTTGATTCATGTAAAATAATTTTTTTTTTCAAATCATTCATAAATAGCAGTAAGCGAAGAATCTAGAAAAACAATTATATCCCTTTTAAGGTTGTGAAAACTTTATGAAAAATTGTTGACGAAATGTCAAAGGGTGACGGTCACAGACAGATCGATTTGAGGTAGAATGGCCCTTATATTTTACGGATTGCAAACGCTGATAGTTGTAAACTTATCGTACAAGCAGAACTACCTCAAGAATGTTACATATGCACAATGAGGGGGTTTAATGAAAGTTTGAAAGATAGTCTTACCCTGTCTTTGAGCGTTTTAACAAGTGCATTGTACTCCGTATCTTTTTCCTGCAACAATTGTTGATAAAAATCATCGCGAGCCGCGATATCAGCGCGCAATTCTCTCGCCGCTCGTCTCGCCCGTGCATATTTTTGTTGAATGACGGAAGTTTGAGTCGTTGCTTGTGCGAGCATTTCGCGCGCTGTCGAGAGTTCCTGTCTCGTTGAGCCCAAGACTCTCTCGGACTCGTGCAGTCGTAGCCTCGATTCTCGCAATTTCGCCGCATATTCCTCGCTACCGGCACCATTATTTTCCAGCTCGACGAGCTGTCGAGAGAATCAAAAAAATTCCATGAGATTACATCTCGTCGACGATGAAGAGAGATTGGAAAAGCGTGATAGGCTGGAACATGTATACTGTACAAGGAACATATGTTTCGGCATGGCTCTGTTTTGTGATGCAGGTAAACACGAAAAGCACTTCGAAGAATTCCGAAGGGGATGTGAAAGCTCGGTGGGGATATTCATTCACGAAAAAAGGCGTCGCTTTGCGTAAGAAACAAAAAAAAATCATAAATCAAAAAGATGAACGTGATTACGAGATGTATTACCTTGGCCTTGAGCTTTTCCACCTCTTCGTCGGCTAGGGCATGTTTATACTGACTCTGCAAGCAGCGAACGACGGACACAACGCATAAGCACAAAAAAAAAATTAAAAAAATACAATCACCCGAAATTCACCATCCAATTGTCACGCGAGGTAGTTAAGGGCTTACTCCGAAGTAGAATTTTGAAGAAGAAAAAAACATTTTTGCATTTCTTGAAAGTATATTGTTTCGAGAATATCGTGTTAAAATATTATTAAGAAATTCGGAAAATTATAGAAATTATGGAGGTTTTACTGAATCGGTGCGAAACCGCCCGAGACAATTATTGCAGCGCGCCGAGGCGTTGAACATTGTGAGAACGCTAAACAAAGGTTTGAAATCAAAGGACTTTCATATGACCCCGAAATTGCCGACTACAGGTTAAATTATATATAATTTTCAACAATTTCATTGTTAATAAACAAAACAATATCTTTACGATATTAATAATTCCGGTTCAAGATTCAACTTTTTTGTCTCTTGGATTTTTTTTTTCGTAAGACGAACCGTTTTGGAGTGGCAACATTATGAACAATTAACGATACTCCAAATCTCTTCCCAAACTTAAAACGCGCTTTTCTCGAAACGTAGTTTTCAAACACCGGTGTTCACGATATCTCGAGAACGGATTGATAGATCTTTTTTCAAATTTCGTCACGATATTCTTGGACGTTTTGTCCAATTAGCTACGATCAGACTTAAAACAGAAATTTTCACAAATGTCAAAAAAATGCATTGTAAACTTGAAAAAGTAGGTGAAAAATCGACTGCAAACTTCAAACAGGCACTCATTGTGCGAATTTGTTTTTTCTTTTCGACTCGTCGCTCGTCTTGTATATCACTAATTAGGGATTCGATACCTATTTTCGTTCCCGATGACTTGACACCTCAAAATAGTGAACACCACAAAGGATATTTCTAAAAACGAGGCTTACTCTGATACCGGAAAAACAATATTTAACGTTGATACATTTTAACAACAAAATCAACAAACATACTAGTACAGATATTGCTTTGGATTTAAAAAAAAAAAATTTTATAAAGCAATTATATCCCAAGAAAAAAATTTCCAAAATATGGTAATTTTTTGCCCGTCCATTCAGGTGTAAGCCCTTAATTAAACAAAAATCCCTTTCGCTTATTGACGTCATACGATAAACGTAATTGTACACTTGAAGATGAACAAATAATTTACAATGCTGTGTATGTACAGTATATACGTCGACGGATTAATAATAAATTCACAAATATTCCTTGTATATTTACAGTGCGAATAAATAAATGGATGTTAGGGTTAAAATTGTTCATATGGTGCTTCAAATTACTCTGTAAATTGTATTATCAAACGTGAAGAAAATTCCAAGCAATTTGCTAGACTATGTCGAATATTTCTATTGAAAAAATAGATATATATATGTGTTTTTATGAAAAAAATGAGAGGGTAAATTATAGCGAAAATTTTCTTGCCCTTGCATGTTTTCAATGACTCGATTATAGCTAAATAATTTATTTGCGTTATTATTCCATGAGTGCATTGTATAGAATTTATCATAACTCGATCGGAGACATATTTTCCGAATTTCAGTTACACCCGTTGAAAAGGGTCACTGTTTGTTGAAATTTTTTTTTACCCTTCTACAGTATCTCACAAGAGATACCGAAATTATTTCACTTGAATTGTACATGTGAAAAAAATTTAAATAGCCCAAAAAGGATCCGAGTAATTACTTTTAAGAAAGAAATTTGTTTTTTCCTACTTTCTACAATATCAGAGAAGATTCAACAATTATTTGAACACCCTACATACGAAAATTTTCCGCTGACCCAAAAACAGTCGAAACGAGAAGTTATAATTTTTGTCTGACAACTCTACATCCCTTCGAGCAACATTACTATCTTCGGGTGTCGCGCAATTTGTTGGACTCGTCCGACAAGTAAAAAAAATTCACTATACCTTGCCCTTGGAATAAAAAATAAAATTCTAATAAAACATTGAGATGTGATTAAAAAAAAATGGTAAAAGACTACTCGAAATACCGTTTAACATTATCACGCAATGAATATAATTACATTACTGTACATTTGACGTTACAAGAGAAAAAAAAACATACCTCTTGAAGAAGGGCTCGCAAGCTATCAACGTCGCTCTGCGTCGTTGGTGTTACGTTGGACGGTATTGACGAGCTTATTATCGGTGATCTGCTTCGATTGCTCGGCGAGAGATAATTCTCGATTGGGCTGTGAGGTGGTTCGCCCTCGGAGCACGACGACATTGCCGGTGATCCTGGTATACCTCCCATTCCCGTGCTACTGCCAATGGAGTGATCCTCACCGCCTCTCTGACCGTCCGGCGATGCGTCCGAGAAGTTCAGTCTCCTGTGAATTTTATTATTTTATTTTTTTATTTTACTCGCGTCAAGTATTTTTCTTCCACAAAGAAGAAATTGAAGGCATATTTTATCGAGGCAATGAGGTATCTAAGAGATAATAATCATCGATCGTCTAGCATTTTATTTTTTTATTTTTTTCCATCCCCTCAGCACCCCAGGAGGCCTCGGGCTCGTCCCAGGGTGGCCGTAGTTGTCGTCACTGGTAATATGCGAGCAAGGATTAACCATCATTGGGGAAGTAAAAAAAAAACAAATCGCCGATAGAAAAATGAGAAACAATTATGAAAAATACAAAACGTATTGTAAAAAATTTGTTTTTTTAATTGAATATACGAATTTATTTTAAGCTAAATGAATAAGTAATTCTTACTCAATATAACTTAGCAATTTAATATTTGGGTTTATAAAATAATAAAATAAATTTTTTTCGTCTGAATTATCTAATACAAGATAGTAAAATTGAAAATGTAATGGTACACGTGGGATAATATTTACCTGTTCGTGCAATTGGCCTGTTCACGTTCACGATCCGCTTGCAAGCTTTGTCGAATGAGCATAGCAACTTCCGAATTTTTCGGATCACGCTCCCGTCCGATAACGAAACGCACGAGTCCCGATGTATTGCGAAGGACACTGGCGGCGTAAGCTTGAGTAACGCCGACCAATGATTTTCCATCAACCTCGACGATTTGATCGTTAACCTGTATTCTACCCTCTCTCGCTGCTGCACCTTTGTCCGTTATCGTTTTCACGAATATTCCCAATTTCTCGAGTCCGGCGTCGGCACCAACGCCCATGCCAATTATACTGAGGCCGAGGCCTTCTGGTCCCTTCATCAATTCCACGGGAAAGACCTGATTATAAAAAAAAACGTACATGTGGTATTATCAGTGTGTTTTGTTCATTATTATTATTATTTTCGTTCGACGAAAAGTGGACCAATCGTTGAGAGCTATTTTTGTTCACGCATCGATAGTGCGACTACGTTAAATTTCGGAGTTAATGATTCTAGGTACAGATAAGCTATCTATCAGTTCTATTGTTTGCACTACCAGCATCGTTGTATCACACGATACATTTTTTTGTTCTATTAATAGACCAAACGCTGATTTTGCGAAATTTTTTTTTTTTTTTTTTTTTTTTCGTCTTATTCGTGCCAGTGTTGAAAATGTTTCAGATATCCAGAAAATTGTGTTTATAAGAAAAAAAAGGGACGAATGTGCTCTTTTTCCATGTAGTACTCAAACACGTCTGATAACGAATGAGACGGAAAATAAACGGACTATTACAGAATTTAAAAAAAATAGTTTTGTTTCATTTTTGTGATACACAAACATTTTTTCCAAATTGAAACTTGCATATGGTTCCCCCATCATTTTTGCGCATCCACAATTTTTATTCTATGACAAATAGGCCTTTTCAATTTTGGCTTTCTCGTGTGAGCACAATTGATGATGAAGCAATGTGCCAGTTCCAATTTGCACCACTTTTCATTCCCTTCATCTGACAGTGTGAATTTTTCTGAATTTTGAATGCATTTTTCGAAAGAATCGAAAATATACATTTAAAATGTTTATATCAATTTTCTCAAAGTTCAATACCAAATATCCGTTGATGGTGCCTATTTTATGTAAGAAGTTTCAACCCGACAGCCCAAAAATTGCACGAACTAAAGCCTTCACAAACACGTACGCGGTTTCAGTAAATTTAGAACGCCTCGATCGATTTGCTTCAAATTCAATAGCGAACAGTAATTAATGATCTATTTCTATAAAAAACAAGCTTATTTCTTTATAAAACAAGTTTTAGCCTGATAGCTCGAATATTGTACGTGTTATGTCTCTTAACAGATATTTTTTTAAATATTCAAAATCTTATAAAAACTGAAAAAGTTGTTGAAACTTTACAAAAATGATACCAGACAAAGGTTGGAAACTCCACCTGTGTGCAAAATTTCGGCCCGGTCGGTTGAGGCCTTCCAGAATTCTAGAATTGATTTTTTCAACCTCTCTTTCTCTTTTTTTCTCTCTCTCTCACACACACAAACACACCCATCCCAACATTTTTAGTTCATATTTTTTTCCAACGTTTTGACCCATTTTGAATACATTGTCATTGAAAACTGAAAAAAAATGTTCACGAAAACAAAGCTTTCACAATGACGAAGCAAAATAACGAAATTCACGGCAGAGTCCTCAAAATGTCCCAAATAGTTCCAATATGATATTTAGAAAAGGCTTCTAGACGTGTGTGTCAGAAGAGTCAACATCCCCCTTCGTCCTCGTTATATTCGTGAAAGTCGAAGCATACGATTCCCGATTTTAAGGGGTTTTTAATTCTTCGAAAAATGTCCGTAAACCCTCGAACTTGCGCAAATTTTGATCCATAAAACTATCAAGAGGAAGTGATCATAAAGTTTGGAATGAAATTTAGTGAGAATCCCTTAAGGGGTTTAAAGTCAATAATTTTTCTTTTCAATTTAAACGTCGATTAATACTCTAACTCTGAAAAAATGTTGATTTAACGAACGAGAAATTTGTATACATCAAGACCAGGAAACATGTTTAGCATCAAATTTGGCGCGAATGGTTTAAGGTGGTTCAGATTTTACAAATATTTTCGTATTTTTCATTGACAGTCGTTACCATCAACACGGTTACCATCAGAAACATGTGCAGTCCATTCTCAACATTTCTCGACACTCACAAAGCATCCTAAACGGGAAAGCCAAAATTGAAAACGCCGTTTACTCCTACCAGAGACATTGCATGTGCCGAAAAATAATGAACAAGCATTGTACATGTTTTAATTTGCATCCTTCCATTCGTTCGATCAGCGTACCTCCATTTTTTCGACGCGCTTCTCAAGCTCGTACTCGGCACTCGCGGCAACAGGATCAACATCCTCGTTACGACGATCGTACTCGTTTACCGAGTGCGTCGAGTATACCCTCATTGGACCACTGTCAAAAGATACTTTGCCGCTTTTCTTCACGATTATAGACGGAGGTAATTCTTCCTCGTCATCCTCGGAATCCGGCAATCCGGTCACTTCCATCCAAAAGTGTCCATCCTCGAAATAATGAACGCCATTTTCGATCAGAATCTGTGAATGACCGAAACGAAAAAAAAGTGACGCCGATGATATCGATGAAAAACCGGAAAAACTCTGCCGAGGCTACGTTAGAGATCAAACGAGAGGATTACAATTTTTCCAGGTACGGGAGTAAATTCGTCTCGTTGTTCCGTCTCGGTGTCATCATTGGCCTCGTGAGTCGTGTCGTTCAGACTACTCACCGAACCCAATAGGCCACTTTCACTTCCGGTGACCGAGCCTATTTGACTCTCGGTTAACGAATCTATCGTCAAATCACTGCGCGACCTGTGTGACAAACTAGAATTCAAAAGACGATATATTTAGCTTCTAGACGCCAATGGATAAACATTTTTTTAACCAAAATGGAAAAAAAAAACTAAATGGCAAAAAAATCAACATTTCGTTTGATGATATTGGGAATATTTATGTTTAACAATATCCCGAATGCATATTATTGACGGGGTGTAAAAATAATGCCCCGACACTTTCATGAATCCTCTTTTCAAATGAAATATTGAATCTCTTCGAACGGACACAATTTTGAAATAATTTTCTGACAATTTTCAAATGTACGGTGTCGATAACATTTTTTTTACGGTTTTCCATTGATTTTTCAGTACTTCTAAAGTTGATCCGTCGATAAGTTCGAAAATTTGCAAGTTTATCATAAAGGCTTTTGTATACGCTAAGCATTGTTAGAAAAAAAATAATCCAACGACAAAAGTACTAAAATTATTTTACGCTCAATCTTTCAATTTTTATTTTACTTTACCTGTAGTCGTGAGCTGTACTACTGTTAATGAGACTCGTGTCCGGTGCCGATAATACGTCCGATAACCAATCTGGTGTGTTATCCATTTCTTCCCTATCCCTCTCTCTCTCCTTTTCCGCATCTTTCTCCTTGTCGGGAATTTTCGTTTCCCCAATTGCGGGAACTGTGGTGCTTGTGGGTGACAGCAATCTCGCTATTTCACGTGCTTCCTCGTCAGATAGCAGAGCTGAGCCTTGTCTTAGATACAAAGTGTGTACGGTTAAGTCTTTAGTCGAACGGATCGTACGAAATTAAATTGTTTCTTACACGAATTTATCCGCGCACCACCAATACTCACCTAATTTTCTTTTCCAAGATACTGGCCAGGATTCAACAATTGCACAGTAGTGAATTCCGCGTGCGAAAAATTGAAAAGAAACGGCAGAGAAAATATTGATTAGTTAAAATATAATACATATCGCCTTTCGTACATATTTATAAATTGCGTTTTTTCCCTCAGCACCCCAGGAGGCCTCGGGCTCTTCCTAGGGTGGCCGCAGTTGTCGTCACTGTTAATATGCGAGCAAGGATTAACCATCATTGGGAAATTGTATTCATTCCGAAGAGTCACAAATTGATAGCTGATATTTGTAATTGAATTTTTGCTTTCTCATAGAAGCTTTGTTTTCATTTTTTTTAAATAAATCGTATTTTCAATGACATTGCGTTTATAATGTTGTGAACCATCGGAAAATCACATATATAAAAAATATCCCGCGCGTGAAAGACTGAAAAATAAAAATATCTGTAACTTCGAATTGGTTTAAGCTTTCGGACTGAAATTTGGTACGCAGGTAAATCAGTATTGGCCCTTTGTTCACCATGATGTTTCTGACAATTGACAAATTATTTTGGATTTTATAAAATTTCAAAATGTTCCAAAAGTCTGTTCAGAGCATTGGGTTGCAACTTTTTACATGAACAGTCCATCGCAAAATACACTTTATGTATTTTAAGGGGGGAAATAGGATTAGACGGTTCAAAAAATCGATTTTTTTTTTATTTCATAAATTGTTAGTAAGACTATTGAAAAATATGTTCCCAAAATTTTAAATGAAAATTCTGACTCGTTCTATTGTTATAAGCCATTAAAGTGAGTAGCTCTCCTTCAGGCCCTGAGCGCGCCACCTGTATAACCGAGCGGTACTATTTTTTCAAACGCGTTTTTCTGAAAACGACTTTTTTTGAACTTGCGTACACGCTAGTTTGAAAAGTTTTCAACCAATCGTTTTGAAAATTGGCAGTTACTTTCTTCATAGTATTGCGCTCTATATGAACCTAAAATCGGAATATTATCATTATTTAAAATAATTTTTTTTTTTGCAAATAAAGTTTTAAAAAATGGCAAAAAATCATGCTTTTTTGTTTTGACCCCTGTAAAAAATTCAATTTTCTATTTTTTTTTATAGCATTTAGGTTCATATAGAAGAGAGACATATAATAAAAGTAAATTCCAACCTCGTTTGATTTCAGATGAAAATTGCGGCTTCCAGAATGTACGCAAAATGCTGAGTCTGATTGTGACCTGCAATATGGGGTCGCTAATATCCCCGGTGTTTTCAAGAAAATTCTTCTAAAATTTTATAGTATATACTTAAATATATGTATAAAATATTCTCAAAGTTTCAATAAATTATATTCATTTTTTATACTATAAAAAAATTCATGAAAATCATTGAGAAAACGCTGTCCTAACCCTATTTACCCCCTTAATTTTAGTTTTAACATTTTAATTGAAAAAAAACCTAACAAACAAATTCAGTCTACTCGAGTGACTGAATATGTTTCAGTTCAATAACGAGCTCTACATTTTCGTTGTATAATATTGTGACCACAATTTTCGTGAATTTAAGAGAGAATTGATGTTTCGCAAAATGTCGACATGTTAAAAAAAATTCTTTTAACATGCCGCCATTTTGAGAAAAATTGTCAGAAAAATGTATGCTGATTGTCAAAAGAAAAATGTTTACGGACCGGTACTCTGTTCTATATAACTGTCATAATTTTTATAATTTTTTAAATAAAAATTTTTTATACAACTTCAAAGTGTCCTTAAAAACACACCATTATCCCAATTCTGAAATAATTCATTAAGTAGCAAACAAAAATTCCTGAAAAAGGACCTTCTTTGAGCGCGTCGCAGTCGGGTTCCCCCTTAATCAAATGATTATAACCGCCCAATCCAGACTTATCATTTCAATAGTAATCGATTTTAAACACAAACTGCCAGTTAGTGACTCTTTTTTCGCGATTAAAAAAAAACACCAACAACAAAAAACGTAGAAAATCCAAAATATTGGAAAGCTCACCGTGAACTCAAAAGATTTTCCGCCTCGTCAGGGGTCATAGTATCAGGCGTAAACGTCGTTGTCTGACCGACAATTGTTTTAGCAGGGATCTCGTAACGTCTGTTGGAGTCATTGTCAAAGATCGTTGGAGTATCTAAATTCGTAATTGTTTTAGCATCGCTCGAGTCCGTATCTTCGATAAGGCTATTTTCCGATTCTCTGTGTTCGTCATTAAGGTCATTAGCGTCGTTTCCTTGAATCGGCGATGCCGAGATCGGTGGTGTGGACGATTGTGTTTTCGTGAAATGTCGTGATAAATCGGCAACGCTATTTTCCGATAATCTCATCATAGCCAATTGATCGGCTTTTTGTTTCTCAAGTTCCCAGGTCGTTTGTACCTGTTGTTCCAAATCGTCATTTACACGATCGACAGTAGCTTTGTCCGGTGTGTCGATGGAAATTTTACCGATATCACTGACGTTGTTTTTCGTGATAAAATTTACTCCAGACGGATTACCAATACCCTCGTTATCCTTCGTATCTTTGCTATTGTCCAAACGTTCGTTAAACACACCGGCAAATTGATTCGCATTGGTAGCTATGGGCGGCGATGTTGACGACGTTAAGGATCCTTTTTCCGTATAATTATTCGTTCTCTCGAGTTCGCAGAAGCTCGAACGTTTTTCGCTAACTTCTTCCTTATTTTTCGCCAATTTTTCTCTCATCGACACCCTTATCTGATCGTTTTTCGCGTTCGACACGGTTTTTTGACATTGCACGTCGATTTTTTCACCGATAATCGTCGTCTCGTTTCGTATCGTCGTCTCACTGACAATACGCTCGTTCGTTATAACGGTGTCTTGAAATTTATAAACGGCCTCGTTTATCTTTGACGGTTGTTCGTTAGAGCGTGAATTAACGTCGTTAACGTGTTCGGTATTTAGCCTCGATACGATTTTTCCACCCTCGATCACGACGCTCTTCGGCGGTGTTTTTGGTTTACATTGAACGTGAAGTTCCTGATTCTGTTGTATGCGACGCGCATAGGGCGACGGTATTGGTATTTCCTTGTGCTCCAACGGCGGATATTCCTGATCCGAGCTCACAACCGACGGCGGACGTTGTCCAAGACCAGCCGCCGGCATTTCCATTCGTACGTGTGAACGTCTAACGACCGTTGCCGCATCGGACTCGACGAATTTTTCACTACCACCCTCGTCGCAAGTCGATACCACCTCCGTGTACGTCGTTGCTGGCTTCTCATTTCCCTCCACCTCAAGGTCATAGCTGTTCCGGCCTTGAATAAAAGATAAAGAAAAAAACGAGAAAGGAGATTATGAGATTGTGAAAGTGATCCTAAAGCGAAATAACATGTGGAGATTGAAAAATGTTTTTTTTTAAATGAAATATCGGTACTCGGAAATATCGGAAATGAAAGAAGACGAAATGCCTAAATTAGAAACTTGTACCTCGTCGTTATTTTATCACGCTCGCATATCCCCCTCTATGAACAAGTTAATTTCTCAATGTTGGCTCCCTCATGGAAAAAGTTTTGTCGGCGAGATAAAATAATGAGAAAGCAATGTGCAAGTTTCTAATTTGTACACTCTTTTTTCTGAATTCGATGTCACGAATCCGATTTTTTTTTTTAAGCGGGAACCCTACTGTGAACGGGCTCAAAAAAGGTCCCTTTTCACGAATGTTTGTTTGCTATTTCATGAATTATTTCAGGATTGGGAGAATGGTATGTTTTTAAGGACACTTTGAAGTAGTTTTATAAAAATTTTCATTGAAAAATAATAAAAATTATGATAGTTATCATTTTTATACAAACATTCCGTAAAAATTATTTTGCATGCCGCCTTTTTTAGAGAAAAAAAAATTAATAAAAAAAACGGCTCTGCTTAACAAAAACTACATTTATGCAGATTAAAAAAATATTTTTGGTTTATTTTTCAGATGAGCCGTGCCAGAGATAGGGATTCTACCGTTTAAAAGAACAATTTTTACGGACCGGCACTCTGTTCTATATAACTGTCATAATTTTTATTATTTTTTAATGGAAATTTTTATAAAACAACTCCAAGGTGTCCTTAAAAACATACCATTCTCCCAATCCTGAAATAATTCATTAAGTAGCAAACAAAAATTTGTGAAAAAGGACTTTTTTGAGCCCGTGGGGTTCCCCCTTAGAAGAAAATTTAAATTTTCATTAAATTTAAACCCTTGCTCTAAATTCAATTTAGTTCTATATCTCAAAAAGTTTGGAAAAATGATCGTAGAATTTTTTTTGTTTTTACAAGTTCGAAATTTCATAAAGTTCGAATCCTTTCACAGATTCTCACTGAATTCACTACTAAATGTCCTTTGATAGATACTCCATTGATGGAAAATAAAATTGCCGGATAATTTAAAATTTGTGGAAGTCAGATCGATGACGGTGATTATTCGAAAAATTCGAAAATTTGTAACGATCAAACACCTCGACCGATTGTGATCTAATTTAATACAAACCATGCTTCAAAGATGTTCTATTTATTGAAAAAATTTATCTCGATATCTCAAAATTTAGGAAAGTTAGAGCAACCACAAACATTTTTTGACATACCAAAGTCGTGTAAAATTTGGCACGCTTTACAAACTTTTCCAAAAAAATTATCAAATGAAAGGGGCTTGAAAATACTTAGATCCGTAAATGAAAACTCGCAAGAGGAGTTCCGTTTTCTAAAATATTCATCGTATTTCCAAAAAAAAAGAGGAATGTGCTTTTACAATTTTTTTCGATATCGTTCCGAACATTTGTTTACACTATCCTAGATTATCGCAAGTTTGGATCAAAATTTTTTTCACCAAGAAAAACGGAAACAGTAAAAATCACAAAAAGAGCTTGGAACTAAATTTCGAAAAACTAATCTATCAATTAAGTGCATCGATATTCATCAAATTTTGTTTTTTTATATGAAACGTTCTTCAGTTCATATCGCGCTCCATTAAGGTAGTAGTCTGGTAACTTAAGCCGATTTTCATGTCTTTTTTGGAGGGCGTTTTTTTGTAGGAAAATAAAAATGAATCGTTTTGGATATTTAGGATGTTTTGATTTACATATTAAAGATACAAAAAAAAAATTTTTTGAAAAAATTTAATAGTTTATTATTATTATTGATCGAAGTTGGCACCCCGAAAAAAAAGCGCGTGGGTGGCCCCGGTGATTTTGGCTCTTGATGTTATCTGAAATAAAAAATTCTTGATAATTCTCAATCTATAAACACGTCATTCTGGTCGGAACTACTGAAGTTAAATTTCATGGATAAATAACAAAATGGCGGACTTTGTGAAAAAAAAGTCCTTTTATTTTAGCAACGAAGGGGTTGTAAAATAAAAAGAAATTTAACTTCAGTAGTTCCGACCAGAATGACATGTCTATAGATTAAGAATTATCAAAAATTTTTTATTTCAGATAACATCAAGAGCCACAGTCACCGGGGCCACCCACGCGCTTTTTTTTCGAGGTGCGAACTTCGATAAATAATAATAATAACAATAAACTATTAAATTTTTTCAAAAAATTTTTTTTTGTATCTTTAATATCTAAATAAAAACATCCTAAATATCCAAAACGATTCATTTTTATTTTCCTACAAAAAAACGCCCTCCAAAAAAGACATGAAAATTGGCTTAAGTTACCAGACTACTACCTTAACATCACTGTCCTTTCGAAAACGTCGAAACAATTTTTTTTTTCAAGCCTCGGTACCCGATTGACCTTAATACACCAACTTGAAGGCAATCATAAAACTTCCACTTCACCGGCACATTTCTTTAAAAAAACGTGTCCGTACATACACAAAACTGGACAATCTCGCGCTGACTTTTCTTTTCTATCGTCAAAACGTCAAACGCTCTATAATAATTCTCTCTCATCGACAATAGAGCAAAGTATATAGTACCTCGACAATCGATGCAGAACAGACGAAGGCACATAGTACCGTGTATCTTCGTGTCCGACTCGAAATCTCTGGGATTACGTGTCGTAACGACGAAAAAAAAAAGAAAAAAAAACCCCCACTAAATGAGAGTAAGGGGGATAGAAATTGGGAAATTCGCGCGACGGGTATGTACTTTTGCAAGATTTTACAAATAAAGAGAGTACAAAGATTCACTCGCGGGGACACACGATCGCGACAAATTTGTTTTTTTTTCTTCCTTTTCCTCCACTTCCTCCTCTCTCCTCTCTACACCGCGCGTTCTTGCGGTCTCGCGTGTGTACGAAGGAACGAGTTTCTCTCTCGAAGGATTCGCGTTTTTTGGTCGCACACCGATATACACAGAAAACTTGGCTCCGAACACTTATGCGTGGGAGTTCATGCTTTCACGAATTGAAAGGGAAAAAAAAAAAAGAAAAGAAGTTTGTCCACCAAGATAACACAGCGAGAGTAATATGGTACATTGTTCATATTGTTTTCTTTCGTTTTACGTCGCGATTTAACAGTCGTGAGGAAAAAATTTGTCTATTACGAAAATGTCGACGTTGTGAGAAAGACGCCATTCGAATACAAACGTATATGACACGTTCGCGTCTCTTCTCTTCCACTTTCCGTCCAGGGGTCTCTTATATCTTCTTCGTCGTCGTCGTCGTCGTCGTCGTCGCTCGAGTTCTCGTGGAGCGAGGGAGCTTATTTTTGGATACCGTTATAACGCGAACGCGGGACAGAAGAGAACGAGAGGAAGAGAAACGTGGAAGAGGAAGAGATATTGTTAAGAAGGCGGAAAAGACTTGACCGGAGTGAAAAAAAAAGCGTTTGATGAAGAAAAATACGAAGAAGAAATAGATTCTACAAGCATTTAGTCGTTCGAGAAGACAGACAGATTTGATCTGGTGGGAACAGATGTTTTTTTTTTCTTTACAACTTTTATTGAGAACTGAATCAGCCAAGTTTAGTGTTGTTTGATAGAAAAAACAAATTGTTAATGTATAAATAATTTAGAAAAATAAGAACCATTGTCATGGAATTTTACAGTTAGTTGGGATCTTATTACCGGTCAATATGTACATTTTCCATCGAACATTTCAAAAACAATACTCCAATCTCCCGTCGCAGGGATTTTTAACTTTTTTTTTCAAATTAGCCTCCGTTGAATATTGGATCCGTCGTTGACCGAGTTTAGCGATATAATAACTTTAGCCGCACGAAACAGTTGGGAAAGAAATTACGAGAGAGCGAGAGAGCGAGAGAGAGAAAGAAATAAACGTGCAGACTGATGCGAACCGGCGTTCATACTGATTTCTATAAATAATACAAACGTCGTGGACTAGTAGGAGCGAAGAGCGTTAAGGAGGCAGAATATGAGAAACAAGAGAAATAAGAATAAGTGGAAGAAGTAGGTGGAGGAAGAAACGCCGAAGGAGGTGAACGGCGAGAGACAGAGAGAGAAAATTGTGTTGGAAGAGTGAAAAAGGTGGAGGGGAAATGAGGGTCAAGAGGTAACGACGATCATCTTGGTTTTAAGGTAGTAGTCTGGTAACTTAAGCCGATTTTCATGTCTTTTTTGGAGGGCGTTTTTTTGTAGGAAAATAAAAACGAATCGTTTTGGACGTTTAGGATGTTTTTATTTACATATTAAAGATACAAAAAAAAATTTGTTTGAAAAAATTTAATAGTTTATTATTATTATTATTATTGATCGAAGTTGGCACCTAGAAAAAAAAAGCGCGTGGGTGGCTCCGGTGATTTTGGCTCTTGATGTTATCTGAAATCAAAAATTCTTGATAATTCTTAATCTATAGACATGTCATTCTGGTCGGAATTACTGAAGTTAAATTTCATGGATAAATAACAAAATGGCGGACTTTGGAAAAAAAAGTCCTTTTATTTTAGCAAAGAAGGGGTTGTGAAATAAAAAGAAATTTAACTTCAGTAGTTCCGACCAGAATGACATGTCTATAGATTAAGAATTATCAAGAATTTTTGATTTCAGATAACATCAAGAGCCAAAATCACCGGGGCCACCCACGCGCTTTTTTTTCGAGGTGCCAACCTCGATTAATAATAATAATAATAATAATAAACTATTAAATTCAAAAAAAAAAAAATTTTGTTTGTATCTTTAATATGTAAATAAAAACATCCTAAATATCCAAAACGATTCATTTTTATTTTCCTACAAAAAAACGCCCTCCAAAAAATACATGAAAATCGGCTTAAGTTACCAGACTACTACCTTAAGAGCGAAATAATCGGGTGATAAATTTTGAAAAATTATTTATACGACTATTAAAAAGATAAGCGTTGCTAATAACGGTCATTCAGAGGTGAAGAATGTTTGCTTTATATAGAGAAAAAAATGAATAATGCACCGAATGACTTTCAGCTGATTATCGCAAATTTGGTGTCGAACGTTTTTTTAATGATACTCTATTCATATAAAAAACAAAATTTACTCCGATATTTTAAAATTTGCGGAAGTTGCAACGACCACAAGGATTTTTCAGAAAATGCAAAATTTCATAGAGTCCCCTTTCACCGATTATCGTCGAACTCAATCCCAATCGTCCTTTAATGATAGTCTATATAATTAAAAAAAAATTAGCCCCGATCTCGCAAAAATTGCGGATGCTATATCGAAAGACATTTTTCGAAAAATTCCAAAAAGCCGTCAAATCTGAGCCACTCGGTAAATGTCTATAAAAATTACACACATACGTCCAGACATTGTTCTCTAAATGTGATTTTCCGACGTATTGGCACATTTTAAACACATTGACATTGAAAACTCCGAAAAAATGTTTGCATCGTCACAAAGCTTCCTCTACGAGGAAAAATGAAACTTCTCCCACAATTTCTTGTATACCGATCTGAATATTTAAGTGCTCGACCAATAAAGTATTTGGACCAATAACACTTTTGGAATTTTCGATACGCTTATTTTTGGCAGATTGAAAAAAATAAAACACGTTCTTTCCGTTTTTTTTCGTGTGGTACCCTTAAATGGCAGTTTTGCGCAAGCAAAAAAAAATTAATAACCAGTGCATTTATGTGAATTGGAATGGTTTGATTTTTATGTTTCACAAAACCCGATCAACGCTGAATGTCGAAATTTCTGTACTAAAAGCGCAGAACATTTTTTTACGAAACAAATTCGTAAAAATGTATGGAACGAGATAAAATTTGCTACCGTTATTTTTTCGGTAGTCCCAATAGAATACTTCCGTTCGGACGATATTCGTGATCCTCGAAAACTTTGTTGAGAAAAAGCTGAGAGAAACCAGGCTTCATGTTTCAATGAATATTTCAAACATCTGCCCGGTGTAGATCGATTCGGTAAGACAACGTCGGATAAAAATTCGGTCGATTTTAAACTAATGAAAATCATGTCATCCATGTCAGTATAGGAATTCTACTGTTGGTGACCACGATTACCCCCGATGGCCACGATTGCCCCGTTAATTCTTATATGGCGTTTGAGAGTGCACAGAGCCGAAGGGTCGACGGGTGTGAGAAATTGTACGGGATGGAAGGAGAAAGTGGTTACAAGATCGGAAAGAGCAAAAGGTGGGGGGGGGGGGGGGGGGTAGAGAGAAGCCGTTTTTCCCTCACTCGGCCACCCTGTAGACATCACTATCTCTCTCTCCCTCCCTCTCTCTGTCTCGTGTGCAACGCGTTTTACTTTTACTCTTCGCGATTTTGGCCATTCGCCAAATTTAGAGCGCTGCTGGCTGAGATTTCGTCTTTTGAGCTTGTGTAAACGACTCGTGTGCTTTTGGGAACGAGAACGGGTGTGTGTGTGTGAGAGAGAGAGAGCGAGAGAGAGAAAGAGAGACAGAGAGACAGCAAGACCAGCCTGTCCTCAGTCGTAGTTATTTTTAGAAACCCGTGTAACCATTGAACCCTCGTGGTGGGCGTCATTCATGGGACCGTGAGACAGACGTCGCGAGGCTCTCGTGGCCTTCCGGTCATTTCCCGATTACACGCGCCACGCACGAATCCTTCGAAGTAATGACAACAAAAAGCTTCATATCGTAGGCAAAACATTATTTTCATTTTACTCCCAGAAAAATCTGTCTACCTCCGTTAAAATTGCTCACCGGTCTGAAATTTTTCGGGTATCTCTTTGTCGGCTTTTTCCTCCTTGCTGTCCTTGGACGGTGAGCTCGGCGAGCTCATACTCGACGAGGCGCTGTCCGTACCCGTTGACGGTGGTCTGAGCTCAGTTTCTGGCGTTCTCGGCCTATCGAATTTTCGTTCGTCCAACGTTACATCTCTCTTGATCGTTTCAATGTCAACCGACGGTTTTGCCCAATCGGGCCTCGAGCAAGTACGCTCAATCTCATTCCTCGTTGTTTCATGATCGTTCGAACGCGACAATTTTGTTTCCGTAACGCTTTTCAAAAGTTCATCGTTCTTTGCGAGCCATACATTACGCCATTCGGAGGTTTTTGGCGGCGAGCGAATTGGACTCGTTGGATAATTCTCGTAATCCGGCGTTTCGAGATGATCGTTATCACATTTTTTTCTACAATCGTTAGAATCGTTAGCGTTGTCGCGTATCGGACTCGTCGTTTCGGTCATTTTTTCCCTTTGACACGGATATGGCTGATTAACTTGATTAATTATCGTTGGACTAGCGTTTCTCGTTGAATTCTTCGTATTTGTTAATCCATGATCGTTATTAATGCCGCACGTTACGTTCGTCATCTTGGCATTTTGCGGACTCGAAATTTTCATTATTTCCGAACCCTTTGGCACTATCTTACCGGTAGTATTTTTCTGTACAATGGCGTATTCGGGTACGGGTGTAACCGGCGTTGTTTCTTTAACTTTTGGATCTTGATTCGTCGTGACAATGGCGTTTCTATGCGACACGAGGTTCGTCTGTTGTTTTGTACTCGTGACTTTTTGTACAACAGCGTATTCGGGTATCGAGCCCGTTGGCGAATCGAAGGATTTGTTTATGGTAGCGTACTCCGGACTAATCGGCGAATCGATTGACGTTGGACTCGTTGTTGCGCATATACTCGCTGGCCTCTCGCGCTTCGAACCAACGACCGAGGAATTTCGAGTTGGCGGTAGAGGCGGTGGCGGTGATATCGTTGGCGTTGGTCTTGTCGAGCAAAAACTTGCCGATCTCGTCGCCGGGCATGCCGAACTCTCGAGGGGTTTCGCAAATTCAATTTCTTGATAATCCGAATCGGGCGAATAATCGATCGTCGGCGATGTCGAGTCCGATGTTGGAGATTTTTTCGAATTTTGATTCAACGAAGTTTGTACGATCGAACGATTCGGGTCGGAATTATAGCGCGACGGTCGCGTTTTCGAAAAATGACTCGTCCAATTTTTTTGTTTCTCTATTAGCTCCTTCGAGTTTAACCGCCGTTCCGGCTTCTCCGGTCTCTCCGGACGCTCGTCGAGACGATTTTCCTTGCCGTTATTTTTCTCAAATTTGCCAAAGCCAACGCGCGGCTTTAATCTCTCCGCGATGTTCTCCTGGCCGTGCAAATGACCATTCTCGAAATGTCTCTCGGCGTTCAACGTTGGCACACTCGCGCTCCAATTGCTCAAATGATCCCGGCAACCACCCGGTGGCGAGGGTGAACGCGGACGCGGTGAACGCGCCGGCGATGTACATCCGGAACCCGAATTTGCTGAACTCGAACGCGAACGTAAACCATGAAGATTCGTGGGCTTTGCTATTCGATCCAATCTGCAATTTGACAAAAAAAGAGATACATTAACAAAAGACAGAAATTGCAGATCATTCATCGCACTGGTTAACTACATAAGGGAGACCGGGGTCGAATGTAAAACTCCCTTTCATAACTTGCACCATCGTCATCAATGGCGTGTAATTGTGAAGTATTGTGATAACAATAGTACATTTTCAACTATCGAGTCGAAACTTTCTGCATAAATGAGTTAGACGATGTTCGGTATTGAATTTAGCGAGAATTGCTTGAAGGGTTCGGATTTTGTGAAATCTCGATTTTTTAAGGAAAAAGTGATCGATGTCACTTACACAAAGTTTGAGCTCTTGGCTTTTCGGTCGCTCGTGAGTATAGTAACATTAAGGTAGTAGTCTGGTAACTTAAGCCGATTTTCATGTCTCTTTTGGAGGGCGTTTTTTTGTAGGAAAATAAAAATAAATCGTTTTGGATATTTAGGATGTTTTTATTTAAATATTGAAGATACAAAAAAAAATTTGTTTGAAAAAATTTAATAGTTTATTATTGTTATTGTTATTGATCGAAGTTGGCACCTCGAAGTTGGCAGCCCGGGTCCTAACTTTTTTTTCTACCGAACCGATTGCCTTCAAATTTTAACAGGCTACTCTACACACTTATAGTTCTGGTCGGAACTACTGAAGTTAAATTTCATGGATAAATAACAAAATGGCGGACTTTGGAAAAAAAAGTCCTTTTATTTTAGCAAAGAAGGGGTTGTAAAATAAAAAGTTAGGGGTGAAAAAATTTCTCGGTAGTTCCGACGAGAACTATAAGTGTGTAGAGTAGCCTGTTAAAATTTGAAAGCAATCGGTTCGGTAGAAAAAAAGTTAGGACCCGGGCTGCCAACTTCGAGGTGCCAACTTCGGTCAATAATAATAATAATAAACTATTAAATTTTTTCAAAAAATTCTTTTTTTGTATCTTTAATATGTAAATAAAAACATCCTAAATATCCAAAACGATTCATGTTTATTTTCCTACAAAAAAACGCCCTCCAAAAAAGACATGAAAATCAGCTTAAGTTACCAGACTACTACCTTAAAGGCTGATTGGTATTGAATTTAGCACGAATCGGTGAATGGGTTAAAATTGTATTGCATACTAAATTTTTCGAAATTCTCATATTTTATTTCGTCAAACGATTTTCGAAAAAAATCATAAAACCAGAATGCAACCGATTTTCGCCGATAATCCAGTATCAAACGTTCTTTAATGATACTCTATTCGTATAAACAAAATTTACTCCAATATGTAAAAATTTGCGGAACTTACAGCGACCACAGGAATTTTTCTTAACATTAAAAATTTCATAAAATCTGAACAGTTTCACCGATTATCACCAAATTCAGTACCAACCGTCCTTTAATGAAATAAAAATTTGCCCGATATCCCAAAAATTGCGTAAACTTGAGCGGAACGCAGACGTTTTTCGGAAATTACAAAAAGCCATGAAATCTGAGCCACATGGTACATTTTTATAAAAATCGTATTAATGAAGCTGGCGTATTGCTTTACTTGTCGGCTAAATTGCAGCGCTGTAACTCAAACAGTTTCCGAGATATAGACATTTGAATTTTGCACGGCCGTTATTCTCTGCCTCTCCCTCTCTCTCTCTCTCTTTCTCACACACATACACATGCACACATAAACGCGCGCGAATTCAGACATATTTTTCTAAACTCGATTTTCCGACGTTTTCGCAAATTTCAAACACATTGACATTGAATGCCGAAAATTACTATTTTCACTATCACAAAGCTTCCTCTTTGCATCCTCGAGATGCAAAAAATGTTAAACGTTTGAACTTTTGTATATTTCGCTAACTTAGTGATCTTGCTTTAACTTTGGTAGATTTTCCCGAACGATAATGGAGAATCGTAATACTGTGTAACCGTTGGTACCTTGCAACTGTACAAATCGAACTCGAAAATTAGAAATTTGCACATTGCTTCTTCATCGTTTTACTACGCTGACAAAGCTTCCTCTATGATAAAGCCGAAATGGAAGAATTAACGGGCTCGCGGAGGGTGATTCGTGAGCGAGATACAATAATGAGGAAGCAATGTGGAAGTTTCTGGTTTACATGATTTTTTGTTTATTATATAAATCGTAGTGGAATGCAGGAGGACGAAATAGTCGTTTATCTGTGAATTTTAACCAAATTCAACCGTTACCAGTCGACCGTTAAAACCTTGCACCTTATCATGGTTGAAAGTAAGAAAAAAATACTTTCTGCATTGAAACAAGTACTGTAATTAAGGTAGTAGTCTGGTAACTTCAGCCGATTTTCATGTCTTTTTTGGAGGGCGCTTTTTGTATGGAAATAAAAATTAATCGTTTTGGATATTCAGGATGTTTTTATTTACATATTGAAGATACAAAAAAAAAATTTTTTGAAAAAATTTAATAGTTTATTATTATTATCATTATTATTGATCGAAGTTGGCACCTCGAAAAAAAAGTGCCTGGGTGGCCCCGGTGGCTTTGGCTCTTGATGTTATCTGAAATAAAAAATTCTTGGTAATTCTTAATGTATAGACATGTCATTCTGGTCGGAACTACTGAAGTTAAATTTTATGGATAAGTAACAAAATGGCAGACTTTGGAAAAAAAGTCCTTTGTTATTTGTCCGCCATTTTGTTATTTATCCATGAAATTTAACTTCAGTAGTTCCGACCAGAATGGCATGTCTATAGATTAAGAATTATCAAGAATTTTTTATTTCAGATAACATCAAGAGCCAAAATCACCGGGGCCACCCACGCGCTTTTTTTCGAGGTGCCAACTTCGATCAATAATAATAATAATAATAAACTATTAAATTTTTTCAAACAAATTTTTTTTTGTATCTTTAATATGTAAATAAAAACATCCTAAATATCTAAAACGATTCATTTTTATTTTCCTACAAAAACACGCCCTCCAAAAAAGCCATGAAAATCGGCTTAAGTTACCAGACTACTACCTTAAATGACTGGGGCTAGGGTGATGATTCGTGAAACTTTTTAACAATCAGCCATGTTTTCTAACGGCGTCATAAATAGATTACGATTAATTGTCCATTGAATTGAAATTTCGATAGAAATACAAAACTTTACTGTCGTCCTCGCTCTCTTGCCTATAATTTTGCTGTATGCATTAAAAATTTGCATTTGTAAACAAAAGCGCGAACGAAATTTCGCGAACATGACGGGTGAAACGTCGGTCGAATTGGCGCCAAGTACTTCATATATACATCGTGTCTATACGAGCTTGACTCACGGTCGTATAGGTTTGTTCTCCTCGCCAAGTTTCTCGAACAGAGCACGAGCGTTGTTGAATCTTGCCACGTGACTCTCGGTCCTAACAACGGTAACCTGAGTCGGTGATTCCTTGAGAGGTGCGGGTGGCTCTTTGAAACCATCGGTCAGAATTGTCGTGCGATGGGTGAGATTCTCGAGCTGTGGCTTCGATTGAAATATATTCGCGATCTGCGATACCTTCGAGCCGGCGACACGTTTTTTCTCCTCTATCGTCGCCATTCTCGATGCACCTCGGTCTTTCTGTGAATTGAAGAAAGAATGAAAAAAATTATTTATAAGCAATCGATCGTCGATAATTCATTATTTTTCCTTACTTAAAGATGAAGCTTTATTGGCATGAAAAACAAATTTCCCGCAATGATCAAAGCTTTCTCTACGAGGAAGTCAAAAATGAAAAAAATTAAATCTCTAATAAGGGTTTTCAGCGTTGCGTAAAATTTCGTGGAAGGAACTTGAAAGATTCACCTTAGAGCTTTTTTAAAAAATAGGAAAATCATTTTTCAACGTCTCATATTTTCTATACTGAACATTTTTATTTTATTATTTTTCAAGATATGAATATTCTTGTTATTCTAATTATTCTTTATTGCAGATTTATTTTAACATCAGATTTTAGCGATAACATTCGCGAGGAAACGTTAAGATCCGAGGACGAAGGAGGGAGAAAGCAAAAAATTTTATGTCCAGAATACTGCCGAATATCATGGGAAAAGGCTCGAGGGAAATGAGAAAATCTGTGGAAATAAGAAAAAAAAACTAGAGGTACGAGGATTTTGTGAAAAGAACCGGAATAATTGTAAAGTCTAGACACTGTGATCAGAAGCACAACGAATCTCGCGAATAACAGATAGATAGATAGAGAGAGAGAGAGAAAAAAAACAAATTTCCATTGAAAAGAACTTTCGACACTGGAATAAAGGAAAAGGGACACGCGATTTGTGCTGATTGCCGGAGGCCCGAAAGGTAATGGAAGAAGAAAAAAAAATCTCGAGGAAATAACGCCTGCAATCGACGAGGATGTTTGGAAATTTGTTAAGTGGCCATTGGGAAAACCAGTGGGAACAGGTTTTAATGAATTCAAAAGATTATCGAACGATAAAAGATACAAAGATTGCATTTAAGAAATTCTTAAGTACGATTAAATCGATATGGAGGATGATAAAAAAAAACGCTTTCTAAATTAATAGCAATAATGAGAAAACTTCTCCGAGTATTTGCACAACATTTACGAGATCAATAAATTAATTGATTAGGTTCAATTAACTCGTATTAATTTCTAGAAAAAAAATCGAAATTTACATCTGTAAATTATTAAACGATACATTATATTATTATAGAATAATTAATGTGATTAAAAGAAAAATCGATTTCTCGACACGACGATGAACAAAAAAGCTAAAAACTTACGGTGACGAAAAAAATCACTTGGACTTCTCGACGAACTTGTATCCCCAAGAGCCTTATAGCGAGCTGTTATACTTCAGCCCATTGTCATTGGTATGCTCACGTCGTTAAGCAGCTTTTCGAGAATCTGAAAGCCCCACAATACGAAATGTACATTAGTGAAATGTGTATACAGTGGCTTTTTCTCTCGTTCACATTGTCTTGAAAATAAAAGAACAGTGAGACGCGGAAAATCCATTAACAAAGGTTGTTAAAACCCTTTCGACATATTAATTCTTCCGGATTTACAGTATTACATACGAGGTCTGTTAAAAAAGTATCGCGAATTTTGAATTTCCGCGGGCTACGTATATTCGATTTTCGATTTTTTTGTGGCGTTAGGTTGGTACTCATGTCCCTCACTTATGCTGAAAAAATCGGCCATTTTTAATGTTTAGTTAATTGTTGACAGCCGTTTTGGTTAGACGTGTTTAGGCTTGTCTTCGATTTTTGCCTATTCCAAAAAAATGGATCAAAGAATCTGTATCAAATTTTGTGTGGAAAACAAAATCAAGTGCGCGGACGCATTCCGAATGTTGACTGTGGCATATGGTGAAGCTACCTTGGACCGGAGCAACGTTTATCGGTGGTACAAAATGTTCTCAGAGGGCCGAGAAGATGCGAACAACGAAATGCGTTCCGGACGCCCGAGCACATCAACAACAGACGAAAACATTGATGAAGCGAAGAAAATAATATTGGCCAATCGTCGAATCACCGTTAGAGAAGTTGCTGAGGAACTAAACATATCGATTGGCTCGTGCTATTCGATTTTTACCAATGATTTGGGCATGAGACGGGTCGCCGCGAAATTCGTGCCAAAATTGCTCAATTTCGAACAAAAACAGTGTCGCGTTAACATTGCTAAGGAGCTGTTGGACTCGGTCCGCGACGACCCAAATTTGCTCCAGAGGGTCATAACTGGTGACGAATCATGGGTTTATGGTTATGACGTGGAAACCAAAGCTCAATCGTCGCAATGGAAGCTGCTTTTTTGGAATAGGCAAAAGTCGAAGACAAGCCAAAACACGTCTAACCAAAACAGCTGTCAACAATTAACTAAACATTCAAAAAGGCCGATTTTTTCAGCATAAGTGAGGTACATGAGTACCGACCTAACGCCACAAAGAAATCGAAAAACGAATATACGTAGCCCGCGGAAATTCAAAATTCGCGATACTTTTTGAACAGACCTCGTAATTCACTTTGAAACGAGTTTCACGTACAAATGTCACGAAATGAAAATTCTTTGAATTTCTTTTCTTTTTTTTTTTCAATTCCAAACTTTTTTGATTAAAATGATATTTGGATAAAAATTCATTCATTAAATTCTGTGGCGCGAGTGGGGTGTGTCGTTTAATCGATGTATAGTAATTCCTGAGACCTTTCGCACATGGTTTTTTTTTCTTTTAATTATTGATCGACATTGCAGGTCTATTATTAACGCTACTGATAAATAGCCCCTCGATGGTGGATAATGGCAGTTTATCGATGTGTGAAAGAACGATGGGGAGAACGAAATAAGAAAATTGACAAAATGGAAGAGCCAGAATGATCATTAAGGGATAACACCACTGCGACCCCCTGTTTTTTTTCACATTTTTCAAGAATTTTTTTTTGTGGGAAAAAAAAGAGATATTCGAAAAAATTTTTTGGGTTTTGTTCCTCGTTTATTAATCTATCAAAAAACATTTTTTTCACATTTTTCACGCCGCATGGTGGCGCTGGGGAAGCTCTCGCGTCAGGTGCTGTCATCTCCGCAGTGGTTCGCGGCACGCAGCAGTACTCTCTTCAACGTCGATCTGAAAAAAAATACCGAGTGTTTTCGTTAATAATATGATATTTTGAAGAGAAGTACATAGGATTTTTCCGATATCTCAATAATTATAAAAGTTATAGCCTATGTTCGACGAGAAATTTTGCTCAAAAATCATTCTTTAATTTCAAAGGCGTGCCTATTTTTTTTAAAACAATATTTTTCCAAATCCCCATGTACTTCTCTTCAAAATATCATATTATTAACGAAAACACTCGGTATTTTTTTTCAGATCGACGTTGAAGAGAGTTCTGCTGCGTGCCGCGAATCATTGCGGAGATGACAGCACCTGACGCGAGAGCTTCCCCAGCGCCACCATGCGGCGTGAAAAATGTGAAAAAAATGTTTTTTGATACATTACTAAACAAGGAACAAAACCCAACAAATTTTTTCGAATATCTCTTTTTTTTCCCACAGAAAAAAATTCTTGAAAAATGTGAAAAAAAAACAGGGGATCACAGTGGTGTTATCCCTTAATACGAATCAAAGGATATTGATTTAAATTTATTCCGTTTCAATATATCTTTGTATTTCAATCTCACGCAAATTTAATTAAAGGGCAAGAATATTTACTCCGTTAAATAAATTTGTACAATTAAAACAAATTTAATTTATTCAATTATATATGATTGACTAAATCTGCGAGTACGTATAATATTGACTGTATTAAAATATATCGATTTGAGTAAATCGTTATTTGAATAAAATTGAATTTAATAAATATATCATTTTCTCTGTCCACAAAAGTATGTGAAAGGTTTGTTTCACCGACTCTGTATTACCGACAGAATGCATAAAAATTTTCAGTCAAATGGCCACATTCCTAAACTATCAAACCGAATGATTTGAAATTTGGTCAAGTAATTCGGGACACCTTTATCTCTATCGTACATACCAGAAAATATAAAAATTCAAAACAGCAATCGACATTTTCAGATAAAAACGAGGAAGTCCAAAACAAAAATGAATACAATTATTATTGTACAGCGGATTTGTGAAAAATTTTACCATTACGATATAGAGGGATAAAAAACCAAAATAACGAACATTTATTTGTTGTTGTATTTGCAAAATTAATGAGATGGCATTTGGCCGAAAAATACACAGTAATCGTGGAAAAGTGTTTTGGTTTAGTTCGTTTATATTCCACTGTTGCTGCTTGCAGACCCGAACACGAGATTTTCCTTACTCAATTTTCAATTCACAGACAATTTTCAAGAGTTTTTGGGCCAAATTTGAGGTTAAAATATCAAAATATACAGTAGATCGCGGCTGGAACGGTTAATAGCGGGGTAAGGCTTTTAAACTTTTTTGCTTTTTTTTAATTTTTTTTTGATGAACGTATAATCTCTCAACAACATTGTGTTAAAATTTCAACTCGATTGGAGAAAAATTAACGGAGTTATGAGCTTTTGAGCGTCGGTTGCTCCAGACCGGTTTAAGGTAGTAGTCTGGTAACTTGGGTTCAAAAAATCGAAAAATTTCTTTTTGCTTAATTTAAAAGTACAATGTCTTGAGAATATACTGTGAAAACTTCAGGCCGAAATTCGAAATACTTCCGGAGTTATAATGAGTTTTCGAGAGCGCCTCGGTTTTTCTCAAAACAGTGTTTTCTGGTCAGCCCGGGTCCTAAATTTTTTCTACCGAACCGATTGCTTTCAAATTTTAACAGGCTACTCTACACACTTAGAGTTCTCGTCGGAACTACCGAGAAATTTTTTCACCCCTAAATTTTTATTTTACAACCCCTTCTTTGCTAAAATAAAGGGACTTTTTTTTCCAAAGTCCGTCATTTTGTTATTTATCCATGAAATTTAACTTCAGTAGTTCCGACCAGAATGACATGTCTATCGATTAAGAATTATCAAGAATTTTTTATTTCAGATAACATCAAGAGCCAAAATCACCGGGGCCACCCACGCGCTTTTTTTTCGAGGTGCCAACTTCGATCAATAATAATAATAATAATAATAATAAACTATTACATTTTTTCAAAAAAATTTTTTTTTGTATCTTTTATATGCAAATAAAAACATCCTAAATATCCAAAACGATTCATTTTTATTTTCCTACAAAAAAACGCCCTCCAAAAAAGACATGAAAATCGGCTTAAGTTACCAGACTACTACCTTAAAGCGTTTTTCTGAAACTTGTCATTTTTGAAGTCGGTGTACGCTGTAACTCAAAATCTAATGCACCGATTCTTTTG
Source organism: Oxytorus armatus (assembly GCA_958009045.1). Classification (NCBI taxonomy): domain Eukaryota; kingdom Metazoa; phylum Arthropoda; class Insecta; order Hymenoptera; family Ichneumonidae; genus Oxytorus; species Oxytorus armatus. The sequence goes on from OY253748.1 coordinate 14,337,859, forward strand.
AAATGTTCTACACTATTTCTACACATAAATCACGGGGTAACGCTGCCGAGTTTTTTTTAGTAATTATTTTTTATTTTATAATAACAAATTTGCCGATTTTTTTAGCGAAAATCGCGTTTATGACTTCCAAGTGCTACCAAAAATGAAAAAATCGATAAAAAAAACAACTCGACAGCGTTACCTCGAGAAACGTCTCACCTAATAAATGCATTTTGATTTTTTTATTTCGGATGATCCAGTGACGGGTTATAGCGTACACCGCAGAACGACTTTTTTTCGAGGCGTCTGCGGAGATTTGCTGCCAACGGCTTATTTATCGATATTTTGCATTGAAAATTTAGGAAAATATAGTTCAGATGTTGTATTATTATATGCAAAGTAAATAAATAAACCAGCATTCCCTGTATCGTCTAAAAAAATTCTTGAAAATACGCTTTTACTTCACCGAATTAACCTAACCCCCCCCGTTAACTTGCGCGTTAGGTTCACGTGCCTTGAATTTTTCTCTGATTTCAATGGTTTCTACTTTACCGACGGTGTCGATGTTTCTCATCGTTTTTCACATGCTCTTAAGGGCGAAAATAGGGTTAGGACAGCGTTTCCTCAATGATTTTCATGAATTTTTTTATAGTATAAAAAATGAATATAATTTATTGAAACTTTGAGAATATTTTATTCATATATTTAAGTATATACTATAAAATATTACCGACCCCATATTGAAGGTCACAATCAGAGTCAGCATTTTGCGTACATTCTGGAAGCCGCAATTTTCATCTGAAATCAACCGAGGTTGGATTTTACTTTTATTATATGTCTCTCGTCCATATGAACCTAAATGCTATCGAAAAAATAGAAAATTGAATTTTTTACAGGGGACAAAACAAAAAAGCATGATTTTTTGCCAGTTTTTACAACTTTATTTGCAAAAAAAAAATTATTTTAAATGATGATAATATACCGATTTTAGGTTCATATAGAGCGCAATACTATGAAGAAAGTAACTGTCAATTTTCAAAACGATTGGTCGAAAACTTTTCAAACTAGCGTGTACGCAAGTTCAAAAAAAGCCGTTTTCAGAAAAATGCGTTTGAAAAAATAGTACCAAGAAAAACAAGCAATTTGGGGTCGCTAATATTTTACAGTAAATACTTAAATATATGTATGAAAATTTTATAGTATATACTTAAATATATGTATGAAATATTCTCAAAGTTTCAATAAATTATATTCATTTTTTATACTATAACAAAATTTATGAAAATCGTTGAGAAAACGCTGTCCTAACCCTGTTTCCCCCCTTAAATAAAATAAAATAAAACAACTTGCACATTTGATTAAATCGTTGTATTTGACCGAGAGGCGGTATGGTCAAGATGAAGCTGAAATTATACCGAATTCATTTCGGGAATGAATTTATATTTTATATTAAATATTTACAAAACACAAAGCATCTAAAATTCTCCAGCCTCCGTCTTCAATTGGAAAAATTATTTCTAATAATATTTGATATAAATAAATGAATTTCTACCCTCAACTGTAGCAATGAATGGAATCTAAATTGTAAAGTTTATACATTTTTTCGTTTCATAATACATTTGCAAATTTTATCTTCAATTTGACCATACAACCCATCTAGGTCCTTTTAAAACAAATTAAGGGGAAGACTCCTATGAATTTTTGAAATCGCAATAAGGCGTTCCAAATTTATGAAATTTTCAATTTAAAAAAAAAATCGCTATGGGTATTCCTTGAGACTTTAGTTTGTGTAATTTTTGGTTGATCAAGTCAAAAATTCCTTTATGAATTGGATGCCACGGTAAGATATTTATTATTGAATTTAGATAAAATCGATCGACGTATTCTATCCTTACAGTATTTTCAATTTTTCGAAAAAAAAAAAAAAATCATATAAAATCGAACAAATCTCACGGTAGCAAATCAAAGGAGGGAAAAATGCTGCAAAATTAAACTTGTATATGTGTTTTCTCATCATTTTTGCGGCATACACAAAGCTTTCTCTATGAGGAAGTGAAAATGGAAAAACGTTCTTGCTCATCGAGAAAAGTGTGTGAATGCAGAAAAATTATGAGGAAGCAACGTGCAAATTTTAATTAGCACAAATTTTAACATCTAAAACAATGAGAACTATTGAAAATCTAAAAAAAAATCTAAAATCAATTTCAAATTTCGTGCAATGAAAGCTCCTGGGCGTGAGACTATCGTGTATGCTCGAAAGCTGTTTTATATGTCTAGAGTCGTCAGCAGGAAAACTTAATAATTTTTAGAAATTACGTTTTCTCAATTTTCGAGATAGAAAACAGGTGACCAAAAATTAACTAAAACGAGCATAAGCTTACGATTGAACTTTTAGAATAAATTTCATTCCATAAATTTTATTCGTTTAAACAAAATATTTATATTTATATAATTTCAATGAGTCTTCGAATGCACAACAGCGGAAATAGGTTTCGTTCGATTTTTGTTTGTTGTCCAAAAAAATCACTTTTTTTTCGGTCATAAAGTAGAAATAATAATGATAGGAACTGTGTGTTGGTGGTAACCAAGAATTCAAGTGAAGGTGGGTCTTGTCTGGGCTTCACCCTCCTCCGGGATACTCTCTCGCCACCGGCAACACGGTATATACGCCACCACTATGCTTTTCTCTCCTGCAATCAATACTTGAATCCTGTTCTCTGTGTGTATATGGGCTCTCTGGGCATGAACTTGAGGCGTGTTTGAGATGAGACAAGGAAGCGATAGCGTGCAGCAATTTACATTGTGTTATTATCTCGGTATAGTGAAATATACGAGTATATCCTCTTGCCTCGAGAATCTTCAAGATCAAAATAATTTTTTGTTTCCTCACAGAGGGAGCATCGTTTTCATGAGAAAAAAAAATCGTATTTTTAATGTCAATGTGTTCAAAATGTTCCAAATATTGGACACTCACATTTAGGAAAATGTGCGTGTGTGTGGTAGGGGTGCAAAATTGAAACCGTTGTAAGTTCGAATTTGTTTGAGCTTTCGTGCTGAAACTTGGTACACAAGTAAATCAGTAAAGACCATTTGGTCACTGGTGATTTTTGTGACAATTGACAAATTATTGTGAATTTTATAAAATAAAATTTTCTTTTTTAAAGTGTCTTAACTCGTGGAATTTTCGAGCTATTGGACTGGAACTTTTTACACAAATCGATTATCATAAAATACAGTTTGCTATTCAATTTGGAGAAATTCGATCGAGGCGATCCGAACTTAAAGAACTTTGAATTTTTCGAAAAATTGTTGACCAAAGTTCTAGGCTCGTGTCATTTTTCGGCTGGCGAGCCAAAACTTCGTACGTCGATTGGGTACTATTAAAGGACATTTCGTATCGGATTTGAACAATAATGTTTCACCGGTTTCGGATTTATGAAATTTTGAATTTTTCAAAAAATCGATATATGTGTTTGTCTTCGTTTTTCGTCACTGAGTTAAAATTTTGTACATCTATTGTGTATTATCAAAGGATGTGCGCTATTGATTTTGGAATCGTTCGATGGAGACATTTTGAATGTATGGCATTTTTTATTTTTCATAAAATAATATAGGCGTTTTTTCGACTTTTGACGCAAAATTTCGTTCATCGATAGAATAACGATTGATTATTAAAGGATGATTGGTGTTGAATTCCGTGAAAATCAATGAGACGTTAGCAATTTTATGAAATTTCGAGTTATTCGAAAAATTTGGCGAAAATCAAAATTGAGAAAGGTATAGTTTCTTGCGGAGGAGGCTTTCAGCATTGTCTGAAATGTCGAGGATACAACTTGCAAGTTTCAACTATCAACCGGTCTTTTCTTTTATCTTAAAGATCACGCTTTTTTAGCAAATAAAAATAATTGCAACGATCGAAGATAAAAATAGAGAAACGATCGGGAATAAGTGCAATTGCGATAAAAAAAAATACATTATTGCCCTTCGAAACAAATCTCGTCAAACAATATTGTAGATTCTTCAAATAATTTGCAATAATTACTTATTTACCAAAAAAAGAACGACATTCCATTTCACAAATTTCAACTGTTTTACAAACTCCTTTTTTCATTTGTTCATCGATTGTCGAATAGTTGATGGCGAATACAAAAAACAAGAACTAGCATGAGGTGCAAACACAGATAACAAAAGAGTCGTTGAGGAAAACAAAATTTACTCGAGCTTTGCAAGGTTGTGAAACTAAATGAACACATTAAACATTTTCTTCCTAAAAGTAGTACAAAAAAGAAACAACTAGTAATACAAAAAAAAAGAGAAAATAACTCGACTATAAGGGAGACACGCGGATACTCTTATCTCTCGTCTTATCATTTTTTTATTTCATTCGTCTCCCGAGAGACTGCAGAGGAAAAAGAAATTCTAATAGTGTGTCGCTAATTGCTCTCGCGAGAAACACAGACGAGAGAACGCTAGATTTATGCGTTCGTGCAAAACGTAGCCGAGGACGAAAAATATAATTCTTACTCTCGAGAATATCTTCTTATATATTATACTCGTTTAATGTCGTTAGCCATATACTTGAACTATGATGTACAAACGTTTAAAACTATGCATCTCGTTCGGAAATAGTCTCACGCCGGTAGTGTTATATATATACTACGGAGTCGAGACTCTATAAGCGCGTGCATATATACTGGCAAGCCTCTACACCGGTTGCATGTCAATGCACTTAAACACATTCTTCTGTGTATTTTTCGATATTTTTTAAGGTAGTAGTCTGGTAACTTAAGCCGATTTTCATGTATTCTTTGGAGGGCGTTTTTTTGTAGGGAAAAAAAATGAATCATTTTGGATATTTAGGATGTTTTTATTTACATATTAAAGATACAAAAAAAAAAATTTTTTTTTTAAATTTAATAGTTTATTATTATTATTATTATTATTATTGATCGAAGTTGGCACCTCGAAGTTGGCAGCTCGGGTCCTAACTTTTTTTCTACCGAACCGATTGCTTTCAAATTTTAACAGGCTACTCTACACACTTATAGTTCTCGTCGGAACTACCGAGAAATTTTTTCACCGCTAACTTTTCATTTTTCAACCCCTTCTTTGCTAAAATAAAAGGACTTTTTTTCCAAAGTCCGCCATTTTGTTATTTATCCATGAAATTTAACTTCAGTAGTTCCGACCAGAATGACATGTCTATAAATTAAGAATTATCAAGAATGTTTGATTTCAGATAACATCAAGAGCCAAAATCACCGGGGCCACCTACGCGCTTTCTTTTCGAGGTGCCAACTTCGATCAATAATAATGATAATAAACTATTAAATTTTTTCAAAAAATTTTTTGTTTGTATCTTTAACATGTAAATAAAAACATCGTAGATATCCAAAACGATTCATTTTTATTTTCCTACAAAAAAACGCCCTCCAAAAAAGACATGAAAATCGGCTTAAGTTACCAGACTACTACCTTAAACTGTCGACTTACGTACAATTGTCGAGAATATTTTGTTACGAGTACAAAATATAGAATAAAAAATCAAATATACACGACTATTAATAATAATAATTAATGTTAATTATATCGTTAATGTTAGAAAATAGTAGGGAAAAATATGGTGCAAATTAAACCTTTTTGGACATTCATACATTTTACACTATGAGCAACAGGTTTTTTTCAATTTTACTTTTCTCAAAGAGACTTTGTGTATGCGCAAAAACGATGAGGAAGCAATACACAAGTTTCAATTCGCATCATTTTTCTCACCCTTAACTCAATAGTGTGAGGTTTGCTTAATTTTTAATGCATTTTTCGGGGAAAAAAAAAAAAAATGAAAATACCATAAATACAGGAAATGCTTTTATCGATTATATCTAAATTACAAATATCCTTCCTAATCCATACGGGAAGTTTTTGCTCAACAACCCAATAATTGCACAGGCCTTTTTAACAAACGCCTACAATGGTTTGTCGAAAAATTCGAAATTCCATAAATTTTTAACGCGAACAGTATTTGATAGTTTTAGTCTGACCGGTCGAAAATTTCACGAGTTATGCTCTCAGCGGACATTTTGAAAAAATTCAAAATCGTGTAGTATCTGAACGAGTAGTTTGAAATTAATGAAAATTATATCAGACAAGGAGTTAAACCAGTCCAGTTATAAAACTTTGATTTTATCAACCTCAACACACACACACGCACAAACCTATGTGGACATTTTTTGTAAATGTGCTTTGCCGACGTTTTTACACATTGTGAATTTACGGTCATTCAAAATTGGAACAAGAAGGTCTGTCATAAAAACAATGCTTTTTCTATCAGGGAGCAAAAATGTTAAAATAAAATAAAACTATAGTAGCGAGCGTTTTAGTAGACTACAGTAGGTTGGATTTGTTTTCGATATGATCAACCTTTTTATAAAAAAAAAATTGTAAACTTAAACAAACACAACATTTGTTATAAAATATAAAGAATTGAGAAAATAAAAATCAATAAAATCTCAACTGTTTCACCGATTTATGCCAAATTTAAAAACAATCATTCTTCAATGATAATCTATTGAAAGAATAAGTCAACCCAAAATCTTAAAACTTTTAGGAATTAAATCAAACTCCCAATATATTTCGGAAAATTCAAAATTTCATAAAGTCCGAACCTCTGAAGCGATTCTCGCCCAATTCAATATCAAGCATCGTTGCACCCTAACCCTTTTATGTAAAAAGGTTTGACTCGATAGATGAACATTTACGATAGTTAGGAGCGATCACACACATTTTTCGAAAATTTCAAAATGGCGTAAAACCTCTAACGCTCAAGTAAATCCACCGAGGAATGGAGCAAACTATGGCATCTCGAAGCCTCAATTCTGTGCAAAGTTTGCAAGAAATCGGTCACATCGTTCTCGAGATATAACAAGTTGAATTTTTAAAACCTATCTCACACACACACCCACAGGCACACACATTGTTAAAAAAATCTGTTTTTAAATGCATATAAAAGTATGGATAGTTTTTTTGATAGATACCATAATATACCACTCTTGCAATATTAAATTACGTATTTGAAATTTCATTAAATTTTAAATACGTAATATAATATTGCTAGAGTGGTATTTTAAGAATGAAGATGTGCAGTAATATTAATATACACACGCGTTTGAAAATATATATAATATAACATTTTTACCGGAATGTTCAACTGGAACTACATTAAAATTGAGAAATATTCAAGTATTCGTTAAATATGCGAAATATTCGTTATTATCAATATAGAAGTGCATAATAAATAATTAAAAACTCTTTTTTTTAAAGTGCTTGTCGCAAAAACGCTGCTGCGTCTTCAGTTATTTCACCACCATTTTGTTTTCAATGTGTATTAAGGGTGGAAATAGGGTTAGACGGTTCAAAAAATCGATTTTTTTTTCATTTCATAAATTGTTAGTAAAACTATTGAAAAATATGTTCCCAAAATTTGAAATGAAAATTCCGACTCGTTCTATTGTTGTAAGCCATTAAAGTGAGTAGCTCTCCTTCAGGCCCCGAGCGCGCCACGTGTATAACCAAGCGGTCACTATTTTTTCAAACGCGTTTTTCTGAAAACGACTTTTTTTGAACTTGCGTACACGCTAGTTTGAAAAGTTTTCAGCCAATCGTTTTGAAAATTGGCAGATACTTTCTTCATAGTATTGCGCTCTGTATGAACCTAAATTCAGAATATTATCATTATTTAAAATAATTTTTTTTTGCAAATAAAGTTGTAAAAAATGGCAAAAAATCATGCTCTTTTGTTTTGACCCCTGTTAAAAATTCAATTTTCTATTTTTTTGATAGCATTTAGGTTCATATAGAATAGAGATATATAATAAAAGTAAATTCCAACCTCGTTTGAGTTCAGATGAAAATTGCGGCTTCCAGAATGTACGCAAAATGCTGAGTCTGATTGTGACCTGCAATGTGGGGTCGCCAATATCTTCGGTGTTTTTCAAGGAAATTCTTCAAAAATTTTATAGTATATACTTAAATATATGTATAAAATATTCTCAAAGTTTCAATAAATTATATTCATGTTTTATACTACAAAAAAATTCATGAAAATCATTGAGAAAACGCTGTCCTAACCCTATTTCCCCCCTTAAATAATCAAACGTACATATATACAAACTATTTGGGCATTCGTACAAATGAGTTTCGTTGAAATGTGTTTGGCCTAGTTTCCAAGTTCAGTATAGCCGATGAAATGCATTTTGGAGTAACTCAAATTGGTTTTAATCAAACTCATTTTCGATATTGATCAATGACGTTCATCTAAATGACCTTTGTTTTCTTAAAAAATGAATTTTCGTTGCTCCAAAATTTGATTTATCGCTTATACTGCAGTTTGCAACTGAACTAAGAAAAATTGTTCATTTAACAAATACTTTAAATAATAATTCTTCACTATTATTTATTATCAAATCGAATGAATTGGTGATTATGTATTTGCAATAAGAATGAACGATTCAAGTCGACAAACCGATATTACGGTAAGGGGGTATGTCACGTCTTTTTACGTCTCGTAGCACGCACATGCACACACAGAGTCTCGCGTGTTCACCTTTTATCGCGGACTTTATTCCTTATCTGGAGAAACCCCTTCTCCTGTTTCCCATTGCCCCCCCCTCCCCTCTCTCTCGCGCGTTTAAAAACGTTCGTAGCACGTACTAGTCGTTTATATATACGTAAACGTACCCATAGCTATATGCTGGTGTATGACAAGAAGGCTAACCTAATCCGATGAAACCCAACCTTGCCAAACAGGTGAAATTTGGTCCAGATATATATAAAAGTCCTGTATATAAAAAAATCCTTTTTTTTTTACCAAATGCACGTACATATGTGCGGAAAGAGTCTCGTGAGCTCGTTTATCCGGTTACGGTACGAGTAACGATCGTTATTAACGATTTCGTGAAGCACGATCGAAACCGGCCACCTTTATGCAACAATTCTCTTCAATGATTATTCTTTATTTTTTTTTACGACAAATATCATTTTTGTTTCAAAGAATCATAATTTGTGTTATTACTTCTTCATAGAGGGAGGTCTGTTTTCGTGAATTTGCTTTTGTTATTGTTGTATATTTATTTAGTACCTTCGTAGTATATTTTTTTATGATTTTTTTAGCACACTTTAAACAAATGTGTGACGCAATATCTTTTAAATCGTTGAATCGTTTTTGAGATTTATGATAGCATGTTTTTTCAAGTTTCGACACTGGCAAACGCTTGTAGAACGAATATACAGCAATTTTGATTGATTTTTCTTGTTTTTTTTTTTATATTACCAGTATTTTGCTTCCTGATAGAGGAAGCTTTGTTTTCATGAAAGAATAAATTCGAGTTTTTAAGGTCAGTGTGTTCAAAATGTGCCAAAACATCGGAAAATCACATCTAGTGCATCAAGTTTTTTTTATAACAATGTGTGTGTGTATGTGCATGTGATAGACTAAAAAAATTCAACTTGTGGATCTCAAGAACGACTTGACCGATTTCTTGCGACCTTTGCACGGATTTGGGGCATCAAACCTCCATTGTTAGTTGCAATTTTCGTTGGAGTTACTTGAGGGTTACTCAACTACTAACTTTTTTTATTAATTATTTTTTTTTATTATTTAATATTTCATCTTTTATAAATTTAATAGTTCTCATAAGTTAAAGCTTAATATCTCAAGAAGTATTAATCTAAGCAATTGGGCCGATAGGACCTTTTTTTTAGGAAATTAAATTTCCAACAAATTTTTCATTTACATTTTTTCCGTAAAGTTAATTGTTTCGGAGATAACAGCAAAAAAACGAGAATTTTGGGTAAAAATCAACTTTAGTGACCCGTACGAACTCACCAGTACAATTTACACTTTCGCCGCAAAAGGCACTTTTTTAGATTGTTTTATTCTGAGTAAATCGAAACCAAGAACAATATGATAGCATAAAATGCGGCTGAGTTATAGAAATTTGAAGAAAAAAAAAATTCGATTTACGTGTATTTTAGATGGAAAATCTTCTTACGCTTTGGGAGAGTACTTAGAATTAATATTGAGGTAGTAGTCTGGTAACTTAAGCCGATTTTCATGTCTTTTTTGGAGGGCGTTTTTTTTGTAGGAAAATAAAAATGAATCGTTTTGGATATTTAGGATGTTTTTATTTACATATTAACGATACAAAAAAAAAATTTTTTGAAAAAATTTAATAGTTTATTATTATTATTATTATTGATCAAAGTTGGCACCTCGAAAAAAAAGCGCGTGGGTGGCCCCGGTGATTTTGGCTCTTGATGTTATCTAAAATAAAAAATTATTGATAATTCTTAATCTATAGACATGTCATTGTGGTCGGAACTACTGAAGTTAAATTTCATGGATAAATAACAAAATGGCGGATTTTGGGAAAAAAAACTTTTTTGCAAAGTCCGCCATTTTGTTATTTATCCATGAAATTTGACTTCAGTAGTTCCTACCAGAATGACATGTCTATAGATTAAGAATTATCAAGAATTTTTTATTTCAGATAACATCAAGAGCCAAAATCACCGGGGCCACCCACGCGCTTTTTTTTCGAGGTGCCAACTTCGATCAATAATAATAATAATAATAAACTATTAAATTTTTTCAAAACAATTTTTTTTTCGTATCATTAATATGTAAATAAAAACATCCTAAATATCCAAAACGATTCATTTTTATTTTCCTACAAAAAAACGCCCTCCAAAAAAGACATGAAAATCGGCTTAAGTTACCAGACTACTACCTTAAGAGCTGTAACTTTCAGGGAATTTCTTTTTCGACATATCCAACAAAACTTCGGGTGAGGACTGAAAAAAAAAAAAAAAAGTCGAAAAAAAAAATCGCCCTAATCTATATACACACATACGAGATTAATCGTTATAATACAAATCCTTCATTTTAAAATTCAACATTACACAAACAATTGTGAAAATAAATAAATAGGAAAATAAAAAAATTTTGTGCAAATTTTAATCATGCTAAGATCTCTCAATTGTTAATCAAAAGATCGATCAACAAGTCAATATTCACATCGAGCTAGGATTATTTAGAAATTCGTGTGAATGATTTTCGTCGATTTGATCTTATTTTTATTCGTACACACTCTTAGAAAACGTCGATTCGGCCGATTAACCATTTTTCTAACTACAATTTTGTGGAATCAAGAAAATAACTGAAATATTCAGATCGTAATATGAACAAAATTGTAGGAGATGTATTTTTATTTTATTTTTTCAAAATAAAACATAAATTTTAGAAAGGCCTACAATTTTTTAACATACCGATTAAAATTTGTTTTTTGACAATCAGAAAAGCACGTCGAATAATCCCTCGTTTCAGATTTTTAATACGATATTTTTGTTTTCATACAATATAGAAAAATCCAACTTTGATGGGTTTTTTTTTGTAATATTGTGATCGTCCCCTTAAGGGGGGAAATAGGGTTAGACGGTTCAAAAAATCGATTTTTTTTTAATTTCATAAATTGTTAGTAAAACTATTGAAGAATATGTTCCCAAAATTTTGAATGAAAATTCCGACTCGTTCTATTGTTATAAGCCATTAAGGGGGGAAATAGGGTTAGGACAGCGTTTTCTCAATGATTTTCATGAATTTTTTTATAGTATAAAAATGAATATAATTTATTGAAACTTTGAGAACATTTTATACATATATTTAAGTATATACTATAAAATTTTTGAAAAATCTCCTTGAAAAACACCGAAGATATTAGCGACCCCATATTGCAGGTCACAATCAGACTCAACATTTTGCGTACATTCCGGAAGCCGCAATTTTTTTTAACTTTTTTTGAACTTGCGTACACGCTAGTTTGAAAAGTTTTCAGCCAATCGTTTTGAAAATTGGCAGTTACATTCTTCATAGTATTGCGCTCTCTATGAACCTAAAATCGGAATATTATCATTATTTAAAATAATGTTTTTTTTTCCAAATAAAGTTGTAAAAAATGGCAAAAAATCATGCTTTATTGTTTTGACCCCTGTAAAAAATTCAATTTTCTATTTATTTGATAGCATTTAGGTTCATATAGAAGAGAGACATATAATAAAAGTAAATTCCAACCTCGTTTGATTTCAGATTAAAATTGCGGCTTCCAGAATGTACGCAAAATGCTGAGTCTGATTGTGACCTGCAATATGGGGTTGCTAATATCTTCGGTGTTTTTCAAGAAAATTCTTCAAAAATTTTATACCATATACTTAAATGTATGTATAAAATATTCTCAAAGTTTCAATAAATTATATTCATTTTTTATACTATAAAAAAATTCATGAAAATCATTGAGAAAACGCTGTCCTAACCTTATTTCCCCCCTCAATGATGTTATAAGTGATCGAATAAAATTGAGTCAATTGCACTTCTACGTAAATTAATATTCAATGAAAATTTTTCTCCCCATATAACATCTATAAATATATATTTACACTAGGAAATATATCAATATATATATGTATATCCGAATTCCGGTCTGTCCAGTCCACGAAGGAACAACACCCCATCGACGATTTACAGCACTGACTAATATCCGTGCCATCGAGAGATACACAAAAATTTTCCAAATGCAACGAGAGTGCGCATGCATTAGACACGGATCCACACGAAAGCTGTACATTAAACGAGCGATTAAGCGTAAAATGTACTCCAATCGCCATATTAGAGGCCGTTGACCGTTGAATTCAAGGTCGCGCTGAAACGTGATACAAAAACGGCAACAAAATCGATCTTGTGAGAAAAAAGAACGAAAAAAAACGAAAAGAACTTGTCCCGATTGGCAAAGGTACATCGTGTGTGTACGAGATACGCCGATATAACATAGTCCCGGCGTCGTAAGCCCCTTTTCGCTAATCGTTCTTTCGTTTTAGTTCTCGGTGCATCCGCAAATTCCTTCAATTTCTCGTTAGTAACGATTTACAGATAAAACAATAATAAATCCACCTTGTGGAATTTTTTTCGATCGCCAAAGAGGCGAGAGAAAGAGAACAAAAATGATTTCGCCAAGTATAATAATGGACTTACCGCGCGAGAGATGTCACCATGTGCAGGGAATCATTTCACCGAAGCGGAGAAAAAAAAATCGACCTGGAGTTTTTTTTTTTCTTTTCTATTTCGAAGTCACTGAAAATCTGTCGAAACACTGGAATTTTTTTGCTCTTACTTCGTCCGACGATCGTGAAATTTTCCAAAACTTGCTCGCGAGCTCACGGTCAACGGTTTGAGGTGTTCACGAGAGATGGTCGCGGGTGAAACTCGCGAGTACGCGGGCTGTCAAGTGCGACTTAGGCGAAAGGGGAGTAACGGGGGGGGGGGGGAGAAGGAAAAGAGCGAGAGAGAGAGAGGAGAAAAGCACCTCTCTTGCTCTATCTCTCTCTCTTACGCTCTGTCGTGACAGACGCTTGTTTTCACCGTTTGTCACGAGTTATTACAAAGCGGTTTTTTCCCTCGTTATCCCAACGCGCGCAGGACGTCACAAATCCTCGTGAATTAGTTTTAGCGAATTGTAACGAGGGCCCGGCGTCGCGAACTACTCTCAATTCAATTGTAATACGGTTTTTGTGGCGAGCGCGAAGTAAAAAAAAAAAATATCCACACACAACACCTCTGTGTGCGCGGACCGGCTGGGGAGCTGCCGCCCGTGTCAACAACCTATGAAAAATGGATATACGAGATACGAGAATACTCCAAGATGGCGACAAATATTCGCGAAAGATGGCGGCGTGATCTAGGGAATTTTTTGTTTAATACACCTGCGATAATGGGACGACATATAGGTATTATCCGAAAGGGAAATATAGCTAATGTACCACTATACTTGAAATAAAAGTACCTACGGCTCACATTGCCCTAAAAACCAATGCGCAAAATGTACGAAATAACGAGGTAGAAATGCGCTTACGATTTGCGAGTTCTCGGTAACAAACGCGTGCAACGGCCAATAATTTCAAGAACACTAATATCATGTCGACGTTACAGTTTTTTTAAACAATGCTGACGGGCCAATACACTTGTCGACGACCAAAAGGCGATTTCAAACAAACAAGATCTACATCTAACTAGGGAAATGGTAAGGCAGAGAAAATACCGATGGTGGAAGGGGTCGGTTGTGTAGAGACCTTTTTCGACTATTAGTACAACAGTCCACCGAAAGATGTTACCAAGTGTCACTGCTGTAACCGCGAGTAAGATTTGTTTCTTCCGACTCGATTTAATGGGGGTTAACTTTTTTTGTACAGTTTGGAGATAGGCGGAACTGAGTTTAAATTTCGATTAAGATTGGAGGAATTGAGCGTAAGTACTTCAGGTGCGAGCTATTCAAAACTCTTACTCCGAAGGTTTTCAATAACTCCTTCCGTGATGATTGGGACTGGCTGGTATAAGGAAAATAGCTGTATGAATTATTAACTTTATTTGTTAATAACTTTTTGATAAATAACGTCCCCCAATTTTGTCAGAGGAAAAAGTTGTTTCGCGTGCGAAAGCGCGTCGGATGAGCCTATTACGAAAGGAATCGGAGGGGGGTCGCCTAAACCCGATGTTTATCTCATTATTTATTACACGCTCATCGTCTGTATTTTTTAACTTATTTATCGATCCTAGAATAATCAATGCACAATCTTCTCACCTATTGTACTTTGAATTTCGTTAAATATAAATCACATTGGTTTTTTTTGTAACCTTTACGAAACTATTTCATTTCTTTCTCCGGAAGGATTTCAAGGTTCCACGTCAGTTTATTTCTTGCTCACTTCACTTCGTCATACTTTGCGACCGCAGTGACACCTTTTTTGATGAATTTTGATGCCGCTTCAGAGTACGAAGATCGGACTCCTTTACTCTAGGCTCCATGGTATCCCATTTCGTACAAATTGCGCACTCGTTTAGTGCAATGTGTGCCCTAGGTATTTTTTTTCTAGTGTAGTGGTACATTAGCTATATTTTGTTTTCGGATACCTATGTCACGCTCTCTACTGCGTTGACTAGTTTTATAATTAATGTTAAGCAGTCTGGATAATGAATCAATTGAAAAATTGAGGTATCAAGTTTTGTTTGTTTCCTTTCTGTTTGTAGAATAAATTATCGCATTTGTCAATAGATCAATCAGATAGGTTCAGAATAATGGAGACGCGAATCTGTTTTCCGTGTTCAAATTTTCCCGCTCCGAATAACTGCGATAAAAAATTAATGCATTTACGCATGGTGGAATTATACTAGGTGTAGCAGTTCCCGCGACGCGTTTTCGCATGTCTGCGCAGTACCATTCCTCCGGCCATCTTAATTTTATATATACCCAACATACACTATATAACTGCATATGCTGTGAAAAAAAATCTGACACGAGTGCATTACATTCAACATATCTTGGTATTTCATTATTTTTCAACGCAATTTCACTGTTCAAAACTTGTATATTTGTCTAATACAGTGCAGAAGGTGTTGTTGATAATTTCCTTGTATTAATTGCTGTGAAAACGCTGCTGCATCTATCGATATTATTTAAAAAAATTTATTTCGACAAAAAAAAATACTGCCAACTGTATGGACCGACACAAATATACAATTACTGCATACTTATATTGTTCAATTTTCTGCCTCCAGTAGAAGTATGGAATTTTTGCATACTTATAATGCAGCCAGAGAATTAACTACGAAACAATACGTAATTAAGTATTTAATTTGTTTAATATAACACGTCGAATGTTTGTCAACAATTGACTCTTATTTATATAGGTAATTTTGGCATTTTGATGATATAGATAATTTTGAATTAAACTCCATTACCATTTTTGTTTCTGTTCGGTCAATTCCAGCATTTAATTGTCAAGATTACACTCCAACGGTAGAAGAGTTACAGCTGTTGCAAGCTGTAGAAGATGAAGATATTAGTGGATGAATAGCTGAATCAGGCCTTAAGTACATTGCCGGATACGTTGCATTCCGATTCAAAACCAAGTACAATTTCCTAGGAACGGAGACGCGACATCTAGTACCAAAGCAGTCGGTTGATTGGATTCACATCATTTCAAGAGATGGATTGATGTACCCGTCCGTTCGCTTATTAAAAGCTGTCTACGAAATGAACGCGATATTCGAAGAATTTCATGGCTGTGCTCTATCAAATGAAGATCGCATTTTCCAAAAAGTCGCGAAAATGGTCTCGGAAAAAATTTATAACGACATGCCCATGGACGTTCTTTTATGTTTAGTTCGGACGAGAGCGTACATTCGTCTAAGAGAACTAAATGAAAGAATTTTCAATGATTCGAAAAATGAACATGCAAAGCGGAAAATGTACAAAATCTCAAACGAGAAATGTAAAAATGTCAAATAAAATATGATAAGTGTGTATTTCACAATGATTATCTAATACACCCTGTTTCTGATAATTTTCTCCTTAAGGAGACTGAAGTCTCTTCTCTGCCTTCAATCATGTGGGATATAAGTATTCGCGAGACAAAAATTAAGTTTTTCGTATATTTCAGTTCAAAATCATGTTAAGCTAATCGATGAAAACTAATTGATAATTTCAAAGTTTTCGATTATGATGTCGATTCAGAGGCTTAGTATGAATTAATGAAAAGAAACCAATTTATACCAGAATTTTATTTTTATTTTGAAAAAACAATACAATCTGAAAAGGTAACATATTCAAATAGTCTACTGAAAAAAACATTATTCATTAATAATGCCTACATCCATAATAAAATGTCTTGCCTCTCTTTACACATTTACCCTTCTGCTTTCTTCACGACAATTTTTTTCAATTGTTTTCAGTTCACCCGCACCAGATAGCTCACAAATTCTTCAGGGAATGCTTGTCTGTCATTCCGAAAAGATTTTAATGCTATTTCTATTTTTCTCGGGGAAATAATAAAAAATTTCTATTTTACTATCAAATTGATTTGATTTACGTCGATTTCATGATAAATGTTTTTGAGTTGCCGCTCGTAATGGCGGGCGCAATGGTACAAACTTCTTATTGGCTATTCGTACAATATGCGCAGTACTACACCTTGTATCCTTCCCTCATGCATTTACGAATGGATAATTCACATAAAAACGAAACAAACAAAGAATCCGTTTTTCCACTAATATCTTAAGTTATCGAGCTCCACAAGATGCGCAATACCGTAAAAAATACCGAAAAACTTTAATCCAACGCCATCTATGAAACGAAAAAAATTCCCTATACAGCCGTAATTATCCCCCACCAATCTAACAATCGCGATGTATCGACGCGATTGAATTCAATGAAAATTCATCTTCTCGTCTTCACAAAACACAGCACGCAGATGAAGCTTCCGGTTTTGGAGTAATAAAAAAACAGAAGGCAAAAGACTAAAAAATCTATCATTGTGTCACGAGAGAGTCGAATACACATAGATCAGTCGAGCATTTATCACGCGAATATTAACTTTTTCTTTCTCGCTTCAAGAGTTGCGCAAGCTCTTTTTGTCGCAGAGAGAGAGAGAGAGATAGATAGCGTTCTGACATTGCCGAGAAGAAAGCATTCAGAGGACAATATACAAACATCCGTCAAAGTGTGATATCCGAGTTGATGAGTCGCGTCGAACGGCGTCCGCGATCTTCGTGAATATAATCGTGATTACTCCATTTATCAGTACGATCGGCTTTATCGAGCTGAATAGT
The DNA here is from genome assembly GCA_958009045.1 of Oxytorus armatus. Taxonomy (NCBI): domain Eukaryota; kingdom Metazoa; phylum Arthropoda; class Insecta; order Hymenoptera; family Ichneumonidae; genus Oxytorus; species Oxytorus armatus. The sequence goes on from OY253748.1 coordinate 14,355,545, forward strand.
TCCGATATATTTGTATTAAAGAGCAAAGAAAAAAACCCTATTTGACGACAGATTAACGCCGAGAAAACGATTCGCTACATTTTGTGAGGTGCCAAGTGTGATTTTTGTGTGAAGAGATATAAAAAAAAACGATATATACATATATATCTTTTAGATAGACAGATATATATCTATATCCTACGAGTGTACACGTAAGTGCTGTGCAAGCCGCGTCAGAGGCTTGTACCGTCCAAGGACTTATGTTTGCAAACGAAATTTGAGAAAATAAGAAAAAAACAAATCTCTGAAACACGAACTTTTATCTATAACGATGGAGACGATACGGCGTAAATTAAAAGAAAAACGCGAAGTTTAACAAGAATATTCTATGGTTTAGTGACGCCCACAGGACATATATTTAAAAAAAACAAAAACAAACAAATTTATAATTACGAGTTTACGTTTTAAACGAGGAAAGTTCCTTATGCACACACGACTAAAAATGACGAAAGATCCCTCTCGTCGCGACCCTCTAGTCGCCATTGGATCTCGTTTTAACATCCTTTCGACATGTATAATAAGAAAAAAGAGGAAGAAACAAAAAAAGAATGATGTTTTAATATAAATAAAAAAAGCCCGAAATTCCTCTAAGTTCCTCGATTACGGGATTTTAAGGTTTCAAAACGTTAAAATGCAGTTGAATTGGAATATCGAGAAAAAAAAAATGAAAGAAAATCTCTTCGACGAGGACTCAAATGAAATTGTGATCTTGCATTTTAGTTTATTGGAGTCGGAGTGTTAAAGTGCCTTCTCAGCCTTCTCCGTTTGTAATCTAGTCAGCGTCATTTGTTGAGAAAAAAAGAGAAAAATTTACAAAACAAAAATGGAAATTCATTTGTTAGACAATTTGTGCCGGTTTGGTTTGGAAAAATGGAAATGAAAAAGTTTTCTATTCGTGGCTAAAGCGACTAATTGTACTGTCTACGAGCCATGTGAGAATATATCAACAAATTTGATTTGTCCGCGCGAACTTCGTCATGTATTATTCTGTATTTTTCATGGACTATATCGTTCGGGCATTTTGTAATATCAATGGAAAACGAAAAAAAATCTTCACGGATTCGCGTTACCGTATGGCGAATCTCAAAACTTTCATAAACTTCAGCATTTTTTTTTTTTCTTTTGAACGCCGACGTTTGTGCGGCAAATTTTTGTGAATTGTACGCAACTATTCGAACGTCTCAAGAAGTATGAATTCTTATACTTTTATTATATTAATAATATCGTTGGTTTTCTTTTATTTTGTTTTTTTTTTTTTGTTCCTTATAAAAGCTAATAGGCTTGTACTAATACTAGACGGATAGAGTCGGTGTGTTCAGCGATAATATCCTTTACCCTTGCGCTTCATTGAGAGTTTAAAAAACAAAAGCACAAAGCCCGTTTGTATATCCCCAAAGTAATTTATTGCGGGATAACATTTGTTTCGTTCGGAGCGGCGTGTATTCCTCGAAAAAGGACATCGCTTACGTAACTCGCCGATAAAAACAGTCACCGCAGTGTGATTTATGATGTTCTATTTCTTCTTTTTTTTTTTTAAATATTTTGCTTATTTGCCGACAAAGATTTGTGAACGTGAATGAAAATTGCGAGGGAACAATGTGCGAGCTACAATTGTAACTTGCGTATGAAAAAAAAAAAAAAAAAGAAAATTATTTGAGAAAATAATGAAAGTAATAATAAAGATATGCAAACTGCATATTAAACATTTTTTTAAATGATCCGTTATCTGATATTTTAGCATGTTTCGTTATAAGCCATAAACAAAAAATATATGAAAATAAGTTAAATATTGTAACGTACGCAAGCAAAGAGACACTTTTTTTTTAATAATCGAAGAAGAAAATAATTTAAGAAAGTAAAAATATGCATATTTCATATTTTTCTTGTTCCATGTCAACGTTCGCGATCAACGATGATGATCGATCGTCAATAATCAATATTTTACCAGCTTCCGAATGAAATCCCATTATAGAAACAACGTATATATCAATTATCAAAGTTCTCGCTAATTACTTCTCGTTTTTGCGTTTCAGGAACATAATAACGACAGACGTACAGGACGGATAAGCGAACAAGGAAAAAAATATATGGATATGAATTTATGAGCAACAGCGATCAACTGGATATATTATCATCGAACGAGTTTTTTTTTGTTTGGTTTTTTGCCAAAACATTTTAACGATGGAAAGCAACGTGGACGCGGATAATTTGAATCTTAGCTGCGGAGAGAACGACATGGCTGACGAATTGAAAATCGGTGCTGACGAAACTTATGATACTCGTAGTGAGGTATCGTCCAGTGGTTCGGATAGCGATTCCACACAACCGAGCATAAGCTCCGTGTCGACGAAATCTTCGAGAGGTGACAACAAACGTAATCGACGTAGCCGAGGAAAACGCGCGAGGTCGAAAGACTCTGACAAATCATCGAGTCCCGAGACTAAACGAGCTAGATCCAAGGACAGCAAGGGAATAGCTAAAAACTATGATTACACAACGAAACTCAATTACTTATTTAGAGATGCAAGGTTCGATATTAATATTTTATAACAAAAAAATAGTAATAATAATAATAATAATAATAATAATAGTAATAGATCTAAAAGGAGTATTCCACACGAAGTGGAACGATTTTTCAGTACTTTTCAGACCCTATTTCGGGAATGATGACTCTAAAGAAGAAACGAAGAAAAAAAAGATGCAAATTAGAAACTTGCATATTTCTTCCTCATTATTTTATCTCAATCACAAATCCCCCTGCAGGAGCGAGTTAGTTCTTCAACTTTGGCTTCCTCATAGAGGAAACTTTGTGACCGATATCAAATAATGAGCAAGCAAATTGCAAATTTCTAATTTACTTCTTTTTGTTTTAAGGTAGTAGTCTGGTAACTTAAGCCGATTTTCATGTCTTTTTTGGAGGGCGTTTTTTTGTAGGAAAATAAAAATGAATCGTTTTGGATATTTAGGATGTTTTTATTTACATATTAAAGATACAAAAAACATTTTTTTTTTAAATTTGATAGTTTATTGTTATTATTATTATTGATCGAAGTTGGCACCTCGAAAAAAAAGCGCGTGAGTGGCCCCGGTGATTTTGGCTCTTGATGTTATCTGAAATAAAAAATTCTTGATAATTCTTAATCTATAGACATGTCATTCTGGTCGGAACTACTGAAGTTAAATTTCATGGATAAATAACAAAATGGCGGACTTTGGAAAAAAACGTCCTTTTCCATTTTCCTATTTATCCATGAAATTTAACTTCAGTAGTTCCGACCAGAATGACATGTCTATAGATTAAGAATTATCAAGAATTTTTTATTTCAGATAACATCAAGAGCCAAAATCACCAGGGCCACCCACACGCTTTTTTTTCGAGGTGTCAACTTCGATCAATAATAATAATAATAATAAACTATTAAATTTTTTCAAACAAAATTTTTTTTGTATCTTTAATATGTAAATAAAAACATCCTAAATATCCAAAACGATTCATTTTTATTTTCCTACAAAAAAATGCCCTCCAAAAAAGACATGAAAATCGGCTTAAGTTACCAGACTACTACCTTAATTCGATCTAAACCATTTTAAGGTACGAAGGGTTGCAATTTTTATGATTTTATATTGTCATTCTGCAAAATTCACTAAAGTTAGAACATATCACCGAATTCGCCAAATGTATGAAAGTCCAGATATTCAATTTTTGTTACAATCTTGTAGCACTTTATCAATTCATTTCGAACTCAATAACCAACGAGGTTATCCCCTAACCTATTTGTGTACCAAGTACCGGCTCTGTCGTTGAAAATTTAAGAAAGTTGAACATACAATTTGACATAACATATGAAAATGTCAAAAATTCGAAGTTTAAGAAAGTTAAACAAACATACAATTTGACATAACATATGAAGATTTCAAAAATTCAAAATTTAATATAATCTTAACCTTTTCACCGATTCGTGCCAAACTAAATATCAATTATCGTTTAATGATTCTCTATTCACGAAAGAAAAATTATTCCAACTTCTTGAAAACTTTTGAAAATTAAATCCATCTCAAATATTTTACAAAGAATTAAAAATGCTATTCTTGCCAAATTCAATATGAAACATCCTTGGCCCCTGACCTTTTTATGTACAAAGTTTTGATTCGATAGCTAGAAATTTACGAAAGTCAGAGTGATCGCACACATTTTTTGAGAATTTCAATATGGCATAAAATCCCTAACTCTCAAGTAATTCTAACGAAAATTGCAGCGAATAGTGGAGATTCGATGACGCAAATCCGTGCGACGTTTGCAAGAAATCGGTCAAGTCTTTCTTGAGATATAACAAGTTTAATTTTTTGAGCCTATCACACACACAGACACACACACGAGCATTTTGTTTTCGAGATCTAATTTTCAGATCATTTGGAACATTTTAAACATATTGCCATTAACAATTCGATTTTTTTGTTCACGACAACGAAGCTTTGTCTATGAGGAAGCAAAGTTTATTTATTTATTTATTTATTGATATATTTCTGAAGCAACCCTCGCGCCAAAAATTATTTCAATTCGTGTGGAATATCCAATGAGTTTAAATATACGTCATTGCTTTATATCTGAATATGTGTATTTTATTGAGCAGAAAGATAACATAGAGACCGTTAAAAGTTTGCTCGATTTAGTTAAACAATTAAAAAGAACTGAGAATCACTCTTTCGATTCTCGTTAAATTTAATAATATACATCCTTGAACATTGCTCTAATTTTGTTTTAGTGTAAAAATAGTTTATTTTAAAAATTGTAAAATTTCATAGATACTCAATCTGATAAATTTCAATAAAAATTCTAGTCAGATTTGTCAAAAATGTTCATCCTCTCGATAGCTCAATTCGATAGTTCAATATCGGAAAACGAGAAATTCCAAAGAGACAAACCGAAATCTTGAAATTTCGGTTATTTTTAATAATTATTCGTCCAGATCCACTTTTCTCAAATTATTTGCCGTGCAGATTTTTCATCATCAAGTCGAACAACGCCGAGAACGTGACACTATCGAAGGCGAAGGGTGTATGGAGTACGTTGCCGCAGAACGAGGCAAATCTAAACCAGGCTTATCGCGAGTCAAGAAACGTTTTGCTAATATTCTCGGTAAAGGAGTCGGGCAAATTTGCCGGTTTCGCGAGACTCTGCACGGAATCAAGAAGAGACTGCGCTCCAATATCATGGGTAGGTTTCGTAGATCTACAAGTACTCACAGATTTACGTAATATCATTTAACGAAGTACGACTGTTATTTCTTAGTTAAAACGAAATCGAAGGGAAAAAAATGATTCTCGCACGCTAATTCGATATTTTATTTAAAGAACGTGAATTCTTAATATATGAAAAATTAACTGATAAATTTATCAAAACTGCGGTTTCAAACAAATCTATCAAAAAAGCACATTTTGACATACTTTTTTTTCCCACATTCAATTTTTAATCTTTATTGTAATGTATGGTAGTTTGTCTTTTTTGCTTTATTATTTATTAAAAATTGCCAGTTAATAGGGCAATTTGATTTATTAAATTGATCGGGGCCATGTCAGTTCGACCAAATTAAGTGAAAATTGGATATTCTCAACTTCAATTTTGATTACACGGAAATTAGATGTGTTTCGCCAACTGATAAGGCTGTGAAAAAGGCATTTTTCGAAAGAGATTTCAATTGTGATATTCAAGATTTTTCGTTATACCGGGTGACTGCGATCAGGAAAAACCGGGAAATGTTGAAATCAGAAAAATGTCAGTGAATTGAAAACTGGTTAAAAAAAATTGGTGATTGAATATTTGGAAAATGGTCAATACTATTAATGCTTTTCGAGGTTTTTCGGATTATTTTGGCGACAAATAAATTTATGTTAGGATCCGAGCAAGATATCGGGTTATTTATCATATACGTTGCTTAATCGCCTGTTTTATTACATAGATGACCATTATTAAAAACACCTATTTCCGTTTTCTTCAGTTTAAGGAATACGCTTCTTTTTGTTGTCGGATTTTTGTTTAACATCGCGCTCATTTTCCTTGCCTTCGCTTTTTCTACACCTTCAATATTTTATCACATTTATCTGTGAATCAATAGACAAGTGATGGAAAATATTGTTTAATTTTTGGCCGACAAAATACCCTCGAAAGTCATGAAATTTTTATTCCAGTTGATATCGGAAACACTGTAAATAGAATGTCCATAAAATTATCAGGAATATAACAGGCGAGAGCCTGTCCTCTGCAATTAAACATTTTGTCAGGGAAGTGTCAGGGATTTTTTTTTAACAATTTAGTGGCCACCCTGCGAACTTAAAAAACCTTTCCAAAACTGTTTCCATAGTATCACAAATTATTACTTTACACAACAAAAAAATAATCAAGAAAATCGTTGTTGATTTACAATAAAAAATGTTAACATTTAAAAATGAGAAACAAAATTAAACTATGTGCCAAACCCCTTGTTTGGGCTCAGCTTATGATAGCCCGAATGATTTGCTTCAAAATGAACGATCCATAAACCTAGAAAGTCTTAATTCGGCTTTCCTAAATTATTTTTATTTTTGCAATTAGCTTCACGATGACTTTTGACAATAATAATGATCCCTCCCGTCCAATTATCATTAATTTCTATACAGGTTCTACCACCAGGCTTATCGGCGAAGGCGCTCGGTGGCGTGTTCAAAGTCGATTGGGTGTGTCGAAAAGAATTGCCATTCACCTCAACTTTACAACTTTACAATCCTTGGAACGACGGTAAACAAGTGAAGATCGGACGCGATGGACAAGAAATCGAGCCAAAAGTTGCGGAGGAACTTTGCCGACTCTTTCCCGAGGACGAAGGTAGAGAAAAAAATGCCCCCTCGATTGAACGACGGTAAAGATGAGATTTGCAAAATCGAATTTTTCAATTGCATTTGAAAAATTGAAATTTTTAACTTCCTGCTGATTGATCATTAAATTTTTACATATGAATAATAAAAATTGCGAAATGGCAATAAAAACTAGTAATTGAGTGTGAAAGAATAAATTTAAAAATCCAATCTCGACACGTATTTGGGAAAATCAGATTTTGGTCATCTCGGCAGTAAAGATCACGTGTTTACATCGCTGAATTTTAATAGGCATAGAAATGACGCCGATATTGAGAAAATCCAAGGAAGCCGCGAAGCACGTGACAAAAGGGTCGCGAAGATCGCGTGGCAACCGACCGTCGGTCGGTGCATCGAGGTTTTTGCGTACTCGAGGTGGTGGTCGGGGCGGTCGAAAATTATTTCTCACGTCGAGATCACGCCTCGCTTCATTGGCTCGAGGCGGACATTTACCGAATAACGATCCCCGAGGAGCGAGGGATCATCATCATCGCTATCAGAGCTGGTTCAGTCGCGGAGATTCACCTTACTCCAAGTACGGGTAATGAATCGCCGATTTAATTTATTTTTACAAATTTTCGCCGTACTTTATGACCGCAGAAATCTTTGATAGATCCGAATGATAATTTATCGATGTAGAAAGTATTATCTCGACGGATCAATATCTGCTAGAATCAAAGAAATCATGGTAATTTATATATGATGCATGTTGAAATTTGCAAATTGCTTCCTCGGAATTTCATACAATGCTCAAAGCCTCTATAATGAACTACTATGGCACGTTTTTCAATTTTGGCTTCCTTATAGAGAAAGCTTTGACCATTGAGTGAAATTTCCAGGAAGCAATTTTTAAGTTTCAACTTGCAGCCATTTCCCTGTGTGCATTGTCAATCCCAGACTTTTTGAAAAATTTAAAATTTAAAAATTTTAAATTTCATGAAATCCCAGCCGTTTCATAAAACTCGCAAAATGCAATACTAACCATCATTTAAGTATATTTTATTTATCCTCAACGTTTTAATGCGATGTATCAAAATTTGTAAAAGTTAAAAGCACAGATTTTTGGACAAATTCAAAATTTCATAAAATCTGAACGGCTTCATCGATTCTCGCGCTGCATTAATTCTTCGTTAATATTTATGGCCCAAATCCGTAGTTGATTCTCGTAATAATAACGCACATTTAATAATATTCTATTCATATAGAGAATGTAGGTCCGGTATCTCAGAATTCGCGGAAACTACAGTTGTCAGCAATGATTTTGAAAAATTAAAAATATTATAAAACCTAAACCTTTCCACCGATTTTCGTCAAATTTGGTATCGAACATTCTTCAAAAGATCCTCTATTCATATGAAAAAATAAATGACTCCGTTATTTAAAAAATTGCGGACCTTAGCGACCTCATGCATTTATCGGAAAATTCAAAATTTCATAAAATCTGAACCGTTTTTCCGATTATCGCCAAATTCAATGTCATCTGTCCTTTAAGGTAGTAGTCTGGTAACTTAAGCCGATTTTCATGTCTTTTTTGGAGGGCGTTTTTTTGTAGGAAAATAAAAATGAATCGTTTTGGATGTTTAGGATGTTTTTATTTACATGTTAAAGGTACAGAAAAAAAAATTTTTGAAAAAATTTAATATTTTATTATTATTATTATTATTATTGATCGAAGTTGGCACCTCGAAAAAAAAGCGCGTGAATGGCCCCGGTGATTTTGGCTCTTGATGTTATCTGAAATAAAAAATTCTTGATAATTCTTAATCTATAGACATGTCATTCTGGTCGGAACTACTGAAGTTAAATTTCATGGATATATAACAAAATGGCGGACTTTGGAAAAAAACGTCCTTTTCCATTTTGTTATTTATCCATGAAATTTAACTTCAGTAGTTCCGACCAGAATGACATGTCTATAGATTAAGAATTATCAAGAATTTTTTATTTCAGATAACAGCAAAAGCCAAAATCACCGGGGCCACCCACGCGCTTTTTTTTCGAGGTGCCAACTTCGATCAATAATAATAATAAACTATTAAATTTTTTCAAAAATTTTTTTTTTGTATCTTTAATATGTAAATAAAAACATCCTAAATATCCAAAACGATTCATTTTTATTTTCCTACAAAAAAACGCCCTCCAAAAAAGACATGAAAATCGGCTTAAGTTACCAGACTACTACCTTAATGACAGTCTATTTTTATTTAAAAAAATTATACCGATATCTAAAAATTACGGAAGCATGAGCCCGTACAGACATTTTTATAACATTTTTTAAAATCCATACAATCTGAGCCGTCCTATGAATTTTAATACAAATTTGTTTTAAATAAAACGGACGTATTGGTTTGCTCGTGTGCGAAATTGCAGCACCGTAGCTCAAACCGTTCCCGAGATACAGACATTTGAATTTTGCAGGGCCGTTACACATACAAATACGACCGGAAATTTTGTCTAAATATTATTTTTCAACGTTTTCGCAAATTTTCAATACATTTGTATCGAAAACTCGGCATTTTTATCACCATCACAAAGCGTCCGCCATGAGGAAGCAAAAAAAAACAAAACTTCTACAATCCGGCAGGACAATATGAGTAGTAGTAGTTGTTGTTTATTTCCATGTATACCTTTTCTGTTTTTACATTTCGTTCCCTCATACTTATCCCCTATATCTATATTTCCCGTTCCGGTTTCGCTCGAAAAACTCCACGGCTCTTCTTCCCCTTTTCTCTCCGTTCCTTTTTTCTTTGTCCATCTGTTTGCCGCATTCCTCTCTTCTGCCTCACCGTTTTCCGTTCCATGAGTTGTATTTCCTCGCTAACCATTCCCTTTCCCATCTATTCCCCCCTCCTCTCGCCGCCATACTTCTCCACCTATCCACATTTTCCCGTCTTCGCTTTTGATATTTCTCCCCTCTCTTGCCCTTTTCAGCATTTCCCACCCTGGGCTTCTCTCCATCCACGTTAGATCCTCGTTCACCATTATCCCTCCCTGATCCATCTCGAGCCATCCGCCCCGTATCTTCTTCCTTGCTATCTTCATTGTTGCCTGCATTTCCTCCATCACAAGCCTTCCATTCCGTCATCCGTTCTACCGTCACGCCGGACAGAAAAAAATCAATTTCTACAATATCTGAATAATTGCAGATCCTACGGTGGAAGTTCGAGTCTCGGTGTGGCAGCAGCAGCCGAGGCGTACGTTGCGGATTACATGAGAACGATGCAGCATCAATTGCCACCATTGCCACCGTACGCCGCTCCGCATCCTTACGATTCGCTACCACCACCGCCGCCACCGCCTCGCTATTACGACGGTCTGCCACTGCCGCCTGATTACGGTAGCGCGGCAACATCGGCGATCGACAAGCGGAGTTACGAGCGTAGCGTTGACGAATTTTTGTGGAGAACCACCAGTCGTCATAGTCGTCACAGCGATCATCGATCGTCACGCGATCATCATCACAGATATCGCGAGCGTAGATGAAGCTAAAGATTCGCGATGTTTTTTCCCCATTACGTTCATCGAACGAGAGCGAGAAAAAAAAACAGCTCCCACTCATCGCCAATTAGATTAATTTATTCATTTTTCCGTAAATCTCACGAGCACGCGCCACCAATCCGTGGAAAAATTTTTTTCCCCCGTTGTTAACGACATCCGATATACGACAGATTAATCTCGTATTATTATGGTCTTATCCACCTCGAATGAATTGGAAAATCTGTTTGACACACGAGATTATCATTGAAGCGAGAATTGATATTTTTTTTTGCTAAAAGTCGCTCGAGTACGAAATTCAGATCCTCGGCCGATCTGATACTCGATAAATGAACCCTATCCTAAAGTCGTTTTCTCTCCCCTCTCCCCCAGCAATTTACATTTGTATGCACTTTATATTCTTGGAAAAACGAATCTTACATATTTTTCATGACGCGATATTGCAATACGACTCATACCTACTACTACTTTTTTACGTACTTGGACGATCAAAGAATGAGGGGAAAAAAAAAGAGACAGAGAGGGCGGGATTGAAGAATCATACGTAGTTCTCCCGATAGGCGATCCCGCCGAGTTTAGATAAATTGTGAAAAAAAAAGAACAAAAACAAAACAAATAATTACAAGATTGAATATACAGCCGTGATGGATTGGGCACGATTCAAATGACACGTTCCAATACCGCTTAGATACTAATAAGACAAATATGAATTTTCCCGAGCGATTTATATATCCACATACATATAAATATCTACATGATTCGTATGTACACGATGTAATGTGAATTTGTTTAGATCATACCGTTTGGTATATAAACATAATAAAAAGATGCTCGATCCTACATCAGTAAACGTGATAATTTGTTATCTAGCCATTCAACCTCCGCAAATGAACCTCGAACCGAAAGGCGGGGCGGAAGTGTCTGTAATCTTGTAGCGAGAGGATGAAAAACTCGTCGAGCAAAAACACATTGAACAGTCTGTGCGAGCATGAGTTCCAGGCTTAAGCTAGTTAAATATGCTCTTCTTGTTGTTCTTTACATCGTCGTTTGTTCGTTTCTTCTGATCGCAAAAAGTAATTATAAAAAGATCGTTGTAACGATTGTTGTCGGACGAAATGAAAATTCAAGACAATTGGAATTCAACAGTTCGTCTATCCGGTTATTCTTCGAGAGTGTCTATAATTTTGATAAAGAACCTATTGTTAAATTCGAGGATTTGGATGTTGGAAATGAAATTAAAACAGATGTATGTTTTTTTTTTGTTGCAATTCGATATTAATAATTGATTTAAAAATAATTCATTTTTCATCCAGGAATTGCAACGAAAATTTCAACAAGTCTATGAAACCTGCGTGAAATATAATATAACGGATACCCTCGCGAGAAAACACTTTTTGTACAGTTCGAAACACGATGCTCTGTACTGTTGGATACGTAAAGTCGCTTCGACGAGTTTTACGAAATTTTTCGGTGACTTGAGAGATCGCAGGGTTGCTGGAAATTATTACAGGTGATTCGAACGTCAGAATGGCCCGACAAAATTTCTATCAATACTTTAGTTTTTTTAACAGATTTCTGATTTTACTTTTAAGGGAGGTGAATTTTTTGGCACCGAGGAATATGGAGCAATTGAAAGAAATCATAAACGATACGAGAGTGTTCAAGTTTCTGGTGATAAGACATCCCTTTCACCGTCTCGTTTCGTCTTACAGGTAAACAACATTGTACGATTTACAAAATGCAGCTAGGGGAGAATGACGAGTTTTGACCAAATGACAATGCGGTAGTGAACTGAGGTAACGGGAGAATATGCACACGCAATGTAATTCATAATTTGTCGAAAACGAAGAAAAAAAAATGATGCAAATTAGAAACTTGCACATTGCTTTCTCATTATTTTGTCTCGCTCACAAATCTCCCTTCATGATCAAGTTAATTCTTCACTTTTCGCTTCTTCATAGAGGAAACTTTGTGAGTGAGATAAAATACATTGGGACCTCGATTTTAATTACATTAGGACCCTTAGTCTGAGAAGTTCGATTGTAAGGAAAATCCCCACACTTTTGCCTCGCATGTCCATGGCACAACGGATCTACTCCACGACGGCCAGGACCTCTTAATAGTCATTGGGGACTTTTTCACGTTAGGTTGTTTGGACGTTAGCATATAGTGATTGTGTAGAAAATATGGACGCCCATGACCCTAAACATGACGAGAAAGGTTTCCCGATCATATGCTACGACACGGTCGTGGCCATAAGCGCGTGAATCGGTGTTTGCGTTATAGGGGCTGGGCATAAGAACTTCCGGTCTCATTTTGTTCTTACAATCGAGGTTTTACAATTAGTGTAACAAGGAAGCAATACGCAAGTTTTGAATTTGTATCTTTTATTTTATGAATTCGATCTAAACAATGCTAAGGTACCACGGGTTGCAAACTTTTATGATTTTTTATTATCATTCTGCAAAATTTGCTAAAGTTAGAGCAATTTATTGTTTTTGCAAAACATACAAAAGTCCAAATATTCCATTTTTCTTACAGTCTTGTAACACTTTACCAATTCATTTCAAACTCAATACCCAACGTGGTTGTCCTCTAACCAATTTTTATTGCAAGTACCGCCTCTATAGTTGAAAATTTAAGAAAGTTAAACGAACATACAATTTCGGATAAAATATGAAAAATTCATAAATTCAAAATTTAATATAATCTTAACCCTTTCACCGATTCATGCCAAATTTAATAATAATCATTGATATTCTATTCATGAAAGAAAAATTAACACAAAATCTCAGAACTTTTCGAAATTAAATCAATCTTAAACATTTTTCGAAAAATTCGAGATTTTGTAAAATCTGACCGCCTCAAACCATTTTTGCCAAATATCCTTGTCCCCTAAACCTTTTTTGTAAAAACTTTTGACTCACTAGCTGAAAATTTACAGAAGCGAGAGCGATCACTCACATTTTTCGAAAATTTCAAAATAGCGTACTATGTCCAACTCCCAAGTAATTGTAACGAAAATTGCAGCAAACGATGGGGATTCAATGTCTCAAATCTGAATTTGCCATAAATTCAATACCACATATCAATTGATCATACTCTAATGATGTAAAAAGAATCTAGTCTTATGTCTTAAAAATTGCGAAAGTTATTAGAATGACAAATTAAAGAAAATCCGAAATTTCATAAGAACACTTCTGAAGATTCTGACCAAATTCAATGTCAAACATTTTTTGATGATACTGTATCAATATGAAAAAAATTTAGCCGGATATCTTAAAATTTTTGTAAGTTATCACAGTCATTGTTCGAATAATTATAAATATATCACAATCAAACGCTTTGACCGATTTTGGCAAAATTCCATTCCAATCGTACTTTAATCACCTACTGTATATAAAAAAATAATTCAGCTCGAAATGTATGAAAGTTAAAGCCACTACAAGCATTTTTTGAAAAGTCGAAGTCAAAAAGCGACACGGATTATAAAATTTTCCAAAAATTTCAACAAATAAAGGGGGTTCAATAGTCAAGTTGTGCGCAAAGTTTGAGCGAGATCGGTCAGATCGTTCTCGATATACCCATTATTTGACTTTTTAGGCTGACCACTCGCATACGAGGTCTGTTCAAAGAGTATCGCGAATTTTGAGTTTCCACGTATATTTGATTTCCGATTTTTTTGTGGCGTTAGATTGGTACTCGTGTCCCTCACTTATGCTGAAAAAATCGGCCATTTTGAATGTTTAGTTAATTGTTGACAGCTGTTTTGGTTAGACGTGTTTTGGTTTGTCTTCGATTTTTGCATATTCCAAAAAAGTAGCTTCCATTGCGATAATTGAGCTTTGGTTTCCACGTCATAACCATAAACCCATGATTCGTCACCAGTTGTGACCCTCTGGAGGAAATTTGGGTCGTCGCGAACCGAGTCCAACAGCTCCTTAGTAATGTTAACGCGACAGTGTTTTTGTTCGAAATTGAGCAATTTTGGCACGAATTTCGCGGCGACCCGTCACATGCCAAAATCATTGGTAAAAATCGAATAGCACGAGCCAATCGATATGTTTATTTCCTCAGCAACTTCTCTAACGGTGATTCGACGATTGGCCAATATTATTTTCTTCACTTCATCAATGTTTTCGTCTGTTGTCGATGTGCTCGGGCGTCCGGAACGCATTTCGTTGTTCGCATCTTCTCGGCCCTCTGAGAACATTTTGTACCACCGATAAATATTGCTTTGGTCCAAGGTAGCTTCACCATATGCCACAGTCAACATTCGGAATGCGTCCGCGCTCTTAATTTTGTTTTTCACACAAAATTTGATACAGATTCTTTGATCCATTTTTTGGAATAGGCAAAAATCAAAGACAAGCTAAAACACGTCTAACCAAAACAGCTGTCAACAATTAACTAAACATTAAAAATGGCCGATTTTTTTAGCATAAGTGAGGGACATGAGTACCAACCTAACGCCACAAAAAAATCGAAAATCGAATATACGTAGCCCGCGGAAATTCAAAATTCGCGATACTCTTTGAACGGACCTCATACGTCGAAATTTTTTCTAAATATGATTTTCCGACTAAATTTCGAACGGGCCGGTATAAACATGTCGAAAATAAAAATTCTTCACTAAAACAGAGATTGCTCTGTGAGAAAGCAAAACGTGGTTAAGCTTTCGCAGTCTCCGCTACTTTGTTAATATTTTTGTTAATATTTTTGTACAAATAAATAATTAAAATTATTGTAGAGATCGGATAGAGGACAACTCACGGTATACAGCTCAGGCCTGGATCTACGCGCCTCAAATATTTCGACTGACGAGGCCAGAATTATTTCACTCAAACGGAACAAGTGGCAATGGATTGCAGCATATTTTCAATTCCCACAGACGGTAAGAATTTTTGTTTACCTTCCACAGTCATAAAATAAAATAAATCTCGTTTGTCCTTACCGAACGTAATTAACTTTCACAGATTGAAATTAATTCCTACGTTCGGTGAATTCGTCGTATGGCTGTTGAACGAATCGTCGAACAACGACGACACTCACTGGAACAAATATCACAGGCAATGTCCACTCTGCAATGTAAAATTTGATTACATACTAAATTTGGACAATTACACGATGAACGACGTGCGCTATATTTTCACGAAACTCGGTCTCGACGAGCGTCGTTATTATTTGCCAAAAATTCAATCAACTCGCGGTGGTAAGAGTGATTATGCCCGAACGTGCGAATACTTTGCTAGTTTATCGGTCAATCACGTACGACGATTGTACGAACGATATAAAATAGACTTTGAAATGTTTGATTATAAATACGAGGATTACGTAAACTGTACCGGAAGGCCCGACAGCTGATTATTGATAAAACACACACACACACAGAGCGACTAACGTGACATGTAAAATATATTAGTATTGAAAACATTGAGAAAATTCTTATATCGTGACTTTTAAACGAATTTATTCCAGTATTAATTGAGAATTTCTTCGACAATTAACATGTTTATGGGGTACATATTCTTCAATGTGTTTTTCATTTCATTTTAAAAAATACCGCGCCAGAGCACCGAGACTTGCACCGTACAATGGACGATAGAGGATAAACAATTGTATTATCTAATATTTCGAAAATAATTATTTCTCGTTCCATCGAATGGTATATCTCACGACTCTTTGAAAACGATACGATCATTACAAACCATTGAACATCTTACCTCAATAACTTTTATTCGCACTTATGTACAGCAAACCTTTTTTTCTTCTTCTTCGATTCGTTTTTTTTTAATAATCGATGGAATTGTTCTACGATCCTTGGTTAATAAAAAAAAAAAATGCGGCATTTTGGTCCTTACGTTAAATTTCCTGATAGAAATGAGGAATGACAGTGTTACTTCGTTCGCAATCTCGCTGATTAGACAGTTGAGGAATAAAAAGAAAAAAAAAACGAAAATGAAAACTATTGAACGGTGAATCGTCAATTTGCGGTTGGCTTAACTTTTTTCGTGGGAGAATCGTTACCGGAATCGGCCTCGTCATAAACGATCTGACAATCCTCGTCGGCGGTCAATCTGACTCTTTTTACCGGTGTTTTTTTGTTTACCACCTCATTTATCGTGTCTACGGAGACTTGTACCTGCTCGCTGTTCTCGATTATGCAAATATCGTCGTTGTCGTCGCTCAAATAATTCGTCGTCATTTTTCGTTTCTTCGGCGACGGATCCTCGACGATCGGCGATTTCGTTTTTCTCTTCTTCGCTGCGATATCCGATTTTTCTTGTGCCTGTGGAGAATACTCGGACTCAACGATGATCACGGCATCGTCATCAACATCGTTTACCTGATAACGATAGAGAAAAAAAACAAAGTTATACGTATAAACAAAAGTTTGTCTCTTCTTGGGATCTCTGGACTCGGAATCATTACTTCTAAATTATCTTTTTTTTAATGCTAGTGATTCTTTTCCAGTCATTTTATTTTTGTGTTTTACGACGTTATAGGTCCACATATCCGTTTGGAAATTTTCTTCTGATTATTGTTGAAAGTAAATTTTCGTCAAAAACTCAAAAATACGACAAAATTGGAAAAGTGCCTGTTCTGTCCATTTAATAAAGTAGCTCCTCGCTATTTCGTAGATTTTTCATCGATAAAAAATATATTTATATAACGGCAGACGGCTTGAGGATATGTTTTTACGTTTGGTAGCACCGATGCAAACCCTCAGATTATTTTTTCTTTATATTTTGGTTGTAAACAAAATTTAAAAAATTCTGTACATTTTGGACATTGTGGCAAAGGCGCGTAAATGTTTTGAGCATTCCAAATAGTCTAAAAATGGAATTCCGTAAAAAACAATAACAAATTGCCAACGTACGTGGTTTAATTGCCTTTTTCTTTATAATAAAATAACAGAATGTCAATTTGGTCCATACCTGGCCATTAGAAGTGGAGGGTTCCTTGTCGCCTTCGGTCTCCGCCTTGGGTTTGATATCCTGTTCATCGGCGACGACGAGAAAGTCTGGACTGTTGTCTCGGGCGTCGGGCCTATCGCGATGCATAACAGTGATCGTTAACGAGTAGTTTTGTTGAAAATCATCGACCTTGAGAATAGTACCGTCCTTAACGCCGATTTCTTCCAAAATCTTCCCATTATTTTCTTCTGTCTCGCCCTCTTCACTACTGATGAGGACGATACCCTTGCCATCGACCATAACATCGGGTGCAATCATATTTAGTCGTCCCTTCAGAACTACCTCATCGAGTTCGGCTATGGTCATTTTTTTCGTATCAACAGCGAGCACCGCCTGTGGCGTTGGGGCGCAAACGTAACACTTTGGATTTGGTGGATTAACGTATTTCTCGGGTACCAACAATTGATTACGATGATTTATCTTTAGCCTGAGATAAACCGATTTACAAGCTTTTAAATTGTTCTCGAGGATACGAAGCCCGTGAAGTATAACGACACCAGCGATTATGGCGTTTGTCGTCGCTATAGCCGGAATTATGTTGCCGGCCATTGCTGTGAAAGCGAATTTATAAGCAAATATTGAAAGTAAAATTTTTTTTGCTTAATTATTTTTAGTAATAACATTTTTTAATGACGTTTAAGGTAGTAGTCTGGTAACTTAAGCCGATTTTCATGTCTTTTTTGGAGGGCGTTTTTTTGTAGGAAAATAAAAATGAATCGTTTTGGATATTTAGGATGTTTTTATTTACATATTAAAGATACAAAATAAAATTTGTTTGAAAAAATTTAATAGTTTATTATTATTATTATTATTATTGATCGAAGTTGGCAGCCCGGGTCCTAACTTTTTTTCTACCGAATTAATTGCTTTCAAATTTTAACAGGCTACTCTACACACTCATAGTTCTCGTCGGAACCACCGAGAAATTTTTTCACCCCTAACTTTTTATTTTACAACCCCTTCTTTGCTAAAGTCCTTTTATTTTAGCAAAGAAGGGGTTGTAAAATAAAAAGTTAAGGGTGAAAAAATTTCTCGGTGGTTCCGACGAGAACTATAAGTGTGTAGAGTAGCTTGTTAAAATTTTAAAGCAATCGGTTCGGTAAAAAAAAAAAATTAGAACCCGGGCTGCCAACTTCGATCAATAATAATAATAATAAACTATTAAATTAAAAAAAAAAAAAATTTTTTGTGTCTTTAATATGTAAATAAAAACATCCTAAATATCCAAAACGATTCATTTTTATTTTCCTACAAAAAAACGCCCTCCAAAAAAGACATGAAAATCGGCTTAAGTTACCAGACTACTACCTTAAGAGGAGGTTGAACACCGACACTCCCACTGCAAAACTTTCAACACATTTTTTCTTGAGAATGCCTGAATGGAATATAACGAAATTTTGTTAGTCGTTATAAAACAATGGCACGGAGACAGGACTCCATTCTTTTTTCGTCAAAAAATGTCCGAAATTATTGTTTTTTTTTATCAGCATTAACGGCAAGCCTAACACGTTGGATCACAAAGTTTTCAACATATTTTTTTCAGAAATAACTGCAATGACAGATTTCTGTCGATAAGTACTGTATTTTATTTTTTTCGCATTTTTCGCGAAACAAATAGTGGAGCCGTCTCGGTATCATCATTGTACGTAGATCGGTGAAGTTTCATTGAATTCCATGCAACGATTTCCGAGAAAGATGTGTTGGAAGTTTTGAAGCGGGAATTTCGGTATTTAGCCTCCTCTTCAGGGGGTCGAGTTACGAAAATATGTCAAGAATTAAAACCGCTATAATATTGTTGCCACAAAGTTTAGATTAACACGTTGACTGCCAACCTACGAGATATTTCGTAGGTTGTTTACTTGCCCAGGACGCCGTGGCAGTCAACGTGTTAATAACTACTAAAGTATGTTGTTTACCTTCAGAAAAATAAGGTTTTTCTTCCTGACAGAGTCCCATAGCACCCATAATTATCTTAAAAGCACAATTCGAATCTTTTGCTTTTCTTTAAATTCGATGCGTGATTGAGAATAAACTGCTGAACAGATGAATGTCTATGAAGTCGTAAACTCATTGCAACCCTCTTAGCGGCGTAAACGCGGCAGATTAGTTTATTTCACTTTGATCCCAGAGATAGTGATCAATTTTATGAAACAGTACATTTTTTCTCAGAATGATGTTTCCAGCAATGTAGCCCTCATAATTTTAGGTTTTTTTTTAAATCCATTGATCCGTTTGACATCGTGCGCGGAATTTCAAAAAAAGCAAAAAATTCAAATAGCGCTGTGAAGACAAACGTAGGAGTTACAGGACTTTGCCGTGAAGCAAAACGCTCGTTTTTTTTTTCGACGACATACAAAATACATTACTAATTATTCATCTAAACTTTGTGGGAATACAATTATAGCGGTTCTAATTTTTTACGTACTTTGGCGACTCGGCTCCGTTAATCAGTGTACGAATATTTAAAAATTACTTTCAGTCATCTCGAGTTTGTAATACTTACACTTAATGTCGAAACGGGTTTTCTGCGATATTCCAAAAATATGAGCTCTTATATTGGCGCAAGCAGCAACAAAATCCATAGCGCTCTGATCATCCTTGTCCCAGACCAAGTGATCGGTCGGTAATTTTTCCTGTAACTTTTCCAGCGTGGTTTTCAAATTTTTCAAAGCATCGGCAAATACCTCGCCGCACTTTGCTATGCTCCATCTCTGCTGATCTTTCAAGGCAAACTCGTCCGTACAATCTTTGCTACAGCTCGCGACTAAAGTTCGAAAATTATTGAGATGTTGCGCTTTTTTTTCACGAATACTGTGAAATGAGTAATCTTTTTTTAATTTTTTACTAAGTTACCTTCGTCAGGAAGTTTATTCCATTCGAGTGGCGTCGGTGGTCTTCGTTTCTTCCACAAATTGTCCATACTCAGAAGATACTTGATGTCGTCGCGGAACAATTTCGTGAACAATTTTTCAGGATCGTAACCGCACGTTTGAGCCCAGAGTCTCGTTGACACTCGTGTCACGTTACCCTTGTCGTTCGATTCGGAGTTCATTGCCCCTTCGCCAGCGTTATCTGAAATAATATTTTCAATATTTACTAACGATACCGATAGTACGATATGCTTTATCAAAATCCCATTAGTTTGCACATAAATTTCTATATCATTACAAACAAAAATTGGAACATTTGTTTTAATGCACACAAATTTTTTTACCTTATTCCTTGAAAGGACTTTGAACACTGAAAATCGTTAATACCTCAAAATATATTATTTTTTTTAACTGATAATTACCCGCTGCTTCGGGATCTGCTGTATCGGGCGAAACATCCTGATCCGGATCTTCTTCCCCAAACAACTGACTGCAAGGAATAAAAAATGTAATTAAATCCTTTTCGATGAGGTTTATTAATTATTTTTTTATTCCATCTGTTCCAATGTATACCCATGCGGGTTTTTACGTATGACACTTTCCAATTCTCCTTTCTAGCACTCCCGACCCGCACTATGCGGCTGCTAAAGAAGTTAGGTCAGCTAACTTCTTTAGCAGCCGCAGCTGATTTCTAGCTACACTGTATCGCATTCGCCATGAGCATGGTGAAACTGTGGAAAACCCGTGCAGACACAGACGGCTTTTTTATTTTTACTGAGTTTCAGTTGTATTACCATTAGAAACTCAGAAAAACTGCCTCCCGCTCAGTCGTCAGTGTGCAAGCCCCGTCAGTGCCCCGCTAAGCAATCACCCATCTCAGTACTGACCGCAGCCACTACCGCTTACCATGGGAGATCGCCGCAGCTGCGCACCGTCCACTGCTGTCAGTCCATTTCAAATGTATTTAAAGTACAAAAATTGAAAAAAAAATGTTGATACTCACTTGAAGAGATGCTTGGACCATACTATACAATGAATCGGTTCGCTCGGTGTATTACGAATGGTACAACCAGGAAAAGTTTTTTGGGCCGCTTTTGGCGTACATTCGTAACACTCGCTCAGACCCTTCTTTATCAGTTCAACCTGTCCCTCGTATCCCGCAGTCCCTGATTCTACTAGAGGCACATCAGCGGCGAGACACATGCGATTAACGTGATTTCTCGCTGCTCTGTTATCCAGAGCATTCATTACCACATTAAATTTCTTGAAGAATGTCAGACCAAAGTCCGCCCTGATAACAAATTAACAAAAAAAAAATTATTATCCATCCTGATGGAATAAACATTGAGACAAAAGTGTTCTTTTAGTGGCAGCTTTTAGTTTTCATTTGCAACTCAAGGAAAGAACATTTGTGTTTCCAGATACAGTGGGTCAAAAAAGTATTCATACACCTTGTTTTTTTGCGATAACTTTATAGACATGAGCGATACGCAAAGAAAGCCAATTTTATTTAATAGTACATCAGGTGCAGAGATAAACTGCAAATGGAGAATTTTTTCCCAGGAATAATAGAAGAATTATGCGAAAAAAACGAAAATTTTCGGGCAAAAAAAGTATTCATACACTTACGATTATAGTGAAAACCTACATCACCATAGTTGTTAATTATCACTAATATTTGGTGTGCATCCCTTTTGCTTCAATTATCGCCTCGAGTCTCTTAGGCATGGATTCTACTAGCTTTTGCGTTGTTTCTTTTGCTATTTTCGTCCATTCTTCTAAAAGCACTCTTTGGAGATCGGATTTGTTTGTTATTTTTCTTTTTATAATTTCTACATCCACCAAGTGTCATAAATTTTCGATAGGATTGATGTCCGGAGATTGTGGTGATGTAATCAATTGTTTGCGGACATTATGGAGTAACCATTCCCTCGTTTTCATGGCAGTATGTTTCGGGTTGTTTTCTTGTTGGAAGTAGAAATTTCCATCCAGGCCCATTTAATCTACACTCGCTTTCAAATTGCTGCGCAACACGTCGATATACTTCTGGGCATTCGTTGTACCATCTATAAAAGCCAGATTACCAATGCCATAATATCCCATACAGCCCCAAACCATGACGTTTCCTCCGCCGTGCTTTACGGTCGGTATTAAATTTTTCTGCCGGAGCTCGGTATTTGGTTTCCGCCAGACGAATTTTTTTCCATTGGACCCGAAGATGTTAAACTTCGATTCGTCCGAGAATTCGACACGTTTCCAAAATTCTATAGATTTTTTTACGTGGGTTTTTGCGAAACCTAAACGTTTTCCTCGATTTATATTATTAATTAATGGTTTTTTGCGGGCAGTTCCGCCGTATATTTGGGCAGAATGCAAAACGTTTCGAATAGTCTGGGGACACACGCTCATCTCCGATGTTGACGCGACATCATTCGCTAAACTGCGAGCACTTGTGAACGGTTTTTTTGTAGCCTCTGTAGCAATACTCCGACGCTCTCGTACCGTTAGTATTCTCGGTCGACCGGTTCGTGGCTTATTTTCTGTGCTGTTTGTTCTTTCGTATTTTTTATTATATATTTCACTGTTGCGAAACTTAGATTTAGTTCTTTACTAATTTTTCGATAACTTTCACCGCGTTTCCGAAGAAAAATCACTCTATCTCGCATGGATATCGATATTTCACTTTTCTTTGCCATCATGTCTGTTCAGAGCTTGAAGATCTACTACCGCATGGAATAGGTCAAAACCATTGTGTAAACGAAGACTTGTTTACATTGTACGCAGAGGTCGGACCATCCGTGAGTGAATATCGAGGTTTAGCAGCTCAATCGTAAGTGTACAAATACTTTTTTGGCCCGAAAATGTTCGTTTTTTTTGCATAATTCTTCTATTATTTCTGGGAAAAAATTCTCCATTTACAGTTTATCTCTGTACCTGATGTACTATTAAATAAAATTGGCTTTCTTTGCGTATCGCTTATGTCTATAAAGTTATCGCAAAAAAACAAGGTGTATGAATACTTTTTTGACCCACTGTATATCTTTGACAATAAAAGAATGTCACACAGAGTAACAGTGGTAAAGTACAAAGAGCTTGTAAATTGGAAACTTGTACATTGCTTCCTCATTATTTTATGCTCTAATACAAATTACAAATCACCATAGTTAATTTAGGCTTGAGACTTTGTATAAACAATGTTCAAAAATTAGTCCTTATCTGAATAGTGTGTAGTGCTCCAGCGTCCCCAAAGAAACATATTCTTATTTTTATAGTTATACACAGTTTCACAATTAGGAGACCGTTACTAAAATAAGCCTTGTCCAAGTGCTACGAGAAGATCATTTTTCAAAGGATGTTACAGTTATAAGGAAATCAGCGAATTAGGTCTGTGTGAAAATAGCGTACAATAATGGACTATCTGTTTTTATGATAGTGTAAAAGATGTGATCCATTGATAAATAAATAAAGAAATAAAAATCATTCACTTACGAAGTTATACTGTCATGGTAAGAGACTATTTTAACGTCTGGATTAAAAGTTAAAGCTGTGTCGCGTGCAACAGCCGATTTGGACTTGCCAACGTGCTGTTTCTGGAAGAGAAACTGTCTGTTGAGGTTGCTCACATCAATCGTGTCCAGATCAATCTGAAAAGAAACGGAAAAATTAATTTTTCCAAGTCGCACTCAATGTCGACGATAAAAATTCTACGTATATCGGGACAATTTTTATACGCGAAAAGAACGAAAATGTGAACGAAACGAATGAACGTTTTGGTCGCGAAACATTGACGTTGGGCTGGATGACGCGTGTGATTGTTAATATATTGATGTTTCTCCGGTAGTTAACTCACGATTTCGATATCCTTGAATCCGGTCATTACGAGATTCTTGAGTATCTCACATCCGATACCCCCGGCACCGACCACCAACACTTTACTCTCCAATATTGCATTTTGCAATTCTTTGCGAAAAACACCGTTCACACTCGCTGCCATCTTTGTCGCGGAAACTATGGCCAACTATCGCGCGATGTTTTTCGCTCGGCCACGCTCGGCGTGTTTGATTAATTTTGCCGAAAGAAGGTATAACTTATACCTATATATATGATATATATAAGAAATTGAGCCGGCGAACTTTTCGGTTTGAGTGGGGGGGACGCCGGAAGATGGCCGCTCTTGAGTATGCGCGCGCCGGTCAATGCCGGAAGCGCCACGGACGAATTGCGAACTAACGTTGTAAACACGCGCAGAACTCTGAAACACTTGTTAATACTCTCGTAAGAACAGCCGTTTATTTTATTTTTTGGCGTATCATTTCACGGGAATTGTTCTGTTTGGAAAGTCACGTACCAATGATAGCGATGAGATTAATCAAGAACGTCGTTTGGGTAAATACCACATGAATTTCCTTTCTTTAACAATCCTGAATACCCATGCAATATGCCAGAGCTCGGAATAAAGTGCACAGTTCGGTTCCGGCAGGAAGGCTACGCCTCCGTTACCCCCTCTACCACATAACGCGCGGCGGCTACTGCGGCGAGCGCGTCATCTCAGGAGCGTTCCGATCAAAAAAATACATGGCACCAGCGACAAATTGTCATTCCAATATTTTATCGTTCCGCAATATTATATTAATTAATCATTAAAAATATAATTATTTACCACAATTTTGTATTAATATCGCATAATTATTAAATGATTTTAACAATATTTTTCCACATCACCCGTGAGGTACTATTGCAGATGCGCTTTTTTTAGAGTGGTTTCTCTAGGAGGCCTATTCCACTGAAAATGAATGCAATGATGAAATCTGGCTCAGTAGGAAAAATCGAAGAAAGTATAGCAACCAATTTTCCGACAAATATTAGATCGTCTGACTTTTTTTGTAGAAGATTCCATTAGGGACGGTACGTCCACAGAAATTTTTGAAGAACTTCTCCTGGGGAAACCACTCTAAAAAAAGAGCATCTGCAATAGTACCTCACGCGTGATGTGGAAAACTATTGTTAAAATCATTTAATAATTATGCGATATTAATACAAAATTGTGGTAAATAATTATATTTTTAATGATTAATTAATATAATATTAAGAAACGATAAAACATTTGAATGACAATTTGTCGCGGGTGCCATGTATTTTTTTTATCGGAACGCTCCTGAGATGACGCGTTCGCCGCTGTAGCCGCCGCGCGTTACGTGGTAGAGGAGGTAACGGAGGCGTAGCCTTCCTGCCGGAGCCGAACTGTGCACTTTATTCCGAGCTCTGCAATATGCAATAGACAATTTTCTGTCTCTCTTTCGCTCTATGATCCTTGGCTAGATGGCTGGAGGTAATAATTTTGCAATTTTTGTGTACGGATTTTTGTATCATTCACGAACGACTCAAAGCTATTGTGCGCTCGACGTTTTTTATTCTTCTGCCAAAAGACCAATATATCCGTGTATATAACGAGTGACGTGTCGGCGGCAGTCTGCCGCTTGAAGTTTTGCGGGAGCCCGCAAGATGGCCGCCGGATGTGCGCGCCGTTGGTCGCGCAACGGCCGATTCGCGAATTAACTTTGTAAACAATCGTGCGCCTATCGCGTACACGGTCTCCTTTCTTTTTTCGTGTTATTGTTGTCACCGGCGTCGCGGTGATTGGGAGTTTACGTACGGAGTAATTAACGATAAGATTGATCGCGAACGTCGTTTCGGCAAATTTCCTGAATATACGCAATTGTCCTTTCTCTTCCGTCCTACTAGTCCAGTCATTATATACATTTGGAAATGCATGTGAACCGAGAAACCTGATTTTTGGATATTGTGTGGGGCGGGGGGCTTAGAAAAGCTTAACTTCAAATTGTCGGCCAAAATTATGTGCGTTCTCCGCCATCTTGAAAAAAGTGTTAAATTTTGTTTTTTTGCAATAACTCGGCTCTCCGTCGAGATACGAAAATTGCGATGGGATACTTTTTCGTTGCTTCTTTTATGCTCTACAATTTAGGTCATATACATTTTTTACCTACTGTTCATCGTTGTTGAGATATCGAACGAGAGAGTAAAAATTTCAGGTAGTGAAACTTGTTTTTGGCTATGCACATTTATATACAGACATGTATATAAATCGTCGGGCGAGCATGGACAACGTGCGAATCACCGCACAAAGAGGAGACAGCAAGAATGAGGCGCGACTGTGAAACATGAAAATATATACAGGATGTCCCAATAACTATTAGCACCTTAGATATCTTCGAAACTACAAGGTTCACAGAAATATTTGCTGAATCAAAATTGCACAGTACGAAGGGGGCCCTCCAATGATACCAAAGTACTCACCCCCATCCCAACCCCCTGGGCTGGGGGTGAGGCAACTTTGAAATCTTAAATGGGAATCCCCATTTTTTATTGTAGACTCGGATTCCCCATAAAAAAATACGTGACTTTTAATCAAAATTTTTTTTCACAAACTTTTAATCACAAAAAATCCCCGAAAGTACAGAAAGGCGATAATACTTACAGTTTCGGTAGTAAATAAAATTACTACGTTTATAGTAAGTGTTCGAAATGACGACCATCAGTATCAATGCAATATTGGATTCTTTTTTCGATTGATTGACTTGCGAGTTTTACAGCATCAGAAACTATTGATGCACAGGCTGTAATAATTCTTCCCATTCGTTCCCATGGAATTCTTGGTGAAGACTAACATGGTACGGGTGAAATTTGTGACGGTGCAAAATGCGATGTGCGCTAGTCCTGCCAATGCCAGATTCATTTTGAATTTATCGCAAACTAATGTGAGGATCTCGATACACACTTGCGAGCACACCGATTTCCATTTCTTCATTCGTTACACGTTTCTGGCCTACACTACTACGGACACTTTTGTTACAATGTTACAAAAATGTTACAATGTTAGAAATGTTACAATGTTTGTTACATTTCTCCGACAGAAAGGTACAGAAAGTACAGAAAGGCGATAATACTTACGGTTTACTTCACTGAAAGTAAACACTGTTTCAAGGACACTTTAATAAGTTTGCAGGATAAGATAAACATGATACGATTAGTATCGATAAATCAGTCAATCGAGTGCAATGTATCCGTTTGAAGAGCAAGTCGATATGCTTCTCATTTATGGCGAATGCCAACAAAATTCTGTAAGGGCAAAAACCTTGTATGGTGAACGATATCCACATCGGTCTCAGCCTTCGCGTCAAACGTTTAAAAATGTGTGTGATAAACTGAGGCAAACCGGTAGTTTAAGTGTCCGTAGTAGTGTACGACAGAAACGTGTAACGAATGAAGAAATGGAAATCGGTGGGCTCGCAAGTGTGTATCGAGATCCTCACATTAGTTTGCAACAAATTCAAAATGGATCTGGCATTGGTAGGACTAGCGTACATCGCATTTTGCACCGTCACAAATTTCACCCGTGCCGTGTTAGTCTTCACCAAGAATTGCATGGGAACGAATGGGAAGAATTATTACAGCCTGTGCATCAATAAGTTCTGACGGTGTAAAACTTGCAAGTGAATCAATCGAAAAAAGAATCCAATATTGCATTGATACTGATGGTCGTCATTTCGAACACCTACTATAAACGTAGTAATTTTATTTACTACCGAAACTGTAAGTACTATCGCCTTTCTGTACTTTCGGGGATTTTTTGTGATTACAGCGCCATTTGTCACGAATCGAAAAAAAAAATTTTGAACAAAAGTTACGTATTTTTTTATGGGGAATCCGAATCTACAATAAAAAATGGGGGTTCCCATTTAAAGTTTCAAAGTTGCCCCACCCCCAGCCCAGGGGGTGGGGGTGGGGGTGAGTACTTTGGGATCATTAGATGGCCCCCTTCGTACTGTGCAATTTTGATTCAGCAAATATTTCTGTGAACCTTATAGTTTTGCAGCTATCTAAGGTGCTAATAGTTATTGGGACACCCTGTATATATTTTCATATGTTTGCTTTTTTACTAACTTACTTTTTTCTTAGATACTTTTTTTACGTAAATTTGACAAAAAACTGTAAAATTATATTGAACAATCTTTAAAAATATTTTGGTGGTTTTTGTAGAAAAGAAATATTTTTACTTTCTCGTTCGATATCTCAACAACGACGAACGGTAGGCGAAAAATGTGTATGACCTAAATTGTAGAGCGTAAAAGAAGCAACAAAAAAGTATCTCATCGCAATTTTCGTATCCCGACGGAGAGCCGAGTTATTGCAAAAAAACAAAATCTAACACTTTTTTCAAGATTGCGGAGAACGCACATAGGAAATCTTGGTCGACAATTTGAAGTTAAGCTTTTCTAAGCCGCCCCCCCCCCCCCCCCCCCCCCCCACCACACCATCCAAAGATCAGCTTTCTCGGTTCACATGCATTTCTAACCCGTTTTTTTCGACGTAATGACTAGACTATACGGTCTTCAGCGCGATCGCCGGGCGGGCGAGGATAAAAACAGGCGGGATAAAGGTTAAAAATTATACATTTGGAAATTGGTTTTATAGAATTTGTTTCATTCGCAACGGTGCAGAGTGTATTTGCTGTTGGCTTTTAAAAGTTCTGGCAAACTTCCAGGATAGTTTCGAAAGTGTGCGGAATGTCTTTCAGTCGTTTCGAGAGTTTATATCGCTCGTTGAACCGTATATCTTTGCTTTTGTGATCTTGAACGAGCCACTCCGAGCTTTCATGGTCACTGGCACGACGCGAAGCCAAAGTGCACAGCTTGTTCTACCGTTTCCGTTTTTATCTCTGACGAGAGACAAGCCGCAAGGCCTTGACCCTCTTTGTTTTTTTCGCCCATCAAGTGATAACCACTGTCGAACATTTTTAACGGTTTTTTTTTTGTATTTGCACGTTTTCACGCCCCGATACGCTGCTCTGTTCGCTAAAATATTACTCTCACGCAGATGGCGCTATTTTCAATTTATCCTTTTTGTTATATGTTAGATTTTCAGTTTAAACAAAATAGAGGAAATCTATGTTTTCACTTATTTCTCAATCAGATTTGAACGTTCTCCATTCTTTTTTTTTCCTATTTTTGGCGTTTAGTGTGTTTGTGGGAAAAATTGGAGGAAAATAATCAACGAAATCTTCCATTAGAAGACTAAAGGGTTGTTTTTTTTTTTTTTTTTTTTTCGTTTATATTTGAAAAATTCTTCGCATTAGGCGAGAGCACAACGCGTGTGAAAACGTAATAAAATAATGTTATCTCATTTGTCATTAGATTATACAGCAAGAAGCGCCAGCTCGCACGTTTTTTTAATTTTTAACTAAATATCCTAACGAATAGTAAAAAGCAAAAGCAAGCATATGATATTTCTAGATGTATTCGTTTTAAATAAATGTTATATCGATGTATTATTTTTCTTTTTTTTTTCTTCATTATAAATATTACATTTTAATTAAACAATCGGCATTCGTGGAAGTTTTTAGGAACAACGGTGCTCTCAATGCACTTTGAATTAGGCAATAAGGCACACGATCGTTTTTCACTTCCGGGTCAATTATAATTAAATACTAAAATCGGCACGACCGTTTGATTAGAAAATTTTGCGCTATATTTAGCTAATGGTACGGCCATTCGCACTTTTGTTTTTAACAAAAAAATCTTCCAAGTATCCAGCGTACCTTAATCATATTTTATGTTTGACGAATGTTAAACAATCAATGTTTGTGTTGCCAATTACTGTACGATCGTAATTCCTGTACATACAAAATGATCGTAACAAGCTTTTCATCGGTTTCGTGATCACATATCTGAGCTTATCTTAACTGAACTCAACATTGGTAAAATTATATTTGAAAAAAAAAGGACAAACGCGTTATGCGAGAATATTTTTCGTTTGAGAGCATTTCTTAGTAATCTTGTAAATTGTAAGGGTGTTTTTTTTTTGAATCATTGAAAAATTGACGAAAAGCAATTGTTTTTTCTCGGTAAATCTATGTCAATTCACAAGCCCACTTTTCTTGAGTTGCTCATATATCAAGTTGGAAATTATCAACCGCTTCGAAAATGTTGTTTTTCGCGTAAAGAATTATCGCAAATTTTTTTTGGAATCTAAAAAAAAATCACATTTTTACACAACGTAGCGTCTTTGCAGGCACGCGAGAAATATACTCGAACGAATTTTGCCTTGGTGCATTGTTCGCTCGGGCGTTATCGTCGTCGTCGCGTTCATCAGCCGGCAAATCAACGTGTTGATCCTCCATTATTATCACGAAATCGCGATTACCCATTAACGTCACGAGACACGCGTTTGTTTCCTTTATTCGTGCTCGTACGAGTAATTCCAGAGTAAAGAGATGCTCGTCGTGAGCTTCCGGCAAATATAGATGCATAAAATCGGCCAATCTGAAATAAACGATAAGATTAACGGTATTTTAGTCTACAACATTTTACATCGATCGTCGATTTTTTTTTAAGAGGATACCTCTATGAATTATTGAAATCGCATTAATTTATTCACATTACATCCATGTTTCCGTTGATTTATTTTCTAACTCCAAGAAGTGATAAAAAAATATTTGCAATTTGCATATTGCTTCCTCGTAATTTTTGCGTGTACACAGATTTTCCTGTTTTAGCAAGTGAGACTTTTTCAATTTTGAGGAGCCATGCGCGAGTTTTAATTTGCACCTTTTTAGAGATAATCACGAAAAGGTAGATAAACTGAGTACGGATGATGTTGAAGTTTGCATCGTTGAAATGCAAAGAAAATCGGTTTTTTAAATTTTCATTTTCAGTATCGCTCTCGCTTCTCTTACACATTTAGGCCCAGGTCCTTGAAGGAGATTCCAGAAAAACTTTTAACGTTTTTCATCTTCGAAGATCCGATCTTAAGGGGGCTGAATGGTATAAAAAGATCTATTTTCGTTGCATTCCAACAATGTAAACATTACCATCATGAGTACGGTAGGACATCGATTTTAAGGAATTAGATTTTAAGAAAAATCCCCACTCTTTTGCCTCGTCTGCGCATTTTGCCTCGCCATAATCGCATTCTCTTAAGGGGGGGTAGGGTTTTAAAGGCGAAAAAAAAGCATATTTTTATGATTTTTTTGCGGCGACATGAGTAATATAATTTTATTAAATAGAATTACATATTATTGTACAACTATTGAAGTATCTCAGACAAAATTTTCAATGAAAAATATCGATAAATAAGCCGGTGACGTTGAATCTCCAGAGGCACCTTGAAAAAAAGTGGTTTTGCGGTGAACATTATAACTCGTTACCGGATCATCCGAAACAAAAAAATTGATATGCATTTTAAAGGTGATGTATTTCTCGAGGTAATCAGGAAGAGTTTTTTTTTTTTTTCTATTTTTTGCAGCACTTGGAAGTGAAAAACGCAATTTTAGCTAAAAAAATCGCGCTTAATTTGTTATTAAAAAATTGAAAAAATTGAAAAAAAAAAACTCCTCCTGATTACCTGTTGATTTATGTGAAGAAGTAATGTTTAAATTTTCAAAAGGATCGGTTCAGTAGATTTTGAGTTCTAATGTTCACAAACTTCAAAAATGACGTTTTCGGGAAAATCGATTCAAAGTTTTCACGTATCACGTATCACGTATCACGGCCGGTCGTTTGAAACGCTGTAACTCCGTTAGTTTTACTCCGATTGACTTAAAATTTATACACAATATTCTCGACATATTGTTCATTCAGAAAAAAAAATAAAAATAAATTATTTTAAAACCCTACCCCCCCCCCCCTTAAAAGTCATTGGGGCCATTTCTAGGTTAGGTTGTTTGCACGTTAGCATAACGTAGTGTACTTAGGTAAAAAATATGGACATACATAACCGTGAATATGACGAAAAAAGGCGAGTAAGGGCGTGAGTGGCTGCCCCCGTTATTGGTAATTACCATTTAGCAACCTGACCTCTCTCGGCCAAATTTCAAAGCCCTCGCTCCCAGTCAGTGCCCAATGATTACTGTACGAGTGTGTCACGTTTGAATAATAATTAAAAATATGCTGCTTTATTACAGCAACAATATAATAAATAAAAATCGGGAGAATATGGACGATGTTCGGTCCGAGGGGCGTGAGATTTTCAGCCCACGCGAAAGATCAAAAAACAGTTTTATTCGTGTCGTGTAACCAACAAGGTGCGCGACTGAAATTGCGTAATTGCTGAAAAATTAACAGTTTATAAATATAACATTGTGTCATGGGATAGATTGATGTTATAAGTAATAGTTTTTTGTTCGATGTCATTTATTTAGCCGTAGAGTGGCGGGCAATATTTGTTTGATTTTGAGTTTAAACATGGCATGCCATATCGGCTCATCGTATCCTTATGGCGATAATGCATTCCATCTACATTCAATTGTCGCAGTTGGTTCTGGTCACGCTCAAACATCAACAAAGATAATCCTGATTATCAGATCGTACTGAAAACATTACATTTCGCCAAAAAATATACGATAATCGAGGGTTTACTGCTGTTCCCCATGCTAACTAGTTCTGGCTGAATTGGGCTGACTGGGAATGAGCGATATATTGAATACAAGGTCTGTTAAAAAAGTATCGCGAATTTTGAATTTCCGCGGGCTACGTATATTCGATTTTCGATTTTTTTCTGGCGTTAGGTTGGTACTCATGTCCCTCACTTATGCTGAAAAAATCGGCCATTTTGAATGTTTAGTTAATTGTTGACAGCTGTTTTGGTTAGACGTGTTTTGGCTTGTCTTCGATTTTTGCCTATTCCAAAAAATGGATCAAAGAATCTGTATCAAGTTTTGTGTGAAAAACAAAATTAAGTGCGCGGACGCATTCCGAATGTTGACTGTGGCATATGGTGAAGCTACCTCGGACCAAAGCAACGTTTATCGGTGGTACAAAATGTTCTCAGAGAGCCGAGAAGATGCGAACAACGAAATGCGTTCCAGATGCCCGAGCACATCGACAACAGATGAAAACATTGATGAAGTGAAGAGAATAATATTGGCCAATCGTCGAATCACCGTTAGAGAAGTTACTGAGGAACTAAACATATCGATTGGCTCGTGCTATTCGATTTTCACCAATGATTCGGGCATGAGACGGGTCGCCGCGAAATTCGTGCCAAAATTGCTCAACTTCGAACAAAAACTGTGTCGCGTTAACATTGCTAAGGAGCTGTTGGACTCGGTCCACGACGACCCAAATTTGCTCCAGAGGGTCACAACTGGTGACGAATCATGGGTTTATGGTTATGACGTGGAAACCAAAGCTCAATCATCGCAATGGAAGCTGCTTTTTTGGAATAGGCAAAAATCGAAGACAAGCCAAAAAACGTCTAACCAAAACAGCTGTCAACAATTAACTAAACATTCAAAATGGCCGATTTTATCAGCATAAGTGAGGGACATGAGTACCAACCTAACGCCACAAAAAGAATCGAAAATCGAATATACGTAGCCCGCGGAAATTCAAAATTCGCGATACTTTTTTAACAGACCTCGTAAGTCACGCCTCCGTGGTAATTCCCAATAGGGGCTCGGCTTAGGCAGTCTCGATTATAAGAACTTTCGGTTCCAGTTTGTTCTTAAAATCGACGTCCCAGTGTATAACAAAATGGGTATTTAAAAAAACTGGAAGTTGAAACGATCTGGTGTTAAGTCACTTGTTAAGATAAGTTCGTGCTTAAGGTAGTAGTCTGGTAACTCAAGCCGATTTTCATGTCTTTTTTGGAGGGCGTTTTTTTGTAGGAAAATAAAAATGAATCGTTTTGGATATTTAGGATGTTTTTATTTACATATTAAAGATACAAAAAAAAATTTGTTTGAAAAAATTTAATAGTTTATTATTATTATTATTATTGATCGAAGTTGGCACCTCGAAGTTGGCAGCCCGGGTCCTAACTTTTTTTCTACCGAACCGATTGCTTTCAAATTTTAACAGGCTACTCTACACACTTATAGTTCTCGACGGACCTACCGAGAAATCTTTTCATCCCTAACTTTTTATTTTACAACCCCTTCTTTGCTAAAATAAAAGGACTTTTTTTTCCAAAGTCCGCCATTTTGTTATTTATCCATGAAATTTAACTTCAGTAGTTCCGACCAGAATGACATGTCTATAGATTAAGAATTATCAAGAATTTTTGATTTCAGATAACATCAAGAGCAAAAATCAGCGGGCCCACCCACGCGCTTTTTTTTCGAGGTGCCAACTTCGATCAATAATAATAATAATAATAAACTATTAAATTTTTTCAAACTAATTTTTTTTTGTATCTTTAATATGTAAATAAAAACCTCCTAAATATCCAAAACGATTCATTTTTATTTTCCTATAAAAAACCGCCCTCCAAAAAAGACATGGAAATCGGCTTAAGTTACCAGACTACTACCTTAAGGTAGTAGTCTGGTAACTTAATAATAACTAATAACTTATTAGGACTGCCTTAAGGACTTACATACGTCCAGCGGTACCGAAAACGTACCAAAAGAAAAACTGTTTTTAGGAGGGATAGAAATAGAAATTGATAAAAAAATTCTTACACATTGTTTCAGCCGGTTCGCATTTTCCGGTTCTACAATAACTTTTGAACTATGGGGAATTTTTACAATCAGCTTACACAGAAATACGCCTAAGACTATAAGGAATAATAATCTGTAAACAAACAAAAATCGATTTTTTGAAAATTCTCGACGTATGTAAGGCCTTAAAACTACGTTCGGCACTCAGGCATACTCTCATTCTCTCAATACTCTCTTTATTCTCCACTGAGACCACACAATTCGTCACACGGGTCTCACGCACTCTTCCAATGACTTCTCCGAAAACCAAAACAAAAACACAATCGCAATCAAACCCGGAGAGCATTCATCGCACAATGCATATACTCTTTGTTTCACGCCTCTATCGGCTATGCTCCTAAACAACACTCTCTTTCTTTCTTTCGATTTTTTCGAAAAAAAATTGATAGGTGTGATATACTTGTATGTAAAATTTCAGGCCGAAAGCTAAAATCAATTTGAAGTTACAGTGGTTTTGATTATCACTCCTATCACACAGGCAAATACATACATCGGGACTTTTTTCTAAATATGATTTTTTTATGTTTCGGAACATCTTAAACACATTGATATTGAAAATAAAGCTTCGTCTGTAAAGAAGCAAAGAATAATTCTATTCATAATACAAAAGTGCTAGAGATCTCACTTCAATTTTTTTTGAAAATAATTCAAGTTTGTGTAAGAATAATAATGAGATAAAAGAATTACAAATAATTTAGGACAAAAATGACCCGCTTTGGAAAAATTTTAAATCACCTTGTCTACATCGGCGAGTAATCGGAGTTTTTATATTAATAATTTCGAAAATTTTCAGATTAAATTGTAATTAGCATCTTTGATTAATCACCGTACTCCATAAGGTTAAATTTTAATTACATGTTGGCGTCGGTGAACGTGGCAATTAGAGCAGAAGTTCTTGAACCAAATGCATGATCGTTTGCTGCCATATTCGTTGTATCAAGGAATTTTATTCTCTTCAGACTCAAGTTACTGATTGAATATTTAAAGAAAGTCGAACGAGGATGATTAATTTAATTTTTTCTTCTTTTTTCTTCCGTTTATATCTTAAGGGAGAACACCACTGTGACCGCCTGTTTTTTTTTCACATTTTTCAAGAATTATTTTTTGTGGGAAAAAAAAGAGATATTCGAAAAATTTGTTTGGGTTTTGTTCCTTGTTTATTAATGTATCAAAAAACATTTTTTTCACATTTTTCACGCCGCATGGTGGCGCTGGGGAAGCTCTCGCGTCAGGTGTTGTCATCTCTGCGGCACGCAGCAGAACTCTCTTCAACGTCGATCTGAAAAAAAAATACCGAGTGTTTTCGTTAATATTATGATATTTTGAAGAGAAGTACATAGGGATTTGGAAAAATATTGTTTTAAAAAAAATTTGGAAAAATATTGTTTTAAAAAAAATAGGCACGCCTTTGAAATTAACTTTAATTTCAAAGGCGTGCCTATTTTTTTAAAACAATATTTTTCCAAATCTCTATGTACTACTCTTCAAAATATCATATTATTAACGAAAACACTCGGTATTTTTTTTCAGATCGACGTTGAAGAGAGTTCTGCTGCGTGCCGCGAACCACTGCGGAGATGACAGCACCTGACGCGAGAGCTTCCCCAGCGCCACCATGCGGCGTGAAAAATGTGAAAAAAATGTTTTTTGATACATTAATAAACAAGGAACAAAACCCAAAAAATTTTTACGAATATCTCTTTTTTTTCCCACAAAAAAAATTCTTGATAAATGTGAAAAAAAACAGGGGGTCACAATGGTGTTCTCCCTTAATGTATGGTAAATAATCCAAATAATGAGCAACGGATAACAAAATCGATAACCTTACTGATCTTGGATACTAATAAAAAAAAAGTTAATACTTTTAAAAATCGCAATATATAACGTAAATGAGTATAACAATGGGTACCGACAGCAGTGGACGCGTGGTCAGTGCACGGCTTCGGCGATTTCCCACGTTAACGCGGTAGTCTGGTCTAGAAATTTGAAAAAATCGAATTTTTTTTCCCCATTTTCTTATTCCTTAGACCTTTCTTCATACGCTCCTGAAAACCGTTTATTGATATTTCAAAAATTAGCCGAGAAATAAAAATTCTAAGCAAGCCGCGTGCTCATGTAGCGCGGTCGGGAAGCAACTTTGAACGCGTTTATCTCAGAACTATGTTTCTCAAATCGGCGCCCACGATATCTCGATAACTAATGGACCGATCGAGCTCAAATTTTGCACGTACCTTAGGTAGCCTGTTTCTGAGGACTGGTAGCAGAATTGAGTCGAACAATAATTTTGCCGACATTTTATAACTCGTCGAATACCCGAAAATGTATGAAATATCATTAATGAAAGTTCAACAGGCCGCCATTTTGTCAAAAAAATTTTTTAAGTACCAATTCTGCTACCAGTGCTCAGAATACTCATACAGATTGAGAATATATATATATTTTTTTTTCAGATGCATACAACATCGTCCAGAGTGGGCGCCGATTGAGGCGCACCATGTTGCAACAAGGCAAAAAACTACATGAAAATATTTGAAATAATTTTTTTTTTTATGTACAAGTATTCTCTAAGGATCAATAAATGCACGTGTGAATTTTCATCAAGACAACTTCAACGGTTTAAACGTTATTGCACATTAGAAATGACGTCAAAAATCTCGCTCTAGACCAGACTACCGCCGCAGTATTAGCCGTGGACTGCGATGCGCGACCAATTAGCCGTGCACTAACTTTTGATATACATTTGAAACTCAGTAAATTATAGCGGCCTGTATCGGCCAGGTTTTCCGCGGTTTTCCAGTGGCCTTGTGAAAATGCGATAGTGTGCGTTAGGAAAGAGTGGCTACGGAGAATAATCTGGGAGGGTCTCGGGGTTGGAACAAAGTGAAGGGTTTCTGTTGTAAAAAGAGGATAACAAGGGATTGGTTGTAAAAACCCGATATGGTATACGTTCGAATAATACAAATAAAAAATAAAAAATAATAAGTATAATAATGGAATTGATAATTAATAACCTAAATGTGCGTTACATATTAAAACTATTATAATTTTTTTAATTCACCTGAGAAGATATTCCACGTTGTGTCCACTTGGTCCCGCGGATTCGAATATTTGACTTGCTATCGAGTGAAGGGGCGCATCACCGAGCCAATGCTCATTCTTATCCGTAGCTATATAAATGACGACTGGAAAAGTTGATTTTCCATCTCTCGTGTGAAACGTCGATATTATCGTGAGATATCCGCCAAGTGTGCACTCTCTTTTCTCCAAATACGGCAGCGCGGCGCTGTCCTTCACTTCGAAAGCTCGTCCGTAAACAATTTCCTGAAACGAAAACAAACAAAAGGATATTGTAGATAAATAATTTAATGATACGCAATTAATCGTAATTTATTGAGAAAAAAAATCAACGATACAAGACTTCACACTGATTTCTTGTTTTGGTTAAAATTTTTTTGAAAAGAAAAAGCGTGGAAATTCCAAACTCACACATTGATTATTTATTATTTTATCTTAATCCCGAACCAAGTGGGTTTTGTAATTTTGCCTTCCGCGTAGAGACAAAACAAGTCAGTTTTTCAATTTTGGTTTCCTCATGCAGGATGTTTGGTCAGTGAAATAAAATAATGAGGCAGCAATGTACAAATTTATGCTTTGCATGTTTTTTTTCCGACTTTGATTCCAATAATCGCAGACTCTCTTGTTTGTTGATAATTGTAGAAAGTTGTAAGTTTCATAAAATCTAAAACCTTTCTCATATCTGCCCGAAATTCAAAACTATGTATTACTCGATTATACTTTATCCGTGGAAAAAAAATGTATTCCTATAACTCCCATGGGGAATTTTGTACGAACAGAATGTATGTTTTAAATATTTAAAAGAAATTTGAAGTTCCATAAGATTCAAATTCTTCCACCGATTCTCGCTAAATTCAAAACCAAACATTCTTCGATGATACTATATAAACAAAATTTAGGGAAGTTAGAGCCATCGCAGAGATTATACGAAAAAAAATTGAAAATTTATAAGAATCTAATGTGACAGGAAAAATTTTTAACAATTAACGAAAGTTTGATATTCGATTATTTGACTTTTTAGGCTGGCTATTTGCATACGTAAGCACGATCAGACTTTTTGTCTAAATACGATTTTACGACTATTTCGAAAATTTCAAACATTCTTTTATATGAAAATCTCGACACAAATGTATTTCACGAAAAAAAAAGCTTCCTCTATGTCTCTCTATGATGAAGCAAAATAATACGTATTTAGTAATTTCTGAAAGGATGGTCAATAATCAATAACAAATTAACGATAATATGAATTAATGATGTATGTCCTTTTATAAAATTTGATTTTTTTCAAAAGTCAAAAAAGTAAAATACGTAATAATAATAATTCTCACTTCTTTATCCTCGACAAGAGTTGCAACGCGACCAGGCTGCAACAAAGAGAAACAAATATTTCGTATAAAATACAAATGTTTATATTTGTGTGTTCCAACGTATACCCTCGCGGGTTTTAACGTATGACGCTTCCCAATTTTCCCCTCCATCAACTCTCCCTACCCGCACTATGGGTGCACGAGGAAACTGCGGAGAACCCGTGCCAATATAGAACGACTTTATTTTTTATTGCCAGAGCCGTACACCGTCCTACGCGGACCACTACCGTCGGTCCATATGTATTTTTATAAAATGTCTTCTCTCAGAGCGTGATCTTGTTATTGTTAATGATATAAAAAAACATGTGACTCATACACGCAGTTTAAAATTTTCCTCGTGGTAATAACAGTTTGGCATTTCTAAGGCTATCCTATGTGAAATTAGTTTCTCAGTAAGCTGGCTACAATAATACGTTTATTTTTCCATTCGATTATTTCTGTACTGTGTGAAATACCCATTTTATTTTATAACATCTAAGAATACGCAAGAAGGAATGAAAACCAAATAATAAGTGAGACGATCGTGAACCAGAACTTTAATAATCCAATCGCATTGATTTTGACATATTTTTCGCCTTTCGCAAGGCGAAAAACATCTTTTTTACAGTGTCACAACTGCCGATAGGATGTTTACGGGCACGATAAACAAATGGGAGAAACTCAACGTGAAAAACAGTTAGATATTTGACAAATTTATTTATATATAGGTCGTGTTTAGGGGAATGGGAGGGTTCACGATTAAAAGGTGGAAAAAACGTTTTGTATTTTTTAGTTCGCGAAAAAAAAATCGTATCGAAAATTCCGCACGTACGATTGTTCGAAATCGTTTTCCGGTCATGTAAAAAAATATTCTGATCGTTACATAAACAATTGTACGAGAAGTTCTATTTTCTAAATATTTATTATTTTATTTTATGAAAAATGCATCTCCTCCTACAAATTTTTAAATTCCGATCTGAGTATTAGTTTACATGATCGTAGAAACATTTCCAATAATTGCTCGTTTGAGATTTTGGATACTTTTTTTTCGGCAAGTTCAAAAGTAGCATGGAAATGCCCTTTAAGTAATTGGAAGTTGTACATTACTCCTGATCATTTTTTGGACATTCACTTCCAGTATGAGAAAATTGAAAAACCATGTTGCAAGCACGACTCAGCAATCGCTGAGACGATTTCGCCAATAGTTCGCTCAGGTCTGAGTTCCATGGAGACGCATCAATTGCAAAAGATACATTTTGAATCCCACCGTTTTGCCAAGGAGAAATCGTCGATTTTGTGTAAAAGTCATCTTTGGGCGTTTTTTTAATAGTTTTAGCCGGATATCTACAAAACCGCTGAGGCGATTAAGGTCACACTCCTTTCTGCTCAAACTTATGGCAAGAGCGTTCGTTTACAAAAAAAAAATGGAATCACTCCATTCATTCGTGAGATGACGTTCGACAAAATTTTACTCACATACACACACACGCACGCACACACACACACACACACACACACACACACACAGCCAGACATGTTTTCAAAAACGTGTTAGAATGATTCTAGGCGTCATGAAACATGGAGACATCTTGAAAGATCTACTTTCGATTTTCGGGGCCATTACAATAACTTCCCTCTATGATCGGGGAGTTAAAAAAATTAAAAAAATGTGTATAAAATTTGGAACGAGCGGTACACTTCACGAAAATTATGTACATGCTCATCATTTTTTTTGGAAATTCACTTCCTCTATGAGAAAGACAAAACCGAGAAAGCAAATTCGTAGAGGCAAAAATGACGAGTGTGTAAAGTGTACAAGTTTTAATTTGCTCCGTCTTGAAAATGTTTTTTTTTTTCAATACTGGTAATGCTCCTTCCGTATTCGCCAGCTTTTATTTGTATTCTTTACTTTAATCATTCCTTTTTTAAATTCTTCGATAATTGAATTCATCGAATTGTAATCGCGGTTTACCTGGGACATTCATTAATGAGAATATATTTGCACAAATTATTTGTGCGATAA
Source organism: Oxytorus armatus (assembly GCA_958009045.1). Lineage (NCBI taxonomy): Eukaryota > Metazoa > Arthropoda > Insecta > Hymenoptera > Ichneumonidae > Oxytorus > Oxytorus armatus. The sequence continues at coordinate 14,396,776 of OY253748.1, forward strand.
TCGTGCATTGACAATATATCAAAATCTATTAGCTGTCGCGTTTATTATGTATAATTATGTCGACGCAATGCGAAATACTCGATGTAGGATCGATGTATACTATAGGACATAATACACGGTGTGGATTTCTACAAGTTCGATACTCGATTTCGCTATGTGGTACGAGATTGCCTCTTTTTTTTTTCTCTTTGACCACACATGCATCATGAGGCTCGGAGAAAGAAGTGAAACCGTCTGCGTTCTTGTTTGTCGATTCTGAAATCCTATTCAATCGTTAAGATCTACCTTATGCCACGCTGGGGCAACGTAATTGAAAAAAAATGGAATAAAAAATAAATTTCTCGAATTGCAAACCCTTCCCACTATATTTCACTTTTTTTTAAATTACAATTATATAATGCATGACAATATATCGAGAAATTCTCATCGCCAATAAAGACATTAAAAAAAAGTAAAATTATTCCCCTATAAAATAACAACTGCGTTGAAATGTATTTCGACAATTTTATTTTGCCCAGTTCTGCTAACAACGATTGAAAAATTGAACTATCCTCAATTAGCTAAATTGAGGGGGGCCCCTATGAATTGTTGAAATTTGTTTTCTATTTTCGAAGGGTGAGAATAAATAATTGCAAAAAATAATTGTCAAGTTTTTACGACACTAGAACACTGTGGTCACACCTAATACCAGTTTCGCACTGGTCACATGGGTTCAAAGTTACCCCAGGCTTTTCTAAACCGTTTCCTACACGAACAGTCTCGGTCCAATTGGTTTCAAAAAATTATGGAACATACCTTGAATATTGCAGAATATGGAACAATCGCGTTTACATAAGAAATCAAATGATAAAATGTTCGAAACGAACGAATCGTAAAGTAAAAAATGAATACAGCGGAGTAGAGGAAAAATAAAAAAACGTATATTGAAAAATGTCAGTCTAAAGAATACTTTTGACAATCTTGGAGATTGTTTCGATCGATGTGCGAAACGCCTCGATCGGATTTCTCCAAATTTAACACCGAACATTCTTCGATTGTACTCAATAGAAGAACGAAATTTTGGGTCGATAACCAAAAAATTACACGAAATTCCAAATATCATCAATCTAAAACGCGTCAATCGACGTTGTTCAAATTTGATACGAAGTATCCTTTAATATTACACAATCGATGAACAAAGTTCTCCCTCGATAGTCCAAAAATTGCACGAACCAGAGCCTTAATAAACGCCTGCATCAATTTTTTGAAAAATTTGGAAATGCTATAAATCATGAACGCCTCGATCGATTTCCTTCAAATTCAATAGTTAACAGTATTTAATTATAGTCCATTTGTGTAGAAAGTTTTAGCCCGATAGCTCGAAAATTGCATGAGTTATGAATTGCTTCTCGCAACACACATTTTTGAAATTCTTCAAAATCCAATCAAATTAAAAATAATTCGTCGATTTTCACATAAATCGTAGTAAACAAAGGGCCTGTACTGATTTACTTACGAGTATGTACCAAATTTCAGCCTGAAAGCTCAAAGGCATTCGAAGTTACAGCTGTTGACATTTTGCACCCCTATCACACTCACGCACATACCTCTATCCATTTTTCCTGAATGTGATTTTCGGATGTTTAAACATTTTTTGATAACAATTATATTAAAAACAGGATTTTTTCTTTTTTCATGAAAACAAAGCTTCCTCCATGAGGAAGTAAAACATCATTGTAGGATTTTTAAATGTGTGTATCAAATTTAGAAATGACGCTTTCGAGTTGAAAATAATGTTTGCATGATTAAAGTTCGTAATGATATAGATGAGTATTTAATCGTTCTGGATAACAAGATGTTAATGAAAGCGACAATCCATCTTTAGATTTAAATGATAAATTACATCCGCATCTGTTGTCTCGGATAATTCATCGGATGGAGATCAATAAATATCGGTAGTTCGACGTGTTAATTCGTGAAGAAAAGAAGAAACACTCGATTTCTCTTGTGACTCGGAAAAGCAAACGAATCCATGCAGCTTTGTGGTCACGTGATCGTGGAATCAATTAGGGTAAAATAAATCCGTCGTCCACGTGTCAATCGATGACACGTGTGCGTACGTACCAATGACAAAGTGAAACAAAAACTTGTCTTCTTTATTGTCTCGTTGATTCCATTGGCGAAGTCCGACAGGGCTTCGATAAACAAATTGAATGACGAAGCGATTTATAAATAAAATAAAATAACGACTATTTATAAATAATACATAAAGAAGAAGAGAGAGAGAGAAAAAACGTGATTTTCGTAAAATTTATCGACGATTATTGGAAAAAAACCAATCGAACAAAGTGGACAGTCGTTTATCCTTAGAATTTTATCTACACAAATTTACGATTATCGCCTAGACGATTAATATCTTATCGATTCATTCATTAAAAATACAGAAGAGTGGTAACAGATGTAGAGATTTTTTTTTATCATTCGTTCAATTTTTTTTTTAGTCGTTTCGACAAAGCGCTGATCTTACGAAGCTAAACATTGTTTGCAATATTGCTGACGTGAAATATGCGATGCAAAATTGTAGTATTTAATATAAAATAGAATATATTTCATATACGACAAAAAAACATGAAAATTTATATTCCTTTCGATTGAAAAAAATTATGCAAATTAAAACTCGCATGTTACTTCTCATTATTTTTGCGCACTTACAAATGTTCCCAATGAACGAGATGTTTTTTCAATTTTTTCTTTCTCATCGACGAAGTTTTGTATATGCGAAATGAAGAAGCACTATGCTAGTTTCAGTTCCCCTCATTTTACTCTTTCTTAATTTGATAGCGTGAGGTTTGCTTGATTTTGAATTAATTTTTCGAAAAATCGAATAATACCATAAACATTACAATGCGTTTATCAATTTTCTCGAAATTTAGTAGTAAACTTACTTCTCTGATGTAGCAATTTTTGATCCGATAGCCTAAACATTTCACGGCTTTGAATCTTAACAAATACGTTGAGTGATTTTTCGAAAAAATCCAAAACTTCATATATTAAAAACGGCTCGATTGATCTTCTCCAAATTCAGTAGCGAGTAGTATTCGATGATTGTTTATTGGTGTAAAACGTTTGAACATGATAGCTTGAAAATTGAGAATGAGACAAAGGCGAGCTGGGAGCTTCACTTTCGTGCAAAATGTCGACTCGATCGGTTGAGACATTTCAGAGTTATAAAAAACTTAGATGTTTTTAACCTTGTCTCTCTATCTCTTTCTCTCACACGCACACACACACACACGTCCATGCGGGCATTTTTTGTAAATGCGTTTTTCCGAAGTTTTAACAATATTTTGAACATATTGGTATGAAAAAAAATGCTTTCACGAAAACAAAGCTTCCTCTATGGAAAATCAAACTGGCATCGTATATCTTTTCAGGTTTGTACATCCCTTCCCCTTAGTTCCTATTTTCATTCCATTAAGGGAAGGTTCCCGTCCAAATCGATGAAAAAATCGAAAAATGTTTTCTTTTGCTTAATTTTCATCTTTATGTTGTCGAGAATACGGGGGAGAAAGGATATTTCGATAAATGATGTAGTTCTCGAGATATACTGGGTCGGGCGGAGCAGTCTGACCTGATGGGTGAGTCTACGGTAGGTAGCATAAAACTTTAAACGCGTTTTTCTCGAAACAACGTTTTTCGACGCGCGGTACGCTCTACAGGTTCGAGTAATGCACCGATTTCAAAGTTTCACCGCTCAAATTAAAGCTAATTAAATTTGGGGGGCCCTGACGGAGTGTTTTTTTCGAAAAAATGATTGTAAATATTTCTTTTTTAACGTTAAAGCCCAACGAAGCATGAAAAAATACGTTTTTTTTTAACTCCCGCCATTTCGTTTTAAAGGGCTTTTTTAAAAATCGGAAACCGATTGGGCCCCACAAATTTCATCTATTTCAAGAATCTTTTTGGTTTTTGGATCTCTGACCACTTGGTGAGGCTGTAGAAGGTACCGCCGCACATCACTTCGCGCCGAGAGCGGCTTCTTTGGCGGAAGCTGGAGCCGCCATTTTTAATTATTTTATTGTGAAAAAACTCAGTACAATACTTCCTTTATGTACAAATAAAACCCACAACAAAATTTTTGCAGAATAATTTATTTTGTATTGAAAAAATATTCCTCAAATTGAGGTATTTTTGGGGTCTTTGGACGGGAACCTTCCTTTAAGGGATGAGATGCAGTTAGAATTTTCAAAAAATCGATTCCTTTTTTTTGCATTTTCTTGAAGTATTATGTTTCGAAAATATTCACTGAAAATTTCAAGTTAATCCGATTAATAGTTTCCGAGATATCCCACAATTAGTGGAGGGGCTTCGGGTCCCCATGGCAGGGCTTCAATTCAAGTAACGAAAGCTTCAACCAGATAGTTTGGAAAGATTTATAACTCAAAAACTATGAACTTTAGCAAGATTTTATAGAGAATACTTTCGTTTCGAAATTGCCCAAAATATTAAAAAAAATTAATTCACCCCGAAAAACTATAATTTTTTGAAAAATTGTTTAAGCAATTGGCTATAAACAATTGAATGCTCGACTTTTTGGCAAAAAATTGTGATATTCGAATTCAGTGAATCAAAATACATTAAAAAAGTTTAGCTTCATCCATCGAGCTCAAAGATTTACGAAAATATACATCAAAAAACTTTAAATGCGTTTTTCTCGAAACTATGTTTTTCAAGTCGGTGACCACTATAATTCAACAACCACTCGATGGATTTAGAAGACATTTTTACTGCTTATTAATACCATTAAAAACTAGTCCTTGATCGTAGGTTTTTAATTTTTGTTGAAAATTACAATTTTTTTAAAACAATAAACGAGTGATTTTGTGGTCGAAAATCGAGTTTTCTGTCAAAAGCCGCCATTTTGTTAATGAAGAAATAAAAAAATAAAGCTACTATCAAGGACTAGATTTATTATTAAACTATTGATTTTTATTTGGTTTTTTGATATCAGATGATCCAGTAAAATTTTATGATGGTCACCGCGAAGCGCTACTTCGAAAAGGGGGTCCACAAAGATAGCGATATTTTTATAAATAACTAATTTTTTTTTTGTAATTTTGCCAAAGTCAAATTGAAACATGATATTAAAACTCTGTGTAATCAGTTTTATGAAATGAACTTAATTAATATTTTAAAAAAATTATTGAAAAAACTCCTTTTTTCGCACCCCCAAGAAATGGAATGAAAATGGGAACTAAGGGGAAGGGACGTAAAAACCTGAAAACATATGGGGGGGCCCCCTACATGCGATGCATTATGCACTAATGTACCGCATTCGCACAAGGGCACGGGGAAACTGCAGAAAACCTGGCCGATATAGCTGTATCTATATTTCACTGAGTTTCAGTGGTATTAACGTCGGTAATTGACAATAAATGCCTCCTGTTCAGTATTTGGCGTGCAAACGAGTACATGGCTTACCGGTCAGCCATCTCATTACTGACGGCGGCAAATATCATTTAACATGGGAGGGCGTTAAAACCGCGCACCAATCTTGCGTCCACTACTGTCGGCAGAATCAAAATGGATATATTTTATCATGACGAAAAAAGATAGGCTATTCTTGTTATATTGAAAGGTGTTAAGTTAAACTGTGTCAAGGATTCTTCAACTCACGTATATTTTTATATCTTTTTTAAATTTTTTCCTTTTGCATATGATTCATTAAATTCGCAATTTTACGGGGATTTATATTGTTTATATTGAAGTTGGCGGGAATTTACATTCTCAAATAGATTTTTCAACTTGAAGTATATTTTATAATGATTGAAAAGAGCGTCAAGATTTTATTTACCTTCAATTAAACGGAAAAAAAAATACTAGATTTTTCATCACGATGATTTCTCTTTTTTTTCAATCTTAAGAATTTTTGCACACACTTTTCAAAGAAAATACGTCAGACGTACTTGACTCGAGTGAGCTATTTCCATTTGTTGCACGTGAAAAAATATCGTTTATTGGCATAGTGAAAAAGATAAATGACAGAATAGAGTACACTTCGAGTTTAAACGTGAACAGACAATTGCCTCGTTTACTCGTGGCAAATATTACACCCACACACAAACGTATATATATGTATATATAGTAGACCGCGATTGCAAAAATGTTTTTTGGCTCTGGACCAAAAATCCGATTTTTTTTTCTCTCTGTACTTTGTCTCGCGGGTTCGTCATGAATTTTCCTCTCTCGCGTATTTCAATCAAGATGTCCTATAACGTGCAATTCATATTGACCTCTATCATAAATCTATCGAAGTCTTACTCTTAAAAAAAACTCATTCGTTAATTTAACTGTTTTTTCATTCAAAATAAAAAAAATATTAAAAAAAAATACAACGCTTCTTATATTTTTTTATAAACTACTCATTTCGGATTTTCGGGACGATTTTTTCCTCGCAAAATAACAAAATTAATCACGTTCGCTTCGAATTTTGATCGTGGAGCCCGCTCTTAAATGAAAAGAAAAACCAATTACACGAAAAAATATTTGTATTAGTGAATTTTCGATCAATTTTGCGATTTTTTTTTTGCTGAATACCAAATGTAAGCTCTCCATTGACGATTTCACCCTTTTAAAAATCTCGTTGAAATCAAAACTTGTTAAATCTCTAAAAAAAAAAAAATCCGGTAAAAGATCGTTATCACTAAATAAGGATTTTGTTTTCCATTGACTTTATCTATGTCTTTGACATAAAATAACTTTTCGAATCATTTCGTTTCTTTTTCTATGAATTAATTAAGTTTACACTTGAAATTTGTTTTTGCATGAGTTTTTATGTTTTGCTATACTTTCGTATGCATAACTTTTTTCACGGGAGCTTTGTAAACTTGATCACTATTTTTTATTCTTTTTTCTGGAGTAATACATTTTCCACATCCAATCTCAATAAATGAGGCTATTTTGACTGCCATTTCGACAAGTTCGTTATTTATCTGCGAAACCAATATTTAACAAAAAAAAGCTGCAGGTTGGTTCCTCTAAATTCCAAACAGAGCAACCATCTATATGAGGAAGCATATTTTCCTCATTGCGTGAAATTTCGAAGAAGCAACGTGCAATTTTCAACTCATCGTAGCCCGAAATTTTTCGAAAAATTCAAAGTTTCATAAAATCGCAACCGTTTCATTGATTCTTGTGAAATTCTATGGAATTTAATATGGAGTATCCCGTGATGATTATCAATCGATATATCAAGTTTTGGCTTGAGAGACCGCAAATTACACGAGCTCTAGAGGCCTCAACAAAAGCCAGCATCGATTTTTCGCAAAATTCAGAATTCCATACAGCCAAATGTGATCGAGGTTTTTTTTTCCTTCAAATTCAATATGGAGTATCCTGTGATGATTATCAATAGATATATCAAGTTTTGGCTTGAGAGACCACAAAATACACGAGCTAGAGGCCTCAACAAAAGCCTGCATCGATTTTCCGAAAAATTCAAAGATCTATTATTCTAGAAAGCCGCCTTTTATCCAAATTTGATACTGGATATTCTTCAATGATGCCCAATTGACGAAGTATTCTACGAGGTTTGTTAAAAAAGTATCGCGAATTTTGAATTTCCGCGGGCTACGTATATTTCGATTTTCGATTTTTTCGTGGCGTTAGATTGGTACTCATGTCCTTCACTTATGCTGAAAAACTCGGCCATTTTGAATGTTTAATTAATTGTGGACAGCTGTTTTGGTTAGACGTGTTTTGGCTTGTCTTCGATTTTTGCCTATTCCAAAAAAGCAGCTTCCATTGCGATGATTGAGCTTTTGTTTCCACGTCATAACCATAAACCCATGATTCGTCACCAGTTATGACCCTCTGGAGCAAATTTGAGTCGTCGTGAACCGAGTCCAACAGCTCCTTAGCAATGTTAACGCGACACCGTTTTTCTTCGAAATTGAGCAATTTTGGCACAAATTTCGCGGCGACCCGTCTCATGCCCAAATCATTGGTAAAAATCGAATAGCACGAGCCAATCGATATGTTTATTTCCTCAGCAACTTCTCTAACGGTGATTCGACGATTGGCCAGTATTATTTTCTTCACTTCATCAATGTTTTCGTCTGTTGTTGATGTGCTCGGGCGTCCGGAACGCATTTCGTTGTTCGCGTCTTCTCGGCCCTCTGAGAACATTTTGTACCACCGATAAACGTTGCTCCGGTCCAAGGTAGCTTCACCATATGCCACAGTCAACATTCGGAATGCGTCCGCGCACTTAATTTTGTTTTTCACACAAAATTTCATACAGACTCTTTGATCCATTTTTTGGAATAGGCAAAAATCGAAGACAAGCCAAAACACGTCTAACCAAAACAGCTGTCAACAATTAACTAAACATTCAAAATGGCCGATTTTTTTAGCATAAGTGAGGGACATGAGTACCAACCTAACGCCACAAAAAAAAATCGAAAATCGAATATACGTAGCCCGCGGAAATTCAAAATTCGCGATACTTTTTGAACAGACCTCGTATAAATAAAAAGTGCCTCGATGAATCAATTTCGAATAGCGATAATTCTGTGGCGATTGTCTATTGGTGTAGAAAATTTTAGCTCCATAGCTCAAGAATTGGAAAAATTTCGAAATTAAAAAAAATTCAAGCAAATTTGTCAATTGTTACAAAATTTGTAGCGAACAAAAAGCCGTTACTGATTTACCTACGTGCCAAATTTCAGCCGAAAAGCTCAAAACAATTCGAACTCACGGTGGCTTCAATTTTGCACCTCCTTCACATACAAGGGGCGCCCGCCCATAAACACATCCCACAGGATATTTTTTTCTGAATGTGATTTTCCAATGTATCGGAATATTTTTAACACAATGGCATTAAAAACAGGTTTTTGTTTCAAATTAATCTAAAGCTTCTATAAGGAAGAAAAAAAAGAGTACACAAAAGAGCAAAGAAAAACGTGAATTTCCAAAACAATGATATGTAAATTATCATCTTACTTTGTCAATGGTGCCTCGATGCGTGGCGTTTCCCTGCCAGAATTTCCTTCCAAAACCCTTGACGTATCCGGTTGTACTATTCTTGAATTCGAAGCCCGGATTCCAGCACAGAGAACCGTAACCAAAGACCCAAAGACCCATTTCGCTCGTCATATTTCCAATTTTCGTTCTTTCTTCCGGTCAATAACGAAGAAAAATAAACCAAAAATTCCCCGAAAAATTTCCTCGGCAAAAGAAGAAAACCAAAGTGCTTCTTGACGATTTTACCGTTACCGATCCATTGTTCACAATCAAATTACCCTCGAACTACCATCTGGGATTAGAAAAACAAACGAAAAAAAAAAACAAAAAACAAAATCGATCTCCCATACTCTCAAAAGTAAAAATTTTCATCTATCATCGCGCTGATAATAAAGAATATCTTCATTTATATTAACTATTATCCATTGTCAAATAGCAACACTAATTGGTCATCGGTCTCCGTTCGTCAATGTTCATGCCACCGAATTTTCATCCAATTTTCCGTAACGGCCGGATGAAATTTTCTCGTAGAACAATAATACGATAGATTGTCCGTTGTCGGCAGTTTGTTTCGCGTACGATCGACGATCTCTGTGCAATGTCGTTCGATTGGCAGGTGCCAGTTGGGTAACGTATCTCCCCACTGATTCGCCAACAAGTCCGTTATTATTATCACTTTGTTTTCGTCTATCTCTATCGCCTCAACGACTTTTCCTTCCGTCCCTTCGTTTTCTTCAATGGCTTTTTCTTCCTCTCGTTGATGACGCCGAGCGATAACTCGTCGTGTATTAGCTGCTTCCATCTACCCGAGCTCGACAAACGTGAAAGCTTTTTTCTTTTCCGGAAAACTACTTTCTATCGTTGATTTTTCTGTTCGTTTGTTTGTTCGTTTTTTTTTTGTGGTGTATTTTCTTTGTTCAATATTTCCCGTTGGTTAACAAGTTGTTGGTGGCTATCGAGACGAGACGAGGATGGAGGTTCGACTGTGTTGCCGTGACCACGAGACGAAAGCTTTAAAGCTGCCTACTGGTGCTTCGTCGCTGTATATGTTGATAAACGAACGACGCGACGCTCACTGACTAAGTGGACAAACGACGAATCTCCGGGGTTGCTGGACCGCATTAGTTGCTTCTTTTTCTTTCTGAATTGACGCAGGCTCGCGATAATTTGTTGACAGTCTGTCCTGGTTCTTACCGTGACAATACCGCGTATGATCCTTCTGATTTTACGTCGAGACGATATTTCTCGTAGCGAGGAATCAAATAATACTCCTAGAGTACTTGGAAATATTTTAAGGTACCTGATTCGCACTTTAAATGTACTTCAAACGTTGTAATGTATTTGAAATGTATTTTAAACGTTAAAAAGTACTTGTAGTGTACTTCAAATTCCAAAAAGTACTTCTAATGCACTTTAAACGCTCAAAAGTACTTCAAGTATACTTCGAATTCCGAAAAGTACTTGCAATGCACTTAAAACGTCGAAAAGTACTCAAAATGTACTTTAGAAGTGCTTCGAATGATAAAAGAGTACTTTAATCGTAATTTGCAGTTTGAAGAGTACGTGAAAACAATGTTTAAACACAAAACTCGAAGGGCATCACGAAAATATGTGTTTTTATCAGTCAAATTTTAATATTACGATTAATCGATGATTTCTTTCGAAAAAAAAAAATTTTTTATCGTTTGACCAATTTTCTCCCAAGCTCGTCTCTCTCTTCCTCCTTGTGCACCTTTGGCGAATTCTGAGCAAACTCTTTCCGGAGTCCTCAAACTTTACAACAAATCATTGTTTTTTTTTCTGATTTTCGGAGTACCGAAAGATTCGTACAACACATTTTATTTAATGTTTTCCCGAGTCTTCAGAGATTTGTACAATGTATTTTGTTTTTGTTTAATTTCCGAGTCATCAAATATCTTTACAATACTTTTTATTATATTATTATTGTTTCGGAGTATTTGATCCCTTACGGTGAATTTACTTTTTAAGTAAAATTCGTTGATATTGGATTTTCGCAGTCTTGAAATTGTGTAAGCTGCACAAAAGTTAAATAGTCTCTCCTATTTTTGTTTCTCTCTCTCTCACTCCTTCTCCTTGTCACAAAATCCTGACTACCGCAATGCGGCAACTGTAAAATTTGTTTCCACTTGCCACAATATCATAAAAGTACAAAAAAAACCCGTGCTTGACAAAGTAACGTTTTTGTTTTAGGTTTTAAAATTTTTCTTTTGAAAATAATTCCTCCACCCTTCGTTGTGTGTTTCGGTATCGTATGCAGAGGGGGAAAAGCAGTTTTTTTTAGCAGATCGATTGATGGTACGAGCTCTTTCAGTATGGAGCGAGAATGTATGATGCAATCCACAGGACGGGTCCGATAGGCAGGGAAAAAATATTTTTATTTCCCGAAAAGTTGCCACGAAATTATCAATTTATTTTTCTTCTACATGAAATTCATTTCGTAAACTCCAGTGCAGTTGAAATATTCCTCGAATTGCTCCACCTTACAAACTTATGAAATTACGATCTTTTAGTTGTGATTCTCGTCGAATGATCGCTAGCAAAATAATCACAGTTATTTTGTTTTTTTTTCAACACTCTTTCATCAATACTTGGTATTGCTGAATACAATTTTTTTTCCCTCTTACGCTCTATCGGTGTAGAATTTATTTCGCGAATAATAAAAATACCGGAAAGTGCGATCGCAGCACCTAAGTCAACGTTCTTACGAGATGTACTCGAAAAATTATTTATCCTTATATTCACTTTATTTTCACTATATGTAATTCGCTGTTAATGAAAAATTCACTATAAACGTGTTGTAAAAAAAAAAAAACTCGCTGGCACTTATTTTTGCTCTTGGTTATTTCGCAATTCCTTTTCATCTGAGATTCGAATAGACGAGGAAGTGGAGGACCGGACGTAAAAGACCACGCGCCACGTTTCAGTGTGCTTGTAGAGTGAGAAAACGAGAACAAATGACGAGATGGGGAAACACGAACTGGCACGAAAGAGGGTCTCGTGGTGGGGTTAGACGAACGGGAGACGGCTGATGAAATAGCTACTACATTGACGTACTCACATGCATATACAGGGTGTCCCGAAACTAGCACGTCTGACTGTCACGGGAGTTAGATTGGCTCTGGACCTATTAGAATAAACAAAGGTAAATATGGAGCAAAGGGGACCCACTTCCGATTGACTTGCCTTTAATATATGTTGTCTAGGGACCCTTTCTGAACAACTTTTTCCTCTGACACAATTGGGGGTCGTTATTTATTTAAAAGTTATTAACAAATAAAGTAAATAATTCATAGAGCTATTTTCCTTATAGCAGCCAGTCCCAATCATCTTGTACTTCACATGTGTTGTTAAGAATACCCCCCTGAGTAACATACCAAAAGTTTTATCCGTCCTCATTGTTTGTTAAAAAGTTATTAACAAAAGAAAATTCATAAATAGAATATGAAATACTTGCATGGTGGCCAGTACACGTATGACCGGAGGGGCTGCGGCCCCCTGCCCCCACCGTATACCAGCCCATAGATAAACCAAAAACAACCCGAAACAACCCGAGTAACCTAAAGAAACAAACAGACAAACCTAACAAACAAACAAACAAACCCAACAAACAAATCCAAAACAAACCCAAACCAAAAACCCAAACCCAATAAACAAACAAATCGAAAACAAACCCAAACCAAAAAACCCAAACCCAATAAACAGACAAATCCTAAACCAACAAAAAACCCAAATGACCTAAACAAACCAAAAACAACCGAAATAATCCAAACAAACAACCCAACTAAACAACCTAACCTAACAACCTAAACGAACAAACCCAACAAATCCAAAATTAGCTCAACCCAAAAACCCGAACCAAAAACCCAAACCAAAAACCCAAACCAAAAACTCAAACCAAAAACCCAAACCAAAAACCCAAACCCAATAAACAAACAAATCCAAAACAAACAAAAAACCCAAATAAGCTAAACAAACCAAAAACAACCGAAATAATCCAAACAAACAACCCAACTAAACAACCTAACCTAACAACCTAACCTAACAACGTAAACGAACAAACCCAACAAACCCAACAAATCCAAAATAAACCCAATCCAAAAAACCCGAACCAAAAACCCAAACCCAATACCCAAACCCAGCGTATCGACAGTTTCTTCGACATTATGAGTACCATGTACCCGCTTCATAATATAAATAATGAATAAAACAAATAATTGTTTGTTAATATGTTTGTTTGCGTTGTTTTTGGGTTGTTTTTGGTTTGTCTTTGGGCTGATGAGTGGAGGATTGCTGGGGGGCGCAGCCCCCCCCCCTCTCATGCGTGTGCTGTCCACCATGAACTACTAGAACAAGTAGTTCATGTTTGATTTATGAAACTTTTTTTGTTAATAACTTTTTAACAAACAATGAGCGACGGATAAAACTTTTTGTATGTTACTCAGGGGTGTATTCGTAACAACAAATGTGAAGGACAAGATAATTAGGACTGGCTGGTATAAGGAAAGTGGCTATATGAATTATTAACTTTATTTGTTAATAACTTTTTAATAAATAACGACCCCCAATTGTGTCAGAGGAAAAAGTTGTTCAGGAAGGGTCCCTACACAACATATATTAAAGGCAAGTCAATCGGAAGTGGGTCCTCTTTGCTCCATATTTACCTAAACAAATATGACGTCGGTAAAAGTCTAATGTTTTTCGAGAAAAATTGTCTTTTTCGATTTTGTTTGAAAAATCGCTACCTAGTACTTGTTATTCCGTTGCCATTGCTATGAAAGACCAAATCGTAAGCAAATCCAAGTTCGAATTCACACCCAATCCTAAAGTGGTCAGAAACACAGACGAAACAGCGAGAGAACAAGAATAGCGATTTACGGAAAAATCAAATGAGACGATTTTTCGGACAATCACTATTCTTGTTATATCTCGCTGTTTTCGTTTGTGTGTCTGACCACTTTAGGATTTGGTGTGAATTTGGATTTTGATTTGAGTACGATTTGATCTTTCATAGCAATGGTAACGGAATAACAAGTACTAGGTAGCGATTTTCCGAAAAAACAAAAAAGACGATTTTTCTCGAAAACCATGAGACTTTTAGTGAGGTCATATTTGTTTCTTTTTTGGTAGGTCCGGAGCCAATCTAACCCGCGTGTCACTCTGACGTGCTAGTTTTGGGACACCCTGTATATATGTATATATAAATATGTTTACCGGAGTTGTTTTATAGATAAAGAAAGAAAGAGGTAGAGAGAGAGAGAGAGAGAGAGATAACGAGTAAATACGTCACGCATCTGGCTCGAAAGACGAACCCACGTTTTTTACTGATTTTTCACTCTTCAATCCGATTTTTTACCGATTTTTCATCCGAATTTTAATCCGATTCTTATCTATTTTCAATTCTATGCTCCGATTTTTTAACACGATTTTTTGTCTCCAAATTCTGTTACCGATTTCCGATTCTATGCTCTGGTTTTTCAAAACGATTTCTTTTCCCAATTCTAATACCGATTTTCATTTCTATGCTCCGATTTTTTAATACGATTTTTTTTACTACGAATTCTCTTAACAATTTTCAAATCTGTACTCCGATTTTTTAATACGATTTTTTCTTTACTCCGAATTCTCTTACCGATTTTCCGTTCTATGCTTCGATTTTCAATACGATACTTTGTACTCTGGTCTCTCTTACCGATTTTCCGTTCTATGCTTCGATTTTCAATACGATACTTTGTACTCTGGTCTCAAGAGAGACCAGAGTACAAAGTATCGTATTGAAAAATCGGTAAGAACCGATTTTTCGTTCCTTCGTTCAATTTTTATTTAGATTTTTCACTTCGATTTCTCTTACCGATTTCTCATTCATTCATCCGACTGTCGCTTCGATTTTATTATTCCTTTTACCAACGATCGAAATCATTAATTTGAATGATTTTTCAACGAGAACCCGCCGTCCATCTGTTGTTGAATTGTCGTCACGGAATTTCGTCAGTTCCGAACGATGTCAATAGCACGCTATTTTTCCCTGTTGCTTCATTTTTTTTACTCCAATATGTCAGATAGAATAAGAACACCTGCTCGTATTGATTAATGGATTTTTTTTCAAGCTTCGTAATATATTGCTAAAAATACAGCATATTTGGTGACGTTTAAATACTAATAAATGACATACAGGAAAAAACTTGATAGAAAATTCTTGTCTTCGCATTCGCAGCGATAAACATTTTTTATTGAAATTGATAATTTATAATTCTTAAGAATAACAACTATTTTAATTTTTTCAAATATCTCATAATACGTTTTTCCCGTGTTTCGTCTACCTCGTAACGTTAAATCTTCTGATTATATAATTGTGAGGTCGTTTGAATGTTAAATGAAGAAAAATGTGCACTTTTATGATTTCCCACTGGGCCTTCTCTCGAGCTTTCACATCCGACGCACGTGATTTACCGTTCACGTGAACCAATCGATGTTCACCTCTGAGAAGTTCAAAACCACCCAATGACCAAGTTCAAGGTCATTGAAAAAAAAATTTCAAACTGAGTTCCGTACGGGATTAATTTATTAATAAAAAAAAAAACGCACACATATAGGCCTTTGAATTCAAGAGAACAAAAAATAATCCAGTTACAATTTCCAAGCAAACAGTTTTTCAAATAATCGACAAAAAAAATCTCTTCAATTGTTTTTTTTCAAAATAATGACGATTAGTTATTCCTAACAATCTTGATATTCGTCATGAAATAATAACTACTGGGAATAACTCGAAATAAGAGGCTATGATTGTTATTTCATTCACAAATAAATATCGATAATTATTTTGCCAAAAAATCATTGTCAATGACTTTGTACTGGTTTTTAAAATGGTTTATTTGAAAAAAAATGTTCTCCTTATTCTCATATTTTATGATATCAAATAATTTACGTGCCTCTGAGTATCCCCGCGATTTAACGAATTGTCACATATTTTTTAATTGCGACGATCCAAAATTACGTGCCGGATCTCATGCACCTACGCTGGGATTAACAACGCGACCAGCGAACAAAATAGCGGAGGAACGATCCACTATGGTGAATAGGAATGGTCGATCGACACGGAAAGTCTCGAAACTATTGCCCATCAGTGGAACAATGGAGACACCTAAAAAAAAATTATTTAGAAATGGGGCTAAAAAAAGCTCAGATCTGAAAAATTATATTTTTGGTGTTTATTTACCTGTGGCAGCAGAAGCGACAGTTCCCACCTCATTAACGTCAATTTTTGCATTGTGTATAACACTTCCAACCCGAGCGTTATTGCTCGGCAAAATACCCGAAATGTTTGAGCTCAGATCAAAAAGATCCTTAATTCCCATCTACGCAAAATAAATGAATAAATTAATAACACCGAAAAGTAATCGTGAATCAAAGGAAAATCCAAATAAATCTATGAACAATTTAGCTGTTTTCAAAAGTAAATTTCGAAAATATTTCGAATTTACTTTTGAGTAAAAATATTAATTTTGTCAATTCGCTAATTGCGAGAACAACATAGGGCAGAAAAATAAATTTTATTTCTTTCGATGAAAACGTTCAAACGTATAAATTGGTCGTTGGATGAAAATTTATTGAAAAAAAGGTAAAATAAAAAGTACTTTTGTAGATTGAAAAAAACTTACGCTCTCAAGAACAGGTCGTAGATCGTGTTTGCTCTCGATGTTAAATCTCGGAAGTGCGAGGAGTAATTCCGTTTCATAAAGACTTTTCAGTATAACCGACATCGGAGTGTACGACAAATCTCTGGACAGAGTTTGAAGGTTCTGAATACCCTCGTTACGAGGAAGAAAGATGAGCATGGACAACTGTCCATCCTGTTTAACAAAAAAATAGATTGAATCAATGAGAAGTGCTGATGATACGCGATTTTTTTTTTCAAACTCTTCAGAAAAACCTTTCTTCAGTATTTTTGCGTCCTGTTAAAGGAAGCTTTGTTTTCGTGAGAAAATTTTATTTCTCCAGATTTCAATACCGTTCAAAATGTGTCAAACGTTACAAAAACGCATGTACAACAAATGGCCGGGTGGATATGTATTTCAGGATGTGTTTGAAGTGGCAAAAATCAAGGTTCATAAATCCGGAATGGCTCAACTGATCTGGCAAAAATTTTGCACGCATATAGAGTCGCCAACCCCCGTTTTCTGATATAATTTTCGTCAAGTTTCAATAACTCGCTCAGGCGTCACACAATTTAGAATTTTCTTCAAAATTGTCGGGTAAGAGCACGCGAAAAATTTATTTTACCAAATCTGCATTGCCGACAAAATGCATTGAAATTTTTGGCCAAACGCCATTCCTAAATTGTCAAACCGAACGATTTGAAATTTTGTCAAGTCATTCTCGACACCTCTATCTAGGAAGTAAAAATCAGAAAATATTGAAATTCAAAATAGAAATGTACATTTTCAGCTCAAAACGAAGAGGTCAAAAACAAAAATGCATGTAATTATTATATTGTATAGCGTAATTGCGAAAAATGTCACCTTTACCTTATAGACGGATAAAGACCCTAAGTAACGAGCATTTATGTTTCACTGTATCTGCAAAATTAGCAAAATGGCATTTGGCCAAAAAAACACACTAAAAGTGTTTGGGCTTTGTTCGTTTATATTCCGTTGTTACTTGCATACCCGAATGTGAGATTTACCTTACTCAATTCTCAGCTTATAGGATAATTTTCGTGAGTTTTTGAGTTTCTACCTGGCAAATTCGAGGTTACAATACCAAAATACATAGTAAATCGCTTCTGGCTCGGTTAACTTGCGTTTGTGGTACATGTACTGTTAATTTTTACTCAATTTCAAAGGTTCCTACTATGCCGACGCTATTGGAGTTTTTATAGGCTTGCAGCATAACTCGAGCAATTTTCGTGCTATCAGGCTAAAATTTTCTACACAAATGGACTATCATTAATTTTTTTTTAATTACTTGCCGTCAAGACGGCGATGCATCTCTTGATACTTCGCTATTGAATTTGAAGACTATCGATCAAGGCTTTCTAAACTTAGGGAATTTTGAATTTTTCGAAAATATCGTTATAGATGATTGCCGAGATAGTTCGTGCAATGTTTGGATAATCGGATCGATGCATCTCTTGATACTTCGCTATTGAATTTGAAGACTATCGATCAAGGCTTTCTAAACTTAGGGAATTTTGAATTTTTCGAAAATATCGTTATAGATGATTGTCGAGACAGTTCGTGCAATGTTTGGATAATCGGATCGAAATTTCCTACATGAATTAGGTTCCATGGAAGGGATATATGGTATTGTTTAATGAAATTTAATAAAAACATTCTATATTTATGGTATTTTCAATTCTTTGAAAAATGCATTGAAAATTCAAGCTATTTTCACACTATCGGATCGAATGATAGAAAAATGTTACAAATTGACACTTGCATATTGCTTCATCGTCATTTTTACTCATACAAAAAGCTTTCTCTATGAGAAACGCAAAATTAAATGAGCCTCTTGCTCATAGAGAAAAAATTGTGAATACGCAAAAATGACAAGGAAGCAAATTTCAATCTGCACCATTTTTGTTTTGGTTTTCCTTTACTTACCGCATATGGAATTTCGGCAACCTCCGCGTCCAATGACTGTATCACGGCATATTTATACTTTGAGACATTCTCCATCATTGGAGTCGCTAGACAACCGACATTTGGTACTTGGAAACAGCGCGACGTAGTCGCACTCGTGTCGAACGCTTTGAGCCAATGACCATTGAAGTAAACGATCGAGGTCAATAGAAGTATCGTGTCTGAACCGACGGAACCTTAAAAAAAAAGTCAATTGATTATAACATTTGTTATTAATTAACATAAATATATAAGTATTAAACGAAAATATTTCTTCAATTCCTACCTGGTTCGATCAAGTTATGAATATTATTTTTGGTCGCTAGTCGTACCCATTCATTCACGCTATTAGCCGCATTTGTTGGATGCGTGAAATCAATCGATCTGATATCACCATTGTAATAATTCTGTAGGGCGTTATTGTAATCAACGGAAACTTGAAGTCCCATCGCTATCCAAACGCGTGTTGCCAAGCTTATTTCCGTACCTGATTTTCCATCCTGGAGAATAATTTTTCATTTGACTAATTCAAGTTATAAAAATGTCGAAATCTCATTTAATAAATAATCGTGCAAATTATAAATTTATCCATTGCTTCTCTGTTATTATTTGTTGCTCACAAAGTAAATTTTTCAATTTTGTTTTCGTTGCAGAGGAACCAAAATTCCAATTAGTACGATTTCTTTTTTTCAAAAATTGCGAGAACTTCATCAACAGCGATTTACCGATTTTTTTCGAAAAATCAAAAAAATCGTTATTTTCAAACGTCTTTAATGATTCTCTTCGAAGTCAATAAGGAACCTTTATTAATAATGGTGTAAAAAAGGTCTAGACCGATCGCTTTGAAATTGAAGTCGAAGCACTTTATCAGACATTTATGGGTTTTCCACATTTTTTAAGAAACAGGACTAGACTTTTTTATTCGGATAGTGTGGCGTACAGTATCCGTATAAAAAAGTTTAGTCCTATTAGTGTACGCTACACTATCCGTATAAAAAAATGTAGTCCTATTTGTCAAAAAATGCGGAAAAACCATAAATGTCTGATAAAGTGCTTCGACTACAATTTTCAAGCGATCGGTCTAGAACTTTTTTACAAGTGATATTTGATATTGAATTTAGAGCAAATCGGTGAATGGATATATATTTTATGAAACTTTGAAGTTTTTTGAATTCTTCGAAAAATCTCCGTGATGGTTGAAATCGAAATCGGAGAAAAACGTCGAAATTAAAAACTTGCACATTGCTCATTATTTTGTATCCAAGACGAAAAAATGAAAAACTAATTTGCTCATAGAGAGTGAATTGTGAGCGAGATAAAGTAAAGAGGAGTCAATGTGCAAGTTTATAATTTGAACGCTTTTTTTAAATATTCAATTAATTAAAAATTGATTTAAAGAAAACTGTAATTATTAAAGTGAGGTAAAAAAAAATTGTTTACATGGAATGGTGTTAAATCACTCCTGGCAATGTTTCTCATTTGCGTGACATCGATAGGAAGCCTCAAGGTGGACAGGAGCTCTTGACGAGTTCTGCCACCGGTTCCCTCGATGAGTGCCGTTAGCGCGGCTTTTACGCTCAATGGAGAAACCACGACATTCCCGTCACTTTCTTCGTTCACGGCCTGTAAATAATAGTGGAAAATAATTAATCAATTTATTAAAATTAAATAAATTAGCACGGAGAAAAGTGAGAAGTTCCTTCTCTTTAACGATTCATATCTTATTAGTGAGCAATTTTTACTTGCATTTTGTGAATTTTATTTTCAAGTTTTACTTAAGGTAGTAGTCTGGTAACTTAAGCCGATTTTCATGTCTTTTTTGGAGGGCGTTTTTTTGTAGGAAAATAAAAATGAATCGTTTTGGATATTTAGGATGTCTTTATTTACATATTAAAGATACAAAAAAAATTTTGTTTAAAAAAATTTAATAGTTTATTATTATTATTATTATTGATCGAAGTTGGCACCTCGAAGTTGGCAGCCCGGGTCCTAACTTTTTTTCTACCAAACCGATTGCTTTCAAATTTTAACAGTCTACTCTGCACACTTATATTTCTCGTCGGAACCACCGAGAAATTTGTTCACCCCTAACTTTTTATTTTACAACCCCTTCTTTGCTAAAGTCCTTTTATTTCAGCAAAGAAGGGGTTGTAAAATAAAAAGTTAGGGGTGAAAAAATTTCTCGGTGGTTCCGACGAGAACTATAAGTGTGTAGAGTAGCCTGTTAAAATTTGAAAGCAATCGGTTCAGTAGAAAAAAAGTTAGGACCCGGGCTGCCAACTTCCAGGTGCCAACTTCGATAAATAATAATAATAATAATAATAATCTAAAAAATTTTGTCAACAAAATTTTTTTTCGTATCTTTAATATGTAAATAAAAATATCCTAAATATCCAAAACGATTCATTTTTATTTTCCTACAAAGAAACGCCCTCCAAAAAAAAAATGAAAATCGGCTTAAGTTACCAGACTACTACTTTAAAAACTTTAATTGCCCGGTAATTTCCACAATCATTCCGGAAATGTAGGAGAAACACTAAAATAGCGTACGTCATAAATTTTTACTGCAAATAATTTTTACTGTAAATTTTTAATGTAAATTTTTACTGTAATAAGTATTTTTGTATTACCTGAAGAAGTTCAACGTTGAAGTAATTAGAACGTTCGTCATTGCTTACACCGGTTGGAGTCACTAAAAAAAAACACACATTTACAATCGATCAATTTGTTTTTGCTCGATAATATAACAGCATCATTCCCGAGGTCATTATCAAATATTATTACGAGATTCTTCAAGAAGAATAACGAAGGTCATTTATATATTGCATCACGTGCGGTATAAAGTAGGATAGAAGACAGAAACAGGTTCTTTTTCATTTTTTTTTTTCTTCAATTCTCGTTAACGATTTCACGACTGGGGAATTCCCAGCGTTGGTAACGAACGCTTTGCGCTGTTCTAGCTCTCTTAGACTGACGTTCACGATGACGATAATATTGTATCTATACCGCGGATCGAACCTTACACAATTTATTTGGAAAAAAAAAGATTTACAAACATTGCGTGCTATTTTCGCGTTATAAACACGTGAGGAAAGTTTCCATGCCGTTAGTTTGTTTCTACGATAGTTACGCTAATGATCCAAATATAATTGATAATAATAATTAATTATTGCTTGTAAAAATAATTTTTTTTCTTTATTGTTATTCATATATGAAATCTCTTCCGGGTCTCACGGTTCGAGAATAACGAGGAAATTAATCAACGAGGAATGTCTGATTCACGCAAGCGGACAATTAAATTCTACCGTACCAATCAATACTTGACAAACGATCACAGACAAGAAAATCCACATCTTTCCTACTGAATAATTTCCGAATTATTCATGGAACTTTTTATATACTGTTAATCACTGCGAGACACTTGTGTATAAAAAAAAAATGAGTTACAGTCCGAAATGTTTGTAGTTTAGATATAGAGAATTTTCATTGCCATCGAGAGACGAAATTATTGATAAACGAATATGTGCACGCGATCGAGGCTCGAAGCAAATTGATCATTCTCACGATCGTTGGTAACAACACCGAGGATCTCTCGTAGGACCCAGTCCCCACTTTTGTTACGTTACTCATATTTCATGTTTATTAGCAATTTTGTCTTGTCTCAATATCTCGAAAAAACATTCTTCTAAATGGGTCAAAAAAAAATGTATAAACATGATCCTCCAGTATCTTCGATAAATAATTCCATACGGTTTTTTCGATCGTTAATCTCTTAGATAAATACGTACGGTGATTTAAACGCTCGTTCTACGTATATACTTCGTTATGCTAATTCGTGACCGAAAAATTTAGCACGAAAGTTTCTCTCGTATACGACTCGTTCTGAATCTCATATGAGGGGTTTTTTTATGCTTGTTTTTTGTTCACTGAGATTACGTCATCGCTTAAAAAGGCGGAATATGTATAGGAGAATCGTGAAAAAAAAAATGGATTTTATCTAGTGAAAAGAAATCGGTTGTGGGTGCTTCGTATGTATGTGTTTACCGATGCTTGGAACGTTAAATCGTTCAATATTAACAATGACAACATTCATCGTTCGTTATGACTAATTTACACAATGGATTAACAGCTTGTTGACCCTCGACGTTATCTCTCATTCTAAACGAAATCACTGTGAACTGTCATTCATAACACGAAATTAAAAACGTGTGCAAATTAGAAACCTGCACATTGCTCCCTCATTATTTTTTACTCGCCCATAATTACTCGCATATGAGCGAAGTTTGTTATGCGAGAAAGATGAAATTTAAAGTAGTAGTCTGGTTTGAAACTTGGGTTCAAAAAATCGAAAAATTTTTTTTTTCTTAATTTGAAGGTACAATGTCTTGAGAATATACTGTGAAAACTTCAGACCGAAATTCGAAATACTTACGGAGTTATAATGAGTTTTCGAATTTTAAACGCGTTTTTCTCAAAACAGAGTTTTTCTGGTCAGCCCGGGTGCGAACTTTTTTTCTACCGAACCGATTGCTTTCAAATTTTAACAGGCTACTCTACACACTTATAGTTCTCGTCGGAACTACCGAGAAATTTTTTCACCCCTAACTTTTTATTTTACAACCCCTTCTTTGCTGAAATAAAAGGACTTTTTTTCCAAAGTCCGTCATTTTGTTATTTATCCATGAAATTTAACTTCAGTAGTTCCGACCAGAATGACATGTCTATAGATTGAGAATTATCAAGAATTTTTTATTTCAGATAACATCAAGAGCCAAAATCACCGGGGCCACCCACGCGCTTTTTTTTCGAGGTGCCAACTTCGATCAACAATAATAATAATAATAAACTATTAAATTTAAAAAAAAAAATTTTTTTCTGTACCTTTAATATGTAAATAAAAACATCCTAAATATCCAAAACGATTCATTTTTATTTTCCTACAAAAAAACGCCCTCCAAAAAAGACATGAAAATCGGCCTAAGTTACCAGACTACTACTTTAATGATAATTTATTCACGAATGAAAAGTCAAGCCAAAATTTCAAAATTTTATAAAATCTGAACTCTTCAAATGGTTCTTGCCAAATTCAATGTCAAATATCTTTTTCTTGTAACCTTTTTATGTATACATTTTTTACTCGATAGCTGAAAATTTACGAAAGTTAGAGCGATCGCACTTATCTTTCGAAAATTTCAAAGTGGCGTAAAATCCTCTAACCCTCAAATAATTCCAACAAACATTGCAACGAACAATGAAGGTTCGATCGAACTTGGTCCACTCGGTCTCGAGATATAACAAATTGAATTATTGGTGCCTGTCTCACACACGCACACGGATATTTTTTTCTTGATTTACCGATGGTCACATCTTAAAGTCACTGACATTAAAAACATAAAATTTTCATTCACGAAAACGAAGCTTCCTCCACGAGGAAGAAAAAATTAGCGACAGAATTTAAGAACTGCTATAAAGAGAAAAATACGAATGGAATCAATATTGAATCAACAATATTAATAAAAAATTTGTTGACAAAATGTAAAAATTTCTACGAAAAAAAAACTCGTAATAAAATAGGACTCGCGTTACAAAAAGAGTCGAATTATAAAAAGTCCAGTATAAAATTCTACTTGATACGAAAAAATTCTTGAATTAAACGTAATAAAAAATTTGTTGACCTGGAATTCCTTTTCGTGCCTTATTAGATCTGGCAAAAGAGGAAATTTACGGAAATTTCGCTATTATATTGTATGAATAATAAATGGGAGATAATGTGTTTGTTCATACACCGTGAACAGATATTGTCATGCGTGAATATGAGAAATAAATAATGACTTTTTTTTGTCACCTGGTAGCGTCGGTAGTAGGACGATGTCTTTCCTGTCATTTGGAATTGTCGGATCAAAAGCGCTTTCCGTACTTCCGGTTTCCATCAATGGATTTGACAACCTTCCCATGTACAGTATCGTCCCCGTTATCTCGTCCTCGATGAAAAATAAGAATGGATGATCAGCGATGAATTGCTGATCGCTAATTTTGTTACCGAGCTGCACCTCTGTTTATCGTAAAATGTAATAAAATTTTATTGATCGTACGATAGCAAAAGTATAAAATCGAAACATACACATTATTTTCTCATAATTTTTGTGTATTCAAAAATCTTCCACTGTGAAGAGGGTGCTTTTTCAATTTTCACCTCCTCATAGAGGAAGCATTATGCATGCGTAAAAATTATAAATAAGCCATGAACTAGTTCCAATATGTTCCATTTTTTCTCTCATTTTAACTCGACAGGCTGAAATTTTCTTGATTTTGTTCGTTGGATCATTTTTCGCAAAAATTGAAAATTCTATAAATTTAGAAAGCCTCGATGAATTTGCTCCAAATTCAACAGCGAACATTCTTCGACGATTTGCCATTTGTGTAAAAAAGTTATTACGCAATTGCTAGAAAATTTGATGAATTATGCTTTTAAAACTATAATTTTGGATAAATTCAAAATCGTGTAAAATCTGAAAGAGTTGTTCAAACTTCGCGAAATTTTTATCGAACAAAGGGCAGCTTTACGTGCGTGGAAAAGTTCAGACTGTTTCGAAATTGCAGACGTTTGATTTTTTGGAGCATCAACACACATAAGCACGCCCAAAAAATGCCGTTCATTTATTTCTTTTTTTGGACTTTTGACACATTTTTAAAACATTGCCATTGAAAAGTAGAGACATTTAGAGACAAGTTCATCAATGAAATAATGAGATTAATTATCAATGCATTTAATGAGTAAGTTCGAAAAAGTGATTAACTGTTCGAATTAATTAATTTAATTAATATAATTAATCAATTGATCGTTTAAATCAATTCATAATAATACAATAATTCAGAATTACCGGTAGCAGCGAAAGCGGTTGTTCCCCTCTCGTTAACTTCAATTCCGGCTTTTTGCACGACATCCGAAACAACGAGTCTCTCGGAATTACGTTTCGCACGAGCTATTCCATTGAGAGTTGCTGTATTATCAAAAATATCCCGTATACCCAACTGAGAAAAAACAATGAATATTATGACATAATATCGTGATGAAAAATTTGAACCCCCAAAAAATTACAAATCAAACGTGTTTATTTTACTCACTTCGCGCAAACTACTTTCCAAGTGGCTGGTAAAGTCGAGCTTGAACTTTGGTATTCGAACTTCGACGGGCAAATCTTGCATGAGCCAAATGTGCCGAGTTAAAATAAATGGATTTATATTTTTTACAAGTTCATCGAGTCCTCCACGGGTCCTTGGCAGGACAAAATACATTGCGAATTTGTGACCCTGTGATAGAAAAAGAAAACTAATATTTTTATCTCGTTTTCGAGGTTTGTGCAGGATTGGAAACAATGTTTATCTAATAATGATGGAATTACCATTTTTTGGTAAGGGTTGGCGTGGCAAGAACTGGTTATGGCGTTGGTGAAACTCAAAATGACTGAGAAAATGGTTAGAAGGGGGAGAAATGAATGAAGAGCAAGAAATACAAAAAGATTTGCCGTCCGTGGTGTAAGTTTATCAAGGGAAATTGCCAAAAGCAAAAATGTTTAGATTTACGTGATCTAAGTGTTAAGTTTATAGAAGATGAGCAAGACTTCATAGTAGAAATGTACACATCGCGAAGAAGAAGAGCAAACAGAAGAGAATGAAGCAGTGGTGCATGAAGCAAGGAAGCAAATCGAAAACAATCGTACAAATTCAAACTTGCACATCGTTTCCTCCTCGTTATTGAAGATTTACAAGTCTCCCTCTATGAGCAGAGGGCTTCCTTCATTTTGGCTTCCTCACAGAAGAAGCTACGTGAATCTTCGACAGCAAGGAGGAAGGGATATAAAAGTTTTAAATAGCTTCACTTTTGGGTTTTGCTTTTGTTTGAAGGTGGGAAACATTTTTCAAAAAATTTCATTAGCGTCTATTTATCGTAGCCCCTATTTATTTGTGACAAAGAGGAACAAATTAATGGCCCAAAATTTACTAGTGCCAAATCGTTGAGGGGCATTTTTCGAAAAATTCCAAATTTTCCCTCAAGCGATTCCGGCCAAATTCACCCTGTAACACTGGCTATAGTTATATTTCAACAAAAGTTGAAAAACGATTTTCGTTGCTGTTTTTTTTTCCTATTGAAACACTTACGACGTAAGGTATACGAAGAATTTTAGCGTCAAGCTCGAGAGACTCGGAGTAATAAAAATTGCCATTGGTATTCATGAACGGAACGTCTATAGTCGTGCTCGGGGTCTTGTAGAATTTTTCAATTTTCGTGTCGTTAGGGGAGAATCGATTCTTGTGCCAAGAACCCTTGAAGTACAGTGCATTCATTATCAACATTACGGAATCCTTGATACTGTCATCTGTAGGAAAAAAAATGCAATTCAACCATTGTAGCGATAATAACTATTTAAAAAGTTAAAAAACATATTCAAAAAATATATCTCACGAATTGTACGATAACGGTAAATTAAGGAAAAATCACTTCGTGTAATTAAAAAAAAAAAATATTTCCTCAATCAAGCCAAACGTATATTAAGTACAATTTAATTGAGTGATAATTGTAAATTAAAAAAATGTTCCAATAATTTTTAATTAAATCAATGAAAAATAGTCAAATTATTATAATTGATCATTGACTGCAATTTACTTCGGTGATAATAGTGCAACTTTAAAATTACCGAAATAAATTTTAATTAACTCAAAGTCACTGCAAATTTTTTGTTATATTAACAAAATTATCATAATTAATTAAATACAGTCATTAATTATGGTAATTAACCCATTAGTATCGGACGCGTGCTATCTTTTTTTTTTTTACTTCAAATCATGCACAAAAGTTATTAGAATTGGAAAACGATTTTTTTTTGCTGCCAAAAAATAATGTTAAAAATCGAAGGACTAATGAATAATCATTAGAATTAATTGTATCTTAAACTCTCACCGTCTTCGATTATTTTCTCAATATTGTTGTGCGTTACGTTGCTGACCCAATTATTTATTCCCATAGCGGCGACGTGTGAATTCGAAAAATCGGTGGGTACGACGTCGGTGCCGTAAAAACTCTTCACCGTTGCCGCATAACTCTGCTTCAACGCTACGCCAGAGCTTATGTACATTCGCGTTCCAATGTCCAGTTTGTACTCGTTGAAAACGGGCTAAGCAGTTTTAGCGATAGAAAAAAATGTTCAAATAAATTTATAAACAATTAAATATTTATTATTATTAGTTTGACATTAGTTAAAATATTAAGTATCCTAAAGACCAGGATTATTTCGGAACTCGTACACTATTTATTCTTTAAGGTTCCTTACTGAATAACGGGAAACCCTTCTGGTGGCCTGAGTTGTCCGTCCGTCCGTCCGTCTGTCCTACTGTCACAGGGCTCTAACTTCTAAACGGTTTAACCTATCAACATGAAATTTGGCGTGCAACTAGACTGAGATGTCCCAAAGATGGCCACCGAGTCATTTTTGAAAAAAATGTTTTTTTCAGTTTTTAGAGGGGCCAAAATGTGATCTCAAAAAAAAAAATGTCTGTCCTGGCCAGTGGATACATCGTTTGAAAGGGCTCACTTAAGGTAGTAGTCTGGTAACTTAAGTCGATTTTCATGTCTTTTTTGGAGGGCGGTTTTTTGTAGGAAAATAAAAATGAATCGTTTTGGATATTTAGGATGTTTTTATTTACATATTAAAGATATAAAAAAAAAATCTTCTGAAAAAATTTAATAGTTTATTATTATTATTATTAATGATCGAAGTTGGCACCTCGAAGTTGGCAGCCCGGGTCCTAACTTTTTTTCTACCGAACCGATTGCTTTCAAATTTAAACAGGCTACTCTACACACTTATAGTTCTCGTCGGAACTACCGAGAAATTTTTTCGCCCCTACCTTTTTATTTTACAACCCCTTCTTTGCTAAAATAAAAGGACTTTTTCTCCAAAGTCCGCCATTTTGTTATTTATCCATGAAATTTAACTTCAGTAGTTCCGACCAGAACTATAAGTGTGTAGAGTAGCCTGTTAAAATTTGAAAGCAATCGGTTCGGTAGAAAAAAAAGTTAGGACCCGGGCTGCCAACTTCGAGGTGCCAACTTCGTTCAATAATAATAATAATAATAATAAACTATGAAATTTTTTCAAAAAATTTTTTTTTTGTATCTCTAAAATGTAAATAAAAACATCCTAAATATTCAAAACGATTCATTTTTATTTTCCCACAAAAAAACGCGTTCCAAAAAAGACATGAAAATCGGCTTAAGTTACCAGACTACTACCTTGAAGGATTGAAAAAATATTTTTAAATATTTTTATCGATGAATATTTTCAAAAATATCGATAAAAATATTCGTTTTTTTTACTATGCTCCTCTTTCTCTTAATTTTGAAATAACTGCACCAAAAATTATGAAATAATTCTGATGCATTGAGGTATATAGGAAGTGTGAAGTAAAACTATAGCGGTATCGAAATTTTCATTTGTTTTTGAGATATATGAAATTTAATGAAAATATCCAATACCTACGGGATGGCCTACGAGGTAGTGAACTATAGAGTTGATGCCTGAGCAATTTTTTTAATTTCTAACCTGTAAAGATCGTAGAATAACGGCAAATTTGTCTCGAGTCGCCCAACGTCCAACGGGCAGATGCATAACACCCGCGAGTTCATGGGCAGTTTGGTCCTGGGCTCCCTCGTACAGTAGAACGAGTGCCAGTTTTACTGACAGCGGTGAAATTAAAAGATTACCTTGATATTTATTAGCCATTAGCTAAAACGAAGGAAAAAAAAACAATTTTTTTGTTTTAGAACGAAATTAATAACATATTTTGTTGAGCTTTGGCTTTAATTTTATTCATCGTTACTTTGCATATATTCCAATCGAAAACGCTGAATCTCTCTCCCTGATAGGGCACAAATGCATCCTCGTCTTCCTGAGGCAAACCGATCGAGGTAGTAGGGATAGCAGATGATGTAAAATTAGGGGTAGCAGATGATGTAGTTCCATGAGACACGACGATCAACGAACAAGCCACAATAAAAATTGCCCATTCTAAAGTTAAAAAAAAACCAAAAACAATACATAAAATTCAATAATCTTAATCCTTTCACCGATTCATGCCAAATTCAATAACAATCATGATTCAATGAAACTCTATTCGTGAAAGAATAATAAGCAGAAAATCTCAAAACTTTTCGAAATTAAATCAATCACAAACATTGTTTCGAAAAATTCGAAATTTTATTAAATTTTAACCCCTCAAGCGATTCTGGTCCAGCGGTTTTGGTATTGTTCAATAGCCAAAAATTCCTTGAACCCCGAACCCATTTATGTAGAAAATTTTGACTCGATAGCTGAAAATTTACGAAAGTTAGAGAGATCACACACGTTTTTTTTTGGAAAATTTCAAACTGGCGGAAAACCTCTATTCCTCAAGTGATTCCAATGAAATTTGCAGCAAACAAAGGGAGATCGATGCCCATAATCCATGCAAAGTTTGCACCAAATCGCTCGTGTCGTTCGGGAGACCAGTTTAACTTTTGGAGCCTCTCACACACACACTGCGCACACATTTTTCTTGATTTTCCGAAGTTTTAGCGGATTTTCAACGAATCCGAATTATAGACAAAGCTTTCACTATGAAGAAACAGTACAACTATTTTATAGAGGGGAAAAACACGTACGTATGAAAATGCTGATATTTTCGAATAGGATACATTAAAAACAATTTTCTTTATCACATAACAATCTCAGTGAGAATATAATTAATGATTATTCAACAGGAAAAAAAATCATAAGTATGAAAATGCTAATAAATTCACCAGCAATAATAACTCTTAATAATCAAACAGGTGCAAATTTGTATTCTCCGAAAAATGATGATGTTGAAGTTTGCATCGTTGAAAAGCAGAAAACAGAAAGATTTTTTGATCCCATTCATCCGATTTAAAGTTGGATTTTCGCAGACAAAAATCGTTAAAAGGTGTTTTTGAGATCTCCTTTACGGTAGTAGTCTGGTAACTTAAGCCGATTTTCATGTCTTTTTTGGAGGGCGTTTTTTTGTAGGAAAATAAAAATGTATCGTTTTGGATATTTAGGATGTTTTTATTTACATATTAAAAATACAAAAAAAAATTTTTTTGAAAAAATTTAATAGTTTATTATTATTATTATAGATCGAAGTTGGCACCTCGAAGTTGGCAGCCCGGGTCCTAACTTTTTTTCTACCGAACCGATTGCTTTCAAATTTTAACATGCTACTCTACACACTTATAGTTCTCGTCGGAACTACCGAGAAAAATGTTCACCCCTAACTTTTTATTTTACAACCCCTTCTTCGCTAAAGTCCTTTTATTTTAGCAAAGAAGGGGTTGTAAAATGAAAAGTTGGGGGTGAAAATTTTTCTCGGTGGTTCCGACGAGAACTATGAGTGTGTAGAGTAGCCTGTTGAAATTTGAAAGCAATCGGTTCGGTAGAAAAAAAGTTAGGACCCGGGATGCCAACTTCGAGGTGCCAACTTCGATCAATAATAATAATAATAATAAACTATTGAGTTTTTTCAAAAGAATTTTTTTTGTATCGTTAATATGTAAATAAAAACATCCTAAATATCCAAAACGATTCATTTTTATTTTCCTACAAAAAAAACGCCCTCCAAAAAAGACATGAAAATCGGCTTAAGTTACCAGACTACTGCCTTAAGGACTTGAGCCTAAATGGGCAAGAGAAGCGAAAGCAATAATGAAAATGAAAATTTAAAAAACCTATTTTCGTTGCGTTCCAACGATGCAAACTTCAACATAATGAAAAATGATTATTCGGTAAATTTATGCAAGTAACACTTTCTAAGAAGTTTTTTCTTTATTTTCGTGTTAAAATTATACTTTACATCAATTTTTACTTAACCATTTGATACCGTAGAATTGCAGTCTGTGATAAATAATCGAAATTGGAAAAATGATTTCGTTGGGAATGCTAAACTGTTGCAAGAGTTTAAAAAAATGCGTGTAAAAACAGTTTCGTAGACCGCTGTAAAAAATTGTGAAAAAAATTCCCTAAATTATGCGCGATTTCGTGAATAAAGAAAAAATCGTATCGATCATTCTTATATTATATAGTTATCTATGACGTCAATCGATGGATTATATATAATACACTAAACTAGTTGATGGTCAGTTACCCCGGTAGCGGAACCTTAACCTCGCCAAAACAATGATTAATGGATGTATCGGTGATTATTACTACAGCGATTATATTAAGAAACAGTGTCCTCCAACAACTTAAAGAAAAACAAAATCGTCTTCATATCCAGGGAGATAGAAAAAAAAAGTGGTTAAACCGGACCATTGAATAGTAATTTTACAGCATGCCAATCGTCGACATTCGTCATGGTCAGAAATTTTTTATACATCATATATATACTATACTAGCTGTGCCTCGCGGTTTCACCCGCGTTAAATTTCCGGCCCGCCGATTCAACCAGCCGCCGCTGTTCCTTGGTGTTATAACATAAAGTTGTGTGGTGTTAAGCCTTCCGGAATAAACGGGCTATCTACTGCAAAAAGAATTTTTCAAATCGGACAAGTATTTCCCGAGATTAGCGCGTTCAAACAAACAAACTCTCCAGCTTGATTATAGTATAGTATAGATAATATCTATATTCACATGTAAGTTTTAATAAAAACATTACATGTTTTCACATGTAAGTTTTAACAAAAACAAAGCAGTAACATTAAGTATATGATATTGACTTATTTCCTCTCGACCTCGAAATCAATTATGATACATGTGAAAACCATTCACCTATAAATGTCAATGAAGTCTTGAGAATTTCCACGCTGTAATAAATTATTAAATATTTATAATTTTTCATTAATAAATTTGTTTAGAAAAATTAAATGAACCATTTCTTTTCACTGTTATTAGGAATAAAGAAAGATGTTTTACTCGTGAGTATTTTGGCTATCTCTTTGTAACTATTGTGTTAAATACTAGCCCATTAGAACCAGTTTTCTGACAAAAATTAACATTTTACAGCATTGAACAATTAACGATCAATGTTAATTAATCATAAATAAGACAATTTTCATGGCAAATTTAATAATCTACAAAAAAAGTAATTTGAAATTTCTCGATAGAGTCAATAGTTTCGTTGTAATATTAAACAAAAGATGAATTTTCGTTCATTTTGAACTTTGAACTCGGATATCATCGGAATGGCTACGTTTATCGAAAAACTGCAAGATACCTCTTTTGTAGAGCGTTCAATTCTCTATAAAATATGTCATTCGCGTCATCGAACAATATGCCATTGCCGAAGTATAAAATTCCAGATATTAAAAAAATTTGTTCCCATGTTATTTAAATGGGAAATAGAAATTCGCGATGAGGCGCATCTAAATATTAATATTAAGAGCTCAAATTTGAACAGGCTTCTTTTTTCACCTTTCCGGAAGTATACAACCTGATCACCGGAGAAAAAAAAAAGTTGCCCTGATATGGCACACCCTAATAGATATAGTAGTATAGTAGTAAGATAGTAAGATCAGGGTCCTAGCATGAAGTTATATGGCCTTCCTGAGTAAACGGGCTATCTAATGCAAAAAGTATTTTTCAAATAGGATTAGTATTTCCTGAGATTAGCGTGTTCGAATAAACAAACGAACAAACAAACAAACTCTCCGGCTTTATAATAGTAGTAAGATTTACGAGTACGTTGGAAAATAAATCGTCGTGAAGATTTCTAGGTTGTGGTTATCCCATCGACTCAGGGTCATTAGATCAGGCGTATATATAGTAACCGGGGTCATTGGGAATCTAGCCGCTTTTAACGTATCATGAAAATAGACAAGATAATAAAAACGTTAAAATTAAATATAAGAACGTACAGTATATACATATCTATATACAGAAGCGATTAAAAACATTCTGAAAAAAAGAAAATTTAGTAATTTCTCAACAAGACATATATATGTGGGCCATTCACGTCACATCAACGTGTCTCTGATCCTCATCATCTGTGATTAGATCAATAAATATTCATAATGCTCCTACAATAGTTAAACTCGTGCAATGTTTTTTCTAAATTTTTTTCGTTAACCGCTATTTACGAATCATTCAAAAAATTCTTTTACATAAAACAAAAGATTGGCAGTAATTTTAAAAAACTGAAGAAATTGTAAAAAATATTTCACTATAATAAAAAAAATCCTTGAAACATATCCCAAAGTAGAACGTCGTTCGCTTCTATTTTTTTTCGACTTTTTTTGTTTGCAAAATACTTGAAAAAAGTCGAACCGAGCATCTATGTATTTCGGGATGGGGTTTAAAATTTGTTACTTCACACCGACGATCTTTGAGAATTTTTTAAGATTTTTAAATTAAGGCTTTTCGCTTATCGTTACTAAATTCTGATTTTACAAAATTTAAAAAGACCTGTTAAAAAAAATCTGAAATAATTCACAAATATCCTCTGTCAAATATTGACAATGTTAAACAACATTCCCGAACAGGGTGGCGTTCGGTTCTTTTTTTTTTTCAAGTTTTTTTCGGACAGAAAAAAATTAGAATTACACACCGGCCCACTGTCGGTTAATTCAATGAGATTAAAAAAAAGAATTCTTCTGATTTTATTAAATTTTATTTCAGTAAAATGAAATATATTTGCAGTAAGGGGGAGCTCCACGATTGAAAGTCGAATAAAACGTCTTTTTTTTTTATTCCCCAAAAAACAACATCGAATCGAAAATTCCCAAACGAGATGTTTTCGAAATAGTTATCTAGTCGTGTAACAAAATATTCAGATCAGTGTATCAAAAACCAGTATGAGTAGTTTTATTTTTGAAATATTTGTTTAATTTTGAAAAAACAAAATGCATCGTCTAGAATTTTTTATTCGCTTCGGAATATTGTGTTCACATGATCGCAGAAAAATTTTGAACTATCATTTGGGATTTTCGATATTATTGATTATTTGCACATTTCAAAACAATCGCCCTGACAAAAATGTATTAATTCGCTACTTGTTGATTTTGAAACTTGACCAAACAGATTTTACTAAAACACAGTAGATTATGTTTAAAATGTAATTAATTTTGTCTCGCTCTGTTAATGAAAAATGAGCCAAAAAAGTGAAATTTTCGTTTTCATTAAATCAATTTAAAAAAATGTATATAATCTTGAAAACTTGCCGAAAAATCGTGAATTCTTCATGGCTCTCGGATGGTCTTGATGTACCACACAAAAAATCTAACAATATCGACGAATATAAAAAATAATATTTGTCACAGATAAAACTACGCGAATAAAAAACAATTAATTTCCAAGGATAGTTTGTATATTGAATTTTATAAATCACTAAAAATGTGCGTAACGACGATGTGACGCGCCGTGCTCGCCGATACGAGTCACAATGTAAAACCGCCAAACCGGCCTTCTAGGTTTATAAACGCAGATGCTGCTCCTCTGTGTTGCCTCTAAAGCTTGACGATTCTCGCGTTTACGCACGATACAGCGAAACAAAACGATCAGATGGAGAAGGAGAAGGTACGAATGAGCAGGAGGAAGGAGAGAACGCTAGTGGGAGATATACAGACTCATCTTTTGTGTTGTCGCGAGATACTATACGTGAAAGTCCTATCAGCAGTATGGAAAACCCCAGGGAGACGATGATACAGAAGAAAAAAAAACAAACCCAATGATATAGAAAACAAGATTCATTAGCTTTGAGATACACGCAATTCGTCAAAGATAACTTTTTTTTTTTGCAATAATTTTCACAATTCTACGAGATAATATCATTATAACAATTTCTGTGATAAAGAATTTGCAAATAGTTGATTTTTCACTTTGGGGTATTTTGTAAATAACCCTGAATTTCCTACGAGTAATCAACATCGAAATAGTATACAAAAGTTTTATTACCATTGAAAAATTTACATGCAATTCGTGAAAGATAATAATCTTTTTGCAATAATTGTGATCATTCAACGTGAAAAATGATTATAACATTTGCTGTAATAAAGAATTTGTAAATAGTTGATTTTTCACTTTGGAGTATTTTTAGAATAATTATGCGAAGAAAAGTTAAAAGAAAATTTCAACTCTCCAGTAACGAGAGACAATAAAAAAATTCGAGCATAAAGTATAATATTCTGTACACAATATCGTGAGTTTCGTACGCGTAATTAATCAACATCGAAATAATATTCAAAAGTTTTATTACCATTGAAAAATGTACTTGTAATTCATGAGAGATAATAATATTTTTGCAATAACCGTGATCATTTAACATGAAAAGTTATCATAACATTTGCTGTGATAAAGAATTTGTAAATAGTTGATTTTTCACTTTGGAATATTTTAAAAATAATTATGCGAAGAACTACGGACAATCAACAAATTTGAGCATCAAGTATAATACACCATATCCTGAGTTTCGTCCGAATAATTAATCAATAACGAAATAATATTCAACAATGTTATTACCATTGAAAAATATATATACAATTCGTGAAAAATAATTTTTTTTTGTAATAATGGTCATGATTTTACGTAAAAAGTAATTATAACAATTTGTGTAATAAGAGATTTGCAAATAGTTGATTTTTCACTTTGGAGTATTTTTTAAATAATCCTGAATTTCCTACGAGTAATCAACATCGAAATAGTATACAAAAGTTTTATTACCATTGAAAAATTTACATGCAATTCGTGAAAGATAATAATCTTTTTGCAATAATTGTGATCATTCAACGTGAAAAATGATTATAACATTTGCTGTGATAAAGAATTTGTAAATAGTTGATTTTTCACTTTGGAGTATTTTTAAAATAATTATGCGAAGAACTACGGACAATCAAAAAATCCGAGCATCAAGTATAATACACCATATCCTGAGTTTCGTCCGAATAATTAATAAATAACGAAATAGTATACAACAATGTTATTAGCATTGAAAAATATATATACAATTCGTGAAAAATAATTTTTTTTGTAATGAAGGTCATGATTTTACGTAAAAAGTAATTATAACAATTTGTGTGATAAGAGATTTGCAAATAGTTGACTTTTTACTTTGGAGTATTTTTTGAAGAATTGTGTGACGAAAAGTTAAAAGAAAATTGCAATTCCCAAGTAATTAGGACAAGCGAAAACTTCACTAAAAAATAATACATAATATCCTGGACTAGAAATATTGATAAAGGGGAAAAATTTGAGGGAAGGGAATGTAAAAATCCGAAAGGGGTATACATGGAAATAAACAATAACTGCTACTAGTACATAATATCCTGGATGTCGTAGGAGTTATTTATTAATCAACATCGAAATAATATTTAAGTTCTATTAGCATGAAAAAAATGTTATTTATCGAAAGAACCAATTAAAAAACGTTTCCATGGTTATGTTTTTTGTTACAATTAATATCAATTATTTGACACACAAAAAAAACGGTTTTTACACATCGTGAAATGAGAAAATAACTCATGGATAACTTGACTCGTTACTTTCGAGTATTTTTTTATAGTTAAACGGAATTAACGCAAAATGTCAACACTAACATTCATTCAATAACAATCACACTGTACAAAGTTTGGAATTTCCATTGAACAATTCATTAATGAATAATGCTGTTTTATGAGCTGGTGATTTTTTTTTCATAAATAATTAATTAATGAATATCGTGTGT
The DNA here is from genome assembly GCA_958009045.1 of Oxytorus armatus. Lineage (NCBI taxonomy): Eukaryota > Metazoa > Arthropoda > Insecta > Hymenoptera > Ichneumonidae > Oxytorus > Oxytorus armatus. The sequence continues at coordinate 14,434,119 of OY253748.1, forward strand.
GATGAATGAGTTTGATTATTTGTGAAACAGGAAAGTCATTTGATTAACGTCTTCGGCGTTTCTCAGTTTTCGTGTTGTTCATTGTCTTCATCTCTTCCTCGCGTTGCTGCTGACGCTGAAGTTCGGCGTACTTGTCGATAGCTCCCGTCACCAAAAGCGTCGCGGCGCTCATGCTCTCCGGCGTTATGTAGGCACGCGCCAAATCCGAAACTTGCTCTTTGACCTAGCAAATGCGAGAATAGAAACGATTAGCGTAGAAAAAAAATGATCAATTTTTTCGATCTTTCTAGTCCGCTCAAAAAAATTATACGTTCATTAATCGCAATCCACAAAAATATTTTCAGACTCTGAACGAAACAAAATTGCATTAGCTGTATGAAAGAGAAATCGGTAAAAAAAATTCCATCGAAAATCGGGGAGACTTTTCGGAACGCTCGTCTGATCGGGTAAAAAAAATATTTAGCCTGATGTATTTAGTCGTGAGAAAAATTGAATTTACAAAATAGTTGTTAGCTTTTTCGGATACATACATCCCCTAACATTCTTCTGGAATCGGAATTAAATATATTTTTACACGATCGTAGAAGCATTTCTTCGGCGAACGAGAAGCAGAGCGCTGTACGATCATTTTTCAACTTGGCAAAATAAAATTGTTACGAAAATCACAAACTAACAACTATTGACAATACTTCTAGGATCATTTAAACAAATATTTACATTTGATTCTAAAAAAATTGTGGAATAGATGCGATTTTTTCAAAATAAACTAAATATAAAAAAAAAAATTGGTATGCTCTTAAGATTTTTTATATACCAGTCCGAATATTTTTTTTACAACACTGGAAAACCATTTCGAATAATCTCTAGTTACATATTTTCGATACGATATTTTTGTAGTGAATTAAAAAAAAAACACATTTTTTTCTTACTTTTTTTCCGTGGAGCGCCCAAACCTGCAGTCAAATTTAAGAAATAAAAAAAGATGCAAATCGGAATTTGCATTTTGAAAGATTTACAAACCTCCCTCTATCAACAAGTGACCGCTCTTCATTTTTACTACCTCATAGACGAAGCTTTGTGAAACTTTGGGCAAGTTTTTATTTGTGTGTCTTTAGTGTGTTGGATAATGTGTTTTGCTTCGGTTTGAAGGTCCGATTAATTTTAGTAAAATTCGGAAAATTTCATAAAATCTCAACAGTTTTATCGATTCTCACCCAAATTTCGTATTAAATATTTTGTGACATCAATTCATTTGTAAAAATATCTATGACTCGAAATATACTCGAGCTAAATCCTTAAGGTAGTAGTCTGGTAACTTAAGCCGATTTACATGTCTTTTTTGGAGGGCGTTTTTTTGTAGGAAAATAAAAATGAATCGTTTTGGATATTTAGCATGTTTTTATTTACATAATAAAGATACAAAAAAATTTTTTTTTTTTAATTTAATAGTTTATTATTATTATTATTATTGATCAAAGTTGGCACCTCGAAAAAAAAGCGCGTGGGTGATCCCGGTGATTTTGGCTCTTGATGTTATCTGAAATCAAAAATTCTTGATAATTCTTAATCTATAGACATGTCATTCTGGTCGGAACTACTGAACTTAAATTTCATGGATAAATAACAAAATGGCGGGCAAAATAAAAGGACTTTTTTTTCCAAAGTCCGCCATTTTGTTATTTATCCATGAAATTTAACTTCAGTAGTTCCGACCAGAATGACATGTCTATACATTAAGAATTATCAAGAATTTTTTATTTCAGATAAGATCAATAGCCAAAATCACCGGGGCCACCCACGCGCTTTTTTTTCGAGGTGCCAACTTCGATCAATAATAATAATAATAATAATAAACTATTAAATTTTTTCAAAAAAATGTTTTTTTGTATCTTTAATATGTAAATAAAAACATCCTAAATATACAAAACGATTCATTTTTATTTCCCTACAAAAAAACGGCCTCCAAAAAAGACATGAAAATCGGCTCAACTTACCAGACTACTACCTTAATGAACATTTTTCAAAAAAATTTAAATATCATAAACCTGCGCCCTCTCTTCCTTTATCGTTCTCTTCGAATTCAATACCGAACATCCTCCACCCCTAGTCTACTCGTGTAGAAAATTTTTGCTGAATAGTTAAAAATTTGCGAAAGTTATAAAGATCACAGAAAATTATGGAAAAATTCAAGATCCTGTACGATCTGAACGCTTTGAGGAAATTTAATGGAAATTGCAACAAATAAAGGCAGTTGGCTGTATTATCTATGTGCGCAATTTGGGCTCGATTGCTGAAGCTGTTTTTGAGATATGACTGTTTGAATTTTGGAAGATTGTCTCGCACACGCATATGCGGATATTTTTTGTAAATGAAATTATTCGACGCTTTGATACATTTTGAACAAATTGGCATTAACAATTCGAAAAAGAAATGTTTTTTTTCCAGGTTTTAAGGTAGTGGTCTGGTAACTTAAGCCGATTTTCATGTCTTTTTTGGAGGGCGTTTTTTTGTCGGAAAATAAAAATGAATCGTTTTGGATATTTAGGAAGTTGGCACCTCGAAGTTGGCAGCCCGGGTCCTAACTTTTTTTTCTACCCAACCGATTGCTTTCAAATTTTAACAGGCTACTCTACACACTTATAGTTCTCGTCGGAACTACCGAGAATTTTTTTCACCCCTAACTTTTTATTTTACAACCCCTTCTTTGCTAAAATAAAAGGACTTTTTTTCCAAAGTCCGCCATTTTGTTATTTATCCATGAAATTTAACTTCAGTAGTTCCGGCCAGAATGCCATGTCTATAGATTGAGAATTATCAAGAATTTTTGATTTCAGATACCATCAAGAGCCAAAATCACCGGGGCCACCCACGCGCTTTTTTTTCGAGGTGCCAACTTCGATGAATAATAATAATAATAATAAACTATTACATTTTTTCAAACAAATTTTTTTTTGTATCTTCAATATGTAAATAAAAACATCCTAAATATCCAAAACGATTCATTTTTATTTTCCTACAAAAAAACGCCCTCCAAAAAAGACATGAAAATCGGCTTAAGTTACCAGACCTTAATGCTTCCTCTAATAGGAAGGAAAATTTGAATAATAAAAAAGTAGATTTTTTGATGGAACATCTTACCAGAGCTTTCGTGAGTCCGGCGAAAGTGATGGTGCAGAGAGGGGTAAATGTGCATACCGCCGTCATTATAATACCACCGACCACTAGAAGAAGAAAAGCATTCCAGATGAATGCACCAGCTCGTAAGCTTAGAGCGTAGGCCGGCAAAGCCACGAGTGCGAGGGTTTCCGATGCCCAGCTGGGTTTTCTCGTTTGTTGCGCGACCGGCGTCATGTAACCCTCGTAGCCAGTTTGAACAGCGTAACCCTGCTGTTCCGCGGTGTATTCCGGATAAGTAGGATAGAAATGTTGATACGACGACTTTCTCTCAATCGGAGTCGAATAAACGTGATTGTTGTTCTCGGAATTAGTCAATGGTTCGTCAATTGCAATTGGTCGTAATTGACGCTGTTTCTGAATCGAAATATCGTTCTGGGTATCAATGGCAACACCGAAAACCGCAACGGCCATTGCTGCCATCAACAGAGCACGATACATCTTTGTTGAATTCAATTGGAAATTTCTGAAAGCAATTTAACACAAAGTTTTACTAACTTAACTCGAATCCATTATTCATTGTTAATTTATTTTTGTCATTTTTGTTTGTTCACGCAGGAAACTTCGTAACGGTGAATGAAAACATTCCCGAGATTATTGTGCGAATGTAATCTAGTTCAATAAGTTAAAAAAGTGATGTTTAAGGTAGTAGTCTGGTAAGTTAAGCCGATTTTCATGTCTTTTTTGGAGGACGTTTTTTTGTAGGAGAATAAACATGAATCGTTTTGTATATTTAGGATGTTTTATTTACATATTGAAGATAGAAAAAAAAAATTTTTTGAAAAAATTTAATAGTTTATTATTATTATTATTATTATTGATCGAAGTTGGCACCTCGAAAAAAAAGCGCGTGGGTGGCCCCGGTGATTTTGGCTCTTGATGTTATCTGAAATAAAAAATTCTTGATAATTCTTAATCTATAGACATGTCATTCTGGTTGGAACTACTGAAGTTAAATTTCATGCATAAATAACAAAATGGCGGACTTTGAAGAAAAAAGTTTTTTTTTTCCAAAGTCCACAAATAAAAACAAAAATAAATTAACAATGGACTTTGGAAAAAGAAGTTTTTTTTCCAAACTCTGCCATTTTGTTATTTATCCATGAAATTTAACTTTAGTAGTTCCGACCAGAATGACATGTCTATAGATTAAGAATTATCAAGAATTTTTTATTTCAGATAACATCAAGGGCCAAAATCACCGGGGCCACCCACGCGCTTTTTTTCGAGGTGCCAACTTCGATCAATAATAATAATAATATTAAACTATTAAAATTTTTCAAACAAATTTTTTTTTGTACCTTTAATATGCAAATAAAAACATTCTAAATATCCAAAACGATTCGTTTTTATTTTCCTACAAAAAAACGCCCTCCAAAAAAGACAGGAAAATCGGCTTAAGTTACCAGACTACTACCTTAAAAAAATGTAGCAAGTATGTAGCAGAACTAACAACCCTCCTTCTTTTGTAGATATTTTATTAAGGGGAGGGGTCTATCAATTTTGATTTTTTCGAAAAGCTTAATTCATACTTTACATAGCGTTGGGAATTTTTCACTTATCATCGTTAAACTGTATACACAAATGGACAATTATTGAACACTGTTTGTTACTAAATTCGAAGAAAATCTGACCAGTCGTTTGGAATTTATGAATTTATGTTCATTTTTTGAAAAAAAAATCAGCAAATCACCGTCAACGTTGTACCGCTCATAATTTGGAGGAAGAGAACGTGAAAATGCGGAAGATTCACAAAGCTTCCTCCACGAGGAAGCCAAAATTGATAAACAAGCTCATAGAGATAATTTTGTGAAAGAGATAAAATGAGGAAGCAATGTGTCCTGAACTCAATATTTATTAATTCATAATGTTTTTGTAAATTCTTCTCGAACTCGTGTTACCTATTTTTTCAATGTTTTTTTTTTTTTCACTTTGTGTGAATCTGACAAAATCGTAAATTTACAATCGACGAATATGGCTCCGTTTACCTCGTGAAATAAGAATATTCTTCGCACTCACTAAAAACTGTCGTCGTTCACGATGGAAAAATTCGTACTGACCTGTCGAATTAGTCCTCCCTTTCCTTTTATATTCCGAACGTTTGCGAGTGGTGGGATTTCTTAGGTATATAGTAGCAGGACAAATTTTTCCTACAACCCCTGACGATGGTTGTCCTTGAAAATTGCATTAGTGCGAAAGAATTTTCAGAAGCCCCAGGTAACGAAACCTCGTCCATTTACCTGTTCGCGAAGAGTACATTAACGGACCGGGATCATTATACCTGAACGAATGGCCTTAAAAATCCATTAGCCCTTTTGGGCTATCGCCTCGCATCTATTTTCGCATTTACGTTTGGTGCTTAACGTCGAACTTTCTCTCGTCATGTAGTGTACATAAGGTTTTTGGCACAGACACAAGGGATAGAGAACGTTTGACCATTATTTACTAATGACGGACAAAAAAATGGTGCAAAGTGAAACCTGCATATTGCTTCATCATCAATGTTGCGCATTCATAAATTTTCCTCTACGAGCAAAAGTCTTTTTCAATTGTGACTTTCTCCTAAACGAAGATTTGTGTATGCACAAAAATGACGAGGAAGCAATGCGCAACTTTTAAATTGCAATCATTTTTTTTCTCCCTTAAGGTGCGAAATAGGGTTAGGACAGCGTTTTCTCAATGATTTTTATGAATTTTTTTATAGTATAAAAAATGAATATAATTTATTAAAACTTTGAGAATATTTTATACATATGTTTAAGTATATACTATAAAATTTTTATACATATATTTAAGTATATACTATAAAATATTAGCGACCCCATATTGCAGGTGACAATCAGACTCAGCATTTTGCGTACATTCTGGAAGCCGCAATTTTCATCTGAAATCAAACGAGGTTGGAATTTACTTTTATTATATGTCTCTCTTCTATATGAACCTAAATGCTATCGAAAAAATAGAAAATTGAATTTTTTACAGGGGTCAAAACAAAAAAGCATGATTTTTTGCCATTTTGTACAACTTTATTTGCAAAAAAAAAATTATTTGAAATAATGATAATATTCCGATTTTAGGTTCATATAGAGCGCAATACTATGAAGAAAGTAACTGCCAATTTTCAAAACCATTGGTTGAAAACTTTTCAAACTAGCGTGTACGCAAGTTAAAAAAAAGTCGTTTTCAGAAAAACGCGTTTGAAAAAATAGTACCAAGAAAAACAAGCAATATGGGGTCGCTAATATTTTATAGTATATACTTAAATATATGTATAAAAATTTTATAGTATATACTCAAATATATGTATAAAATATTCTCAAAGTTTCAATAAATTATATTCATTTTTTATACTATAAAAAAATTCATGAAAATTATTGAGAAAACGCTGTCCTAACCCTATTTCCCCCCTTAATGGCTTATAACAATAGAACGAGTCGGAATTTTCATTTAAAATTTTGGGAACACATTTTTCAATAGTTTTACTAACAATTTATGAAATAAAAAAAAACAATTTTTTGAACCGTCTATCCCTATTTCCCCCCTTAAGGGGACACATACAATTGAACGGGAAGAAATTAGTCAATTTTCAGGAATCTTTTTAACTATAAAATATTTATTCTACATTTATCAAACTGTAGGTATACTTTAATAGTATATTTAAGTATACAAAACAATTTTTATAACACCATTTATCATGAAAATGGCGGAGCTGTGGCAGAGTGTTACAACAAGGTTGCGGCGAGAGTTTCGAATCGGCATGCTAGCTTCCCGTCGAATTTTTTCAGTTAGAAAGTGTGTAGTTTCTGTTTGACGGTAATTAAAATGAAGAAAATGTAAATTAAAAAAAAATCGGACGAATTTAAAGAAAAAAATCGGAATTTCACGGAAAAATTCTGCAAAATTTGTATTAAATAAATATGTTTTGTTCGAATTTTTGAAAAACAATTCCCGTCAACTAGAAGGTAATGATATTATCAAAATTTCTACGAAGTTTGAACTCAATTGGTTCAATAGTTTTTGGGTAACGCTGCACGCCAATTTCGAAAATGTAGTCTTGTCAAAAACGCGTTTAAAGTTTCGACACGTAAAAACCAATGGATAAAATTACTCACGGGTTGGTCAGCAACACCAGGTCCATAGGATAAGCCTTTAGCTTTTTCATGAAGTTGATTTTCTTCCATTAATTCATCTCTTCTTGCTTTTCGGACCCCTTTTGTCTCTGAAAGACTGCGCCGCTCCTGTTGCTTGCATTCGCCTCTGATCATTGTTGTCGGCGAAATTTTTCGAATTGTGCTTTAAAACTTTGGGAAAATATTCTACACGTCGTTTAAAAAAAATCGGTTTTTTATTCTTTGTAACAATATGTGTCCCTTAAATTGTTTGCTTGATTTCTTATCAATTTTTCGAAAAAAAAATCAGAATATAAATGCTTCCATCGATTTTCTCTAAATTTCATATCCAATATCCTTCCATAGTAGACAATTGATTTAGGAAGTAATACCCTAACCTACTTTTATAGATAATGATAGGATTGAATTCCCCTCTATGAGCAAGTTAGTTCTTCAATGTTGGCTTTGTCGTGCAGGAAGTTTTGTGGCCGAGATACAATAATGAGGAAGCAATGTGCACCTTTCCAATTTGCATCATTTTTTAAAATAAATTCGATCTAAACAATTCTAAGGTACCACAGCAGGTTAAAAAATTTTATGATTTTTCATTATGATTCTGGGATATTTACTGAAGTTAGAATAATTACAAAAGTCCAAACAGTCAAATTTTCTTACATTTTCGAAGCATTTTATCAATTCATTTCAAATTAATGCCCAATGACGTTATTCTCTAACTATCATTCCCTAAGTATCATTAAACGATGATTGTTATTGAATTTGTCATGAATCGGTGAAACGGTTAGGATTATATTAAATTTTGAATTTTTTAAATCCTCATATTTTATGCGAAGTTGTATGACTATTTAATTTTCTTAAATTTTCAACTATACAGTATTATTTGAAATATATATATATATATATATATATATATATATATATATATTACTGTATAGTTGAAAATTTAAGAAAATTAAATAGTCATACAACTTCGCATAAATTATGAGGATTTCAAATGAAATTAAAAATTGCATAAAATTGAGAATTTCAATTTTCTTAAATTTTCAACTATACAGTATTATTTGAAATATATATATATTTTATTATTTGAAATATATATATATTTCAAATAATACTGTATAGTTGAAAATTTAAGAAAATTAAATAGTCATACAACTTCGCATAAAATATGAGGATTTCAAAAATTCAAAATTTAATATAATCCTGACCGTTTCACCGATTCATGACGAATTCAATAACAATCATCGTTTAATGATACTTCATGAAACATGAATTAATTTAGAATGTCAAAACTTTTGGAAATAAAATCAATCTCAAACGTTTTCGAAAAATTCAAAATTTTTCGAAAAATTCAATCATCCGTTTCCCCTAACGCTTTTATGCAGAAAATTTTGATTCGCTAGATGAAAATTTACAAAGTTAGAGCGATCGTACAAATTTTTCGAAAATCACAAAATCCAATATACTTTCGAATGCTCATGTAATTTCAATAAAATTGCAGCCAACAAGGGGATGATTAATGTCAAAATCCGTGCAAAGTTTGCGCCAAATCGGTCGAGCGTGTTCGAGATATAACATGTTGACACACACACAGATGGACATTTTTTCCAATTGTGATTTTGCGATGTTTTAACACATTTTGAACACATTGATATTAAAAACTCATAAAGTTTTTTTTCAAACGGAAACAAAGCCTCCTCGATGAGGAAAAAAAACATTAACAAAGTATGCGAGGAATTCATATAGTCAATATATTAAATTTACTACAATAAAAACAGTACATACAGTATATACGATTGAGTACAAAAACTGAATATTAGTAATAGAAAAAAAAATTAACATGGAATTTGGTCTCATCAAACGTAAGTTAGATATTCGAAATATCGAAACAATTGTTTTGACATTAATTGGACACAAAGTGAATTGATTTCTCATCTTACAGGATCATCGTATTAAATTAGAAGAAAAAAAGATAGAACGAAATGGAACGAAAAGAATGGACTTTGACCTCGTTGAATGAAGTACAAATATTAGACTCGATAAATAATGAGACGCAATGACAATTTTCATTTTTTTTTTACATTAATTGGCACAAAAACTAAAATAATGTTATACTATCGAATCACGTAGGTTCCAGCCGTACTTGATTAGCACCACAACACATTTTTGAGTATCAAGTGCATTTGGCCCTTGATCCAACCATTAGGTATACATTTATATCTATAAATATTCATGGGTAAGACGATTCTATGGTATCTATGGTATCACAAAATATATTTTGACGGAGAGCAATGCTCATTTAATGTTCCTGCGAAATCTAACTCGAATAAAAAAAAACCCGATATTATTCACATCTATTTTTCAACGAGAATGACTCCTCTCGTATCTGTCGTCGAAGTTTCTCTGTTTCGTCCTCACTGCTGCTCGTACTGGACGCGCGAACGACAATTTTCCGTGTTTTCTTGACGCGCGTGTCCGTGGTTTCGGTGCGTTTTCGTTTTCTCCTCGCGCGTCTCATCTCGAGTTCCTCGAGTCTCGTGAGCTCGTCGGATGTCGTGGCTTCTGCGAAAACATCATCGTTCTCGTCGACGCAGAAGGAATCCTGAAACCATTGGAATAATTGTAGAAAAAGAAAAAAAAAGATGCAAGTCAGAAACTTGCACTTTGCTTCATCTTTATTTTATCTCGCTCACGAATCCTCCTCCATGAGCAATTTTGTTTTTCAATTTTGGCTCGCTAATGAAGCTTTGTGAGGAAGATAAAATAATAAGGAGGCAATGGCCAGCCCAGTGGACACGCGGTCGGTGGCCGACTCTGGAATTAGAAGTTAGGATAGCTTAGCGAAGTGCGAGTACGGAGGGATAAGGGGAAAATGGATAAAAACCCAAAAGGGTATACGTTGCAACGAAATAAAAATAAATAAATAAAAATAATAATAAGAAGCAATGTGCAAGTTTCTAATTTGCATTTTTTTCTTTATGAATTCGATCTGAACAATTCTAAGGTACCACGGATTGCAAAGTTGTATGATTCTTTATCATTTTTTTCGAAATTCACTAAAATTAGAGCAATTCACTGATTTTGCAAAATACACAAAAGTCCAAACGTTCAATTTTTTTTTTTACAACCACTTTGCTCTTGAAGCACTTTATTTTTATGGCAAGTATCGCCTCTGTAGTTGAAAATTTAATTAAGAATCTTGAACGAACGTGCAATTCAGCATAAAATATGAAAATTTAAAATATTCAAAATTTAATATAATCTTAATCCTTTCACCGATTTATGACAAATCCAATACCAATCATCCTGCAATGATACTCTAATGCATAAAAAAAAATTAATCCAAGATCTCGAAACTTTTAGAAACTAAATCCATCTCAAACATCGGAAAATTCAAAATTTTATAAAAACCCCTGAGCCCCTCAAGCGATTCTCGCTAAATTCAATACCAAACGTGCCTGTTCCTTAACCCATTTATATAAAAAGTTTCCACTCTATAGCCGACAATTTACAAAAGTTAGAGCGATCAAACACACTTTTCGAAAATTTCAAACTGGTGTAACATCTGTAATGGGCAAGTGATGTCAACGAAAATTGCAGCAAACAAAGAACATTTCCCAAATTCGTGCGAAGCTCGTAAGAAATCGGTCAGGTCGTTCTCGAGACATAACAACTTGAATTTTTGAGCCTGTCACACACACACATATACCACACAAGGACATTTTCTAGATGTGAATATTTTAGCACATTTCAAACACATTGACTTTAAAAACTAGAAGGAAAAAAAATCTCGAAAACAAAGCTTCCTCTATGCGGAAGCAGAACTACGAAAAATGGGTGCCATCTATTAAAAAAATCTTTATAAAAAATATGGTCTGTTTTCTTAAAAAGAACTTTTGAAAAAAATATCCCTTACCGCTACTTAAAAAAATCTTTTTCGATATCTTTAAAAGAAAAATCAAATCTTTTTATATATTCGCCATGCACTGTGTGGGAAAATTTGAAAACTTTTATATTAATTATTTGGCGTCAAGGCGCTGCCGTTTCTCTTTTTTTTTCCCGTTGTCTCTATGTTACACTTGAAAATTTTCAAGAGTTGACACGTTTTTAACAAAAGCAGTTTTTCCAATTTTTCAGAAATACGAAAATAAACGCTTGGAAACTAATGTGTGGGAAAAAAATCTATGTATTAAGGTAGTAGTCTGGTAACTTAAGCCGATTTTCATGTCTTCATTGGAGGGCGTTTTTTTGTAAGAAAATGAAAATGAATCGTTTTGAATATTTAGGATGTTTTTATTTACATATTAAAGATACAAAAAAAAAATTTTTGAAAAAATTTAATAGTTTATTATTAATATTATTATTGATCGAAGTTGGCACCTCAAAAAAAAAGCGCGTGGGTGGCCCCGGTGATTTTGGCTCTTGATGTTATCTGAAATAAGAAATTCTTGATAATTCTTAATCTATAGACATGTCATTCTGGTCGGAACTACTGAAGTGAAATTTCATGGATAAATAACAAAATGGCGGACTTTGGAAAAAAAAGTTTTTTTTCCGAAGTCCGCCATTTTGTTATTTTCCAAAGTCCGCCATTTTGTTATTTATCCATGAAATTCAACTTCAGTAGTTCCGACCAGAATGACATGCCTATAGATTAAGAATTATCAAGAATTTCTTATTTCAGATAACATCAAGAGTAAAAATCACCGGGGCCACCCACGCGCTTTTTTTTCGAAGTGCCAACTTCCATCAATAATAATAAACTATTAAATTGTTTCAAAACATTTTATTTTGAATCTTTAATATGTAAATGAAAACATCCTAAATATCCAAAACGATTCATTTTTATTTTCCTACAAAAAAACGCCCTCCAAAAAAGACATGAAAATCGGCTTAAGTTACCAGACTACTACCTTAAAAGATATCACCGATTATACGAGCTCGTACGCCGTAAAAAAATCCTGAATGAAAAAACGTTTTCCGTGAAAATGAAAAATTGTTTTTTTAAATTCTAACTCTATTACGATTACTAATTCTTATTTATGGACTCTCCAAAGTTCCTTACTTCGTGGTTCGTTGAGAAAAGTATAATTCATGGAGTAAATTTAAAAAAAGCTATTTCTTACATAGATGTAATTGTTTGTCTCGTTGTGCACCGGTTGTGAGTATATTTGAAGATCGGGACTCGGACTTCTCGGTCTTCTAATGTGAAAACCTCCAATTCTTCGTGGACTTTTAACGCTTTGTAAATAATGAGCTTGCATGTCGACGGGTTCGTCGATATTTTGCGTATAACTGACAAAATCTCCGAGATCAGTGTCGCTGTCAGAACTTTCGGACGTGTGACCGCAATCCATCGATATTTCCGCCTCATCATCGATAAATTCACTTCTCACTCGGGCTCTTTTTCCCTCTTCACAACGATTCGTCTTTCTCTTTCTCTTTCTCGTATCAAAATTCAACGAAACGGATCTTCGTTTTCCAACACCGACGGTTCTCTCGTTATTCGCTTCTTTCTTTTGCGCGTACTTATCAGGTGCGGAAAATTTTTTCAAATCATTGAATTCAATTTTATTAATGTCGTTTCGTCGAAGTGATAATGGGCCTCCGATCGTTCTTTTTGTATTGTTCATGATCGATGATCCCTTGGGTCTCCTTATCATGTTAATCGGATCCGCTGGCTTGGCGAAATAATCACTCACGACCTCGTTGGAAATCGTCGTTTCGAGCCTCAATACGGCGAAATCGTTTTCCGAATCGGAATCCGGACTTGGTCGCGATTTATCGTTCACCGCTTTGTTCGATAAATTGTTACAAAGATTACGTGACAATTTTTTGCTCAGAGTTAGACGAGATTTTGGTTTTTGCGTTGTTAACCAACCGGTAGTCTTTTCGAATTTTCCAAAATTTCCGATTTCCCTTGCGTTACTTCTCGATGAATCGTAGCACGTTTTCGGTGTTGAACGCTCGTTAGGAATTTTTTGATTGCTCGTCGATGGTATTGACGGTAAGGAATGAGTCTCGAAATCGCTCCAACCCCAGTCACAATCGTCGAGAATAAAATCACCCTCGGATGCTTCGACGATTGTCGAATTTTTTGTTTCTACAGTAGTCAATGATTTATCGTTGCTACTGTCACGAACGCGAAAAATTTCGCTGTTCCAATCATTGTTAACACGATCTATTTCCAATCTAAAGGATTTTGCGGTCGATGATTTTCCTTCTTTCGCCTTTTCAGTTTTCGATTTATCGAGATTTTTCTCGACGCACGACTTGACGTTCGGAGTTTTCAGACTTTTGCTGTTCCAATGACTCAAATTCAATTCCAATCTAAGAGATTTTGTCGGCGAAGAATTTTGATGTTTCGTTACTTCGTTCTCGCAATTTTCACGATTCCCTTTCTGCACCGGCGACTCAACGCGAGGCCTTTTGACACTTTTTTGTGGCTCTATCGTTACAATGGAAATATCACAATCGTCGTCTTTCACCGAAATATTCCCGCTCGTAATTACATTACGTTGACTGATTTTTTCGATATTATTTATTTGCTCCTCGAAATCGGAATCTAATACGAAATCGTCATTCCCAAAAATATCATCCTCCGATGCCGTTCTTTCGTCGATAGGATCTTCTTTCGGGCACAAAGTTTCACGACTATTCGTGTTTCTACTAAATCGCGAATGCGAACCGTCTGCCTGTAGATCGGCCAACACCGAAGACAGGTCACCTTGACCTTCCTTATTTACAAAATTCTCTTTTGTTGTGTTTTTACTCGTGCTTGCACGTTCGATATTGTCGTGTGCTTGTTTTACGGATATCATACTAGACGAAACGTTCGTAATATTCTTTGGTGTTGAATTCATTGGTGTATAATTGTTTGGTTTCTCCACTGTCGTTGAAGCAGTCTTAAAATGTCGTTTATCAATATTTTCAAGCAGCAAACATTCTCGATCGTAATTTTCGAGCAAATCGATAGATTCATCGTTATTTCTTTTGATGGATTTACACAAGACAGACAATTTATTGCGAGTTTCGTGTGTATCAATAGATTCGTTATGGATTAATTTTATCTCGATTTTAACATCGTCAGCTTTGAATTCATCGGTAAATTCATCGTCGAGCGTTGTTTCCATGAATGTTGATGGGACAGCCACTTCGACGTTTCTTTTAGGACTGAAATCAATGTCGGATTGAGTCTCACTGTCCGTCGACGAGAAATCCAATATATCTTCGAAATTACTGGTTTTTCCCAACGACTTTATCGTCGCCTCATTATCTGTCGTACTGGCTGCAATTTTTTCAATTGATTTATTTTTTTCAGGTGACGTTGACGCTGATTCGTCGAGTAAATTCTCAAAGGCGTTAAATGTCGTTATTCCATCGATCGTGGTATCGGATTCATTTTCCTCTGAGCTCTTGGCCGACTCATCATTCATCAAATCTGCAAATGCTCTTGACTTATTAACCAAATTTCTCGTTTCTTCATGCTTTTCTATACTACTATTCTCCGCAATTCCATCATTCGTTGGTTTACTTCTTTCGTTAAACGCATTTTTTCCATCACTCATTCTCGTCTCGTCCGACCATTCATCCATGAAATTTTCAAAATTAAATCCTGTCACATTACGCGACGAATCAACGTTTTCCGTAACCGGAAAATCATCTTGCTCGGCCGGTTGAAAAAATGTTTTATCGGAATCGTCACTCGAGTCATCAAGTAAAGCTTCGAATTTCGAATTACCGACACGACTATCGTTGCTTCGTGAAGAATCTTGATAATCTTGATAATCGACAAAACGTTGAGTCGGCCAAAAACAATCGTTATCATCGCAAATTTGCACATCGTCGTCATTAATCTCTGTTGCTTCAACGTACATTGTTAAATTCTTCAAACAATCTAAAATTCGCAAATTTGGTATCTCAAAGTTAAAGAAATCATCGATTTTCTCGTGATAGGAGGGAAAATAAGGATTTTTTTTCATTCTGTCGACGTTCGTGTGCTCGTTTTGCGATTTTTTCATTGTGCATAGTGTCAAAAAATCAACGGCAGCGTTGTCAGATGTAAGAAGCTTTATGTTGTTCAATTTTGCGGTTTTATTAGTTTGTGAAGATTTTTGGCTAATCTGAATCGTTGATGGTTGAATGTTATTCTCTGAGACAACAACCAGATCGTTATCGGTATCCATTTCAGCATTGTCCTTCGTTCTGGTTAGGAATTTCATCAAAGACTGACTTCCGGAGGGAACCGCTGAAAAACAAAACAACCGGACGTAATTTTCCGGCATTTATGATTAACAAAAATGAATAGTCATGGCCTGCAAAAAAAAAACCGGTTAAACATGATACTCAATGTACCGTAGGTATCATTTCCCTAAATGCACCGTAGGTACCATTTTCCTACGTTTACCGTTGACCCCATTACTAGGTAATAAAAATTTTCATTAATTTTCATATAACCCGAAATTGAAATTTGGTACGCAATCAGTTTTCGGTCTTTGTTCACTATGATTTTTGTGACAATTGACAAATTATCTTGGATTTTATAACATTTTGAAAAATCTCAAAAAAGTGTGTGAAGAGCACACTAATTGCATAACTCATGCAATTTTCGAGCTATCGCACTGGAACTTTCTACGTAAATAGACTATCATAAAATACAGTTTGCTACTAAATTTGTAAGAAAATCGATCGAGGCGTTCCAAAGTTACAGAACTTCGAATTTTTCGATAAACCGCTATAGGCATTTATTAAGACTCCAGCTCGTGTAATGTTTTGGACTATCACGAAAAATCTTCGTATATCGATAGCACATCATTGAAGGATAATTCGTATGAAAATTGGGAAAAATTTACCAAGACATTTCGGATTTATGAAATTTTGAATTCTTCAAAAAAATTAACATAGGTGTTTAAGATTCTAGCTCGAGCAGGTTTGTGCCGCAATTTTTAGATTCCAGGATAAAATTTTGTATATACTGCTATGACCGAACGACATGAACAACAATTTTTGGTTTGGGGCAGATATATTAATTACAGAATTATTCAATTCTCAAAATCCACGTCATGGGTCACTCGTCATTACGTTCTCAAGTTTGTAGACTGCCAGTCTTTTAATGATATTTTAGGTTAACATTGCGTATATAGACAACATTGCATCATTCAACATTGATTAGCAATGTTAATTCAATATTGAATTTCAAATCGATATCTCGAAATTGACTCAAGTTTCAGCGACCACGAAGAATGTCCAAAAAATTGATAATTCTTTAAATTCGTAATCATTTTATCAACTTTGACAAAAATTATATAAAACAAGGAGGAGTTGTAATTGTTCGACAAATTTCTGCTAGATATCGCCTAGCAAGTTACAGCAAGTTCCAGTTCTAAAGCCACTCACACACAGATCCGGTCCATTTTTCTAAACACCATTTTCCAATGTTTTAGACTATTTTGAAATCTCGAATTTTTCTTTTTAACAAAAAAGCTTCCTCTGTTAGAAAGCAATACTCACGCTTCTTTGAATTCTTGGTTTTAGGCGCAGCAGCATCCGCTCGTTTTCTTGGTTTTTTAGGCTCTTTCGTTTTTCCTTTAGCGTGCTTGGACGGTCCTGCGATTTTTGGCTGTAGCGTTATATGCATCTTTTGGCACTCTGGCTTAAATTCGATCGGTATCATTCGCGGACTTTCCTCGTAGAGAGCGTTCACAATGCCACTCGAGTGTAAAACTTTGTTATTCAGGGAATCCCTTCGTGACATCGCTGATTTCAAAGTCTAAAAAAAAATCCAACAGTTCTTCATTTTTTATATGTTCGTAACTGAAACTGAAGAAAAATATAACTCATCCATTTAGTGGGATGAAAAATAGAGGAAAGTTGGTTAAGGGGGAACCTCACTGTGAACGGGCACAAAAAGGATTATTTTTCACGAATTTTTATAAAAAAATGTTTATAAAAATTACAGCTGTGATAATTTTTATTATTTTTCAATGAAAATTTTCATAAAACAATTTCAAAGTGTCCTTAAGGTAGTAGTCTGGTAACTTGAGCCGATTTTCGTGTCTTTTTTGGAGGGCGTTTTTTTGTAGGAAAATAAAAATGAATCGTTTTGGATATTTAGGATGTTTTTATTTACATATTAAAGATACAAAAACAAAATTTGTTGAAAAAATGTAATATTTTATTATTATTTATCGAAGTTGGCACCTCGAAAAAAAGCGCGTGGGTGGCCCCGGTGATTTTGGTTCTTGATGTTATCTGAAATAAAAAATTCTTGGTAATTCTTAATCTATAGACATGTCATTCTGGTCGGAACTACTGAAGTTAAATTTCATGGATAAATAACAAAATGGCGGGCAAAATAAAAGGACTTTTTTTTCCAAAGTCCGCCATTTTGTTATTTATCCATGAAATTTAACTTCGGTTGTTCCGACCAGAATGACATGTCTATAGATTAAGAATTATCAAGAATTTTTGATTTCCGATAACATCAAGAGCCAAAATCACCGGGGTCACCCACGCGCTTTTTTTCGAGGTGCCAACTTCGATCAATAATAATAATAATAAACTATAAAAATTTTTCAAACATTTTTTTTTTTTTGTATCTTTAATATGTAAATAAAAACATCCTAAATATCCAAAACGATTCATTTTTATTTTCCTACAAAAAGACGCCCTCCAAAAAAGACATGAAAATCGGCTCAAGTTACGAGACCACTACCTTCAAAACATACCATTCAATCCTGATATGATTCATTAAGTAGCAGACAAAAATTCGTGCGAAAGGATCTTTTTTGAGCCAGTTCACAGTGGGGTTTCCCCTTAAATCTTGAAAAATCTTGATATAGATCGATAATGCGATGATATTTTATTTTGCGCAGTACCTGATGCTCTTTTCCATCAGTGACCAATACTATTATGTGACCGTCGCGTTTACGACCGGTTCTTCCCATTCTCTGAACGAGACGAATGGGCGAATGTTGCGATACATCAAAGCACACTATCAAATCAACTTCACCAACGTCCAAGCCCTCTTCACCTGTTAACATAAATTAAACATTAATTAAGTGAATTTGTTGAACGACCAATATCGATTTCTTCGTAATTTACGAACCAACGGATGTGGAAATGAGAACATTGACTTTGTTGCTACGAAAATCTTCCAACGCTTTTTTCTGTTGTTTCTGATTTTGACCCGCCTGTCCGACAAATCTTTGCGGTCGTAGGAATGGCATCGATTGCAACAGCAGAACGTAAACTTCGTTCACGATATCTCTGAACTACGATAGAAAGATAATCTCAAGGGGATATTCTTTCAAGTGGAAATTTATTAGTTCTTTTTCCTCATAGAGGAAGCTTTGTGATGATAAACATTTTTTGCCCCGAATTTTCAATGTCAAAGTGTTTAAAATGTGCCAAAACGTCGGAAAATGACAATTACAAAAAAATTTCTGGACGCGCGTCGTGTGTGCGTGTATATCTATATATATCCACCCTGAAAAATTCAAACGTCTATATCTCGGAAACGGTTTGAGCTACAGCGCTACACTTTTGTACACAAGAAATGTACACCTGCTTTATTTACTGCATTTTTTATATAAATTCATGAAGCGAGTCAGATTATGGTTAAAAATTTTTTTTTCAATTCCCTGTACCCGCTCTAATTGTTGCAAATTTTGAAATATCGGGCTAATTTTTTGCCATCCAAGTAGTGACACCGATCGGCGAGTCCATTGTTGTCGATTTTTATGAAATTTTGTACTTTCCGAAAAATGCTTGGGGTCGTTGTGGCTTTCGTAAATTTCGAAATATCATTACTAAATTTTGTTGGAAATCGGTCGTAAGGTTCGGGCTTTATGAAAGTTGAATTTTTCAAAAATTGTCGCCGAACGTTTTAGCTGCCGGAAATTCTGCGATGTCGAACTAAAATTCTCTACATGAATGGAATATTATTAAATGTGCGTTATTATTGCGAGAATCAACTAGGCATGTGGGCCGAGAATATTAACCAAGAATTGATACAGCGCGAGGAATCAATGAAAGCGTTTTCATGCAATTTTGAATTTTTCAAAAAAAAATAGTGGTTGTCACTTGTGCAGATTTTGACAAATCGCATAAAAACTTTCAAGATAAATAGAATGTAATTAAATAATGGTTAGCATTGAATTTAGCTAAATTTGATGAAACCGGTTCAATTCCACGAAACTCAAAATTTTCGAAAAATCTGAGATTGTCAATACGTGCAGGGAAAAAGGTGCAAGTAAAAACTTGAAAATAGCTTCCTTGGAATTTCACAAAATGCTCAAAGCTTTTTTTTTAAATGATCAAATCTTACAAACCTCTACAAAGACAATCGCTCTCGTATCTTCCTCTTTCTTCTCGTAACTCTGAAAGTGTTGCAACAAGAGTTCCTTGAGTTTGTAAAATTTGTTGTGACCAAATCGTATGTCTTCGGGAATCTGTGTCGGAATTGTTTAAAAAAAAGTGTTAAACAATTTAAATGACAATTTATTGGACAATTTTTTTGTTTGCCTACCACTGGAAAGCTTCCATCGGGCATCGGTCGAACGTCGGGCAACGGTCCAACGAAGTAATTTATCTCTTCCAGTAGTTGCATCAATGACTGCTCGTCGTTCAACCAAAATTTATCTTCGTGCTCTACGAGGCGAACAAACAAATTAAAACGATTTCTACGATAGTGGTGAAAGAAAAAAATCAAACGAATCTCGTAATAAACGAACTTTGATAGAAATGATGGAACGCTCGTAAACCATGACGTATCATGAGCTCGTAAGCGTGGGTCATCGTCAAGAGTATCGTAAAAGTTTTCGCTATGAGTTTGTGATTGTGTCCCTTGTTCGCCTTTTGTTGCCATTCTCTGTATTTGAGAAATATCTGTGGAGGAAATCACGAGGATCAGAATTCGTACTCCAAAAACCGTTGCAAATTGAAATTTGCACAATACTTCCTCGTAATTAATTTTAGTTAAAGCATTACCGGTCGTTTAATAATTCAAATTCAATTTTTCATAAAAACGTGAAGATATTAAGTGAATCTCGTTAAGTTTAATATCAAACATCTTTGTTTTGCAGTCCATGAACGTATAAAGTTTTAGCTCGATGGCTGAAAAATTTGTTCGAGCTAGAGCGCGAACCTACATTTACAACAACAAAAAAATTCAAAAACTTATTAACACTCGATTTATACATCGCTCTTCATGATAACTGTATACCACTATACAGGGTGTCCCAATAACTATTAGCACCTTGGATATCTTCGAAACGTTCACCCGTACCATGTTAGTCTTCACCAAGAATTGCATGGGAACGACTTCATGAATCGCGTAGAGTTTTGCCGAACGGTTCAACGTCAGATCGAAAACATTGAGTAATTTCTTAATATCGTTTTATTTACTGATGAGGCAACATTTACAAATCATGGGAACGTTAATTTGCATAACATGCAACAAAGAATTATTACAGCCTGTGCATCAATAAGTTGTGACGCTGTAAAACTTGCAAGTCAATCAATCGAAAAAAGATTCCAATATTGCATTGATACTGATGGTCCTCATTTCGAACACTTACTATAAACGTAGTCATTTTATTTACTACCGAAACTAAGTATTATCGCCTTTCTGTACTTTCGGGGATTTTTTGTGATTACAGCGTCATCTATCATGAATCGAAAAAAAAATTTTTAACAAAAGGTACGTATTTTTTTATGGGGAATCCGAATTTACAATAAAGAATGGGGGTTCCCATTTAAGATTTCAAAGTTGCCCCACCCCCAGCCCAGGGGGTGGGGGTGGGGTGAGTACTTTGGTATCATTGGATGGCCCCCTTCGTACTATGCAATTTTGATTCAGCAAATATTTCTGTGAACCTTATAGTTTGGAAGATACCTAAGGTGCTAATAGTTATTGGGACACCCTGTATATCGATAGACATACATGGCTTATGTTAGATGTGTGCATGGCTCAGTTGTGGAGATTCAATTTTTGAAAGCATGATATACATACACACATACACACATTTTTCTATTCTAAATCTGATTTTTTGACAACTTCGGACATTTTGAACTTATTGCCTTTTGTCTTTTTTTTTTACGACAAAAGTGAACAAAAAAAATTGCAAGTTAAAACTTGACAGTTGCTTCCTCGAAATTTTACACAATGCTCAAAGACTCCACTGTAAAGAGTTATATCTTTTTCAATTTTTGGCTTCCTCATAGAAACTTTGAGCATTGTGTGAAATTTGAAGGAAGCAATTGGCAAGTTTCAACTTGCGGCATTTTTCCCTATACGTTCTCTAAATTCCCAATTGATCGAATAATTTGAAAATTCGTAATAACGTTCCATCAACTCTCGCGAAAATCGACCCCAATCATCCACGAATAACATTCTATTCTTTATTACAAAATTTTATCGCGAAATGTAAATCTATTTACAAAATTTTATCGCAGAATCTAAAAAAATTTAACACAAAATGCACGAGCTAGATTTCTAACAAACACCTGCATCAATTTTTTTTTTTTCATCATTCAAAATTCTATAAATCTAAAACATTTCTATCGAATTTCTCCAGATTTAATAGCGAACATACTTCTCAAAGCAATTCGAAGTTACAGCGGCTTCAATTGTTCACCCCTATCGTGATTTATCGATGTTTTTGGAATATTTTAAACACATTGACAATAAAAACACGATTATTTTTCTTCGCGATAATACATACTTTTCCTTTTGATATATCGCTGGTACTTCCACGTATAACATTGTTCTGAACGAGAACTCGTACATGGCGATCCATAATCGTGACGTAACGATCTTTGAATTGTTGTAAATCGTTCCCGAGTCTTACCAAAATGATATCAAGCTTGCGCTCGTTTACATAAGGTTTTATATCCGGTGACGTATCGTCTCGAAGTTCTAAATGCCTGATGTGTAAATTTCTAATGACCTGCTCAAAATATTCAAGTGGAACGTTTTTATTTTTTTAATATATTTACAAATATGAACAAAATTATTTAAATCAAAGACTACGTACCTCCTGAACAGCATCCAACTTACTACCCGGCGTTGCCGAAAGACCGAGAACTCGAAAGTGTTTACTATGTTCGCTCAATAAACGAATACACTGTGGATAAAAGGAATTATAATAATTTAATTAAATATGAAAATAAAGACTGTCTGGACAGAATTGTAAAAATTTAAAAATTTTACCTCGCAATAGGCATGCTTTCCTAGAGCTCTATGAGCCTCGTCGACGACTATGCACTTTATTAATTCGGTCCGTACTATATTCTTCTCAAGATCTTTTTGGAAAACCTGAGGAGTCGCGAATATAACTCTAGCACGGCTCTGCCCGGTCCAAGCTATTTCACGCTTCTTCTTATCCGTGGCACCTGAAAAAAAAAAAATCATCAAACATCAAACAAACCATGAAATATTGTCTGGTCATGGTGAAACTTTTGAAATTCATAAATTTATAGTCAAGACAATCAATATACGAATTATGTTGAATAAAAAAAACCCAAATTAAAACTTCCCACGTTACTTTCTCAGTTTCACAAATTTGCTTCGATTAGGAATCAAAAGACGATTACTCAGAGAGGAAGCTGTGTAAATGTAGGAAAATCAGAAGGGTAAAGTGTAAAAACGGTTAATTTTATTTTTTCAAATTGATTGAAATATTTCGATAAAAAATTATTGAAAATTGAAAAATTCACGTATTCATAGACAACTTTAAATATTAAATAAACTAACAAGCAGCATGTAAGTTTTTGATTTACACAATTTTGCTTCCTCATAGAGGAAGCTTACGTTTTCGCGAATGACATTTGTAATGTCAATGTGATTAGTATGTGTCAAGACGTCGAAAAATCATAATTAGAATAAAAAATATTCGTTTCAAGAGATTTTCTCGCAGATTCTCGTTTTAAATCTACGTGCTGCAAAATACAATTTGAGGTTTCGTAAGTTTTCTTGGCCCCGTCACCGCATGGTGCGGGTCGTTTCGGATCCGTAGTATCGCCGAGTAACTCGAGCGATACAACAAACCGCGCTTCAACAGTTGCATTTTTTATTGTTTATTGTTGGATATCGTTTATACTGCGATTCAGCGGTTGGTTCGGATTACCGGGCATGAGCGCATCACGAGCGCGAATGAAACTTAATATTTATACATTAAAGATGTTTGAAATTAATAAGAAAAATAGTAATAACGCTATTATGGTTATACCAGGTACCCAAACAAATCATCACTTCTTTAAATTACTCGACATCAAGGCGCTGCCGCTTCTGTTGATATAGGGTATGCAGAGTATAAATGGGAATTATAGCGTATAATATCCATCTATATGGTGTATGGCCTTAACAATTGTTAACATTTTCTGTAAATTTCGTAAATATATAATTATCGAGACGTCACTTGCCATAAAAATACATTCGGGGACAACCATGTTGGGTATTGAAAGAATTCGTAAGAATTATTTTCAAAAGAGATTGTATAAAATTTGTTAACTTTCGTAAAATTAGATCCAACATCGTCTTAAATTTAGTAAATTAGCTTTCGGTGCTTGCGCCAACTTTATTACATTTTTCAAAATGATAATATAGGACACTTTGTAACTCGGTGGTACCTTGAAATTATTTAGATCGAAATCAGGAAAAAAAATTGCGCATTTACAAATTTTCATCTACGGGCAAAATGTTTTTCGAATTTCGGCCACTTCCTGCACCATTTGTACCATCGAAAATTGCACGACTTATAGTCGTAATGGATAACTTTGAAAATATTCAAAATCGTGTACAAACTGAATGAGTCGTTCGAACTTCACGAAAATATCAAAGCGCACCAATAGCACAACTTGCGAGAAAAATTTGGATTTTTTTCAACCTCATCACACACACAAATTGATGCAGACATTTTTTTTGCATCAGTGTTTTCCGACAAGTGTTTTTCCGACAGTTCGACATATTTTGAATATTGAAAACTGGAAACAATTTTTTTTTCATGAAAACAAAGTTTCTCTGTGGGAAAGCGAAATGTGCAAGTTAGAAAGTTCTACATTTATTGACTAATTATTTTATCTCGTTCACAAAGCTTCCTCTACGAGAAAGCCAAAGTTCACGATGCATAAAATAATGAGAGAACAATGTGAAAGTTTTATAATTTTCAGGTTTTCATTTTATCAAAGATTTTGTCCAAATATTTTGTCATAAAATTGTTTGCGCACCTGTGAGTTCTATAGTTTCATCGCTGTGTATTCCCATTATTTCGTAACAAGCGTTAATTTGCTGAGCAACGAGAGGTTTTGTGGGAGCTAGAAAAACAATTTTTCCCTTTGGATACCATCGCCAAAAGTTGTACATAACTACGGCGGCTATGAAGGTTTTTCCAAGACCTAATGGGAAAAAAGCATAAAAGTAAATTAGAATATAGTAAAGTAAAGAGAGGTGAAAATCTTGGTATTTTTTTTTTCCTTACCGGTTGGTAAACAGACCAGGGTATTGTTATAGAGCGCCGATTGCACTATATTAAATTGGTAATCCCTCAATGGAAAATTATCTGGATATATCCATCTACTTCCGCTTGAAAGATCGAAGCCTTCTGTGCTTGGATCTGTAGAGATCGTAGCTCTCTGGGATAAGAGCTCCATCGCAGCTTACGTACTCTTTGAACTTAAAAAAATCCTAAAAATAAAAAAATTTTCAATACAAAAATTCACTAATAATAAACCTCGAAATAATCGAAAAAATTCATAAACCTTGACTCAAAAAAACACAAAAAAATAATCATGACAAAAAACATCTTAAAAATGTATCATTTTTCAATGTAAAGCATTTTTATTTTTGCTAAAAAATATTAAAAAATGTTCTTCAAAACTCACAAAAAAAAGTTTGACTCTGCTTTTGGGGCAAAAATCCATGAGTCTTTTTTTTCGCTGTAATATTCAACAAATATTTATTTTCACGTATAACCGTTATTTTTATGCGTGATATAGCATTTTTTTACATTGCTGAAACTTTTATGGGAAGAAAAAAAAAGGGTCTTTCGGTTTTCCCGGTTCTCGGAATGTTTGAAGTTTCAACACAAAAACATCGTAGCCGCTGTCACGATAAGTACTGATAACCACTGAAAACCACTGACAACTGATAAACCGAAAACGCCGCACCGGTGGTAATGTTTAATGGACGAATGGGTACAGTGTCAGAAAAAAATTAGCGCACACAATAAATCACAACTCCAATGGAGGTTAATCTCTAACGCCTGTTGCGTACTCCTGCAGCGCCGCCCTATCAGTAAGATCTGGCAACACAAGGGTGAACCAGCTGACGAAGGTAGGATGTCATAGTCCCCAAAAGACACAACCCCCAAAAGACATAATCCCCAAAAAGTTACTAGATGTCAGAATCGACTGTCATGATGGAGGTTAGTACCTGTCAATGTGATAGATGGTGCTGCGGGCATTTTTCGTCTCGTTTAAAGTAAAGGTTCGAGGATTACGCGCGTTGGCCCTTTTTCCGAGTTTTCAGGTTATATATCGTACTAGACGGCTTTTTTGCGTACAGCCTAAGACCATACAGGCAGAAGAAGATTTGAGTTACGTACACTAAACAAGTGTTTGAAGTGGTATAATTGGTTGACTGCGATTTTTTGTAATAACTCTTCGACCCAATAAATATTCGAGTGACACGCAAATATTTGCATTTTTATTTATTCAATTTTCAGTACAATCTTTCAACCTCAATCATAAACACTAAACGTCTTGTCTCAAACTAAAAGTTTTATAATATAAATTGAACATACCAAGAGATTAATTAATAAGCTTTTTTAATTTGTGAAAAGATGTAATAGAAAATAGATGTACGTGTAATTCATCTTTCTGATTGTTTATTATTTGTTTATATTTGACGACGATGAATGCATCGGAGAGTGTAATTCGACTCATTAACGAAGTGGAAGATAATTTTTTTTCTTGGCGATCTTCTTCGTGCGTTTATTTTCACTCGACGATGCGATTCCTCGAGTTCCAGTTATTATTCGTCATCGTTCGTACGATCTCCCCCTCCGTAATGCTCAGTCGGAGTACGTCGAATCAACTTCAGGAAAACTACCTATGTACGAATACAAATTTGTACATAAATTAGCAAATAATGTAACGTGTTTGTAAATTAACCTGCAGTGAAGGCTGGGTCGGATGAAAGGTTGTATGAAGATGCGGTTTCCTCTCAAGTTTCATATAGTCCAGACGGAACTCCTTGGCAACCTTCCTACAGTCATGGGCTTCCAAGTAGTAGATAATCTCATTATTGGAAGTAGGAGATTTTTTTTCTTTCTTGGCGATCTTCTTCGGGTGTTTATTTCCACTCGACGATCCGATTCCTCGAGTTCGAGTTGGTGATCGTTCGTAAGATCTCCCCCACCGTAATGGCAATACTGCACATCGCTTGGGCTGAGGAGATTATTACATTTTTTACTCAGACTGTATGGTACTAACATGTGCGCCGTCACGTGTGAAATTCGTGAACTGAAAGGCTGAATTCCTTAATTCGGCTTTTGATCATTCTGTCTGTTTTGCAAACATTGTACTGAAGAGAGACACGACGACGAAAAACCATGAAAAGGTGAATGAAGGAACGCACCCAAAACTGTGGCGGCGGTGGCGCTTCCATCGCGGGTGTCTTTTGATCATTTTGAAGATTTAAATTTTGAGGTTAAAGAACGGTGTTTCGGGAACGTGTAAAACGATGATATAAGTATATAATTTTAACAAATGGAAGGTCAGAATTCACTTTGAAAATCATATTCTACGATTTTATTGAAAAAAATGCATGAATATTTAAGATGAAAGCGCACGTGTAACGCGTAACACATGAGTGCGAGGGAAATAGCTGCAAATTCTTGTCGTTACTTTCAGAGAAAGTACAATTCACATTGTCGAATAGTCGAAGCCTCTGATACATCGCTTTAAGAGGACTGCGTCTTCGCGTGTGCGAGAGCTGGCGAGAGCACAATCCCTATGCCAGAGTCTTCCTCCAAAACTCCTTAAGGTAGTTCTAACACAAATGAAGAGTAATGCATATTTAATGAATTTTTGGGAAACCTAAAAAAAGTACTGAAGAATACTTATGCGAAATTTGAGACTGTTCCACCGTACCGTTTTCAAGATATCGTTTATCAAAAATTGCAAAATTTGCATACGAACCTATTTGTATACCTATACCGTACGAAATGAGCACTTTTCGGATATTTAGTTACCAAAATGTACGAAGGAGTTAGAACTATCCAAAATAGAATGACCCAATTGCTTAGATTAATATTTCTTGAGATATTGAACTTTAACTTATGAGAAGTATACAATTTTTACGGTTTTTTCTTGAAAAAATGAAACAAAAATTTTATACTACTCATAAGTTAAAGTTCAATATCTCAAGAAATATTAATCTAAGCAATTGGTTCGATAGGATCTTTTTTGTAGGAAATTAAATTTGCAACAAATTTATCATTTACATTTTTTTTGTAAAGTTAATTGTTTCGGAGATAACAGCAAAAAAAACGAGAATTTTGGGTAAAAATCAACTTCAGTGACCCGTACCAACTCACCAGTACAATTTACACTTTCGCCGCAATAGGGACTTTTCTAGATTGTTTTATTCTGAGTAAATCGAAACCAAGAACAATATGATAGCATAAAATGCGGCTGAGTTATAGAACTTTGAAAAAAAAAAATCGATTTACGTGTATTTTAGATGGAAAATCTTTTCACGCTAAGGGAAAGTACTTAGAATTAATATTAAGGGCTGTAACTTCCAGGGAATTTGTTTTTCGACTTATCCAACAAAATTTCAGGTGGGGACTGAAAAAAAAAATCGCCCTAATGTACCACGTGACACGTGAGTGCGAGGGAGATAGAAGAGTATTCTTATCGGTAGTTTCTCCAAAGCGGTACAACCGATCGAGATGAAAAAAGCTTAGTCACCTTTTGCCACCATACTCCAGTGGCCATGCTTATTTCATCCAAATCGGTTGTCATTTCGGAGAAAATACATTTCACGTTTACGAAGTGTTAGGCGGGTGCGATACATCCCCTTAAGGGGAGGCTAAAGGCTAATATAACCTCGAAAAATGTTCAACAATTGTGTTGGCAAGTATTTCTCTATCTCTCTCGTACACAAACGCGGAAAGATGGGAAAGGTGCCTCCCTTCAATTCCAAAACTAAAAGCATGATTTTTATACAAGAAATGCCATTCAAACTGTTCAATTGATGATGCTTGTCAATTTTCATTTTACAAACTGCGCTTTTTCATTAACTTTTGCCAATTATTACGTTCCCAGTTAATGGACCCAGTCCATTCCCAGTCCCCGTTCCCAGTTTGGTCTATTCCTTATAGACCAAAAATTGCGAACAGACATTTTCTGTATGTCGCGATCCGACCACCAGGTGTCGCGTTCTTAATCCGTTTTGTCCGTGAACATCATAATTTTTTCAATTAGTGAGATTCGTAACATTAAATAGAAGATATAAAAAGAGAACGTACACGTTGTGGATATGAAGCTTTTTTTCTGTTTTAATGCGGTAATACAAATGTATCTTAAAAATATTACCTCATTCTGAAATAAATATGCAAGGAAAATATTTTTTACCAATTCGAGATGCCTCGCGCGTGTTGTATTCGTGTATTACACACTTCAGTAACAGAATAAGTATTTGCTAAAACGTTTTTTGTTTTGTTACTTTTGGTCGACAATCTACTCTCCTGACAAGCTCAACGCGAGAATTCGTTAATCTCCCATTCAGAACTATTATTGAATCCTGTATGTTCGTCCTCAAAATAGGAAGGATTGGCCGATAAAACGGGATGAACGTTCCCCACGCACGGCAATTATAATTCATAGGTACACGGATCTTTATCACGAGAAAAGTGCTGAAAAATTATTCGTACGATTAGTCCTCATTGGCCCAAAATGATATGCGTTCTCACGGATTCAAATTTAACTTTGCCGCCTCCTGACGAATCACGGAAATTAATTCTTGGTTTATTAAAAATATAAATCGCAGTCCGGCGATCTGAAATTCAAAGAAATCGAACATCGGTCAAACTATACCGCTCAAATGATAATCGATGAAAGAAAAAAAACAGGATCGACATTGAAATAAACGTTAATTACCTCTATAACGCTGTTATTGTTCAATTTCATTTTGTTGCCAGCGAGTATCGGTCTGCTGTCAACAAAAATTGGTCGTTTACCTTCGGACGAGAGAAAAAAATCGCCGTTGTTTCGTAATCTGATGATTCCTTGACGACGCGAAACTTTCCATGCCGGACCTTCGAGTGTGAGATCAACGTCGACATGATGATCCTTGGTCGATCGCCCGACAGTGATCTTTGCGTATATCAATCGTATAATAAGTATTCGCACATTAAGTGTCGTGATAAATTATTGAAAAAATAATCTTCCGCAATGTCAAATAATAATAAAAATGATAATATAATTAAAATAATAAAATTGTTTACAAATAACAATTCATACACACCTCTCGCGATCTCATGAGATAACGGACTAGTCTACCTCTCAGTATCGCCAATGTTTGATTATCAAATTCCGGTGGTGTCGCCCCGGTAACGCTATCAACGAGCACTTGCCATCTGCCCAATTCGTTCTCAATAACGCGTATCTCTTTTTTATTTTTACGATCGGCCATTGCGAGCTCCGCATCGATCGTTTCATCCTTCTGTTCGACGAGTTCCGCGTCGTTAATAATGTCCTCGGCGTCGGAAAAATTAAGAACGTGCTCACCTCTTGGCAATGTCTGTACCGTTTGGTCGGGTAACAAATGATATTGTTTCATCAGTTGCCAATGAGCCAATAACGCTTTGGCCGTTCTGGCCGGATAAAAAGTTTGGGCATTTGTTTCCAAGAGTTTTTGAAAATTTTCCAATGTCGGCTGGGACGCCTGTAAGAAAAAAAATTCTCCATAGAATCGTTTCTCATTCCCTCCCCTCTTGTTGATCCTTCGCGTTAACTTCATTAATTTGAATAATTGGATGGGGCTATCGACGTCGAGAACTTTTCGTGCAAACGTCGTTAACGCACCGATTTTACCGTTCCAAGTAAATCCTCCTCGGCCTTGCTGTACAGCGTTCGTGCCTGTACGCTCGCTATCAATTCGGGATGCAAATTTCTCATAGCTTGAACGGCTACTCGTGATACGGCGCTGTCGTAGAGAAGAGCGTACCATCTTTGCTGAATCTCTTGGAGAGTGAAACGACATGAAAATTTTGTTCCTCTGTGTACCTGGGGGATGAAAAAAAAAAAGATAAATGTAAAACGATAGATTGGTTGACGTTTTTTACGTCTTTGAGGGGCAGGATGGGTGTAATCGAAATAGCTGGCTACTAATAATCATGGTTATAGTGATGTTCATTTCTATTTAAACATCTAAATTAACGCATAAATACGATACGGTACATTCTCGGACCAATAAACATTTCTTAGGAGTTGTCATTTTTTGAAATTGCCAATATTGAAAATATCTAAAATTCCAAATGCTTGATTTTTCGGAATAATCTACGCGGTATGCTCTTCAAATTTCAGCATGAAAATATTCAGAATCTTTATATTTATTTCACTTTTCAGTACCGGGGGTTGCATTTTTTGGTCTTATTTAATAGCAATATTTTTTTTTCTTTGTTCCAACATATTTGAGTTTTGAGTTTTTACGTATGATCCTTCCCAATTCCATTTCTTCCATTTTTCTCCCTATCAGTCCCTACCAGCACTTCGTTAAGCCGACCTAACTTTCATCGCGCCCGCAGATGTCTTAGCTACACTGTATCGCATTTACCATCGACACAGGATAACTGCGGAAAACCTGTGTCGATACCGACGGCTTTATTTTTAGCGAGTTTTAGTTGTATTAAAATAAATGTAATAAAATAAAGATGAATATAAAAAATGAAAGAAATATACAGTTTCGATATTTGTAGCTGAAATTTTGATCATGTATCGTTAGTTTAAAAAAATCAAGCGTTTGTGATTCCCTGTTTTAAAGATTGGAAAACATTTTGGTTACTCTTGACAAATTTTTAACAATGAGTTATATCGCATCGTACTTGAATGTTAATTTCATAGCCAAATAAAAATTGAAAAATCTCTATGTTATTATTAGTAGCTATCTATTTTGATTACACCATCTCCATTTACGATGTTTACAAATTGATC
This sequence comes from Oxytorus armatus, assembly GCA_958009045.1. Lineage (NCBI taxonomy): Eukaryota > Metazoa > Arthropoda > Insecta > Hymenoptera > Ichneumonidae > Oxytorus > Oxytorus armatus. The sequence goes on from OY253748.1 coordinate 14,465,642, forward strand.
TTAACCATTCTTAAGTCGTTAGTTTGTTGTACTCCGGTAATCAGTGCCAGATCGTCCGTGGGTTTCCATCTACCAAGATCTTTGGTAGCATTGACGGAGTGAGTGTGACTTTTGTTCTTTTTGCTTTTCCTGCCGGGACCGTTAGAGCCTCCCGGCCTGCTGGGCCTTCTGTTGCAACGCTCTGGTTGCGTTATCGTAGCTGGTATGGGTACGGGACTTGGCAATGTTTGAGGTGGCAATACATCCAGGGGACCGGTAGAAACGGATACGGTTCTAGATCTAGAGTTGGATTTTCCACTGGTAGTCGGCGGCTGAAGATTGAAAGTGGTCTCGACTAGCTCGTCGTCGAATTTTCTTCGCTTGATGGTTCTCGAAGAGCTGTGCGATATACAATAGAGTCGTTTTCATGAAATGTACGTAGCAATGATGAAAAAAAAATGTAACTTGCCTACGGCGTTTTGTGCCTAGAGCATCCAGCGATGACGTATCCATAGGAATATTTAGAAATCCATCGCCGCTGTGCGAAAGACTTCCGGGATTCATACTCGAGGACGGTGAAATATCCATTGTTATTCAGTAATAAAACTTTTTGTAGGTTAGGTGATCACTAAAAAAAAAATTCAATAATCAAGATCGTTTTTTGAACGGGTTGCTACTTCAATAATGAGAATTACAATCGGAAACACGAATTCCTAAAGAAAAAAAATTGCATATTTCACCTTTTATTGTAAACAAAGAAAAGAACATCGTTCCCGTCGCACTCAATCGCTAATTTTCATTGTTTCTCCGCGGGTAATTAAAAGCTGCGAAAAATTCGTCCAGATATCAACGACAGTAATCGGTAATCACGAGAGCTGAAAAAGCGTGTTAATCATATTTTTCCATAAAACAAACGCAAAATCTCTCGAATTTTCCAAATAAGCGCGATTCGTTTTTTTTAATATTGTTTTGGTAGTAAATTATCAAGCGACAAAACAGTGGTGAAAAGTTTGTTGCCATGAAGCACGAAAATTTGTTGAGAAAGTAGAGTGGATGTGGTGAAATTTGGAGGTTAAAAGAAGGAGATTGTGTGAGTGGCATCTTTGATGATTTTATTGATTAAACATGTGATCAGAGTTGTATCGTGCGGCGTAGGCTAGCCTAATGAACAATTAATCAAGTGTGAAATAGGTAAACAAACAACAATTAAATGAAACATCATGTATTAATTATAGTTAATTCGTATCCCGCGGTCAAAAGCGCCAATAGTACGTCATGCAGTTCACAGAGGGCCGGTCGAGACCACGGTCTTGTATACAGGTCTGAAAACTCCTCCGCTAAAAGTCACCTCCTTAACGAAGTCAAGTTTAATTGCTGTAGCAACCACTAGAGGCGTTCCGATCTTAGTTGCGAACTTATAATGCCAACAGGCATAACCTGAAAACCCCTCGATATTGCTATCCTTGCATATTACGTTTATTTCGTTTATATCACGACTATTTGTGATAATTATATTGAAATTGAGATATCAGTGTGTGGTCCCAAATTGCAAAACCGGCAGCAAAAGAAAGAAGTAATTGACATTGACAAAAAAGACATTGATATGCGGAAAAAGTGAGAAGAGTCTATTCCAGGCATTGTAAAATTACAAAAGACGGATCGTGTATGTGAACAGCATTTTAATCATGAAGACAAAGTTCGCGAATGGGTCAAGCTCGCAAACTCGACGCAAATGGCCAAGTAATTGCACGGGTAAGTTTAATGAAAAGATTTTACACATAGTTTGAGAAGATAGTTACTTGTATCAAGTATTTTTCAATATGTAAGGTCACGTACAAAAGAATGCGACTCAACGAGTTTGCTGTGCCTACAAGGTTCAATGACGTCTGAACAGAAAAGGAAAATTGTGTGCCAGAGCATGGTCATGCGAAGCAAGTTTCGAATTTTGAAATAAATTATCCAAGCACTGTTCCGTCCTTTAGAGTCGCGAAACCGTCAATTCAAGGAATCAGTACTTGTACCGGTGAGTTTCCTTAACAGAAAGTACCTATTGCATTGTTAGTATATGAAGGCGATGAGATAAAAGTAATTTAAACATAAATAAATTTCTTCTATTGATATTTCAGATATCCCTGGAGTTCCATCAAAAATATGATTCCTGTCCAGTGTGTCAAGAAGCTGTGAGATTGAAAACCAGCTGCGGATCTTCAGAGTCGCAACTGGTGCAAATGAAATCATGCGGTGGCCTGATTAACGCAAATCCTCATTTCTTTCATCTGATCCGTTATATCGAAGCATCATTTACAAAATATTCCTCTCGAATTGATGTCTTCGATATGACTCTAGATGAAGTACTTGATTCTTACACCTTCACTTATCCCTGTAAAGAGCATGGATCTGAAATCCTTTCATATGCAATAATTTACTATGTAAGATTAAGAATGAGGCAATATTGCCATCAGGAAAATTTAAAACTGAAAAAGAAATTAGTTGTTAAAAAAAATTGTCTAAATTAACTAATGAATAAATCTTATTGTAAGTTTTTGTAAGTGTTCCAGCTGTCGACATCAAGGAAGTATGAATAAAAATAAATTCTTTAATTTTTCTCTTTATTTGAGTTTTGTCAATATTCCGAAATAGACTATTTGGCAGTATGCTAAAAAATAGTAGATTAAGGTAAGTAAAAATCAGCTCTTTCCGTTTTTTTACACTTCATTTTTCAAGTTTTCGCAAGTGTTCCAGTTTTCAAAATCAAGTAAGTACGAATAAAAATAAATACTTTAATTTTTCTCTTTATTTGAGTACCTGTAATTTTCACGAAAATATAATAAAAAAGAGTCAAATTAAATATATGAAACGGTTCGATATATTTCTATTCTTTAAAATGAAAACTTTTGTTTACTTTATAGGATAAAAAAAAATCTAACGGAGATCAATTCATCAAGAGGTAGACTATTTCGCTAAATATATGTTCATATGACATAGATATTTATAAATAGTTTATATTTATCATGCTCGGTTAACAATTAGAATCTTTAAAACCCGATTCGAATTGAGAGCATATTTATTCAGTATATTCATTGAAGTTGACGGGATTAATCACGCTTTCATAATTACATATAATAAATATGTGTTTTGCGGCAGAAGTCGTTAGTGAGACCGACAGACAACCGCGAGAGCTATCGTGGGCTTTTCAGGTTATGTCTGTTGTCATTATAAGTTTGCAACTAAGATCGGAATGCCTCTAGTGGTTGCTACAGAAAGTAAAACGAACTTCGTTAAGACGGTCGCCCCCCACCGCCGAAATTTGCGGGAGTTTCCAGGCCTGTATACAAGACCGTGGTCGAGACTTCCGTGGTCTTTTGGCGGGAAACTCGACGTTTGAATGGACGAAGTCAATAAGGAATCATTACCAAAAACAATATTTCCAACGACAAATATGTCGTCCATAATTAAACACAAAAAACCATATACACTTCCATTTTCTCATCGAAGAAAGGGTGTCACGGAAAATTCAACGAGATAACAGGGATTAAAAGCGAATCGTCGAGTCTCGGGCTTTCTCGTGTCGACGGAAGAGAGATGGTAAAAGTCTCCGAGAAACGCCGAGAACGTCCGGAAATCACCGACGCACTCTTATACAGGGCGCCGAGGCACAAAATGGCGGCTTTGATAAAGTTTTCGCCGCCCGTGCTCGAGGGGTTTACGCGTTTGTTTTGACGCTCCGCGAATACCCAGAAGCTCGAAATACGCGGTGTTCTACTCTCACGAAACATTGGAAAGGTCAAGTCATCACTAACAATAAAATCATAATCCTCGCGCGGTCATTACATCGTTTTTTGTTTCGATACGAAAAAAAAAACATTCGCGAGTGCGCGAATTCGGTAGTTTTTTTTTCTTTCTTTTATACACTTTTTTTTCTTCTTCTTTATCATCTATAGTATTATAAATTTTCGTTTGTGCGACAAGTTTGGGCGGCCCGATGCGGGTCGCGACGTTATTATCGAGCTCAAATGATGACTTCGATGCTGCCCGGCTTTAATCCGCCAATTGTCAAGCGGTTGCTGGGCTGGAAGAAGGCCGAGGGCGAGGACAAATGGAGCGAGAAGGCCGTTAAGAGCCTCGTGAAGAAGCTCAAAAAATCGGCTGGCCTCGACGAACTCGAGAAGGCCATCACGACACAGAGCTGCAACACCAAGTGCATTACCATACCAAGGTACGTGCCCCGTTATCCGTGGCCTCTGTGTTACTGCATGTTTCTCTCTTTTTTTTGTCCGCCAGTTTTCTCCCGTTCATTTCTTTTTCTCGCGTTAAATAAAAAACAAAATTTTGCACATATACATGTATATAGATATATCTGTGAAAAAGCATTTCAGAACTTGTTTGGATTTGATAAACAATTGCGTGTCTTAGTGTGAAATTTTATTGAGGCTTCAGCGGCGCAGCAAGGTGTATCGAGTACTGAAACTTGACAAAATTGTTAGTAAGAGTTGTGAAAAAGAGAGGGAAATTCACGAGCATGAAACCAGACTGATAAATTGTACAGAAAGATTGTACACATTTTTATAGGTCCGTACACCAAAAATAGATGATGTTGATGTTTGCATCGTTGGAATGCAACGATAATAGATTTTTTTAAACCACTCACTTCCTTGAGATCGGACTTTCGAAGATGAAAAACGTTAAAAGGTTCTTTTGGGATCTCCTTTGAGGACCTGGGCCTAACTGTGTAAGGGAAGCGAGAGCGACGCTGAAAATGAAAATTTATAAAACCTATTTTCGTTGCGTTCCAACGAAGCAAACTTCAACATCATCAAAATAGTGCTTACGAGTACTCATTTTGCGTTCCTGCGACATCTCTTAATGTCTAATCGTATCGAGACTCTGGCGATAGTCCGGCGAATCGAGCGACGAGGTTTGAGAAAATTGTTTGAGTTTTTAACGAGAGACGTTTGCGAGGGTGTATTTAGACCAAAGCGGGTCTGCTTGATCCAGACAAGCATTGCAACGATCGAATGATGTCGAAGTTTGCATCGTTGGAAAGCAAGGAAGATAGATTTTTTGATCCTATTCAACCGATTTAAAGTTAGATTTTCGAAGACAAAAATCGTTAAAAGGTGTTTTTGAGATCTCCTTTTAAGACCTGAGGCTAAATGGGCAAGAGAAGCGAAAACAATAATGAAAATGAAAATTTAGAAAACCTATTTTCGTTGCATTCCAACGATGCAAACTTCAATATCATACGATCGACGGAGGTTTCCTTGGTTTTTGCTAATTAGTCGCTGAGCATTTTTTGCGCGGAAGGTTTTGTTAAAGTGAAACACGTTGGATCGTTTACATTGTTCTTCATGACAAGATCATTTTGTCGGTTAAATTCTTTCCTATAAATTAATCAGGTAGTTTTGTCCCTTTTAGATTTTTGTTCGGTACATAAGTTTCGTTAATTTTGACTTTTCAAATGTAAACTAATGACTGTTGTTTCGTGAAACGTGAATATCGCAAATATTTGACGATGGATTCATAGAGCATGTTTGTTGAGACAAAATTGTTCCTCGATCGTCGATATAGGATTAATGCTAGTTGAAACTTCAAGAAATTCCTTTTAGATTCGTCGCATTATTTCTTCCGCTAAATTATCGTTATAATATTTTTTTCTACTCGATGCAGAGATTCTCCGATTCATGCTGATCTTCATTTGCTTTGGATGCTCTAAGAAAATGTGTACATACAATTTCTGATGAATTAGCACGACTCGACTCACTGCAGAGCTTCGTTGAGACGCTCTGGAGTTGTGTTTCAACATGGCAAACGTGTAGTTTGCACGAAAAATCATTTGCGATACTTTAATAAATTGTTCGAAAAAAATATTAGAATTCTTGTAAAGAAATTTATGAATATATTTTAATTATTCGAAAAACGAAATGTGAATTTTTCTTTTCGCTATAATTATTTAGAATTATTATCTTATGAAATTTTGTTTAATGATTTTTCTTTCAAACATGAATATGATAAACTCGTTCGCGATTTAAACTATTAACAGAAATATATTGAGTATAATCTTGAAAATTTGCTCGTTCGCAATATCATTTTTGAACGGTTATATTATTATTATCCTATTCATTGAAATTTGCGAAATCACACACGAACTTTAAGGGGGGAAATAGGGTTAGGACAGCGTTTTCTCAAAGATTTTCATGAATTTTTTTATAGTATAAAAAATGAATATAATTTATTGAAACTTTGAGAATATTTTATACATATATTTGAGTATATTCTATAAAATTTTTGAAGAATTTCCTTGAAAAACACCGACGATATTAGCGATCCTATATTGCAGGTCACAATCAGACTCAGCATTTTGCGTACATTCTGGAAGCCGCAATTTTCATCTGAAATCAAACGAGGTTGGAATTTACTTTTATTATATGTCTCTCTTCTATATGAACCTAAATGCTATCAAAAAAATAGAAAATGGAATTTTTTACAGGGGTCAAAACAAAAAAGCATGATTTTTTGCCATTTTTTACAACTTTATTTGCAACAAAAAAATCATTTCAAATAATGATAATATTCCGATTTTAGGTTCACATAGAGCGCAATACTATGAAGAAAGTAACTGCCAATTTTCAAAACGATTGGTTGAAAACTTTTCAAACTAGCGTGTACGCAAGTTCGAAAAAAGTCATTTTCAGAAAAACGCGTTTGATAAAATAGCGCGCTCGGGGCCTGAAGGAAAGCTACTCACTTTAATGGCTTATAACAATAGAACGAGTCGGAATTTTCATTCAAAATTTTGGGAACATATTTTTCAATAGTTTTACTAACAATTTATGAAATTAAAAAAAATCGATTTTTTGAATCGTCTAACCCTATTTACCCCCTTAAGGGCTCACATACCGCTGCGCGCGCTCAAAACCAAGTAGATTTCAAAAATTATTAAAAAGGTTATATGGTGAAAGAAAAATTAAATTGTTGATTTCCCATTTTTTATTAACTTTTCAACCATAAGAACAAAAATTGAAAAAAAATTTTTTTCAATATTAACATTATTTTTTCACGGGTATAAATGGACTACTGATGAAAACCATGGCGCCTCCTCGTCGACATCATAACTTGACCAAAAATTATTCAATCTGAAAAAATACAAAAGAATCTAGTAAAATAATGTAGTAGTAATAATCTGACGGAGGGATTTTTTTTTTACTCAAGAAATTGCAGTATTTCAAACATCAGTATGGAATTTTTTAAAAATGAGTGTTTAATAATTTATAAAAAATTGTCCAACCAACAAATTAAAAAAACCTCTCGTCAAACTATAAAGAAAATAGTTATCAAGATTAAAAAAAGAAGTTAAAAAATATTAACAATTCACTGAGTTATTTTGCTGACACTGTCTAAAAACGTAGTTTCGAGAAAAACGCGTTTGAAGTTTCTGGTAGGTACAACGTGAACCCGATGTTCGGTCACATTTATCGCTATAACTTTCTAACGGAGTGGAATTTTCTTAAAAGTTTTTTTTTTTTTTATTATTAAAAGTATAAAGAATAAAAATCTGCAAGAAAAATCGATTTTTTTTTAAGTTCAGGAATACGTGAGCCCTTAAGATTTTCAATACAATTTTATTTTTCGCAATATGAAAAAAAATAAAACGATTTTTATACTATAGTTTTAAGCGTGGAGCATCCCCTTAACCATATTAATTGATTCTTTAAATTGTCGACTCGTCCTGTTTTTGTAACAATACTACACAGTCTGTATATATACATAGGTATAAATGTGCAACAAAATTACGAAGACAAGTCTCTCTCGTCGTAAATCAAACTCGTCGACTATATAATTATTAACCATGTATCTCTGCGTCCTCGATTGAAACGAGTAATCCCGAACACGCGTACATACACACATAACTACGAATACAGATAATAACGCAGAGTAATATGTAATCGCTACATCAGCACTTTATATAGCTTTATATATTCATATTATTGCAATAGACGATTTTAACACGTAACATCGTAGCGAGAGCCTGTATCACTGTTGGAAGTTACAAAGTATGATATTACGGTAATGTTGATGCAAGTTTGTTTGAATATAAAATACGATAATTCCGGAACCATGTAATGAGCCGTATCGACATAACGGTTACTCGTAGACGCTCTGACTTGATTTACGTTGTAAGTAATAAAAAGTACATCCATGTTTCTCTATATATTACACATATGTATTTAATGTGAAAGAAACTTGAGCGAAAGCAGTGGCATCGTCATTAGCTAATCTTCGACGGACGTTATCGTTGCAAAGGATGTGGAATATGTCGTTTTATCATACCGATCATGCCGGGTGTAGGCGACCAGCTTATATTACGTCAATCAAAGTTTCTTCCTAACTTTCTATTTGTCTATTTCGCGAATTCGTTATAGAACAACGTTTCCGCGTTTGTTGTTTGTTTTTTTTCTAGTGATATTAGGCTCGAATGTCGGAATTTTTACGAGTAATTGGAAATTTTCGATGGTAAAACTGGTACTGTGCATTAAGGATTGCTTCGATAATCAATTGTCGATTTTATTATGTGTTATTTGGAAAATCGACAATGGAATTCGATCCATTGTCCATTATTTTGGTGATCGGTAATGGCGACTATTCTATTATCCACTATTTTGGTATTGGACAATGGCGACTGTTCTGTTATCCATTACTTTGTTATCGGATAATAGCGACTGTTCGATTATCCATTATTTTGGTAATTGGTAATGACAACTATTCTATTATCCACTATTTTGGTAATGGACAATGGCGACTATTCTGTTATCCATTACTTTGTTATCGGATAATGGCGACTCTTCGATTATCCATTGTTTTGGTAACTGGTAATGCCGACTGTTCTATTATACAGTATTTTGGTAATCGACAATGCCGACTGTTCGTTGTTCATTAGTTTGGTAATGGTTAATGGCAACCGTTCGATTATCCATTATTTTGGTAATGGATAATGGTGACTGTTCGATTATTCATTGTTTTAGTAATGGTCAATGGCAATTATTTTATTATCCATTGTTTTGGTAATCGGTAATGGCGACTGCTTGATTATCCATTATTTTGATAATGGATAATGGCGACTATTCAATTATTCATTATTTAGGTAATGGGTAATGGCGACTGTTCTATTATCCATTATTTTGGTAATGGATAATGGTGACTGTTCGATTATTCATTATTTTAGTAATGGTGGGAGCTTATAGTTGGTGGCTGGAAAAGTTTAAAAAAAATTTTGCAATGGTCAATGGCAATTATTTTATTATCCATTATTTTATTATCCATCATTTTGATAAGCGGTAATGGCGACTGTTTGATTATCCATTATTTTGGTAATGGATAATGGCGACTATTCAATTATCCATTATTTAGGTAATGGGTAATGGCGACTGTTCTATTATCTATTATTTTGGTAATGGATAACGGCGACTGTTCGATTATCCATTATTTTGGTAATTGGTAATGACAACTATTCTATTATCCACTATTTTGGTATCTGATAATGGCGACTGTTCGATTATCCATTGTTTTGGTAACTGGTAATGGCGGCTGTTCTATTATACAGTATTTTGGTAATCGACAATGCCGACTGTTCGTTGTCCATTAGTTTGGTAATGGACGATGGCGACCGTTCGATTATCCATTATTTTGGTAATGGATAATGGTGACTGTTCGATTATTCATTATTTTAGTAATGGTCAATGGCAATTATTTTATTATCCATTATTTTGATAATGGATAATGGCGACTATTCAATTATTCATTATTTAGGTAATGAGTAATGGCGACTGTTCTATTATTCATTATTTCGATAATGGATAATGGTGACTGTTCGATTATTCATTATTTTAGTAATGGTGGAAGCTTATAGTTAGAGGCTGGAAAAAAAAAAAAAAAAAATTTTGCAATGGTCATTGGCAATAATTTTATTATCCATTATTTTGACAAGCGGTAATGGCGACCGTTTGATTATCTATTATTTTGGTAATGGATAATGGCGACTATTCAATTATCCATTATTTAGGTAATGGGTAATGGCGACTGTTCTATTATCTATTATTTTGGTAATGGATAACGGCGACTGTTCGATTATCCATTATTTTGGTAATTGGTAATGACAACTATTCTATTATCCACTATTTTGGTATCTGATAATGGCGACTGTTCGATTATCCATTGTTGTGGTAACTGGTAATGGCGGCTGTGCTATTACACAGTATTTTGGTAATCGACAATGCCGACTGTTCGTTGTCCATTAGTTTGGTAATGGACAATGGCGACCGTTCGATTATCCATTATTTTGGTAATGGATAATGGTGACTGTTCGATTATTCATTATTTTAGTAATGGTCAATGGCAATTATTTTATTATCCATTATTTTGATAATGGATAATGGCGACTATTCAATTATTCATTATTTAGGTAATGAGTAATGGCGACTGTTCTATTATTCATTATTTCGATAATGGATAATGGTGACTGTTCGATTATTCATTATTTTAGTAATGGTGGAAGCTTATAGTTAGAGGCTGGAAAAAAAAAAAAAAAAAATTTTGCAATGGTCATTGGCAATAATTTTATTATCCATTATTTTGATAAGCGGTAATGGCGACCGTTTGATTATCTATTATTTTGGTAATGGATAATGGCGACTATTCAATTATCCATTATTTAGGTAATGGGTAATGGCGACTGTTCTATTATCTATTATTTTGGTAATGGATAACGGCGACTGTTTGATTATTCATTATTTTAGTAATGGTGGAATCTTATAGTTAGAGGCTGGAAAAGTTAGAAAAAAAATTTTTTTAGAATGGTCAATGGCAATTATTTTATTATCCATTATTTTGGTAATCGGTAATGCCGACCGCTTGATTATCCATTATTTTGATAATGGATAATGGCGACTATTCAATTATTCATTATTTAGGTAATGAGTAATGGCGACTGTTCCATTATCGATTATTTCGATAATGGATAATGGTGACTGTTCAATTATTCATTATTCTAGTAATGGTGGAAGCTCATAGTTGGAGGCTGGAAAAGTTAAAAAAAAAATTTTGCATTGTCAATGGCAATTATTTTATTATCCATTATTTTGATAAGCGGTAATGGCGACTGTTTGTTTATCCATTATTTTGGTAATGGATAATGGCGACTATTCAATTATCCATTATTTAGGTAATGGGTAATGGCGACTGTTCTATTATCTATTATTTTGGTAATGGATAACGGCGACTGTTTCATTATCCATTATTTTGGTAATGGATAATGGCGACGATTCGACTGTCCATTATTTTGTTAATGGGTAATGGCTGTTCGATCATCCGTCATTTTGGTAATGGTTAATGGCGACTTTTCCATCATCCATTATTTTGGTAATGGTCAATGGTGTCTGTTTCATTACCCATTATTTTGGTAACGGTCAATGCTGACTATTATATTATCCGTTATTTCCGAAATGGATACTGGCGACTGTTCCATTTCACTATTTTGTCAATGGAAAATGGCAACTGTTGCATTATTTTTATAATGGTAAATGGCAACACTGAATATGAAATCATCGATTTCAGATAAGCCTGCATATCATTTTTCATCAACATTGAATTTTTGAACTTTTTGACTAAATTGAATGAAGTTTCACTATACTGAATACTCGTCATTTTGAGTTTGAAAATATTGACGTTGAATCCGAAATTTGCAATCTCAAAAATTCTCTGGGTCCTAATTTTCCTTCGAGATCGAATCGCCTTTAGTTTTTGCAATTGGGACACATTCCACTAGTTTTTGTTGTTATAATTCAATTATCTTTTTCACAAATTTCTGAGTTTAACGTAGAAAAGTCCTCAAAATATCATAACAATCGGTTCTACGTAAGAGAGTAAAATATGCTGGCAAGATTGATACAAATAATTGTCTATTTAAATACAATCTTACTACTGTAATAAAGTTGCAGAGTTTGTTTGTTCGTTTGTTCGTTCGAACGCGCTAATCTCAGGAAATATTAATCCGATTTAAAAAATTAATTTTGCATTAGACAACCCGTTTATTCTGGAAGGCTTTACGCCATATAACTTCATGCTATGACCTTAAGGAACGACGGCGGCGCGCGTTGAATCGGGGGATGGAAATTTAACGCGGTCGAAACCGCGGGGCACAGCGAGTTATTAAGGGGGGGGGGGGGTTTAATTATTTTTTTGCATTTTTTTATTATTTTTTTTCTGAATGAACAATATGTCGAGAATATTGTGTATAAATTTTAAGTCAATCGGAGTAAAACTAACGGAGTTACAGCGTTTCAAACGACCGGCCGTGATACCTGATTTACCTGATTACCTGACTTTAAATCGATTTTCCCGAAAACGTCATTTTTTAAGTTTGTGAACATTAGAACTCAAAATCTACTGAACCGATCCTTTTGAAAATTTAAACATTACTTCTTCACATAAATCAACAGGTAATGAGGAGGAGTATTTTTTTTTTCAATTTTTTCAATTTTTTTATAACAAATTAAGCGCGATTTTTTGAGCTAAAATTGCGTTTTTCACTTCCAAGTGCTGCAAAAAATAGAAAAAAAAAAAAAAAAAAAAACTCTTCCTGATTACCTCGAGAAATACATCACCTTTAAAATGCATATCAATTTTTTTGTTTCAAATGATCCGGTAACGAGTTATAATGTTCACCGCAAAACCACTTTTTTTCAAGGCGCCTCTGGAGATTCAACGTCACCGGCTTATTTATCAATATTTTTCATTGAACATTTTTTCTGAGATACTTCAATAGTTGTACAATAATATGTAATTCTATTTAATAAAATTATATTACTTAAATTATATAAAATTATATAAAAATATGCTTTTTTTGTCGCCTTTAAAACCCTACCCCTCCGTTAATAAAAACTGTTATTCCCTAAATGCATTCTCACAATAATTTAAAACGTAATATCAGAATCATATTTTGTTTCCCTGATAATGGCGATTTCATTCGTGTACAACCAATCAGCGATTAATTACCGAGGATTTAGTGAGGGAATCCCTCGAGAGAATTATTTATATACGCACGTGCCCGAACCACTCTCGTTCCATTTATAGTACGATAGAGGAATAGATATTATACAAACCGTATCGCGTTCCTTCAACGTGCGTCCATTTATTGATCTGTTATCGAGTTCCTCGGGTATAAGCTACTAATCAAAATTCACAGTACGCACATTTTGTATTCGGCGCTTTCACAGGTACGTTCTTTAGAACATTCCTTCAATTATACAATTTTGTGTCAATAAAATTCATAACACGTGTCGCAAACATTTCAATATATATTTTTTTCTTTTTTATTTCCTAAAGCTTTGTGATGGTAAAATTTTGTTTTTCTTTCGAGTTTTCAACGTCAATGTGTTAAAAATGTGCCAGAGCCTCGGAAAATCACATTTAGAAAAAACGTCTGGACGCTCGCGTTGTGTGACGGCCTTGCAAAATTCAATTGTCTATATCTCGGGAAGTGTTTGAACTAATGCGCTGCAATTTCACATACAAGTAAAACAGTACATCTTCTTTATTTACTGGATTTTTTTATAGAAATTTATGGAGTGGCACAGATTTTATGACTTTTTGATATTTTCGAAAAATGTCTTCGCGCTCTAGTCTCCGCAAATTTTGAGATATCCAGGCTAATTTTTTAAATATAAATAGACTATAATTAAAGGACAGTTGATATTGAATTTCACGAAGATCCGTGAAAGGGTTCGGTTATTGTGAAATTGTGAATTTTCCGAAAAATGCTGTGATCGCTGTAAGTTCCGGAATTTTTGAAAAATCGGAGTAATTTTTTGTTATATGAACAGATTTTTGTTATATCATGGAAGAATATTCAATGCTAAATTTCGCGATAAATGGTCAGAAGGTTCGGGTTTTATGGAATTTTTAATTTTTCCAAAATCGTTGCTGTTGGCTATAGCTTCCAGAAATTTTGAGATATCGGATTAAAATTCTCTACGTGAATAGAATATTATTATATGTGCGTAGTTATTGCGACAATTGACCACGGAAATTAATTAAGAATTATTGCAGTGCGTGAATCGATGAAAACGTTCGGATGTGGTGAAAGTTTTGATTTTTCTGAAACTCCGTGTTTTTTACTTGTCGAGATTTTGATGAACCGCATCAAAATTTTGAAGATAAATAGAATATAATTAAGTGATTAGTATTGAATTTGACGAGATTTCACGAGATGATTCTGATTTCATGGAGTTTAAAATTTTTCAAAAAACCCGAGATTGACAGTACACATGCGGCGAAAAAGTTCCGAGGTGTTACTTATAAATTGTTTCTTTAAAATTTCACACAATGCTCAAAGCTCCCTCCACGAGGAAGTTAAAATTGAGAATAAGATACAGTTCCACAGAAATGTATCTTTCTCAAGCTATCTTTCTCTGGGTAAAACCCAACAAATTGTTTCCTCAAAATTTCATATAATGCTCGAAGCTTCCTCCACGAGAGAACCAAAATTGAGAAAGATACAGTTCAATGGAGAGGAGGCTTTGAGCATTCCATGAAATTTCGAGGCAGCAATCTTTAAGTTTCAACTTGGAGCTTTTTTTTTTTTACTTGCCGCCAAAATTCCACGACGTAATATCCGACCGTGCGATCTGAAATATGCACCGAGCGTGACATCGACATCCAATCAAAATGCGCGTCTATAGCGGCTTCGTAAATAAATCGCATTTCGAGATATTTCCTGACATGTCTTTTTATAGAAAGGGAATATCAGGTGTTAACGAACAAAAGGACGTAATCCATCTAATATTACGTGTTTAATTCTACGAATTATGTCCATTTGTTTCCCATGCTAGAATTGACGTCCGGCATTCGAGCGATGCTTTGTAGGTTAGGTTCGCGACATCGACGTCCAATCAAAATTCGTATATAGCGGCTTCGGCAATAAATCGCATTTCGAGATATTTCGTGACATGTTTTTTTTTTTATAGCAAAGAAATCTTTATGCATAGTAGTTTATATATTATTTTACAAATCAGATCGCTAGATCGCAAATTATTTATGGTCGGTTTGACCGTAAATAAAAATGATCAACGTAGCTCATCAGATTTGTGCGTTAATATTACATAATGATATATTTTTATAAAAAAATTACTAAGGACGGCTGATTGAAAATTGTTCGTGGTCGTTTTTAACGGTGAAATAAATGATCAAAGTAATCCATCAAACCCGAATAGTGCCCTAAAATTTGTTTACAATAATTTGTATTATTTTGTATTGATACAAATGAATACAAATTATTTTGTATTAACTTGTAATATTTAAGAAAAAAGGAATACGAAAAAAAATGACTAGATCGTGGGTTGTTAATGGTCGTTTTTAACGTAAAAAAAAATATTTCAGATGCTATTAACCTTCACAACGTACATATACGAGGCCTGTTCAAAAAGTATCGCGAATTTTGAATTTCCGCAGGCTACGTATATTCGATTTTCGATTTTTTTTGTGGCGTTATGTTGGTACTCATGTCCCTCACTTATGCTGAAAAAATCGGCCATTTTGAATGTTTAGTCAATTGTTGACAGCTGTTTTGGTTAGACGTGTTTTGGCTTGTCTTCGATTTTTGCCTATTCCAAAAAAGTAGCTTCTATTGCGATGATTGAGCTTTGGTTTCCAAGTCATAAGCATAAACCCACGATTCGTCACCAGTTATGACCCTCTGGAGCAAATTTGGGTCGTCGCGGACCGAGTCCAACAGCTCCTTAGCAATGTTAACGCGACACTGTTTTTGTTCGAAATTGAGCAATTTTGGCACGAATTTCACGGCGACCCGTCTCATGCTCAAATCATTGGTAAAAAGCGAATAGCACGAGCCAATCGATATGTTTAGTTCCTCAGCTACTTCTCTAACGGTGATTCGACGATTGGCCAATATTATTTTCTTCACTTCATCAATGTTTTCGTCTGTTGTTGATGTGCTCGGGCGTCCGGAACACATTTCGTTGTTCGCATCTTCTCGGCCCTCTGAGAACATTTTGTACCACCGATAAACGTTGCTTTGGTCCAAGGTAACTTCACCATATGCCACAGTCAACATTCAGAATGCGTCCGCGCACTTAATTTTGTTTTTCACACGAAATTTGATACAGATTCTTTGATCCATTTTTTGGAATAGGCAAAAATCGAAGACAAGCCAAAACACGTGTAACCAAAACAGCCGTCAACAATTAACTAAACATCAAAATGGCCGATTTTTTCAGCATATGTGAGGGACATGAGTATCAACCTAACGCCACAAAAAAATCGAAAATCAAATATACGTAGCCCGCGGAAATTCAAAATTCGCGATACTTTTCGAACAGACCTCGTACATGACCACAAAAAGGCTTATCATTCGTTTATCACAGCGAGAAAATCTTCCGAAAAAATACACGTTGCAAAACCACGTCCGACGGTGGAACACGATACCGCGAAACGCGAAAATCCGCTTTCGTTCTTTTTCAGTGCTGAGGGAATAAATTAAAAAAAAAAAATTACACGAAATATCCGCCTCACACGAGAAAGAAAAAAATTCCAGTCGTTCGTGTTTTCTTTGTTTTTGTAATTCACTATTCGCAGCAGATAACGCGATTCTGTAATGAGGCTCGGGCGTGAGATTTAAGTATGGATACTCTTTGGATTCAAAAAATGTTTCATACTTTTTTCAAAATTTTTACAAGCTCATTTGTGATTATTGTTATGAAAATATTTTTATTTAAAATTTCATTTTTCTTCCCAGAATGTTTATTTTTTTTAATGTCATTATTAGTAGGTCATTTGTACAATTAATATTAGGGAATCGCAATAAATTATTATTACGCACATTTTTAATATTATTGTTCGTCCGAAAATTAGTTATTTAACGATTTATAAAGTTAAAGATGAAAATTTCGTGTATTATTCCTTCGTGTCAGAGCGTCACGTCATATCGAGGCTGACCTACCTCGTGGTCGAAACAACGGTCAATTCCCCTCTCGCACTTGATTCGAGTTTCATATATTTTATTTAAAAAAAAAAAAATACAACACCGGTCTCAGTTACACTATAAATTAATGCAAGAACTGGTTGGGTATTCATCGTCCAGTTGTCGTTTGCGAAAGAGCTCGAATTACCTTTATCATTATCATTTTTGCTCGTTGAACGAGTATCAGAACGAAGTATAGGGCTACAAGTATAAATACTGATGTTTGTACTCGTAAATTTATATACACTGTCATAAGTGTATACGTATATGCTTCCGTTTGAGTCGCGAGGATGGGTGTCAAATATCGGAACGACCACTATCTGGAACGGCCGAAATATGAAATTTCAAAATTAACGAACGTTCGAACTATAGAACGTCTCATCTTAAGGGGGGAAATAGGGTTAGGACAGCGTTTTCTCAATGATTTTCATGAATTTTTTTATAGTATAAAAAATGGATATAATTTATTGAAACTTTGAGAATATTTTATACATATATTTAAGTATATACTATAAAATTTTTATACATATATTTAAGTATATACTATAAAATATTAGCGACCCCATATTGCAGGTCATAATCAGACTCAGCATTTTGCGTACATTCTGGAAGACGCAATTTTCATCTGAAATCAAACGAGGTTTGAATTTACTTTTATTATATGTCTCTCTTCTATATGAACCTGAATGCTATAAAAAAAAATAGATAATTGAATTTTTTACCGGGGTCAAAACAAAAAAGCATGATTTTTTGCCATTTTTTACAACTTTATTTGCAAAAAAAAAATTATTTTAAATAATGATAATATTCCGATTTTAGGTTCATATAGAGCGCAATACTATGAAGAAAGTAACTGCCAATTTTCAAAACGATTGGTTAAAAACTTTTCAAACTAGCGTGTACGCAATTAAAAAAAAGTCGTTTTCAGAAAAACGCGTTTGAAAAAATAGTACCAAGAAAAACAAAGTCAAGGTAGTCATACATTTTTTCAGTGTTTTTCAAGGAAATTCTTCAAAAATTTTATAGTATATACTTAAATATATGTATAAAATATTCTCAAAGTTTCAATAAATTATATTCATTTTTTATACTATAAAAAAATTCATGAACATCATTGAGAAAACGCTGTCCTAACCCTATTACCCTCCTTAATGGCTTATAACAATAGAACGAGTCGGAATTGTCATTTAAAATTTCGTGAACATATTTTTCAATAGTTTTACTAACAATTTATGAAATAAAAGAAAATCGATTTTTTTAACCGTCTAACCCCATTTCCCCCCTTAAGAACGTCTTTAAATCGGAAAAGTAATAGTGAGAACACAAAATCATTGAAATAGATTCATATTGAAAAAAAAGAAGTATGAGGACGAGCAAAATTACGATGTGCGAAATATGAAACCGATAAAAATATTGAACAGTTCACAAGTCGAGCGTACCGACTTTCGATTTACCGATATTCAGGAAATTTCGAATATTTTTTTACTGCGGGCTGTGTAAAATATTGACCGTCATTGAATTGGCGAAAATGAAGTTAATACGAACATCATTAAATGCGCAAATAATCATACATCAAGTACATTATTTTTCTATGAAATGGTTCATGAAATTTCATTAAGGGGTATGGCCACGGTAGCGGGTATAAAATGATGTGCACATTTAGCAATTTTTTTTTGTATGCAAAAGTGATTTATTTATAAAACTAATTATACATCTATTTAGTATAAATATCAAGCTAATCAAAAATATTTTTTTTGTAATACAAAATGGCCGACTAGTGCAATTTGTTTTTTTGTGTTTTTGAGGCGCTACGCGGCGTTACATTTGGCATGCACAATTTTTTACTCAGAACCAAAAGAAAAAAAATTCTCGTTAATCTCCATCAGAATACCTGGTGAAGTACGGACGAAATTTGAAAAATATTGTTTTATTCGAATATTGTAGACATGTGAACTTAAAAGGTGAATTACCAGTGAAAAATTTCGTACAAAACTGCTCGTAAAATGGAAAGTTTTTAATTAATCAGAAATTCTGTACGTGCTCCCCTGCGAAATGCAGTTAGAAACACAATTTAATAATTTGAATTCAATCGGATAAAAATTGTCGAAGTTATTTATCACGCCAATTAGAAAAAAGCTGTTGGCCGTGCCAGAGGTAGGCTTACGTTATGCGCTCAAAGTCGATAAAAAAAATGTTTTCTCGCTATCAATCGAATGGTTACTTATTTTTATGATAGAGCATCGTTATGGCAAAAAAAACATTGATTTTTTGAAAATTCTATCGTGGCCATACGCCTTAATGAAATGGTGTTCTTACGAATTTTCATTACTCCTCGGACGTCATTGTCATCGTGTGGCGCCAAACTTTATAGGCTTCGGAAAAGTTCCGGCACTGAAAGGGTTAATGAAATCGACTTCATATAAAATTTCATTAATGAAATTGATACCATGTGAAGTTACGTTAATGAAATCGACTACATATGAAATTTCATTAATCAAATTAATTTCACAAAAAATTTCGGTAATTAAATCAGCTTCGTCTGAACATTTTTAATATTAATTTCATACGAACTTTTATTAAGCCCAAATGAAATTCCATTAATCACATCGGCTCCATATTAAGATACGTTAATGAAATTGATTTCACATGAAATTCCATTGATGAAATCAACCTTATAAAACATTTTTTAAATGATATTAAACTGGTATGAATTTTCATTAAGGTAGTAGTCTGGTAACTTGAGCCGATTTTCATGTCTTTTTTGGAGGGCGTTTTTTTGTAGAAAAATAAAAATGAATCGTTTTGGATATTTAGGATGTATTTATTTACATATTAAAGATACAAACAAACATTTTTTTGAAAAAATTTAATAGTTTATTATTATTATTATTATTGATCGAAGTTGGCACCTCGAAAAATAAGCGCGTGGGTGGCCCCGGTGATTTTGGCTCTTGATGTTATCTGAAATAAAAAATTCTCGATAATTCTTAATCTATAGACATGTCATTCTGGTCGGAACTACTGAAATTAAATTTCATGGATAAATAACAAAATGGCGGACTTTGGAAAAAAAAGTCCTTTTATTTTAGCAAATAAATTTTGTTATTTATCCATGAAATTTAACTTCAGTAGTTCCGACCAGAATGACGTGTCTATAGATTAAGAACGCGCCCACGCGCTTTTTTTTCGAGGTGCCAACTTCGATCAATAATAATAATAATAATAAACTATTAAATTTTTTCAAAAACATTTTTTTTTGTATCATTAATATGTAAATAAAAACATCCTAAATATCCAAAACGATTCATTTTTATTTTCCTACGAAAAAACGCCCTCCAAAAAAGACATGAAAATCGGCTTAAGTTACCAGACCACTACCTTAATGGAATCGAATTAATATGAAATTTCATTGATTAAAAAAAAAATCAAATGGAATTTTACTTTTGGGCGATTTGAGTTTTTTAACGTGTACGGAGCACTTAGGAACAAAATATTTTCATTCAACTAATACGCAACTAAATACATGCGTATGTGATTATTCTCTGTACATATAAATGCATTCGTGCACGTATAAGCACTTATATATCAATTCACGTCACTCATGTGCACAAGTTGTGTTTGCAATGTACAGCCTGCTGGTGCATCGAAATGAGCGGTTTGCGAATTGTGCAATAGAGAGAGAGAGAGAGAGAGAGAGAGATGTATATGAAAAGCTCAGTTGGCATAATAGATCAGCCGGGCTCGCGCGACCTACCCCAATGTCAGGTTTGTGGTGGGATCATAAACTGTACGAGGTGGGAGAAATTCTCCCCTCTTTTGGCACGTATAGTTCTACATGCACGGCTCTCTAAATTTGCTATATGTATACAAATGTAATGAGAAAAGGGATTACCGGGGAACTGATCGTGTTGGCGCAGGGTCTCACGCGGGCATGCATATAATCATGATGTACATAATACCGTGTAAATATGGGATATTTCACGTGAAGTGGAATGAATTATACAGCCAACGGTATTTTTGGAACTTGTTTAATTAGGAAACTGATTTTTTATTTTATTTTTCAGAAAAATTGTAGGCACATGAACCAGATACGCAATTCAAGCGTTTCAGAAGCGATTTATGATGTATTTTGATATTGTAACTTCTAATTTACCGGGTAGGAGCGTGAAAAATTCGAAAATCGTTTTTGAATCAAAAATTGAATGAGGAAAATCTCGCGTTCGCGTCTGCAAGTTGCACCAGGGAAATATAAGCGAACTAAACCGAAACACTTTTTCACGATTACCCATGTATTCTTCGGCCAAATGCAACTTTGTTAATTTTTCATATACAGCAACAAATAAATGCTTGTTAGTTAGAGTTTCTATCCATCTATATCGTAATGGTCAATTTTTTTCGAATTACGCTATACAATAATAATTATATCCATTTTTGTTTAAATCTCTCCGATTTTACCTGAACAATGTACATTTTTATTTTGAATTTTGAACATTTTCCGGTCGTTACGACACAGATAGTGATGTCGAAAATTACTTGAGCCAATTTCAAATCATTCGGTTTGATAGTTTAGGAATGGCATTTGTTTCAAATTTTCAATGCATTCTGTCAGTAAAACAGACCTTCTTCATCCTGTTACGATTAAATTTTGACGTTCTCTCCTTTTCTCTAAACAGTTAAATTATTTTTCTCGTCTAATTCTACTCTACTCAGTGTCTTTCAAAATTCTGATCATTCTGACCCCCCCCCCGGCAACTCTTTTCTCGAATTTCCTTGTTTTCAGCTATTCCAATCTCCCCACATCTAATCCAAGTTCATTCTTTCGTTATCCATTCTTTTTATCCTGTCTTTCCTCCCAGTTCTTCGATCCGGTGGCAAAATCTCAAAATGTTAATTCCCCAAGAATCAGAATATTACTCAAACTAAAAGATGCTTCTATGGTTAACAATTTACTCTTTATTATCCAAATCAATTATTGGATATTAATCAATCGGTCAATTGATATTAATTGATTTGAATAACAAAAAGCAAATTGTTAACCACAAAAGCATCTTTTAGTTTGAGTACTATTCTGATTCTTGGGTAATTAATGTTTTGCAATTTTTCGACTGGATCATAGAACTGGGACCAAAGACAGGATAAAAAGAAAGGATAACAAAAGAATGAGCTTGGATTGGATGTGGGGAAATTGGAATAGCTGGAAACAAGGAATTTCGAGAAAAGAGATGCTATGCGAGGGGAAGGGCAAAGACAAATGATCATTCTTCTGAATACTTGTCAGTATTAATTCGTCAAACAAAATGTCAACTCCAATCTTCGACTGACTCGCGTTTCCTCGCGAACCTGTTTTGCAATAACACACGCACAAATAGCGTATCTTCAATCTATATATAAATAGAGCAGATGAATTGCTGCATGTATCGTGATTATATCACCGTTGCGAAGCGAGGGGAGCGACAAAACCGAGCTCACGAGGGGATCGACATGCCGCAACAAACATGCCACGGGTAATCCTCTCCCTTCCATTATCTCTGTACAGTACGGTATTATATACCAAATATAGTATAACAATGACAGAGAGATACAGACCCCCACCAACAAGCAATCGATTGATCTCACACACTGACACACTTCGTTTTCCATTTGTGTGTATTGTATAACTAAAATGTGGTCTGCTCTTCATCGGCCATCGTCGCTGTCGTACATAGTGCCACGGTGATTAGTGTATTCTAGCTCTGGTCTGATCATGGAGCTGGACTCGCGATCGTCAAGAAGAAGCAAACAGAAACGAGAAACAAAAATCTTGTTTCGCTAATTTTTTCGCACCGAAAAACTAAACTCTTATGGTGAGATGTCCGTCCGTCCGTCCGTCTGTCCTTCTGTCACAGACCTCTAACTCCTAAGCTGTTTAACCGAACAATTTAAAATTTGGTGCGCAGCTAGAGTGTGATGTTCCGATGATGAAACCCGAGTCATTTATTGACAAAAAAGAATATATATATATATTCGGAGTACAAATTAGTTCGGTCCGTTTTTTTCTGATAAAAAATACATTTATGCTTTTAAATCATTCCCACGGATTTCAATTGTACGGAAACTGCTTGCTAAGGAGGGATATTGGGTTAAGACAGCGTTTTCTCAATGATTTTCATGAATTTTTGTATAGTATAAAAAATGAATATAATTTATTGAAACTTTGAGAAAATTTTATAAATATATTTAAGTATATACTATAAAATATTAGCGACCCCATATTGCAGGTCACAATCAAACTCAGCATTTTGCGTACATTCTGGAAGCCGCAATTTTCATCTGAAATCAAACGAGATTGGAATTTATTTTTATTATATGGATCTCTTCTATATTAACGTAAATGCTATCAAAAAAATAGAAAATTGAATTTTTTACAGGGGTCAAAACAAAAAGGCATGATTTTTTGCCATTTTTTACAACTTTATTTGGAAAAAAAAAATTATTTCATATAATGATAATATTCCGATTTTAGGTTCATATAGAGGGCAATACTATGAAAAAAGTAACTGCCAATTTTCAAAACGATTGGTTGAAAACTTTCCAAACTAGCGTGTACGCAAGTTTAAAAAAAGTCGTTTTCAGAACAATGCGTTTGAAAAAATAGTACTAAGATAAACAAGCAATATGGGGTCGCTAATATTTTATAGTATATACTTAAATATATGTATAAAGTATTCTCAAAGTTTCAATAAATTATATTCATTTTTTATACTATAAAAAAATTCATGAAAATCATTGAGAAAACGTTGTCCCAACCCTATTTCCTCCCTTAATGGCTTATAACAATAGATCGAGTCGGAATTTTCATTTAAAATTTTGAGAACATATTTTTCAATAGTTTTACTAACAATTTGTGAAATAAAAAAAATCGATTTTTTGAACCGTCTAACCCTATTTCCCCCCTTAAGGGCCCCTTTGTGACGGACTCAAAAAAGGTTCTTTGTCCCGAATTTTCGTTTGCTACCTAATGAATTATTTCAGGATTGAGAAAATCGTATGTTTTAAAGGACACTTTGAAATTGTATAATAAAAATGTTCATTAAAAAAATAAGAAAAAATGATGACACTTATATAGAATCGGAGTGCCGGTTCGTACAAATTTTTCTTTTCACGGTGAAATCCATATCTATAGAACAACATCAAAGTGTCGTTAAAAACATACCACTCTCCCAATCCTAAAATAATTCATTAAGTAGCAAACAAAAATTCGTGAAAAGTACCTTTTCGTAAGCCCCTCACAGTGAGGTTCTCCCTTAATATTGTCTTCTATAAATATTTTCAGTAATATCTAGCAAAATTTTCGTTTTTTCCTATAGCCCCCTTCCTTAATTTCGAAAATTCTAACATACGAAAACATGTGCGATAGTTTATAGGAAAAAAACTATAACGATGTGGAAATTGTCATTGCTTCTTTCCACACACCTATTTCACTCATTCTGCTCTAAGTTTTTTTTTTTTTTTTTTTTTTAAATCTCGGGCTCGTGCAAACTTAAGCACTCGTCGAAGGACGTATCAATCGGCGCCTTTACTATCTCCTCTGTACTCACAGATCACTTATACTCGCGTAATACACGTACATTGTAAATGAATACATGCCTCTATACAGTTATCTATACTTATGTACATAAGCAACAATGTATATCTATGTACAGTGCTATGTACAGTTTTCTGCTATCCAGCTGATTCGAAAATCACTCGTGGAACGTGAGTTCATCGAGAGTCTTGTGGGGGCACTCGCCGCCACGGATTTACTCGATCGTTCGTACAATTCATCCGGAAATTTCGTTATGTTTCTTTTAAAACAAACATTTTTATTTCATTCATTTCTTACAAACAAGTGGTTTTTGAAGTAATTTTTTTTTTTGGGTTTGTTGAATGATTATTGTGCTAAAAATATATTGACATAGTGTGGTGTGCCCAAAAATTGATCGGTGCATTGAGAGAAGCAATAATTGTTCCTGTAATGGAACAACGAGAACTAACGTAACGTAACGTAACGTTCTCGTAATGTAACTTACGAGAAAACTAAACATTCAAGGATTATAGTTGAAAGAACGTTCAACGGATGTTTTCTCGTTGCACTTTTTAATTGTACGTATATTTTGTAAATGTTCACTTGCACCGCAAGATTATTTTTGTTTCTTTGATAATCGCGTTTTTTTTTTTGTTGCAAATATCCATATTTTTTTATATTTTTTATTTATTTTTTGATCTTTCACTTTTGCAAGAACAACTTTGGTTGCAACTTTCATAAAGTTATTATTATTTTTTTTAAATAAAAAAATACACTTTATGTAACGAGTGTTGCAGAGCGATTACGAGTTCTTGATAAGCGTCTTGTGCATTACATAGCCACGGTGAAAAAAAAATTCAATGTATATTTACCTGGTACGAGTGAGGATCAACTTTTTTTTTTTTTTCACTTCGCGATAACACACTGTGACATAACGTCGAGCATCTACAATGCAACAGGATTTTCAACAATGCGAAATCGAACTATAAGATTATATTGTAAGAATGTATTTATTTTTTTGCTTCTTCGCAGAGGAAGCTTGTTTTTCGCGAGAGAAAAAGATTTGTTTTTCGCGATTTTCGTACGCAAATGCTTGAAATGTCCGAAATAATCGGAGAATCACGTTTAGAAAAAAAAAACATCTGGACGTGTGCGTGTATTTATGCGAGTAGGCAGTCTAAAAAGTTAAATAATTGATACAACTCGAAATCAACGTGAGCGATCTTGCGCAAGCATTGCGCACATCTTGAACATCACACGGCCTTCATTTGTTAAAGTGTTCGGAAATGTTTATAACGGGTTTTGAATTTTACACAATTTTAACTTGTCAAAAAATGTTTCTGGTCGCTCTAACTTTTGTACATTTTGAGATATCGAGCTGAAATATTCTTCTATAAATAAAATATCATTAAAGTACGTTTGATATCGAACTTGGCTCAAATTGCTCACAGCGTTTGATAGTTATGGATATTCGAATTTTTCAAAAAATTACTGTCACCGCGCGAACTTCCGCAAATTTTGCGATATTCGGCTAAATGTTTTGCATATTAAGGGGGGAAATAGGGTTAGAACAGCGTTTTCTCAATTATTTTCATGATTTTTTTTATAGTATAAAAAATGAATATAATTTATTGAAACTTTGAGAATATTTTATACATATATTTAAGTATATACTATAAAAATTTTGAAGAATTTTGAAGAATTTCCTTGAAAAACACCGAAGATATTAGCGACCCCATATTGCAGGTCACAATCAGACTCAGCATTTTGCGTACATTCTGGAAGCCGCAATTTTCATCTGAAATCAAACGAGCTTGGAATTTACCTTTATTATATGTCTCTCTTCTATATGAACCTAAATGCTATCAAAAAAATAGAAAATTGAATTTTTTAAAGGGGTCAAAACAAAAAAGCATGATTTTTTGCCATTTTTTACAACTTTATTTGCAAAAAAAAAATTATTTTAAATAATGATAATATTCCGATTTTAGGTTCATATAGAGCGCAATACTATGAAGAAAGTAACTGCCAATTTTCAAAACGATTGGTTGAAAACTTTTCAAACTAGCGTGTACGCAAGTTAAAAAAAAGTCGTTCTCAGAAAAACGCGTTTGAAAAAATTGTGACCGCTCGGGTTATACACGTGGCGCGCTCGGGGCCTAAAGGAGAGCTACTCACTTTAACGGCTTATAACAATAGAATGAGTCGGAATTTTCATTTAAAATTTTGAGAACATATTTTTTAATAGTTTTACCAACAATTTATGAAATTAAAAAAAAATCGATTTTTTGAACCGTCCAACCCTATTTCCCCCCTTAAGCGGTATTGGTCGCGATTAGTACCTGGATGGGTGACCGCATAACTGTGCAGTGGCTTGCCACGCCAGCTACTGGGTGGGAGGCACTTTTTCTGACATCTTGATGGTAAAACAACGAGTAAATTCAGTAAAATGATTTTTCGCAGTTTCCCTGTGCCCTCGTGCAAATGCGATACAGTAGTGGATTAGGAAAGAGTGTTTGCGGACAACACCCGTGGATGATTTCAAGAAATCGAATGAAAATGGAAACAATGGGGAAGAGACATAAAAACTCGAGTGAGGAATACAACGGAAACACTAATTAAAAAAAAAAATAGAAACTTGCATTTTGGTTCCGCCTTACTCTACGATGAGGCCAAAGTTGAAAAACTCATTTGCTCATAGAGGGGGGATTGGTGAGCGGACACAAATTAATCCGGAAGTGCAATCTTCTAATTTTTGTTTCACCACGGCAGCAACGGAGTAATAATAGAATGGACAATCATTGAAGGCAACTTGTAATTTTCAAATCCTTTTTTTTCTCATTCTACGGAACAGAAATCCCGTTGTCCTTGTACGCACGTCGAGTATTTTTAATGACCAACCGATTACATTAATCGGAGTCTACACGAATATAGGGCATTCCATGCGAACTCAACCAATTCCAATCTTCGTCATGTTCTACTAGATCTGTAATTTTGTTATACAGTTAACCCAAGTGAAGAGAACGGCGTGAATTTTTATTAGATTTTTCATTCCTCACGTTCGGGAACTGAAATTCTTTGAAATTTAGATTGAGACCCATTTTTTTTTTAGATTCTTCATTTTTCTCATGCATCGGGAATGCGTTCTCGTGAATTTAGTCTTTCTAAGGAGCTCTGTGAACCTGGAACCCGACTTAAGAAAATGAATTTTTTTTTAATTGCATACGTTTGTACTCCGTATGTACTCCGAGTTGAAGTTTAAACATTTTTTGTAACGCGATTCTATAGAAAATCGTTTGTACCCGTTTGTACCACTTTTTTTTTTCGAAATATTTTTTTGTATCTTTAATACGTAAATAAAAACATCCTAAATATCCAAAACGATTCATTTTTATTTTTCTACAAAAAAAAACGCTCTCCAAAGAAGACATGAAAATCGGCTTAAGTTACCAGACTACTACCTTAAAAGAAAAAAAAAAGATAATCTTGAGGCTCATGACTTTGTCGATTTAGACCGGAATACCCCATATATATATACATACGAGGTCTGTTCAAAAAGTATCGCGAATTTTGAATTTCCGCGGGCTACGTATATTCGACTTTCGATTTTTTGTGGCGTTAGGTTGGTACTCATGTCCCTCACTTATGCTGAAAAAATCGGTCATTTTGAATGTTTAGTTAATTGTTGACAGCTGTTTTGGTTAGACGTGTTTTGGCTTGTCTTCGATTTTTGCCTATTCCAAAAAAGCAGCTTCGATTGCGATGATTGTGCTTTGGTTTCCACGTCATAACCACAAACCCATGATTCGTCACCAGTTATGACCCCCTGGAGCAAATTTGGGTCGTCGCGGACCGAGTCCAACAGCTCCTTAGCAATGTTGACGCGACACTGTTTTTGTTCGAAATTGAGCAATTTTGGCACGAATTTCGCGGCGACCCGTTTCATGCCCAAATCATTGGTAAAAATCGAATGGCACGAGCCAATCGATATGTTTAGTTCCTCAGCAACTTCTCTAACGGTGATTCTACAATTGGCCAATATTATTTTCTTCACTTCATCAATGTTTTCGGCTGTTGTTTATGTGCTCGGGCGTCCGGAACGCATTTCCCCACGTAGAAAAATTGTAACGGCCGAGCGTTGGGCCAATACTGGTTGCCGTAGTGCCGGTACCGGCTGCCAGTATTGGGCCAGTACAGATTCGGTACAGGAGTGTAATAGCCGGCCGTTATACTAGCACCAACAGTCGGGCCAGTACCGGTTATTTAATTGGCCCGAACTTTGGCTCTGACTTTGGACCAGACTTTGGCCCAGATCTGGCAAACTTCTGGCTTACTACTGGCACCAACGGTCGTACCAATACTGGTTATTTCATTGGGCCGGATCTTGGCAGACGATTTTGCCGACGGTGCAAATTACATCTCAGCGAGAAATGGCAAATTAAATAGA
The DNA here is from genome assembly GCA_958009045.1 of Oxytorus armatus. Lineage (NCBI taxonomy): Eukaryota > Metazoa > Arthropoda > Insecta > Hymenoptera > Ichneumonidae > Oxytorus > Oxytorus armatus. The sequence goes on from OY253748.1 coordinate 14,494,640, forward strand.
TATCGAATCGACGTCTTTTAGACACTTTTGGCGTCTAGTGGACGCCGATCCAATGTTTATTCAAATTCAATTTCTCTCTGGGAGTAATTTAATTTCTTTTTACCACGTTACCAGATGTTTCCCAAGCAGCACACGTACGTCCAAAGGATGTACTTTGGACGTAAGGACGTTCTTCGGATGTTTTTAGGACGTCCTTTGGATGTTGTGTTGTCTGGGTTGTTTATGCATAAATGTTTGATAATTAAATGCACTTGATATATACTAAATACTCGGAGTAGTTTTTATTAATAAGAGACTAAGTACATATACAGGTCTAAAATACGTACTTAAATGTTTATAGAACAGTGTTTATAAAATATAGGCTATATGAAGCAAATATTACACTAAAAAATATTGTATTAATCGTGAAATTTCAAGTTCGGGGCAAATTATAATTCAACAATTTGGTTGTTTGCAAAATAATGGACTTTTGATCAGAATAACCTAATCTACAATTACATTACAGAACGCAACTGTTAAAGTGAAATACTCTCAGTATTGACATTTTCTATAGCCCAGTATTGAGCCTGTATCGAAGCCAGAGCTTGGCCGTATTTTATAGCCTATTTTGGCCCAGATTGACAACCAGTACTGGCACAAGACGATATTTTATACTGACCCAAAGCTTGGCCAGATTGTCAGCCAGTACTGAAACAATACTGGCTGCCAAAGTTTGGCCGCCAATACTGGCACAAAGCTTGGCCAGTAGAATTCAACCGGTACTGACATAAGACTGTATTTTATACTGGCCCGTAGTACGGCCCGTAGTATGGCCCGTAGTATGGCCCATAGTATGGCTAGATAGTCAGCCAGTACGGGGCCATTACTGGTGGCCAAGGTTTGGCCGCCAATATTGGCCCAAAGCTTGGCCAGTAGAATTATACTGGCAACTTCTACGTGGGTCGTTGTTCGCATCTTCTCGGCCCTCTGAGAACATTTTGTACCACCGATAAACGTTTCTTTGGTTCAAGGTAACTTCACCATATGCCATAGTCAACATTCGGAATGCGTCCGCGCACGTAATTTTGTTCTTCACACAAAATTTGATACAGATTCTTTGATTCATTTTTTGAAATAGGCAAAAATCGAAGACAAGCCAAAACACGTCTAACCAAAACAGCTGTCAACAATTAACTAAACATTCAAAATGGCCAATTTTTTCAGCATAAGTGAGGGGCATGAGTACCAACCTAACCTAAAAATCGAAAATCGAATATACGTAGCCCGCGGAAATTTAAAATTCGCGATACTTTTTGAACAGACCTCGTACACTCACACACACGCAAACATAAACACATGATATAATATACAATATCAGAAAATTCAATCCATCTCTATAAAACCGATAGCTTGTATCACTGGTACCGTGCGAGCGATGTTGCCTCTTTCTCTCTCTCCTCCTCTCTTTCGTATCTTATCTCTGATGACAAACTTTTATTCTCGAAGGTGTGTGTTTCTCTTTTTTTTTCTTCGCTCAAACCCATCGCTTATCTTTCCTCGTTTCTCAAATGACTCGCAAAACTCTCTCTAATATTCGTACCACCAATTGAGCTCTAGTATCGTCACTTTGTTAATTCTTTAACAATATTTGGAGAAAGTACCTTACTAGAATTATGTCTTTGGCTACGAAATCCTAAAAATGCACTTTCTGGGGTTGTGGCGATACTCGGTTGTTCATCCGTCCGTCTGCATGTCCTTCTTTCACACGTTTCCCATTCCTAAATCGTTTGAGTCACACAAAATTCACTTTCACTTAATATCATGTGAGAGGTCTATTTTGCCGACTCGGTATTACCGAAAAAATTAATACGGCCAGAAAATGTTAAAATTCGAAATAGAAATTTATATTATCAGCTGAAAACGAATAGGTCTAAAAGAAAAATGGATATAATTATTATTGTATAGTGTAATTTTGAAAAAAAAAAAAGATCTTTACGTTGTAGGCAGATAAAAATGTTAACTAACGAACATTTGTTTGTTGCTGTAGCTAGAAAATTAAGAAAATGGCATTTGGCCGAAAAATTCACAGCCGTCTTGGAAAAGTGTCTTCGTTTAGTTCGTTTATATTCCACTGGCCCTACTTGCAGACCCAAACGCGAGATTTTCCTTACTCAATTTTTAGTTCAGAGACCATTTTCGTGAGGTTTCTACTTGGAAAATTTGAGGTTATAATACGAAAATACATGGTGAATCGCTTTTGGCAGCTGTAACATGCGTATTTGGTATGAATGATTGAATTTTGTTTAAGGGTTCATACGCAGTCAGGCTTTGCAAAAAAAAATGTTTAATTCCATTTTCGTAATGTTCACATATTTAAGTAAATGCACAGAAAATTTCATCTCAATCCGACAAATATTCTCGAAGTTAAACGCATATTTGTAAAGACGTCACCTAGCGTCTGAGCATGATTCTGAAAGTTTGAATGCGTTTTTCTGAAAACTATGCTTTTAAGGGGAGAAATAGGGTTAGGACAGCGTTTTTTCAATGATTTTCATGAATTTTTTTATAGTATAAAAAATGAATATAATTTATTGAAACTTTGAGAATACTTTATACATGAATCTAAGTATAAGCTATAAAATTTTTGAAGAATTTCCTTGAAAAACACCGAAGATATTAACGACCCCATATTACAGGTCACAATCAGACTCAGCATTTTGCGTACATTCTGGAAGCCGCAATTTTCATCTGAAATCAAACGAGGTTGGAATTTATTTTTATTATATGTCTCTCTTCTATATGAACCTAAATGCTATGAAAAAAATAGAAAATTGAATTTTTTACAGGGATCAAAACAAAAAAGCATGATTTTTTGCCATTTTTAACAACTTTATTGGCAAGCGTGTACGCTTGTTCAAAAAAAGTCGTTTTCAGAAAAACGCGTTTGAAAAAATAGTACCAAGAAAAACACACAGTCAAGGCAGTCATAAATTTTCTTCGGTGTTTTTCAAGGAAATTCTTCAAAAATTTTATAGTATATACTTAAATATATGTATAGAATATTCTCAAAGTTTCAATAAATTATATTCATTTTTTATACTATAAAAAAATTCATGAAAATCATTGAGAAAACGCTGTCCTAACCCTATTTCCCCCCTTAATGGCTTATAACAATAGAACGAGTTTTACTAACAATTTATGAAATTAAAAAAAAATCGATTTTTTGAACCGTCTAACTCTATTTCCCCCCTTAAAGTCGGCGAGCAAGATTCCTCGGAAACGGCTAAACCGATCAGTCTCAATTTTTTACACAACCTTTGTAAATATATTTTTTGGTGAATCATCGAAGGTTTTCTTCTCGCCGATAAATATTTTCCATTTTATAAATAATTTAAGGCCCAAATTTTTATCGAAAATCGAATTTTTTTTTGAGAAGCCGCCATTTCGTTGAAAATTAACATTTTGCTTATTCCTTCGATTAAATACTAGATAATACCTTATATTAACGAAATCTTTTTTGTTTTTTCATTTTGGATGATCCAATCCAGAGATATCGTGCTCACCGTAAGATGCCTTTTTTTTTTAGAGGAACTCCCGGAGATCGGCTATAGAAGCTTTAAAAATCATTATTTTTACAAATAAAAAATATGAAAATAAAGTTAAAAGTTACCACAGTATGTATATAAATTTTTACGTTAATAAATTAAAATTTCTTTCCAGGAAAAATTCTTGAAAAATCCCTTTTTTTTCGGTCTCCTGACTGCGTATAATCCCTTATGCCGAATCGAAAGTTTATATATATTGCGATTCATTCATATGCTTGTGAGCATACTTCGAGTGAATTATAGATCGAATACCTCTTTTCTCCTTTCTCTTTCGATGTATCGAGGATTTTTTTTATTATTTTTCTTCAATATAAATTCGCAAGGAAAGCGGAGACGCTCTCTACTCGCGCGGAATCGTTCCACACCGTTCGCGATTTCAACTCTTCGTTTGGAAATAGCTCGGGGCCTAACCACGAATGAAGCGCGCGTTACCGGGTCGCCGAAACGATACAGTATATATATATATATCTATATAATCGTCCAGCTGAAAGAGCCGCGATGTCGCGTGTACTCTCCGTTCTCCCGCGACGACGACGGCGACCACGAATTATCTCGAACGATAACTGACCTACCTTTAGCAGACAATTTAAAAACCGGTTTTCGCGGTTTCCCCGCCTCTCGTAAATGTTATAACCCAACTGTGCACCCGAAGACTCGTCCTCCCTCGCGAATAAACTTTGATGAACCGATGCTCACCAAACCGTAGAATTGTATCTCACGAACGGTGCTCGGAAATCTATTACACTGCAATTTCTCCACGACGCTGAATAAACCGTTACGATATGCGGAATTTCACTGGGTAATACTTGAAATAATTGAAATTAAAAACGAAAAAAAAATTATATTACCTTCAATGTTGATTAAGAGTATGCATTAAAAAACAAAGAATACTTAAAAAAATAAAACTACTCTCACAGTTTTTTATATACCGATCTGATAATCTTTTTACATGACCGGAAAAACAACGCGAATATTCTTTCCTGTCGGATTTTCTGTACATTTTTTTTTAGCAAATTAAAAAAAATTAATCACGTTTTTTCCGACTTTTTTTTTAGTTGGAGACTCTTCTTAATTTAGCTGTTGATTATATTCGTAATGATTTAAAAAAATTACATTCCTAATAAATTTACTAATTAAATTATCGAGTGTTTTCAGTATTTTAATTTTTTTAAATTTTTCCTTTGATCCAACGGATCTTTACGTATGACCCGTTCTTAATAAATTTACTAATTAAATTATCGAGTGCTTTTAGTATATATGTATATATATATTAGGGCGATTTTTTTTTCGACTATTTTTTTTTTCAGTCCCCACCCGAAATTTTGTTGGATATGTCGAAAAAGAAATTCCCTGAAAGTTACAGCCCTTAATATTAATTCTAAGTACTCTCCCACAGCGTGAGAAGATTTTCCATCTAAAATACACGTAAATCGAATTTTTTTTTTCTTTCAAATTTCTATAACTCAGCCGTATTTTATGCTATCATATTGTTCTTGGTTTCGATTTACTCAGAATAAAACAATCTAAAAAAGTGCCTTTAGCGGTGAAAGTGTCAATTGTACTGGTGAGTTGGTACGGGTCACTGAAGTTGATTTCTACCCAAAATTCTCGTTTTTTTGCTGTTATCTCCGAAACAATTAACTTTACGAAAAAAATGTAAATGAAAAACATGTCGGAAATTTAATTTCCTACAAAAAAGGTCCTATCGACCCAATTGCTAGATTAATATTTCTTGAGATATTGAACTTTATTTAAAAAAATGTTTTTTCTTATTTAATATTTCATATTTTATAAAGTTCAATATCTCAAGAAATATTAATCTAAGCAATTGGGTCGATGGGACCTTTTTTGTAGGAAATTAAATTTCCAAAAAATTTTTCATTTACATTGTTTTCGTAAAGTTAATTGTTTCGGAGATAACAGCAAAAAAAACGAGAATTTTGGGTAAAAATCAACTTCAGTGAGCCTTACCAACTCACCAGTACAATGTACACTTTCGCCGCAAAAGGCACTTTTTGAGATTGTTTTATTCCGAGTAAATCTAAACCAAGAACAATATGATAGCATAAAATGCAGCTGAGTTATAGAAATTTGAAAAAAAAAAAAAAAAAAAAAAATCGATTTACGTGTATTTTAGATGGAAAATCTTCTCACGCTTTGGGAGTACTTAGAATTAATATTAAGGGCTGTAACTTTCAGGGAATTTCTTTTTTGACATATCCAACAAAATTTCGGGTGGGGACTGAAAAAAATAATAGTCGGAAAAAAAATCGCCCTAATAATATATATATATATATGTATATATATATGTCTTTTCTTTGATCCATCGGATTTTTACGTACGACCCTTCCCAATTCCATTTTTTCCACTTTTCCCCCTATCGCTCCCTACCCGCACTTCGATAAGGCAACCCAACTTCTATTGCGTCCGCAGACGTCTTAGCTTCACTGTATCGCATTTGCCATGGACACAGGGAAACTGCGGAAAACCTGTGTCGATACAGACGGCTTTTTGTTTTGAGTGAGTTTCCGTTGTATTACCATCAGAAACTTAGAAAAACTGCCTCCCGCTCAAGTAGTTGGCGTGGCAAGCCACTGCACGGTTAAGCGGGGTCACCCATCCCAGTAATGACTGCGGCCAATACTGCTTAACATGGGAGATCGCCGAAGCCGCGCACCGACCGCGCGTCCACTGCTGTCGGTTCAATTATCATTAGCTTTTTTTTATTTTTATTTCATCAACTTTATCATCATAACGCATATTATTTATTGTTCAAAACCATTTTATACTCCATATCGTGTTTATTTAAATTCACAATACTTTTTCGATCATTTATTACCCAACAACGCTTCATAACAACTGGCATAGTTCCGCTGAGTGAAATTGTAACGAATAAATGCCGTATTTTCAGCATTTTTTTTTCCGATGCTTAAGGTAGTAGTCTGGTAACTTAAGCCAATTTTCAAGTCTTTTTTGGAGGGCGTTTTTTTGTAGGAAAATAACAATGAATCGTTTTGGATATTTACGATGTTTTTATTTACATGTTAAAGATACAAACAAAAATTTTTTTGAAAAAATTTAATAGTTTATTATTATTATTATTGATCGAAGTTGGCACGTCGAAAAAAAAGCGCGTAGGTGGCCCCGGTGATTTTGGCTCTTGATGTTATCTGAAATCAAACATTCTTGATAATTCGTAATTTATAGACATGTCATTCTGGTCGGAACTACTGAAGTTAAATTTCATGGATAAATAACAAAATGGCGGGTAAAATGAAAGGACTTTTTTTTCCAAAGTCCGCCATTTTGTTATTTATCCATGAAATTTAACTTCAGTAGTTCCGACCAGAATGACAGGTCTATAGATTAAGAATTATCAAGAATTTTTTATTTCAGATAACATCAAGAGCCAAAATCACCGGGGCCACCCACGCGCTTTTTTTTCGAGGTGCCAACTTCGATCAATAATAATAATAATAATAAACTATAAAATTAAAAAAAAAAATTTTTTTTTGTATATTTAATATGTAAATAAAAACATCCTAAATATCCAAAACGATTCGTTTTTAGTTTCCTATAAAAAACGCCCTCCAAAAAAGGGATGAAAATCGGCTTAAGTTACCAGACTACTACCGTAAGGTGTTTCAACTTGTGACATGTTTAAAATAATACTAATACCAATATAACAATGATTAGGGAATTTCACGGAAAACGTGGTTTACTAATTGAAATATTTATTTGCCATTAATATTTGTCGCGCATACTTGACTGCTGTGGGAGTAAAAAAAATGTCTGCAGAATTATCGTGAAACCAGATAGCAATGCCGACTCGATTGACACAATCGATAACTCTCAATCATCATTTTTCTTGCTCTCTTTATTGTTATAAAGGAACAAAGTTATAATATCATTTTTTTGCGCATATATTTATGCCGATTTATGCCCCCCCTCTCTATCTTGTTTCCCGCTCAGGTGATCGCATATCTGCGGTTACCCGTGGTGGGGAATTTCATGGCAAACTCGTTTCGCGTTCTCGCAACACAGCGTCAGCGCGTCTTTGCATCCGGAGGAAATGGTCAAATTCTGTAACCCGGTATAGACCCTATCCTATTCGTTTTCGTTTTGAAATTCATACAGCTACTAAGCTTATTCGCGTTTTAGTAACATTTTTTTTTTAACTCCATCTCTTGTAAAAATTGCGAATGACATGAGGATGATTACAAAAAAATCAATAATACAATTCGTTGGAATGTAGAAAAGGAACCACTCGGGGAAACCCCGTGGATCCCAAATGGAAATTATTCCGTTATAAGATAATTTTTTGAACGGGACGTTGGAGAACCACTTGAAAACTGAATTATCGAAAAACTTTACAACCATTTGACCAATTGGCGATTGATCGCCGAAGAGATCCCTGCAGTTCAATGATCGATACCTACTGAAATTTCAGAAAGTGGAGAAAGTGGAAGTGGAGTTATTGTGTTGAATGATGTTAAGGAGTTATACGCAGTCAGGAGACCGAACAAAAGCGATTTTTCAAGAATTTTTCCTGGAAAAACATTTTAATTCATTAACGTACAAATTTATATACATATTGTGGTAACTTTTAATTTTATTTTGATATTTTTTATTTGTAAAAATAATGATTTTTAAGGTAGTAGTCTGGTAACTTAAGCCGATTTTAATCTCTTTTTTGGAGGACGTTTTTTTGTAGGAAAATAAAAATGAATCGTTTTGGATATTTAGGATGTTTTTATTTGCATATTAAAGATACAAAAAAAATTTGTTGAAAAAATTTAATAGTTTATTATTATTATTATTATTATTATTATTGATCGAAGTTGGCACCTCGAAAAAAAAGCGCGTGGGTGGCCCCGGTGATTTTGGCTCTTGATGTTATCTGAAATCAAAAATTCTTGATAATTCTTAATCTATAGACATGTCATTCTGGTCGGAACTACTGAAGTTAAATTTCATGGACAAATAACAAAATGGCGGACTTTGGAAAAAAAAACTTTTTTTTCCAAAGTCCGCCATTGTGTTATTTATGCATCGGCATTTTAATGGTTGAAACATTATGAAGAGAATAAGTACGGAGTGGAGTCGTGAATTTATTAGAAAGATAAATTACAACAATTTCACTGTGGGAACTCATTTTTAACGAAAAAGCTAGAAAAAAAGTTTGAATTTTTTATTTTGTTCTAAGATTCGATATCGACGTACTTCCGTCTGCATGTTAATGCGAAAATACAATTAATAAAGGAAATAAAGGAAATTAAAAAAAAACGATATCCTGAGAATTTTAAAGTTATAATTTCAAGCCCTACATCAACTCCACGGACAGACACATCAATTGCAAAGATTTGTCCACTTCTGTTTACATATTAAATTAATACTAATATTAGGAAATGTGGAAGCTTGGAGTGTGGCAAGCGGAAGAAATTGGTAAATCTGGAAACTGAAACTTGGAAAGGGGTAATGTGGAAAGTGAACACCTGGAAATTGGAAATAGGGAAGTTGGAAATTGGGGAACGGGAAACTAGGAATCTGGAATCTGAAAACTGGAAATGTGGAATTTGAAAACTGGAAAAAGGGAAAATTGGGAAATTGGCAAATCGGGGGAGTGCAAATGTGGAAACTCAAAAACTAAAGGTGCGGAAACCTGGAAATTGGAAGAGTGTAAATAGATATGTAAGAGAGGGATATGTACAGGGAGGGGCACTGTAAAAACCCGAAAGGGTGTACATGGAAATTAACTACTACTACTACTACTACTACTACTACTACTACTGATATTATTTTTACAAGTAAATTTATTATCGTTTATTTCGGTATTTCCATTAACGCCCTGTGAAATGTACTTTGTTACAATTTTAATTAAATCGTATAAAGCTCGTTACTCCAAATGGACTAAAAAAAAATAACACTCCTAATTAATGGAACAAACGAACGTGAATATTGTGATCACGAGACCCATTGTTTGAATAATCAAAGTTAAAGAGCTATGAGAAAAACACGACTTTGGTACGCCGTTACTCGTCTACTTGCGAGATAACACAGTTTAACTACTATTTCAGTTGGTTCATTGGCTTTGTAACATATACATATGTCTTGTTTCCTTACCAAAGCATGTAGAGTCTCGACTTATTGAACACGTAGGATTTCGCATATTGTACCGGACACCGAGTTGCACGGAAACCGATCATCATCTCGAAACTACCATCATTATTATATTGTAGAAAATCGTCATTGGTTATCGTTCGATAAATCGTGATATTACAATTTGCCGATCTTTATAGACTCGCTTATGATTGTGTAAAATCATGATGGTGTCGTTATTTCTATTTCGCATCATTGGACAATATTCAAATAGGTAAATATGGAGCAAAGGGGACCCACTTCCGATTGACTTGCCTATAATATATGTTATGTAGGGACCCTTCCTGAACAACTTTCCTCTGACACAATTGGGGGTCGTTATTTATTAAAAAGTTATTAACAAATAAAGTTAATAATTCATATAGCTATTTTCCTTATACCAGCCAGTCCTAATCATCTTGTCCTTCACATTTGTTGTTACGTATACTCCCCTCAGTAGCATACAAAAAGTTTAAATCCGTCGCTCATTGTTTGTTAAAAAGTTATTAACAAAAAAAGTTTTATAATTCAAACATGAACTACTTCTTCTAGTGTATGGTGAACAGCACACGCATTAGAGGGGGGGGCTGCGCCCCCCTGCAATCCTCCACTCACCAGCCTAAAGACAAACCAAAAACAACCCAAAAACAACCCAAAAACAACGCAAACAAACAATTATTTGTCTTATTCATTATTTATATTATGAAGCGGATACATGGTACTCATAATGTCGAAGAAACTGTCGATACGCTGGGTTTGGGTTTTTGGTTTGGGTTTTTGGTTTGGGTTTTTGGTTTGGGTTTTTGGTTTGGGTTTTTGGTTTGGGTTTATTTTGGATTTGTTGGGTTTGTTCGTTTAGGTTGTTAGGTTAGGTTGTTTAGTTGGGTTATTTGTTTGGATTATTTCGGTTGTTTTTGGATTGTTTAGGTTATTTGGGTTTTTTTTGTTTGTTTTGGATTTGTTGTTTAATGGGTTTGGGTTTTTGGTTTGCGTTTGTTTTGGATTTGTCTGTTTATTGGGTTTGGGTTTGTTTTGGATTTATTTGTTGGGTTTGTTCGTTTGGGTTTTGGATTTGTTTTGGGTTTGTTTGTTTGTTTGTTTGTTGGGTTTGTCTGTTTGTTTCTTTAGGTTACTAGGGTTATTTTGGGTTGTTTTTGGTTTGTCTACGGGCTGGTATGCGGTGGGGGCAGGGGGGCCGCAGCCCCTTCGGTCATACGTGTACTGGCCACCATGCAAGTATTTCATATTCTATTTATGAATTTTCTTTTGTTAATAACTTTTTAATAAATAACGACCCCCAATTGTGTCAGAGGAAAAAGTTGGTCAGAAAGGGTCCCTAGAAAACATATATTAAAGGCAAGTCAATCGGAAGCGGGTCCCCTTTGCTCCATATTTACCTTCAAATGAATAAAAAAAATGCAAACTAAAACTTACACATCGCATCCTGCTCGTTATCAAAAATTTACAAATCTCGACAAATTCAAACCGCTGTAACTTCGAATTGATTTGTACTTTCGGGCTGAAATTTAGCACGTAAGTGAATCAGTATTGGCCCTTTGTTTACAACAAGTTTCGTGATAATTCACATATTATTTTGGACTTTATAAGATGTTGAAAATTATCAAAAAAGTTTATTAACAGCATAACTCGTGCAATTTTCGAGTTATCGGACTGAAACTTTCTATACAATTGGACTATCATAAAATACAGTTCGCTATTGAATTTGGAGAAAATTGATCGAGGCGTTTTGGATTTACAACATTTTTTATTAAAAAAAGTCGACATTTTTTACTCTAATTCGAGCAGTTTGTGCCACACTTTTTAGATTTCGGGGTAAAACTTTGTACATACTATTATGACCGAGCGAAATGAACAACACTTATATTTTGGTTTGACGCGGATATATTAATTGAAAGAATGATTCGATTCTCAAAATGCACGTCATGCGTCGTTCGTCTTTACGTTCCCAAGTAGTTCCAGACTGCAAGTCTTTTCATGACATTTTCTGGTAACATTGTGTATATAAATAGAATATCATTGAAGGATGATTGGAGTAGAATTTCGCGAGAATCGAGGAAGCGGTTCCGATTTTATGAAATTTCATATTATTCGAAAAGTTTGGGATCCGCAATACGAGTGGGGGAAAAAGCTGCACGATCAAACGTGCCAGTTGCTTCCTCAGAATTTAACACATGGCTGAAAGCTTTTTCCATACGGAAACCAACATTGAAAAATATATAATTTCTTCGTTAAAAGAAACATTTTTACGGACGATTTGTATAAAAATTATAACTGTCATAATTTTGATTATTTTTCAATGAAAATTTTTATAAAACAACTTCAATGTGTCCTTAAAAACACACCATTCTCCCAATCCTGAAATAATTCATTAGGTAGCAAACAAAAATTCGTAACAAAGGACCTTTTTTTGAGCCCATTCATAGTGGGATACCCCTTAAGAAAGAGTCGCTGCGGACAACAACCCCCGTATGCGGGGTCTCAAGGAATGGCATGGCAATGAGGAAAGGGGGGGGGAATAAAAATCTGAAAAGTTATACAATGAAAACGCTAATAATAAAATAATAACGAGAGGGCCAAAGTATGAGGTGCATTGCTAGGGAGTGCGTAAAGGGTGGCTTAAAGTGGGTGTGACCCTTAGCGCGTCAAGCCAATAACTTCCCGATCATCCCTCGTATTGTATGCTATTATGTTGCAATTTAGGCTACCATGAGGGGCGTGAAAAACGTATGAAAATTCGATCATTTATTTTTAATTGCTTTTTTTTTGCTTTTCTTTTTTTTTCTTGTCTTTCACGAATATATAAATTATCTATTGGTTAAAAAATGGTAAAAAAAATGAAAATACATAGTTGTTTTAGAAAAAAACAGTTGGATTTGGGGAAAAATGTTTCTTGGCGTTTTCACAAGTTTTACTGCAATAACTCAGCAATCGCTGAGACGATTTAGCCAGTAGTTCACGCAAGTCGGAGTTCCACGGAGACACATCGATTGCAAAAGAAAGATTCCCATGGAGAACTCGTCGATTTTGTGTAAAAGTAATTTTTGCTTTCAATAGTTTTAGCCGAATATCTACGAAACCATTGAGGTGATCAAGGTCACACTCCTTTCCGCTCCAAGTTAGGTCAAGAGCCTTCGTTTGAAGAAAAAAAAAATACAAATCGCTCCGTTCATTCGCGAGATAACGTTCGACAAAATTTTACTCACGCAAGTACATACACACACACAGCCAGGCATGTTTTCAAAAACGTGTTGGAATGATTCTAGGGGTCATGAAACGTGGAGATATCTTGAAATTTCCACTTTCGATTTTCGGGGTCATTACAATAACTTCCCTCTAGGATCGGGAATACATGAATTCCCGTGCTGAAAAAGGCTCGAAACAATTTTCGAAGTCTTTACTTAGGTTTATATGCCCATCTTATATGTACATCTGACTTCCATTAACGTATGGTCGTTTTCGGCATGGGTATCTCTTAGATTTTCGTCGAGGGAGGATTTCCGTGACTCATTCGGTGTGATATAGGTCGTAAATTATGTCACGACGATTGAGAGTAATCGGAGATTCAATGTGTTATTGTTGGTCGCGAACGACGTGCCGTGCTGAAATATCCTATCGTCTTCACTTCGCTGTACCAAGGCAAAATGTATTAAACATGTGTATATATCAATTAATAAAAGTCAAAAAGACGTATTTCACATAGTTTTAGGTGTTAAATTATTTGGTTCACGCCCTTTTGACTTTTAGAGAGAGAAAAACTAAAGTCTTATACAGACATATATACACGTGTATAAAATGAAACGATCCTACTATAAGATGAATATATAGGTATACGTTATCCCGCACCAGCTTTATCCCCCTTTTTTTTTAAGACTTCCCGTATACCCATGATGAGATCACGGCCTGGCCTTCTCTCTCTCTCTCTCTGTCTCTTTTACTCTCTGGAGATGTGTGTTTATAAGAAACACACCGAAATCGCCTTACTGCCGCCACCCACTGTATCGGCGTCTTTCCATATTGGCTTCCTTTGTTCCATTGTTCAAAGTTTCACGATCTATTTTAGGAACGGGGCAATAATTTATCAGGAAATGAAGAATTTTTCAAGTTTACAACAATCCGATCGATCTTGCATTCTCAAAAAGTAATATTTTACGATATTTCTAAAACTATTTGTGTAAATACGATCATGGATCGCTTGGGGAAATGGAATACCAAAGTTTCGAGAAGAAAAAAAATTGTTTTACTAGCAATTTCGTTGATTGAGATTCAGGAAAAATTATTACTATCTCTTTTTTTGCTACATTGAAACATAACGAAACAATATTTCTTACACAAATGAGAAACACTTCTCAAAGAATACGACGAGCCGTACTACCTCGAGAAATAAACTGAAGGAATGTTTTACCTTTTTCAAACAAAACACATACCAATTGATAATTTTGCAAACAAGTTGTTGTTAATGTTTTTTCTTGGTTCAATAAATATGATACTATACACAATTTACTATAGTCAAATTTTGCCTGAAGCTTAGTATAATAGTGTTTAAAATTTAGCGACTCATTTCACTAGTGTGGAACGCTCCTCCAGCGTCCAAGCATGTGAAAGGTCTATTTTACCAACTTCGTTGTACCGACAAAATGCATTGCAACTTTTGGTCAAACGCCATTCCTAAACTATCGAACCGATTGATTTGAGATTTGATCAAGTAATCCTAGAAACCTCCACCTAGAGCATGATAGCGAGGAAATTTCGAAATTGAAAATAGAAATGTACAGTTTTAACTAAAAGTTGAAAGGTCTAGAACAAAAATGGATATAATTAAAATCGTATAGCGTAATTCTGGAAAACTTTAACATTACAATATAGATAGATAGAAATCCTAACTAACGAGTCTTCGTTTGTTGCTGTACTTGCAAAATTAACAGAATGTCATTTGGTCGAAAAATATACAGTAATCGTGGAGAAGTGTTTTGGCTCAGTTCGTTTATATTTCACTGGCGCTACTTGCAGACCCGAATACGGAATGTTCTTTGGGCAATTTTGAGCTTATTTACAATTCACGTGAGTTTTTGGAGTCCTACCATGGTCTAAAGAGCACGCGAAAGCTTTGTTTTGTCGACTCTGCATTACCGACAAAAAGCATTGAAATGTTCGGGCATACGCCATTTCTAAACTATCAAACTGAATGATTTCAAATTTGGTCTAATTATTCTGGACACCTCTATCTATAACGTAAGTATCAGAGAATATGGCAATTCAAAATAGAAATGTTTATTTTCAGCTAAAAAGGGAGAGGTACAAAACAAAAATGGTTATAATTATTATTGTATAGAGTAATTCCGAAAAATTTGACCCTTACTGCCTAAACGGGTAAAAATCCTAACTAACGAACATTTCTTTGTTGTTGTATCTGCAGAATTAACAGAATGGCATTCGGTCAAAAAATACGCAGTAACCGTAGAAAAGTCTTTTGCTTTAGTTCGTTTATATTTCGCTGGCGATACTTGCAGACCCGGACCCGAGATTTTCCGTATTCGATTTTCAGATCACAGCAATTTACGTGAGTTTTTCGGGCCCCACCAAGCAAATTAGAGGTGCCAGTACCTAAATACACCGTAAATCACTTCTAGCACGGTTAATTTGCGTATTTGGCTCATGTACCTTGAATTTTTCTCAAATTCCAATGGTCCCCACTGTACCGACGCTATAGGAACTTCTCATCGTCTTTCACACGCTCTTAAGCAGTTCCCTTGATTTAATGTGCTTATTATACAAATTTATACCGTACAAACGATCGGTGCGCTGCTTCGGCGATCTCCCACGTTAAGGTGCATTAGCTGCGATCAATACAAGGATGGGTGATCGCTTAGCCGTGCACTAGCTGCCTTGCACGTGGACAAACGAGCGGGAGGCGATTTTTCTGAGTTTCTGATGGTAATACAAGTAAAAAATCAGTAAAATCTGTGCCGGTTGTATCGAATAGGTTTTCCGCAGTTTCCCTGTGCCCTCGTGCAAATGCGATGCATAGATGCATTAAAAAAAGAGAGACTGCGGCCAATATACTGGGGTTTAGATAATGGACTCGAAATGGGAATAAAAGGACGTAAAAATCTTAAACGGCGCACTAAGTTAAAAAGATCAATAGTTTATATAATGGAAACACAACCGACAGCAGTGGACGCGTGGTCGGCGATCTCTCATGTCCAGCGGTATTGGATGTATTCAATACTGGGATGGGTGATCGCTTAGCCGTGCACTGACTTGCATGCCGATTACTGCAAGGGAGGCAGTTTTTTCAAGTTTCAGATGGTAATGCAACTGAAACTCAGTGAAAATAATTTGAAAAAGTCCGTCTATATTGGCACGGCTTTTCCGCAGTTTCCTCGTGTACACGGCAAATGCGTGTAACTAAAAAGTACATGCGGATGTCATACGTAAAAGCCCGCAAGGATGTACGTTCGAACACAGGAATAATTTCGAAAATAATACAATGAAAACACTAAATTAAAAAAAAACTCAAGGCTGCTGACATTTTATAGGGTGTTGAAGTTTTTGAAAAAAATTTGTAGATGCCCTATTTTCCTCAAATTTGTAAATATGGGGATGAAATTTTGTATATATTGTATATAAATAGGACATTGCTTAAAGGGACTGGTATTAAATGTGGTGGGTGGTGGTTGCTGACAATAGAGAAGGTGGGAAAAGCTCAAGCGTGAAACTCACAAATTGCTTTCTCGAGATATCATATAATGTCCAAAGCTTACTCTGTGCGAAAGCCAAGATGAAGGAAAATAATTACACGTAGAGGGCTTTGAGCATTATATGAAATTTCGAGGAAACAATTTTCTAGTTTCAACTTACAGATTTTTAAATTTTTTGTTCACGACGACCGCGAACCATTTATCAGAGAGTACTGAGCTCTGAAGGGCCTCCCTCGAGATGCTATTATTTACCGACTATTCGTTGTAAGTTTCATACAAGTTTTTGTTTGAAATCGCAAAGTTTTTAACGAGATATTTTTCGTACTCTTTCATTTCGTTCTTTCTCGAAGTACGAAACGCGTTCTCACTCATTTCTTTTACATTTCATTATCTCGTTCAGCGATCATTGACTCACATCCCGAGTTCATCGTCAGACATCAACTGTCTTTTTCGACTGTATTAATTTACGTCCAATCGTTTAATTATCATTTCAATTTGTTCTTTTTTAATCTCCCTTCGCAACTTGTATCGTCGCATCCATTAGAAATTAATGCTCCAAAGACCTCACGGTGTCGAATTATATTCGCTCGTAGACTCCAAGCGAGGCCAACCGATCAATGTGTTCGCGAAATATATCTTGCGCAACGTTACGCCACGCATTCGTAACGATCCGTGTAGATTCTCGCCCGCGTTACGAAAAAGAAAGGCTTTAAAAATATTATCAAATAATTTTTGTTGAATAAACATTTTTGCTTCCTCATAGCCTCTTGGTTAATAAACGAAGCTATGTGATGGTGAAAAATGTTTTTTTCTTCTACGAATTTTTAATGTCAATATTTTCAAAATGTGCCAAAACGTCCGTAACTTACGTTTATAAAAAGCGTGTGTTTGTGTCTGTAACGACCCTGCAAAATTGCGAATCTCTATATCTCGGGAACGGTTTAAGGTAGTAGTCTGGTAACTTAAGCCGATTTTCATGTCTTTTTTGGAGGGCGTTTTTTTGTAGGAAAATAAAACTGAATCGTTTTGGATATTTAGGATGTTTTTATTTACATATTAAAGAGACAAGAAAAATTGTTTTGAAAAAATTTAATAGTTTATTATTATTATTATTATTGATCGAAGTTGGCACCTCGAAGAAAAAGCGCGTGGGTGGCCCCGGTGATTTTGGCTCTTGATGTTATCTGAAATAAAAAATTCTTGATAATTCTTAATCTATAGACATGTCATTCTGGTCGGAACTACTGAAGTTAAATTTCATGGAAAAAAAAAACTTTTTTTTTCAAAGTCCGCCATTTTGTTATTAATCCATGAAATTTAACTTCAAGTTATGAGACATCGGACTAAAATTCTCTATATGAATGGAATTTTATTCAATGTTCGTTACTATCACGAGAATCAACTGCGGACTTGGAGCAAGAACTGATGCAGCACGAGAATCGATGAAACCGTTCAGATTTTATGAAATTTTGAATTTTCCAAAAATCTGTCGGGTTTTAACTTTTACAGATTTTCATAGATCACATTAAAAATTTGAATATAACTAGAATATAATTGAATGATGGTTAGTATTGAATTTAGCGAGATTTGATGAAACAAGCTCCGATTCCATGAACTTTTCAATTTCTTCCAAAAATCTGGGAATAACAATATATTCAGGGAAAAAGCTGTGAGGTTTTTAAATATCATTTCACTACCTCATGGAGAAAGCTTTGCATTAGAAAACAACAATATTTCCAGTTTTTATGCCAATGTTATTAAAATATGCCGAAACATCGGAAAATCACGTTTTATCAATTTTGTGCAAAAGATTTATATAGCTTGGCTTTCTCTATGAGGGAGTTGAAGAAAACCACTTGCTCGTGGAGGGAGATTTGTCAATTTTCGAAAATAAGCAAGAAGCAACGTTCACGTTTCAATTATTTTTATTTTCCATCGCGCAGTATTGATTTTTTTTCTATTAATCTATAATGGCAAAAATGACCGATTAATGATAGTTCAAACGATATTCCAGATAAAAGAGAAATTCTGCTCCGAAGAATTTCAGGTATGTCGCGTAACTAATCGTCAAAAGTTCGTCACGAATGAGCAGTAACTAAAGTGTTGAAAAAAAAGGAAACATGAAAAAATATCCGGATAGAATTTCTTGAAATAAACCAAGTGGAAAACTGTCGAGAAATATTGTCATTATTTTTCCACCGGTGGGAATTCGTGTTTTTTTTATATTTCTTTTTCATCGACGTGGATACCAGACGCGGACAATTTCACGTTCGAAGCTCAATCCAATTACGCTGTAGAACGTTGATCACAGCGTTGAAAAAAAATATATTGCCAATAAGTTCTTTGTTTTTTGTTTGCCCCGCGCTCTCGTCGACGTTCGTTTGAAATTCGATATATTATCGAGGGTAGAAATGTTTTCTTTGTCTCCTCTTTTTGTTTTTGTACTTTTTCCCAATCATGGAGAAAAAAATAGATTCGAAATATAGTCCACGAAATTGAACGAAACAAAATTGATTATTGTCATTTAATAATATTCGTGAAAGGAAAAAAGTCACGAATTTTTCGCGAAAGATTGTGGAAATATTATTACAGTTGGAATATTTTTAAATATCGAACGCTCGTATGATAATTAAGAAAAAATCGATAAATGATCTTTGTTGATGAACACGATATTTTTTTTTTTAATTCAGAGAAACATACAATATTCGATACAAATATAACAACGCAAGGAATTGAATTATATACAATAAGTAATAAATAAACACGTTTATGCAGATTTAACAAAATAACATAAATATTTTGAGAAAAGTGGGATCCTAACAAAAATTTTTTAAATTCAATTTTTTGTTTTTCATTTTGTCCAAAGATAAGTTGATTTATTCAAATTTCTGTAACGTTCCCTAATTGAATTATTGTGAATCCAGCTTATGCTCATTTTATTCGTAATCGTGGAAGCATTCAAAACGCTGTTTGGTTCATTAGGCTGCGATTTAAAAAAAAATGTTTACCTATTTTTAAGTCGCACCATGGGTTTTCCAAATTTTTAAAATAGCTTTCTGAAATTTCTTTTGCCGATTATTTATGACCAAACTATTGGATCGAAAATTTCCCATTGTTTACGTTGACGATTCAAATTTTGCGTGAAAATGCAACAAAAAAAAAACACTAACTTTTTGTGATTGCTTTTCATTTCAGAAAAGCGTTAGTTCACTACAATTAAACTATTTTCTGATAAATTATCTGCCTATTTCATGCCATTTATTGTTGCAAAAATGAAACAGAATATTCGACGAAAATATCAATGTGAAAACACAATTTTTCAAATATTAAATATTAGTTACTATTATTACAAAAATTAATATTTAATAATAATCAATTTTTCTAGTTTTCGATTACACATTTTTATTATTCTAAGAGAATGTTTTTCACTATTTATTAACAGGCCTAGCCCCGGGGGTGTCGGTGATAACGGGGTCCAGGGTGTACGAGGCAAAGGCCTGCCCCACGTGATCTATTGTCGTTTGTGGCGCTGGCCGGATCTTCAATCTCATCACGAGCTCAGGGCTATCGAACACTGCGAGTACGCGTTTACTCAAAGGCGCGACGAGGTCTGCGTCAATCCTTATCACTATCAGCGAATACAAACGCCAGGTAATAACTTTTTGAATATTCAAAAACAATGAAAATTCCTCGTTATGATAAAATGCGAAATTTTTGCAAATTTCAAATGTCTATCATCTTTACTATCCCTAGAATTAAATCAATATTTTTGGTACTTGTAAAGAATAATTTCTATCTTTTTCTTATAATATAAAATAAAAAGTTTAATGAGAATACACATTTTTTAACATTCATTGTACGTTTATTTTGCAGTTCTACCGGCTGTTCTGGTACCGAGGCACAATTTATCAGGCGACGAGTCCGTACTATACAATACTTCCCTCGAAGAGCTTAGCGTAAGCGTGCCCGAGAACACGAGCTTCCACGCAACGTTGAATCATCAACACAATAATCAACAGGGGATTGCACAGTCTCCGCAACAGCAACAACCAAATAATCCGTACCAAGGAATGCAGGTTTGTTCAGATATATTTCCTTTTGTTTTTTTTTTCTTCAATGCTTATTTATTTTATTTTTTTCATCGAACCATTAACAAAAAGCTGCAAGTTGAAACTTGTCAGTTGCTTCCTCGAAATTTCACACAATGCTCAAAACGTTCTCTACAAGGAATTATATATGTCTCCGTTTTGGCTTCCTCGTAGAGAAAGCTTTTGGCATTTTGCAAAATTTCGATAGAGGGAACTAATAGCTTTCAACTTGCAGCTGTTTTTCCTAAATGTATTTTAAATCCCAAAATTTTTGAATAATTTGAAACCTCATAAAATCATTTCATCGATTCTCGCGAAAGTCGACCCCGATCATCGATCAATCACAATTTATCGATATATACAAAATTTGACCACAAAATCTAAAAAATTCAATGCAAATTGCACGAGCTTATATTCTTAACGAACACTTCTATTATATTTTTGAAAAATTCCATAAACTCAAAACGCTTCGATCGAATTTCGTAAAACTCAATAACGACAAATCCTTCGATAGTATCCAATAGATGTACGAAAATTTGGCTTGACAAACAAAAACACTCATGACGATTTTATTTTGAATTAAAAATTTTCAAACTAAAACACCGAGAGTCGATTTTGTTGAAATTTGATACGAAATATCCTTTAATAGTACCCAATTGATGTACGTAATTTTTTCCTCGATAGCCCAAGAACTACACGAGCTAGACGCCTTAACATATGTTTACGTTGATTTTTTGAAAACTTCGAAATTCTGTAAATTTGGAATGTAGTTTGGCCTCATGTGTTCTCCGTAACTAAAGGATTAAGGTAGTAGTCTGATAACTTAAGCCGATTTTCATGTCTTTTTTGGAGGGCATTTTTTTGTAGGAAAATAAAAATTAATCGTTTTGGATATTTAGGATGTTTTTATTTACATATTAAAGATACAAAAAAAATTTGTTTGAAAAAATTTAATAGTTTATTATTATTATTATTATTGATCGAAGTTGGCACCTCCAAAAAAAAGCGCGTGGGTGGCCCCGGTGATTTTGGCTTTTGATGTTATCTGAAATCAAAAATTCTTGATAATTCTTAATCTATAGACATGTCATTCTGGTCGGAACTACTGAAGTTAAATTTCATGGAACAAAATAGCGGACTTTGGAAAAAAAAGTCCTTTGTTATTTGTCCGCCATTTTGTTATCTATCCATGAAATTTAACTTCAGTAGTTCCGACCAGAATGACATGTCTATAGATTAAGAATTATCAAGAATTTTTGATTTCAGATAACATCAAGAGCCAAAATCACCGGGGCCACCCACGCGCCTTTTTTCGAGGTGCCAACTTCGATCAATAATAATAATAATAATAAACTATTAAATTTTTTCAAAAACATTTTTTTTTGTATCTTTAATATGTAAATAAAAACATCCTAAATATCTAAAACTATTCATTTTTATTTTCCTACAAAAAAAACGCCCTCCAAAAAAGACATGAAAATCGGCTTAAGTTACCAGACTACTATCTTAACATTGTATGTAATATTAATTTTACAGAGTATGCAGGCAACGAGTCCGGCGAGCGTTGGGAGTCTCGGTAGCGTACAGGGCTCGCCGCATCCTGCACCAGGATCAATGGACCCTCCAGCCGATACACCACCGCCAGGCTACATAAGCGAAGACGGTGATAACATGGATCACAATGATAACATGTCACTTTCGCGTCTGTCACCTAGTCCCGTAGACGCACAACCGGTTATGTACTGTGAGCCAGCGTTCTGGTGAGTTTTTGCATCCTCTTGCTAATTAATATCTCCCGGAAAGTCATATATTGAATATATTTTCAATGAATAAGGAAAAACAACACGTGAGAATTAGAAAATTCTTCAATTTTTACTTCTTCACGCCGGAAGCTTTGTGATCAAGATAAAACAATGAGGAACGAATGTGCAAAAGTTCTAATTTGCACGTTTTATTTATCGAATTCGATCCCTGAAGAATTGCATTTTTCTTTCTCAGTGTGATGTTCCCAACAATGGGCCTTTTACAGTTTACGTTTTATTTCAAAACTGCTGCTGAATTTTAAGACTTCAAAGACATCGATCTGTTCAGCAGTTTATTCCGAATCATCTGCAAAATTTACAGAAAAGCAACAAAATTCAAACTATACATACAAGATAAATACAGGATTCAAACCCGGCACCACAAACGCGGTTTAGGAGTTTACACTCAATTAATCCTATTTAGAAACTATATTAAAAAAATATTAAACGAGTTTTAAACCGCGATTGTGGAAACGGGCCTTTGCAGGACCACGAAAGAAAGCAAACGGTTATACTTTCGGCAACAAAAATATATAGCGGTTTTAATTTTTGACATATTTTCGCGATTCGACACTTTCTTAAAGTCAATGTTTTACGATAAATTTCTAATAATTGTGAAATCAGAACCCCCTTGATTGATTCTCGCCAAATTCAATATCAAACATCGTCATTCCCGAGTTCATCTGTGTAAAAAGATTTGACTCGATAGTTGAAAATGCACGAAAGTTATAGCGATTATAGGCATTTTTCAAAAGTTTCAAAATCCTGTAAAATCTCAAACCCTCAAGTAATTTCAAGTGCAATGTTTGTGCCAAATTAGTCAAGCCATTTTCGAGATGTAGCAAGTTGAATTATTCGATCTTGTCACGCCCACACACACACTGACACGAAGATTTTTTCCTAAATGTGATTTTTTCAACGCGTTGGCACATTCCCTTCGCATTAGCATTAAAAGCTGAACTTTTTTTTTCGACGTAAACAAAATTTCCTCTATGTGGAAGCAATTGTACAGAAGAGGACGTACATTTGTTCGATTGGAAATAAGAATCAGTAATTTTTGTGCTAAAAATATAGCAATTATCAAGAATTCTTAAAATTCATTTATATTTAATGTAAACATTATGATTTTGATATTTCTCTCGACGACAGGTGTTCCATCAGCTATTACGAGCTCAACACGAGAGTCGGCGAAACTTTTCACGCTTCACAACCGAGCATAACAGTGGACGGTTTTACGGATCCAAGTAACTCCGAGCGTTTTTGTCTCGGTCTATTGTCGAACGTCAATCGAAATACCGTGGTCGAACAGACGAGACGGCATATCGGGAAGGGAGTTAGATTGTATTACATCGGGGGCGAGGTGTTCGCGGAATGTCTCTCCGATTCTAGCATATTCGTACAGAGTCCAAATTGCAATCAGCGCTACGGCTGGCATCCTGCGACCGTATGCAAGATACCACCGGGTAATTTTCTTCTTTTTTTTTCTTTTCATTACTTAACTACGAATCGAACAATCGTCATTAAGCGATAATTAACTTTGTGAAAAGTTTACAATGAAATTTGAGCGTTTCGAAGAAGCAGAGGGGTAAATTAAATTTCTATACTTTTCCCAAACATTTCGAAATTCCAATTATCACTTCCGAGTCTTCCCGTTAAAACTGGAAAAAAATAAAATAAAGGTAAACCTAATAAGTGTTTTTTTCTTCTTCGCAGGCTGCAATCTGAAGATCTTCAATAATCAAGAATTCGCCGCGTTGCTCTCCCAATCGGTGTCTCAGGGCTTCGAGGCGGTATATCAATTAACGAGAATGTGCACAATAAGAATGAGTTTCGTGAAGGGTTGGGGCGCGGAATATCGCCGTCAGACGGTAACTTCGACGCCGTGCTGGATCGAGTTGCATTTAAACGGGCCGTTGCAGTGGCTCGATCGGGTTCTCACGCAAATGGGCTCGCCCCGTTTACCCTGTTCCTCGATGTCTTAAATCGGCGTTTAAATGAAATTGACGGCGACGAGCGTCTCTGAGATACGTTAATGATAATAGAGAACTAAAAGATGATAATGAGACGATGAAAAAAAAAACGATCGACGATCGAATCTGCTGGGTAAGAAGAAAAATGAAAACAGAGAAACACGCGCGCGCGCGCAACTAGTAGAAGAAGAAGACGATAGAGTAGAACGATCTGCTAGCGGCGAACGAGATATCAGTTCGTATATCTCGTCACGAGATATACAATTGAAACGTCAAATGAAACGAAAGGAGACAAGAACAAAGGAAGAAAGGGTAAAATTTGTGACTGTGCCGATTTGTCTTTCTATTTCCGGTACTCCTAACCCCGCCTGTCTCACGAATTTACGCGAAGAAAGAGCGGAAAGAGCGAACGATCGCTCTCTCTCTCTCTCTCTCATACACACAGACACACACTCACGCACACAGGTTTGAGAATTTCGTAAATGTTAAGGATTCGTGCGATAATTGCCATCGAAATTATCAAAATTCGATATACACTGACGAGAAAACAACTGCCGAGTGATAGAAGAAGAAAAAGGGTGTATTCAAATAACGGGTATTGCAGGTAAACAAACAAAATTCTATCCTGTCTATTGGCAATGTACCGAGCGTGAAAAAGTCATTAATTGCCAATTGCCGATGAGAACGGTTCGGATTGCTATCGGATGATGTGTGAAACGCGCATCCTAGAAATGAATATTAAGTCGCGACAGGACACGTTTTTTAATCTAAAAAAACACGAAAGAAAAATACAATTCTAACGATTTTTTCGCCGTTTGTCCATGTGTTCGACTATCACGAAAAAAAAAACAGAGTGAAAAATAACGATTTTTCGGACGAATAGCAAAGAAAACGAAATATATACATACACGCGTATGTAAGTATATATGTAGGTGTACAACGCTGAGATGAAATATTCTCAGTATTTTACATATTTTTATTGACATTACGATGGGAAATGAGGTTTGAAGAAGAAAAAAAACATAATTTAAGACGTATCACATTACGTCCAACGATCTTGTGGCGTACATAAGGATATTTCTGTATTTGCCGGCTTGCGAAGAAGAAAAAAATATATATATATGTATATGTAATACATATGTATATATATGTTTGTATCGGGTGTATGAATTATGAGGTATGTCGAGCGTGAGGTGTGGACGATCGAAGATAAAACAAACAAACAAAAAACACATACTCGCTGATAAAGAGAATGATATTCGTGGAATGTATGAAACATCATGAAATAATGTTTTTTTTTTACGTTAAAGAGTAGCAAAGATCGGACGCGCATTATAACGATATGGATTTCACCGATAAACTGTTTTTTTTTTATTCAATGTAAATATTTCTCGAACGCACCAAAACTGAGATCGAAGACAGTGAGAGAAAAAGCGAAACGTTTTTTTTCTTCTATGCGCCGTTTGATCACTTTTTAAAAAACAGTTCACATCCTCGTGATAACCGCCGTCCTATCTTATGAGGATGTGAAAAGAATGTAGTGAAAAAAGAAAGAGAACGAGAGAGAAACATTAAGCTTCGTATCGACGATGCTAATTACGATCGAGTCTCGAGTCATCGCATCGGAAACGTAAAAATGTTTGGTTGTAGAGGGTTCCAAGAAGATTAAGTCAATTTAACGACGAGTCTTCGAAGTTTTAGAACGAATGTAACGACGGAAAGAAAAACAACAATACGAAGAAAAAAAATCTGTTTCCTACAAGGAGAAAATTTAAAAAAAACAACTATTGCTACGTATTATGGTGTCTTATCTTAATTAATCGCTATTCTTACTAAGGGTAGAGAGAGAGAGAGAGAGAGAAACAAAACCATTACTTCTTACTAAAGGGTAAAGACGCTATGTGCAAGAAATTTTTGCGATGGAAAAAAAAAGAAAACAGAATATCTTATATACTAATATCAACGTAAGGAAAAAAAAGCAACTATATATATATATATATCTATCTACAAAAAAAAAATTATATATGTTGTCGGGTGTGTGAGGCGTTTGCGATAAGTCGCGTTATATTTGGTAACTGATCTGGTAAATGCCACAGGATAACAGTTGGGGAATACGATTTTTTCAGATATAACGACAAAAAATTAGAAAAAAAAAGTTAACATCTATTCGTTTATGTCGAACGAGAGCAAAGATCTGTAATCAAAAATCGTTCATTGGTTTGACGAAATATTAATGACGATTTTCGATCACAGGCTGTTTACGAGAAAAAGGGGCGGAGCGAGGGTCTGATGGAAAGGCAAAGTTCGGCAAAGTCTTGTTTTTCGCTCAAAGAACACAAAATTTTATTCACAATGAAATCACGATGTAATACGAGCGTACGATTTTTTTTTCTTGTTACGTTTAATTTAATTGTCTCGAAAAAACAAAAAAAAAGGGAGCAGGATCAAGCGATATCAAATATTTCGAAATAATCGAAGCGTATACGCGATAAGTGATATGAAAACTGGTCGTTGTTGATTCGAGTGAGGGGGGCGAAAAAAAAGAAGGGTTTTTTCTCGTTTTAAAGCATACATTCGGGTGTCGATGCGCAAAGGCTTTTCGGATCCAAAACTCACTCGCGAAAGGAAAATTTTCCCATTGGGTTAACCATGTGTTAGAGATTTCTATTTTTATTACCAAATTTTTTATGATTAATATTTCCAAAATTTACCGTCGCTCCAGGTCGACCGAGGAAGATTTTAAAAATAACGACAGAAACAAAACACACAAAAAACATTAGCGATTGATTCTCTGGTGATTAAAAAAATATATATATATAAATTGTTCTTGGCTGTATCCGCGATAAAAATTGTGTAAATTAGATGGATGCTGATAGAAAAGTTTTGAATAGTTTGTACACCTAGTGTACGCTCTTCGGTTTATATAGGCGCTTCACGCGAAATCTTTATTTTTTATTTTATTAAAAAAAAAACGAAAGAAACATTTTTATTGAAATTGTATATTTGCATGGGTTGGCAAAAACAAAAAATTGAAATTCATTGGCGAAGGGACTTGTAGCTCAACGTCGAAGATTCTACGCTACGAATATACACGTGTGTGTGTATATATATATATAAACTTTCAGCTTATCTCCCTGATTAAATGAAGTAAATATTTAAAAAAAGAAGAAAAAAAAAACACGAACGAAATGTGACGAAGTTGAGACACGAAGAAGTGTAATATTTTGCTACTGAACTAGAGTTTTTAAGTCCATAGGTTTTTATCGATAATAACGAGAAGGGGAAGAAGAAGATGACGAAAAAACTAAATAAGACGAGCGATCCTATATTACATAACAAATTCTTACGACATTACGTTTGTATAACTTGTATATTGCTATTTCAACTTTGTTTCTCGTTTTTTCTTTGTTTTTTTTCGAACAAAAATCTTCATTTTATCGTCATGTGGCTCGGCAGCCCTCGGTTGCGTATCGTAAAACTAATACGAAGCTTTTCTGAAGATTGTTTTTCTTTTTCTTCATTTATATAGTTACGAGTAGGAAATTCGTTGAGTGTACGGGTCGCTGATAGTGCATTGTTGAATCTTAATCGAATAATATCTGCAAATTTCCAAGACAATTCACCAGCATGCTATATTCGAAAAATATTAACGAAAAAAAAAAACAATCCGCGCGAATTTAATTTGAATGATGAATAAGTAACATCCGGTACAAGATCAAAAACATTCCATACTATATTTTTAACGATTCACCGCGCTTCCAATATCAAATCAATGATTTACGTACGAATCACGATTACCGACTCGTGCACACAATTTTTTTTTTAACTCACCGTAACACAATTATCATTTCTATTAATGGCTTTGTCCTAATTGCATGAGCGGAATAGCAATACGAGACAAGTGGGTGTGTGTGTGTGTGAGTGTGAGAGAAAAACAAAGAACTCGATAATGTGTCATAAAGGGGTGTTTCGGAAATGTGTAGAATTTGCGATTAATTGACGCGCTGGCCACGTAAATTTTTTCGATAATTCGTTAGTGAGAGACAACATAAACGTATTCTCGTAATATATATCTGAATATTACGAAGGGAATGCATTATGTTTTCTCGATTATTTATTAGTTCTTTGGTCAAGGCTTTCTCTTTTTATTGTTTAGAGGAGAATAAGAGAAACATTGTCACGTCGTTTGTATAAGAATTTACAAATTTACATGCTATTGTAATTCGTTATTCGCGTCAGCCAATTTCTCTTATCTTTTTTCTTTTTAGCGATAATGTGTTTCTTACGAGAATCGCGAGAGGATAGGATGTGCTGGTTTATTTTTGGCCATTTTTCACTGTGTTCATACATTTACTATCGCGTTTTCGCCGCATTCTCATCGCGATGCCCGAGTGTAAAACAAAGTACATGAGATTATTATTACCGGAGTATTAAAAGTCGTAGTTGAAATCTGTAGCAATTGGACTGACGCATACTCAATTGGTACTTCGAAAATTTACGACTAACATATTACGGTATTTATAAGAGGTAAAATTGCGACTTGCGATGAAAATATGCGGGGTGACGGGATTGGAATTTTCAAAATCATCCGATTTATCAATTGTACTTTGTAATTTTTTTCGACATTGGCAAAGTTTCTACTTTATATGTTAGTGACAACTCGAAAATTCTACCCTCAAAACGTACCGTTGGGAAAGGAAAACACGAAGCCGGCTGCCAATATGGCGTCGAGTAGTAGGCTCTTTTTGCTCGATATGCGCCAGCGCATATGGTGTTCAAAATCAAATCGTACACAAAAGTACGCCAAAACGCTAGAAATATTGCTTTTTCGTTCATGTGCTTAACGTCTTACACGTAAAACTACGTTAAACAACCGTTTACTCACCGTCATTTTGTATGCTCAACGTTGGGAACGTGAAAAAAAAAATTATTTCTCAAGATACCCCAAAGGTGTTAAAAACATATTTTTTCGATGTCCTTAATGTCCTGCATATAAAATGACCTTGAACGATTGTTTATTTAACATCATTGTGTGTGAAAAACATTGTGGACGTCAAAAAAAGTGTTCGTCTTTGCGAACTTGAGAATTCAATTTGTTTTATTAGACCCTAGTCACAGCAGTGTTAAGATTAACCGCCAGGCGGCAAAGTCCCACCTTCACTTTCCAATGTTTCTTCAATAAATTTTCGATGTATTCATTGAGCATGGCTCGGTCCGATACGATAGACGTCTAATACATTGACTTTTAATAGCGTAGATGTACCATTTTTAGCCACTGCACCATTTGTGGCCATTTTCACTGTCAATGCATTACTATTGTTGTTTTTTCGCACACTAATAATTGATAGTTCCACAATAATCATAAATCTACAAAATTAGATACTCGATGTTTCTTTAATTCGATTATATTCAGAGTTTCGTGCTTTAAAACAAAATCAGTCCAACACTGACCACAAACGGGGTACATCTATCCTACTTTAGTAATACTGTTTTCATACTTTGTTTTACACGCGGGTGCGTCGAATATTAAATCTACAATGTTTATCTATCGATGGTTTTTTTTAATTCAATTATATTTAGAGTTTTGTGGTTTGAAACGCGATGGTCAAAATTTGGCAAATAATCTAGCCACGAATTGGTACAGCTAGCCAAACTACAATGTATCACGAAGCGAGCTCGATAGGTGAGCGGATTATTCACGAAATGATGTCTAGGAATCGAACAATTGACCAATTACGTTCTAGTGGTTAATTTTTTATCGAAATAGTAATTTTTATCCTACTGATAATGGTCACATATATTTTGTCAATTATAAAGCTGGGAAACGTTACAAACAATTGTTATTAACAACGCGATTGTTTAGAAATTCGATTTTTTTTTTTTTCGAATATCTGAGCCAATTTTGAGAACAAAATGTCGTTTAGTAATGGAACCTATGGGCAGTAGTTTCTCAGGCACATTTTTGAATAATTGTTTTTTTGTTTACAAAATGCATGTGTTTACGCAATTAATATCTCGAAAACTAACTGGTAGATGCCATTACCACAGGGGATGTTTTTAAATGTAAATTTTCACTCAAATTTCCGAAAATAACGGACGGCACCCCCAAGCAATTATATATACGTTATAAACAATTCCTATTAACAATGAAATTCTTTTGGGATTCAGTTTTATTATTTTTCGAATGTCTAAAGCAATTTTGAGAAAAAAAAAAGAATGTCGCTTAGCAATGAAACCTATGACCAGTAGTTTCTAAGACACATTTTTCAATATATGTTTTTTTGTTTAGAAAATTCATGTATTCATGCAATTAATATTTCGGAAATTAACTGTCATAGATGCCATTACCACAGGAAGGGTTTTTTAAAAGTAATAAATATTGGCTCAATTTTTCGAAAATAAGTGATGGCACCCCCAAGCAATTATGTATACGTTATAAATAATTTTTAATAACAATGAAATTCTCTTGGAATTCAGTTTTATTGTTTTTCGAATATCTGCAGCAATTTTGAGAAAAAAAGAATGTCATTTAGCAATGAAACCTATGACCAGTAGTTTCCAAGACACATTTTTGAATATATGTTTTTTTATTTACAAAATTCATGTATTTACGCAATTAGCACCGCAGGCGGTGTTTTTCAAACATAAATATTGACTCAAGTTTATGAAAGTGAGTTATGATACCAAACAACAACTGTTTATAACAATATTTTATAATGTTTTCCACTTTTATCATAGAATAACCAATATAAAATGTATTTATCAGTATAACCTGAGTTGCCATCTAGTACAATCAATAGGTAATATTGTGACGCACTAAATTACTGAATTTTTTTATTTTTTATTTTGTTCAGTATCACGTACTAAATGTAAATGAACAAAATACTCACAAATTAAGTGACCGGAAGTGCCGCCATTTTGAGGAAAACCGTATCGGCCAATATCTCCGTTACCGTGCACTTTAGGCCAAAAATGGTAATAACCTTTCTTGTAGATAAATAAATCTCCCATCTTCTTTTCTAAATAATTTTTTTTGTATCAATTACCGTTTACGACTTATACGACTGTTAAAATTTATTTAATCACTTTTTGACCTGTATCTCTCCTAATAATTGTTTAAATCCAAACATTTTCCACAACTTTTATTTAAAACTTTTTTGTCTAAAATTAATATTCTCAAACTTATAAAGCGTTCAATGTTGCGCCACTGGGTGTAAGGCTAATGAAAACGTGTTATAACTTTGAGAATATTAACTTTAGACATAAAAGTTAAAAAAAAAGGTGTGGGAAATTTATGGATGTAAAAGGTGTTATTAGCATTTTATTGTTTAAACAATTATTAGGAGAGATACAGGTCAAAAAGTGAATAAATACATTTTAACAGTCGTATAAGTCGTAAACGGTAACTGATACAAAAAAATGATTTACAAAAAAAAGATAGGAAATTCAATTATCTGCAAGAAAGGTTATAGCCATTTTTGGCCTAAAGTGCACGGTAACGGAGATATTGGCCGATACGGTTTTCCTCAAAACGGCGGCACTTCCGGTCACTTAATTTGTGAGGATTTTGTTCATTTACACTCAGTACGTGATACTAAACCTAATTTAAAAAATAAAAATAACTCCTGTAATTTAGTGCATTATGGACAAGAGTAACGGGCTCCCTATTGATTGTACTAATCGTGAAACAAAAATTTCCCACTAGAAACGTCAATGGTCACTGGACGAACGGAATTGGGATAATTTCCACGCCTACGATGATCGCCTTGCAGCTACTGAAGAAACAAAAAAAAATGTCGCTTGTGTTCAATCGTTTGATATTTGAAAATCGTCTTTTTCCTTTGTTTCGTTCAACTCTTTCTTCGGACACGAGTGCGTTACGAACGGTAAAACGAAAATAGTAAATCATGGAATTGAACGATACACTCGCGTTTTAGACTGCCATTTTAGGGGTTAACGGTAAAGGAAAAAAATATATATAAAAAGACATTAAAGGAAAAAAGAGCGTGTCGCTCGAACGACGGTTAGGTAACGCAAGAATGCGAGAGCGATGATATAGAAGCACACTAGTTGCTAGAAACGAAGAACTAACACGCTGTGATAAGCCACGTACTGCTTCGACGAAGATTGAAACGTTAACATTTTTATTTAATTATCATTTTGTTACTAGAGAGCAGAAACACCTTGAAAGACTACATACACTCTCGATGCTTCCGCTGTAAAGAAACAAAATAAGCAGATGTTTCATTTTTAACTTGTCTGTATGTTTGCGTGTCTGTGTATGCATGTGTGTTGTGCGTTTTCACGTTAAGAGCTTGGCAAAGCTTCGTTGATGCAGAAGCGCAATTTTTATCGAGGGAGAAAATGATGGAGAAAATTTGTTAGATGCGTTTGATCGTTTTTTTTTTTTCTTGCTGTTTCAATATCCTTGGATATATAAATCATTCGCTGCTCAGTCATTACTTTTTGTTTTCGATTATTTCTCTTCTTCGTGCATTCGATGTCCCTTCGACGCACACTACGGTGATCGTGCAAACAAAGAAAAAAGTATAAAATCCGTGTCACGAACACGTTCGACGTGAGAATAATGTGTGAAACACAACGTTAAACGCGTTCGTCTGTCATATTGTATAAAGAATGAGAAAAAAAAAACTAAATAAAGAGATAAGGAGATCGTTAGGCCAGGCGTGAGAAAGAATAGTCTGAGAGGCAGAGAGAGAGAGAGAGCGAGAGTAAAAGAAAGCCGCGAAATGGTACGATAAGGAATCATGCGTGTGAGACTGTATCATAGTTATAAATAAATGTATATGTTAAGTCGAACAAATTTAACACGTGTTTTACGAGCTTTATGAATTATTTTATATACTCTCTTGCCAACCTCAAATCTTTCCTCGTTAATTTTTTTTTTTTTTTTTTGAGTACCTTATCGAAAAACGGAACCATTATGGCGAGACTCGTCTGTCCCGTCCGTCTGTCATAGCCCTCTAACTCCTAAACAATTTAGCCTGTCAACCTGAAATTTGGCATATAATTAGAGTGAGATGTTCCGAAAATGGCTACCGAGTGATTTTTTAAGAAAAATAATAATTTTTAGAGAATTTAGAGCAGCCAAAATGTGGGATGAAAAAAATGTTTTTTTCTGTCCTGGCAAGTGTGGGTTCGTTTGAAAGTGCTTACTTTGAGAATTCGAAAAATATTTTGTAATATTTTTTTTCCGACGAATGTTTTCAACAAAAATTCATCAAAACCTTCGTTTTTTACTTTGTACCTCCTCAACCTTTGAGGTAGTAGTCTGGTAACTTAAGCCGATTTTCATGTCTTTTTTGGAGGGCGTTTTTTTGTAGAAAAATAAAAATTAATCGTTTTGGATATTTAGGATGTTTTTATTTACATATTAAAGATACAAAAAAAATTTTTTTTTTAAATTTAATAGTTTATTGTTATTATTATTATTGATCGAAGTTGGCACCTCGAAGTTGGCAGCTCGGGTCCTAACTTTTTTTCTACTTTTTATTTTACAACCCCTTCTTTGCTAAAATAAAAGGATTTTAGCAAAGAAAGGGTTGTAAAATAAAAAGTTAGGGGTGAAAAAATTTCTCGGTAGTTGCGACGAGAACTATAAGTGTGTAGAGTAGCCCGTTAAAATTTAAAAGCAATCGGTTCGGTAGAAAAAAAGTTAGGACCCGGGCTGCCAACTTCGATTAGTAATAATAATAATAATAAACTATTCAATTTTTTCAAAAATTTTTTTTTTTAATCTTTAATATGTAAATAAAAACATCCTAAATATCCAAAACGATTCATTTTTATTTTCCTACAAAAAAACGCCCTCCAAAAAATACATGAAAATCGGCTCAAGTTACCAGACTACTACCTTAATGTCGAAAATTCTCGAATAATTCTGATTTTTAAGAGTATCTGGGAAATTTAGAAACTTTAGCGATGTTCAAATTGTCATTAACTTCATACTTGATCGATTTTTTGTTTTTTTCCCCGCGTTTTCTATGTACTCAAAAACCTTAAGGGAGTTTGTCGTATACTGTTTTACCAAAAATTCAACTTCGTGAATTTTTTAATACGTTGTCATTGGGTCATCGGGAGCTGCTCTAAAGTTTCAACATTACCAGTTTTCAAAAAAAAATTTTTTTTTTCAAACCGTGAATGTCGGAAACTTGCACCTTGCTTCTTCATTATTCTATCTCGTGCACAAAATCCACGCTATGAGCTAGTACATTTTTTAACTTTGATTCTATCGCGGAGGAAGTTTTGCTAACGAGATAATACATAACGAGGAAGCAATGTGCAAGTTTCCATTTTTCACGGTTTTTATTCGTCACATCATTAACAGCAATTTTTCAGAAAATAATAATCAATTTGTGTAAAAACTGATAGTCTCATAACTTGTAAATTTATGATTTATCGTAAAATGCGAAAATTCATAAAATCTTAACGCCTCGTCTGACTGTTGAAGCTCAATACTAAACAGTTACAGGTGGGTTGAATTTTACAGGCTACAAACGCCTGGTACGGACACTTTTGTAAACGTCATTTTTCTTTACTTACTATTTCGAGCACTTCGGTACAATAATGTGGCAAATTTTTATTCTCACAATCACAAATCTTCCTCCGAGGAAGTAAAAAGTTAACGTTTAAAACAATATTTCGACAAACTTCAATGCCGTTGACTTTTCGCATACTATCCGCAGACTTGAGTACCAATGTAGATTTACGCGACAGAAACGTTTTTTCTTTACTCTTTTGCTTGTTTACGGGAGAACGGATAATGCCAAGCACCTTTGACGCGGTAAAGTTGGTTTTCCATACAAAAATGTAAAATTCTTGAGTAATTTCGACAAAAGCTTCTGCAAATAAGGAGCGATTAAAACTTTGCTTGTTCGCAAAATTTGAGCAGTATTGCTCAAGCCGTACTCGTGTTATATGCGTTTGAGTTTTAAAAGGCCACTTTTTTAATTTTTATAATAATAAACAAGACATTCCTTAAATTCATTAATTTCGTATCATTAATTCATCCCAATGATCAATTAAAATTCAACATTGCGGCTGTGGAACTTGAAAATTGACAACCGCTGGACTATTTAACGGAGCTCCCCATGTATATTCCCACCTGACCGCGAAGAGAGTTGGAAACGACGGGCCAGTTGTTACAGACGACACTTGTTACAGATGCGAGTTGTTACACTACACACTTGTTACAGACGACACTTGATACCATCCCGTAGGTTGGGTTCGTCGTGTGATCTGAAGTATGCACATGTACGAATCTGAGAACGAGTGTGAGCACGACATCGGGAGCCAATCATACTGACGAGTTAGTCGGCTTCGCAAATAAATGGCATTTCGAGATATTTCGAGATATGTCTTTTTCATAGGGGTTGTCTTTTTGTTTCTTATAGGGCATGTATCACACCCGTTGAACAATTCGAAAACCTGAAATGAACTTTCTCCGAAATGACACAACCGATTAGGATGAAATAAGCTTAGTCACTGGAGTATTGTGGCTGAAAGTGGCTAAGCTTTTTTCATTCCGATCGGTTGTACCGTTTGGGAAAAAGTATCGATAAGAATGTTCAGTTATCTCTCTCGCACTCGCGTGTCACGTGCTACATATACGCCTCCCCCTTAAGTACAGCGTGAAATCGCGGAAACTGAGAAAAAGATGAACATCAGAAACTGGGTCAAATAACGAGACAAGAATGTTTCATAAGTTATAGACTGCATGATGAAGAGAAAAAAAAAGTTGTTTACAGCAATATTCAAGACGTGAAGCGAACACGAGAATACCGTTTAACGGAAATCCTCCGTTATTCTTACGATGTGCAGGTTCCCAACGACAAAACAAACGACCCTTATTCGTTATATATATTTTTATTAATTAACATTATGAATTGCATTGAAAGGATTTTCGAATCTCGACGTTAA
This sequence comes from Oxytorus armatus, assembly GCA_958009045.1. Taxonomy (NCBI): domain Eukaryota; kingdom Metazoa; phylum Arthropoda; class Insecta; order Hymenoptera; family Ichneumonidae; genus Oxytorus; species Oxytorus armatus. The sequence continues at coordinate 14,530,881 of OY253748.1, forward strand.
GAATGACAAATTGCGAAAATGTGTTGCCTGATATTTACAACATTTTAAAATTCAACATCAAACTCACAGTTCGCGTTCGAGTAACGTTTCGCAATCTTTCTTACGATCCTTTGTTCCTCATATAAGCGAAATATATTGACACGACAATTTCAAATTTTGCGCAAGTCGAAAGATACAATTTTCTGATTTGCTTTTAAATCTTTCGCTCGAGATTATATGAGTGTATATAATATATTATATATCAGTCTACTGGATTTTCGCTAGCAAAAGAATAATTCGACGTGCTGTACCAGGTGCTGAATTCGATATAACTAAAGCTCGAAGTGTCTCGTATTTTGCGCATTTCTTTTTCACGCAAGTGCATTGGCAGTCCGTTTTTTTTACATATCTACAATCGCTATTTCATCGGTAACGAAGCAAAGTTGTGTGGGCTCATTTTTTTTCTTTTTCGTGCTTAATGATTGGTTCGAGCTGTCGTGACTGTTCAAAAGAATTTGAGTAATTTTTTTTTATTATTGCTACGTTGATAAAACGAGTTTTCACAAAATTATTTTTCCTAACGTTGTTGTTTTTTTTTTCTCAAACTCGGTGGACGAAAATTTGGGATCGTATCGTCGTGCTTTGGTATTACGATTTATTCAAGTCGTAAAACACGGTACGTGACAAGCGACAACCGATGCTCTGCGACCTTTCGCCTCCGATGTCTAGGATTTTTCGTGAGTCTCGTCATTTAGTGAAATCTTCGGAGACGATTTTGCGGCATTTGGGACAACATTTGCTTGAGCGAAAACATGCTCACGGATAGGCCGACCGTTGCCAGAAAAACAGCCGAACCTGCTGTGCCACGATCCACGCTGTTTCTCCGGTAGAGTTGTGTACCCGTTCCCTGAAGTAAAAAAAAATTTAATCAAAAACGATGAATAATTGGTTATTAGAATTAACCATTGAATTAATGAACAATCAACCCTTTAGTGCTTGATGTTTTTTTTATAGTGTTGTAAAACAACTTATTTTGTTGGATTAATTATTGAGGATAGGAGATGTAAAACTAATGAATTTCAGATTTTTCCCTACTCCAGAAAACTACCCCTGGGAGGTGATAAAAAACACGCCAGTTATTAAACACCACTTTTTCTGCCGAATATCTGAGGCTTATATCAAAATTTGCGAAAAGATCACAAGAGTAGGGTGACAGTGAATTATCATTGTCGGGACTACCCCAACATCAAAGAACCAGCCCATTGGCACTACACTCAGAAGGAATGGTTTTTCCTCATTTCGGGGCTGGTTTTTTCTTGTGCCAAAGGCTCCAATGTGACGCTAACTGTTCCTTAGCATCGCATCAAGTGTTTGCGGAGTAGATGGCAAGTAGGAGTGAACTTCTGTTGTTAAGGGCTAGTTTTTATTTAAGGAAGTTTATAATAGAGCCATTCACATTTTGAAAAATAAAAATATTGTACATGCGATATAGCGCTGTTAGCATGACTAAAAGAGATTAATTTTTACTTTTTTTTTTGAGTGATCTCCCCATAATCAATGTGTGTCATAAACTGTCGTTAGTAACAGGAAGCAATTGGGTGAACAGAAAAATGTCTAAACAAAATCTAGGTAGACATAGATTTTTAATTCGAATCTGGGAGGTTTTTGACAGGCTCTCACGAGTTAGGAGTGCGACATAGGATTATGTCATTATCTAACATTCTGGTGTAATCTGAATTACACCTTTGTCTTTAAATGTCTACTGATTGAGCAGTTTATTATCACGATTGGTAATAAACTGCTGGACAAAAAAAACAGATTATTTTTATTCGCTTCGATCCCAGAGATGTTAACCAATTTTATGAAACAGCAGATGTTTTTTCTCGATACAATGTTTTCGGCGCTTACTCCACAGGATGGTTTGTAACAAAAAGATTTTGAGCCTCCATAGACATTGATCTGTTTGTTCCCAATCACGCATAGAATTTTCAGAAAAGCATAAAATTGTAATTGCGACATACTTTACTAGTCATTCGTCTAAAAAATTCAATTTTCACATATTCAAGTCTCTGACATATTTTCGTGACTCTAATTTGGTTTCCAAAAAATAAATTCACATAGAAATTTATTACTGTGCCTTGAGCATGTTGAGGAGGTATTGCTCGTTTTTGGCGACAAAAACTTTGATTATCAACGAACAGGCGTTGTGAGTTGTATGCATTTTTTTGGCGAGGCCTCTGTAATAGACACGGCTACATTTTTCTGAAATTTGGACCAGCCACCACTTTTTTTTTACTATCAATATCGAACGATCGCGCACATCGTACAGTGATCGATCCATGAAAGCATGTGCATTTTGATGTTTTGTTTACAATTTTTTATTTCGGCACGTAGATTGTGAATCTTGTTAAAGGATTGCTGGGGCACTGAATATATATTTACAAATGTAGTGTTAATATTTCAAATCGCTACCACTTTTTTTAGATTCGAGCAGAGCCTCTTTAGGAGTAGACTATAGATGAATTTTGAACTTTATGAATCACAATATAAATTACACTGTATTTTTATTCATTTTCTGTTAAACTACAATTGAAATTACTCCAAGATAAAGAAAAAAATCATTAATCTATCATTCGCGCATTAAGATATAATCATTACTTGGGACGTAAAGAAAAATTTCACTGTAACCTTATTTAAGATTAGGAATATTATTTAACGAATAGTTAATAAAGTTTCACCTGGGTTAATGAGAGTCTGAGAGCATAGCAGGCAGTGCGCGTCGGATACATCTCGCCACTGAAGCTTCAATGCTCGGCTCCGTAGTCTGTAATACATATGTGAAAGTCAAACGTACTATAATAGCTTTTATATTCGTAACATTAATCGTTGATGCTAATTGATGTATTCCCGATGCGTTCGAGCGCGAAAGCAATTAGATCGAAAAATTTCACAATTCATACATTAATCATAGCAATTCAGAGAACAAGACACGATTGTGCAGAAAAAAGTTCTACTTTGAGTGGAATGATTTTCGTTTTTTTTTTAATTAGAAATAGGAATTTTGTAAAAATTATTTTATAATCGTAATTGTTTGCTAATGTATCTAGCAAAATATTTGTTCTTCTCTATCAATTTTGATGTTACAAAATTGCATCGAGATTCGAAAATTCTAAGATAGCACATTTTGTATTTTCCTCTTCAAAAATGAGCTTGCCCCTGAAAAAGTGTTTCCCGTACGATAAGTTAGAATGAAAAAAATCTCATCAACCGTCCAAGTTTTTTGTACCTAGCCAAAAAGTGAAGACGCCACACGCTAAAATAGTATGTCCTCGTGGCAGAATGCCAATGTTTCGTACGACTATGCTGTCTCGTGCCGAATGTGAGATCAGATGAATTTTGCGACTAAAGGCCACTGGATCTCAGTCATCGCGAGTTTCGCATTATTTAATTATGGTTTTTTTTTACTTTGCCTATACTTCAATTAAATAACAACAAATTCTGTATGACATTTTTGTTTTTTAATTGAACAAAGCGATAGGAGGCGGGCGATTTAATTCGATATTGTCGAATTGACTTTGTCGAATGCAACAACAGTTTAATGTCAATGCAGTTACGCAATTCTGGTACTCGAATCTCTTGTTATACTATTGCACTTTGCGTCGATAAAGACTCCGCCGTTGTGCGTTTATCTCGTACATACAGTGATAATACAGACGAAGCATTGGATCTTGTTCATTATTCTTGGATTCTTTATAAATTATTTTCAATTATTTATCGTATATCTTGGTAGTTGACATTTTATTCATTTTATTATTTTTTTTATTGATTTTAATTTACTTTCATGGTAAAAAAAAATCGTGTTTCCAATGCTATTTTGTTTAAAATGTTCCAAAACGTCGAAAAATCACATTTACAAAAAAATCTCCGGATGTGTGTGTGTGTGTGTATGCTAGGGGCGCAAAATTGAAATCGCTGTGACTGTGAAATGGTTTAAGCTTTCGAGCTGAAATTTGACACACCAGTAAATCAGTAAAAATCCATTCTTCGATACAATTTTTTTCGAATTTTTTAAGATTTTGCAGATTTCCAAAAAAGTGTTTTAAGAGCATAATCTATACAATTTTCGAGCTATTGAGCTAAAACTTTTTACACAAATAGACGATCATCAAATACTATTCGGTATCGAATTTGGAGAGAATCGAGCGAGGTATTCTCCAAATTTATAGAATTTCAAATATTTCAAAATTCGATATAGGCGTTTGTTGAGGCTCTAGCTCGTGTAATTTTTGGGCTATCGAGCGAAAACTTCACACATCAATTGGGTACTATAAAAACATATTTCGTGTCAAATTTGAACAAAATCGATTTGGACGTTTGGAATTTGTGAAATTTTGAATTTTTCAACAAATCGATATGGGTGTTTTTTGAGGATGTCGATCGGGTAATTTTTTCGTTATCGAGCCAAAATTTTGTACATCCAATGGGTAACATCAAAGGATATTCGATCAAGGCGTTTTCAATTTATGAAATTTTGAATAAAAAAAAAATACATAGATGTATTTCAAGACTCTAGCTCGTGGATTTGGTCTTGAACTTTTTAGATTTTGCGATAAAATTTTGTAAATAGAAATGTCATTGATGGACGATTGATGTCGAATTTCGCGGGAATCAATGGAACGATTGTATACAATTTTTTATTATATTCGAAAAAATTTGGAATTTACAGAACATGCAGGGTGAAAGCTTCTAAGAGGAATCCAAAATAGAGAAAGATATAATTCCTTATAGAGGGGGGGCTGAGCAGTGTGTGAATTCTCGATTGTCGAGGGAGCAACTGGCAAATTTGAATGGGCAGTCACGTCAATTATCGACTTTTATTTTTGAAATTCTTGGTTCGCCGAGTTCTATCTTACTTTCAGTTCTCTTTTTACTCTCTGCAGGAATATGCGTGAAATTAATCAACATCAATAACGTGTTTCTAACGCGAGACAATTTTAGATTCTACAACGAAGAAACCGAGGATCTCTCCGTTGATATCAGATACTGATAAGATTAACACAGAGAGAAAATTATCGAGATAAAGTGGAATACATTGGCAAAATATTTGTCCTTAAGCATGCAAAATAAATATTATAAAAGTTGTTGCATTTGAAGCGTTCCGGAACTGCATTATTAATTGTTATTTTTTTCTAGATTTTATATTATTTTATAATATACAACTGATTATCCAGAAAACGCATCCGCTTTGCAATGGCGCATCCTCCACTGATTGTTTACCATTTTTCAAAAATAGTTGTAAAGATAATTTGTTTTGCTGTTAATGAAAGTGATAAATAAAATCGGCGAAAATACGGTTTTGTGTCAAACACTCCCGGGTTCCTAATAAAAATATTGCCGAACCTAGACGAATTTAGGAAAGTAATGAAAAAATAAATAAGATGTCCAAAAAAACTACTTAGAGCGAAAAAATATATAAAAAATGTACAAGTTTTTTGAAACCACACCTTTCATTTAAAAAAATTATTCAAATTATGAAATTTTGTTTGAAAAATATCATTGTTTTTAAAAAACGTGAATTTAAGACCAGAAGAAATCTCCCTTAAGGGGTGAGATGCAGTTAGAATTTTCAAAAAATCGATTTCTTTTTTTTTTGCATTTTCTTGAAGTATTATGTTTCGAAAATATTCTCTGAAAATTTCAAGTTTATCCGATTAATAGTTTCCGAGATATCCCACAATTAGTGGAGGGGCCTCGGCAGTCCCCACGGCAGGGCTTCAATCAAAACAGTAACGAGAGCTTCAATCAGCTAGTGTGGAAAAATGTATAACTCAAAAACTATGAGCTTTAGCAAGATCTTATAAAGAATACTTTTGTTTCGAAATTGCCCAAAATATTAAAAAAAATTAATTCAGCCCGACAAACTATAATTTTTTGAAAAATTGTTTAAACAATTGGCTATAACCAATTGAATGCTCGACTTTTCGGCAAAAAATTGTGATATTCGAATGCAGTGGGTCAAAATACATTTAAAAAATTTAGCTTCATCCATCGAGCTCAAAATTTTACGAAAATATACATCGAAAAACTTTAAATGCGTTTTTCTCGAAACTATGTTTTTCAAGTCGGTGACCACTATAATTCAACAACCACTCGATGGATTTTGATGAAATTTTTACTGCTTATTAATACTATTAAAAACTAGTCCTTGATCGTAGGTTTTTATTTTTTGTTGAAAATTACTATTTTTTTAAAACAATAAACGAGTGATTTTTTGGTCGAAAATCGAGAGTTTCTGTCAAAAGCCGCCATTTTGTTAATTTTCAAACAAAAAAAAGCTACGATTAAGGACTAGATTTATTATTAAACTAATGATTTTTGTTTGGTTTTTTGATATCAGATGATCCAGTAAAATTTGATGATGGTCACCGCGAAGCGCTACTTCGAAAAGAGGGTCCACAAAGATAGCGATATTTTTATAAATAATTAATTTGTTTGTTTGTAATTTTGCCAAAGTCAGGTTGAAACATGATATTAGAACTCTGTGCAATCAGTTTTATGAAATGAGTTCATTGATATAAAAAAAAAATTATTGAAAAACTCCTTTTTTCGCGCCTCTGACTGCATCTTACCCCTTAATTCTATTGATACCATTAACCGATACTCAGATATCTTTGATTTAAAAAAAATCTATGTTCGAATTTTGTCAAAATTCCATTCATTGTTAATATTAAATTTTACATAAATAAAAAAAAACCTAATAATTAGCAATAAAAACAAGGAAAAATAATGAAGTAAATAAACGAGATCGAAAAATAAGCGAAATATTTATTCTCAAGCGATCTGTTTGTACTTCGCTTCTCCGAGCGTTTAATCATCCAGTTCTCAGTGAATTGTGCAACGCAACCGTTATGGAATGGATAAAATAACAATTTCATTAAGGGAGAACACCACTGTGACCCCCTGTTTTTTTTCACATTTTTCAAGAATTTTTTTTTGTGGGAAAAAAAAGAGATATTCGAAAAATTTTTTTGGGTTTTGTTCCTTGTTTATTAATGTATCAAAAAACATTTTTTTCACATTTTTCACGCCGCATGATGGCGCTGGGGAAGCTCTCGCGTCAGGTGCTGTCATTTCCGCGGCACGCAGCAGAACTCTCTTCAACGTCGATCTGAAAAAAAATACCGAGTGTTTTCGTTAATAATATGATATTTCGAAGAGAAGTACACAGGGATTTGGAAAAATATTGATTTAAAAAAAATAGGCACGCCTTTGAAATTGACTTTAATTTCAAAGGCGTGCCTATTTTTTTCAAAACAATATTTTTCCAAATCCCTGTGTACTTCTCTTCAAAATATCATATTATTAACGAAAACACTCGGTATTTTTTTTCAGATCGACGTTGAAGAGAGTTCTGCTGCGTGCCGCGGAAATGACAGCACCTGACGCGAGAACTTCCCCAGCGCCACCATGCGGCGTGAAAAATGTGAAAAAAATGTTTTTTGATACATTAATAAACAAGGAACAAAACCCAAAAAAAATTTTCGAATATCTCTTTTTTTTCCCACAAAAAAAATTCTTGAAAAATGTGAAAAAAAACAGGGGGTCACAGTGGTGTTCTCCCTTAATATCGTCCTATATACTCATTTCATCGTAATAAATTTGATATAAGAATCGGCGATATGAATGTTCCGCTGGAATTAAGCCGTTAATTAAAATTTCATATTCATTTTCGCAAACAACGTTATTCTGTTCCTACACGAACAATTTTTTTTTTTAATTAAACAATCGTAAGTGTATTAGGTTCCACGAGAGTTAATGTAGATAGCGTTGAAATAGAAGTTTCGAACAAATCAAACATATTGATAATTTAAAATTGTCGTTAATTAAAAATTTCATTTTCAGTAATTGGAAATATTATTGTTTAGACTTAGTCAAAGGATGGACAATGTTTTATTATCAACAAACTTAATTCTTTGGAAACTGTTAATAAAGAAATTGAAAAAAAAGTTTATTTATAAAATATTGAGAGGTTTTGTTCATTTAAAATATAAAGTTCAATTGTTGTTCTCTTTTAATACAATACTTATTTTCAGAATTCAGTCTGAAATATAAAATTCTGAATTGTTCACAAAATTCGGATAATTGTATTTATGGAACTGGTAAAGTCTTTTAAACTTTGCTAGCGCCTTTCTATGTGAAAATTGAAAAAATCACAACTTTCTGTCAATTTTCATTGGAATTAAACGGTTGGCCGAACTTGTACAAGATAAACATGTTTAAGGCTTGGCGAATGGACAATACGTTGTCTTACAGATTATTATCATTAACACAGTGTATCCACAATCAATGATGTTGATGTTTGCATCGTTGGAATGCAACGATAATAGATTTTTTTATACTATTGAACCCGCTCAAGATCGGATTTTCGAAGATGAAAAACATTAGAAGATTTTTTGGGATCTCCCTCCAGGACCTAGGCCTAAATGTGTGAGAGAAGCAAGAGCGATACTGAAAATGAAAATTTAAAAAACCTATTATCGTTGCATTTTAACGATGCAAACTTCAACATCATCACACTCAATATACTCACTCAACGACTATTTCTATAAACCAATGCTGATCTATCTTTTTTTTGGAGAAACCCTGTTCTTACGAACTCTAGATAGCGACAGTACAATCGCAACTGAATTTATTCAGAATAGATATCAGAATATAAACTGGGGATTTGCGCATGAATGATAGAACCGACGTGGGAACACTCATTGCAGTTTACAAAAGAGAAAAACAAAGAAGTTAAGATAATTCACATGCCTAACGAGCTACCATGTATTTAACGCAATGATAAGATTTGCGTCAATCATCTTGGCAATACCATCTGCATAGAAGTCGTGCAAAGTGCGTCATTAAGACGTTAAATTAGAACACGTGGATATAAAATACGCATTTTAAATTCCTTGATAACACGCAGATTGATGAGTGTACCATTTATATGGCTAAACAAGACAAAACATATATAAAATCGTGTAAGTTGCACTTATTAAAAATCGATATCACCGATTAGTGGATAATTTTATTTTACATTGCGAACGTATAGATACTTTTCGCAAATTATTATGAAAGAAAAAAAAATCAAATATAAATGTGGAATTTAGAAAGGATATCGAAGCCATACTTGGAAAACCTAACCTACAAATGTCGATGACCGTGAACCCATTACTAAATACTCGATGGATTTACATTTTCATCTCGATATTAGCAGGGACGCTGCGATACCGACTGTTTATATTCATTTTCTCAGTCATCTTAAGAAAAAATATATATAGATAATTATAAATACATGGTAGGTACAAACGAATATATCGTGAAAATCATTTTTTATTTAAAGCACTCCAATGATTTTTTTTTCACACTACGTCCACCGAAACTATTTTAATTCCTCAATTTCATCACAAAAGAACTGAACATTGAAACAATCGTAAGGCATTCAAGAACATTTCGGGGATATTATTTATGTGAAAAGATTTCAGAGCGTAAAACTAGCGATTTCGTGCCGTGTAAATATACGCAAGGGAATTATGTCATTTCACTAAAAATTCATGAAATTTCCGATCGAATAATTCTCGCACGTTTTACCTAATACATACATGAATATATTTTTGGAAAAAGAAAGCCGGTAATAAACGCCCGAGTTATATAAATGAATTTTCGTTTCCGAGAGCACGTTGTACTGACCTTCTTGCATAAAACTTGCCGAACGAAGAGGCCACGACTAGATGGTTACTCCCTGCGACCAGCTGATTTTTTTATTTTTTTCTTTCCCTTCTGATTCGCTAATGTTCATTTGGGGGCGGAGATAGCCGAATCGACGACAGCACTCGTGGTGGCGAAGAAAGAAACTTCAAAATCCACAAACGTTCCCATTGGCGTGTCGATCTTGATTTATCTGCATTCTGATTGGCTCATCGGATTCTTTGAACCAATCACGGCGCTTAAAAGTTGAGGCTAATGAGACGAGAACTGAGAAAAAGCCGAATCGGCGGATGCCGCGAAGGCGCGTCAAAACCACGGTCTTGTGTACAAGACCGTGGTCAAAACGATGCTTCAATAAAAATTCACCCTTACGATGAGTTATAATTGTTATTATTATCATTGTACAAATGTACGATTATAAAATTTGACAGCCGAGCGACACCGGGGCCAACAATATCAATAATCTCGTAACAAACTTACGATGGAACATTAATACAAGGCCTGTTTGGCGAATAACTTGAAATAAAAAGAAAAATAACAGAGATGCTAGACATTTGTGAAGATATTCGTACTGCGATAGAGCACGGTCGCACTGACATAATAAGATCCCTTCTTGGTGCATGTACGTACACAAAAATCAAATGTATAACCTCTGTTTCTCTTCCCGCTGCTTCGCCGTAACAACTCGCTTGAGTCTGTGTTTTATCGATAACGCGAATAACGCCAAATACATGGCTATACGTGATTTCTAACCGTACATTCTATAACTGTAATCTTTGTTTCTCTGCAAATTTGTATATATTTTTTATTTTCACCAAACAAACAGGTGAAAATGGCAATACCGGAGAAGGTGTGACCAAGGATGAGATACTTAATCAAGCTTATCTCGAGGAAGGAACCTTTTTATCGTACGCTTCAAAGGTACGACACTTTTATCAGTTTGGTAAATTTAATTTTAAAACCGATAGATTCTGATCTGTTTTGTTTATATTACCAGATAAATCAAGTTGACGTTGTGAGGACTTTGTTGAGTTGCGGTGCGGATCCTACTATAAAAAATGCACATGGACATAACGCCGTAGATCTTGCTGCTAGCGAAGTTATACGCTTAATTTATGTGGAAGAGCTGCTACGAGCCACTGCCGCCTCCGAGTGAGTGAAATTACATTGTTTTAAGAAAAACCATGATAGCAGTATTTGATCTTCTTCATCGTCCGATCTCATTTTATAAATTCAATAATCACAAGGTCAAAAACTCTAAAAAAATCACAGATCAACTTTTCAGTAAAAACAATATACAGGAAAATTGGAGGGAATTGATCAGATCCAAGTCTGCGAGTTGGTATGAAATGCACCATAGATATACATTTTTTGATTTTTCACCAATTCTACCGGGCACTCAAAAAATAAGTTTTCAAGTTTCAGCCAATATTTATGAAAATGGATCTTAAATCTTACTCGGCATTTGATATTCAATTTTCAGAGTCGACAGGGTGGAACAATTACTAGCTGCGGGCATTGACGTTAATTCCTGGGACTCCGAAGGAAGCAAAAACACACCACTACATTGGGCAGCTTGCTACGGGAACAAAGAAATAGTGGGGTGTCTCATAGGTGAAAATTTGAAGCTTTTGAAAGTTGGTTTAAAAAAATATCTCACAAAAAAGGGGAAAAGGATAAAAATATATATTTTTTTTCTTTCTGCGTTCCTACAGATAGTGGTGCTGACGTTAATTCGGAAAATGGATGCGGTGCTACTCCTTTGCACGATGCTGTGAATCGTGGCGATGTTGCAATTTGCCAAGGGTTACTACAGGCTGGAGCTGATCCTCATATCAGAGCTCTACAAGGGTTGATAAATTTTCATTAATCATTTTCATTGTCCCGAGTTCATTTTTTTTCACGTTTCTCTTTCTAATGGTTTTTCGTTTTTCATGATACAGAACTTTTGCTGGAAAAACCCCGTACGATTTGGCCCGTAGTAAATCAGCTATTCAATCGGTGATGCAGCGTCTCGTACCAAATTCTACATCCAAGGAGAACGAAGCTATTCACAATGCGACCGTGGCATTTACGGATTCGAATTTTTGCCAAAAGAGCATGTCGGCTAATATGAGCCAATTATCGATAGATTCGACGAAATCGACCGATCCGTTGTACGATATTTCAATACGCGAATCGAATGTACAGAGTCCGGTAAGATCAGTTCTTCATAAAACCGGCATTTACAATCTCATATGGCCGGAACCGAAAACAATTCTCGAATTGGGCAATATCTCACCACCATTTATAGCTGGCAAGGAACTCTTCATATCCATTATTCAGGTGAGAGGCGTTTTTTTTTACTCGTCACGATCGATATCTCATTGTCCGATTTTTCGGACGATTTGCCGATTTTTTATTGTACCATTTTCTTAAAAAATGTGTCAACATTTTTCTCATCAGGGTAGCGAGTCCATTCATGGAATTTTGGATGTATGGGAGATAAGCAGAACGCACTTGTTGGAACTGGGTCATAATGTAAAAATTGGCGAAGTTCAGCCGGGCTCGGGTCGGGCGATAGGCGACAATAGAATCGAGTGTATCGTAAACAAAAAGCTCTTCAACATACCGCACGGTTATCAGCTTCATGTGTCGCAAAATTCGATAAAAGTGAGCGCGGGAAGCCTGGCTGGTTTGCACTATGCCGTTTGTACGTTCGTTCAGATATTGCGATTGAGTAAGAATCCCGATACTCCGGAAGTTTGCGAGATTGAGGCCGTATTGATAAAGGACGAGCCGCGATTTATGCACAGAGCCATACTGTTGGATATATCGCCAAGAGGTCGAATACCAACGTTGGAATATTTGTTGCACACCATAGATCTTTGGTCGTCGTTTAAAATATCACATTTACATCTGTACTCGAGGCTAACGCCAAGTTGTGACTGGCAGCTATGTTATTCTCGATCGGAAATGGTGACGCTCGATCGTTACTGCAGGTATATCATAATACTCAAGTTTACATTTTACCCGCTTATTCAACGATAAACTTATCGAATAATCGTTGAATTCACCGATAATGTTGTAATCGCAGAGATCGACATTTGGATCTTGTGCCTGCTTTGGATGTCGATTCCAACGTGAGTCAGCGTCATCTGACACAAATGTGGCCATTGTTCCAAGAACTGCTCGCAACATTTCCAAGTCTGAGTTACGTTCACGTCGGCCCGAGATTAGCGAGTCTACTCGTACAGCCCGATAATCTTGATCTAAGTTTGAGCATCAACGAGACCGTAGAGACCGACATGTCCGAAGTATTCAAAACTTACTCGTGCCTTCAAGAACTCTGGCACATTCTCAATTTGAGTTCCGACACGACGCTTCTACTTTGTTCCAATGGTTTACATTCCAAGCCTGAATTTCGTAGCGTACCCAGCAATGTCATACTGGTTGAGTATGGTTTTCAGGTGAGATATTATACGCATCGCCAGATAAATTATTTGTTGTAATTGCGATAATTGCCAAATAATTTATTGTTGCGATGAGACATTACCTAATGGCGATGGAACATTATGCATTACTTTGGCAATTGGTAATGACGATAACACACTATATGTTATTTCGGTTATGAGTAATGGCGATAAAGCATTATGAATTATTTCGGTAATCGATAATAGCGATACACGCAATGGGCATTGTTTTGGTAATGGGCATTGTTTTGGTGGCACACTATGAATTGTGTTGATAATTGATAATGGTGCCAAATGCATTATGGATTTTTTTCGGTAACGAGTAATGGCGATATACGCATTAATCATTATTTCGGTAATGAGTAATGGCGATGAAGCGTTATCTATTATTTTCGTAATTGGTAATAGTGATACACGCAGTATCTATTATTTTGGTAATGGGCAATGGTGATTGGACACTATGAATTATTTTGGTAATTGGTAATGGTGATACACGCTTAACTACACGATGGTTTACAAAAAATAATACGCGGATTATGTATTACTTTTCGTAATGGGTAATGTCGATATATGCACTATGTCGGTAATGAATAATGGCGATGTATGCATTATGCATTATTTTGGTAATTGGTATCACTGATAGGCGCATGAGAGGTTAACAAAACGATTTTGAAAATATCTATCAGCCATTCCAAAGTAGCATTCTTTTTCCCAAAAAAATAATTCTCGCGAGAGTTGTAGCCTGTATAATAATTTTTGGTACTGCCTCATCAATGCGAAATGTTGAAACAAGCGCTAAACAGCAATATTCTACTAATTTTATAATTAAAGATCGAACTGTTCGGCTAAATAATTGTTTCTTTCACTGGAATAATAGATTTCGTAACAATTTGATTTAGGCGGATTACGATTTTTCCGAGTGGACGGAAGCATTTAAAATAGCAGGCGGTAACGTTCTGCCGAGTTCGGGAACAGCGAGTTACAACAGTCTCGCTGGATGTCCTGCCTCGACTTTTGCGAATACGAAAAATGCTATAAAGACAGCGCTTGAGCAAGATTCCATAGGTATCGTTGTGGCTCATTGGTCGGGAAGTCATCATTTAACGCCACATCCGTTCTCCTGGGTTGGTTATCTCATTGGGGCCGGTCTTTCCTGGAATCCAACTACCGATATAGATCTGGAACAGTCTGACAATTATGATTTATCCGACGTTGCATTAACGACGAAACAACAGTACGTATCGCTATAGCTTTTTCTCTGGCATAAATTCTAAATTACGAATAACATTTGAATTGCGATATTTTCTCGATGATCGATCAACAGCCAGCGATCGATAACGAATATTCTAAATATTCACGTATTCCAAGATCCTGAATACAAGATCGGTGGAACGATACTCGAGCTGGGTCGTGTCGACACGCTCGTACTGACTCTGAGCAAAAATCAAGATGTTAAGGATTTGCAACAAATACCGGACAATCGAGGATCGACTCTGTACAGATTGCTCACCGATCCCGATAACGTTAATCTCGAGTATCTGTCGTCCGATCTCTTTGCAGTACGTACAACTCTCTTCTTAAATTTACGTCACCTGTTTTGTTTTTGTGTTTAAAAAAAGTAGTTTTAATTATATTATCGTGAATAGAGAATGACCAAGCAGATCAAGCGCGTCTCCCATTCGTTGTACGAAGGAAATGTGACGTCGAAATTCGGCTCTATGGAAATACAGGAGTTACAATTGACCGCCGATCTCATGCTGACGGCATGTCGAATCGGACGAACATTAATTGGCGTTGGTGTTAATCCCAACAGCAATATGGGTCTTGCCGTTATAAATTTAGGCGTTTGCAACCTACCACCGACATTTAGAACTGACATTGCTAATAAAATGTTAGCACACATTGAACAGTACAAGGGTGCCTGGTTACAGAGGCACTTACCACAAGGCCTACAAAGTTCATTGCTAGTTTTAACAGGAGCTTTGCATCGATTTGTTCCGGAACAGTGAATTCTTCATAGTGCGCCAACGAAAGAACTTTATGAATCGAGTTTTCGCACACATACACAAACACACAGACGGGAAAGTTCCTAGCATGTAAAAGACGTTTTTTTTTTCAACAATCGTCGAGCGAAAACGTATGAAATTTATTCTTGAAATGAAATTTTTGTTTAACAATTGACGGGCCAATTAACTTTCAAACAGTGTCAAGTCGATGAAATCGTCTTGTATTAATGCGAAGATGCTGGTGAACATTCGTCGATTTTTTTTATCGCTGGATATTAATTGTCAAAGACTGTTGCATAATAATTAGTAATAAATACAAGTATTGTACAAATAGCTATACAAATTTATATGTACAGAGTAATCGATGTTCTCGTTATGTAAACAGCATATTCTCTGAAGTTAAACAAACTAGGGGAAATTTTGTTGAGAGGATGATTCTTTTAATCTTATAATCATATCAAATCTGTAGAAACATCAATTGTCCGCAGCGATTGTCTGTATTCATATTTTGTGAAACAAACAGATCGGTTAGGCGGCGAGATTTTTGTTGAAAAGTCATTTGGAAGAGTTTTTTTTGGAACGGAGGAAAATTGACACTAGGACAAGCGGCCACTGTACGAACGGAATCTCGTGATTAATTTGGTGACTTTGGGAGAAGCTGATAATTTTTTTAAGCAAACAAAAAACGTCGTTGCTACTCCGAATTTTTTACTTCGCTCGTTGTTATTAAATTGTTTCTATGATTTTTATTCCAGCCACCCATTTCCAAATCTTGTCTGCGAGCTTCCACGCTCTGAACTGCTTGGATTCTCTTGTATTCGTCAATTTCGAACTGGTACTTCGGTGACGTTATCCCCAAGAAATCTGCCAAAGCTTCGCCCACATAGTCGCAACCGTTTAAAACTTTGGAACTGACCCAGACAGTTTGATACCACGCCCATGGCATCCAATCGAGAGTTTTCTGAAAAAAATGTGATGCCGAACATCGTACAGATGTTCAGAGGCTCAAAATTCAGTGTACGTTCTAGCGGTAGTTGTTAACATTTTTAGCCTTAATTTTTTAATAGTCACGTTCAAATTATAAAAATTCAATGGACAAGGGTATTGATTAGCGGAATAATTTATTTAAAAATAGATTTACTTCTAAATAGTTGGAAAAAGGGCTAATTAGTTTTTCTTCTTTTCAATATGTCGAAACAAAAATGATTGGTTCTTCGTTAGAACATAACAAGTTGGAAAACAAAATTGCGGTGTTACAAATATTGATACGGGATGAAATTAATTGATTCTACAAGTAATTTTGAGGATCGTAAATCGTGATGTGTACTTACGGGATCTGTTGTAGCGAGTTGAGCCTCTGATTTTGAAACATCTACCTCATCTTCGGAAGAATATTCAGCCATCTCACCGTCGGAAAATTGGAGTATACGTTTTGGCCTCTTTTGGCGTTTGCACGCGTTCTAAACGAACAGATGTTACGTTACACGGGATCATAGGTGGAGTCTTTGTTTATTCAGATTACAGTCTTTGTTTTCGATTTACCTCTTCAATGATCTCGGAAACTTCGGGTAAAATTGTAGCAGGGCAGTCCGTTACTCTTTCGATCTTATCTTCTGTAGCATTTTGTACTTCCATTCTACTTGACAAAGGAAATTATGAGCGAAAGTTTTCGTCTATATACACGCACGTTGCTTTGACAGCTCTCCAGTTTTGAGATTCCATGACATCAATCACGAAACAACGATGCTGCGATGTAAAAGTCACGAGACCGTGAGTGGGAGAGAGATAGACCTGCTGTGACGGTAAGCAGAGAAAACATACGTTTTACTCCTCAGACCAGTCCAGGCCCGTCATACGCCTGTTGCGTATCTCCTGCAGCGCCGCCCTATCGGTAAGATCTGGCAACACAAGGGTGAACCAGCTGACGAAACGTTCATTATGGCTTCGAATAGCAGCGAAATTATTCGCTCAAATAGAAATTGCAGCTTTGTCGATTGCTTCAATACTGAAGCTGAAAATCCGGAGTTAAAGTCCTATTGTTTTCCATCAAAAAGTTATGAAATAGAAAGAAAGAAACGATGGATTCAAGCCGTTAAGAGAAGGTAAGTTAATGTATGATTATTTAATATATAAATAAGGTACAGAATTAATTCAATCAAATTTTTATTATGTGAATATATAATTGTTTCATAGAACTACAGATGGCAAACTTTGGATGCCCAGTTCAAATTCTCGTGTATGCAGTACTCATTTCGTAGGCGGGAAAAAATCAAACAATATGCATGATGAAGCATAAGTCCCATCAATCTATCCTTCATGTTATAAGAAGAAAAAACCAAATACAGGAAGATATCGGCGGCTTATGAAACGCAAGAAATGTAAAGAAGCCGCAGCATTCATAAATTCTTTCATAGCTGACATCCAATGAATTAATTAATAATTAGATAACAAATTTAATTAATTAATTATATTATTTATATACAGTAGTTTTATTTAACGTACTGTTTGTTTCCAATATTTTTAACAAAATTACCTACAGAAAATGTCTATTAATTTACAAATTTAATAAACTTACTTCAATTGTGATTTCATATGGAGGATTATTTATTTTAGTTTCAGGTAAAACTTTCCCTTTTATGATCCGCGAAGCACCGTTGTCGTCTACAATCTCTCTGACTTCACTAACGTGATTACGTCGGAATAATTTTATTCCTAATATATTAAGGGAAAAAGACATAGAAAACGTGGTCTTTTTTCATAAATAGCAGTTAATGTAACATTAAAATTTTATTTAGCATTTTCCGTATGAAATATATTGCGTTTTATACGTTAGCAAAATTTATTTATCAATAAACTCGTTCTCATTCAACGCGTATATTCTTACAAATACAATACCTTTGGAGATAGATTTTGGACGAAACAAATTGGTCTTAACATTTTGAAAGCCGCAATAAATTATAAGGGAGGTCATTTTGTTGAATAGGAATAATAAACGTTTCATTTTCTCTATACTTGTGTTTACATGTCGTATTTTTGCGCGAGCTGACCACCTTCGTTATGCCTTCTGTGGACTGATAGACGGCGCGTCGAGCAACCACGGGAGATACGCAACAGGCGTATAGCGGCCGTGATGTGCCCTTTGCAGAGCACGAATTTCGATTTTTAACCCTTCCTTTCGTAATTACCCTTCTGCTGACTTAGGATTATTCGAATTCAGTAATATTCGGAGGGATTTGGTGAATACGACAATATAATTTCCATACTCCTATTTTGGGGGGAACATTCCGAAAAAAATTCAAATATGAGAATATGCCACCGAATTTCCACTCGCGCGTATAAAATTGAGCTTCTTTGTTATTCAATATCTTGAGATCGGTGTGTCAGATCTGATGCAAATTTCGCACAATTACGTATCATACTTTTTACTAAAATATATAAAAAATTGAAACGTTTATCTTGGATACGTCATATTGACCGTACCTCCAATGTGTCTCCTAACACTTTGCTTTTCCTTGATTCTTGTTTCTAAATTGTAATTGACTACAGTTTTTGTTATCGACCGAGCTCGCGGGCAACCGTCGGTAAACAAAAACGATTTTGCCGAGTGGCGCTAGTGTTGTTCGGAGCGTTGTTCGAGACATGGAGCCTAGAGTAAAGGAGTCCGATCTTCGTACTCTGAAGCGGCATAAAAAATTCAGCAAAAAAGGTGTCGCTGCGGTCGCAAGTTGGTCCGAGTGAAGTGAGCAAGAAATTAACTGTATGTGGAACCTTTCTGAAGCTAGGCACCTACGGTCAATATACACATGACCTTTCGGTGTAATTGAGTGTAATCATGCGTCATCGTTAATATAACAGTTTTATGAAACTTTTAATTACTGCCAATCTGTAAAAGTAAGAACATAGAATAGCATTATATCGACTTTATAATATACTAACAAAAAGAAATGAAATAGTTTCGTAAAGGTTACAAAAAAAACCAATGTGATTTATATTTAACGAAATTTAAAGTTCAATAGGTGAGGAGATTGTGCATTGATTATTCCAAGATCAATAAATAACTATAAAGACATCCCAGTTAAAAAATACAGACGATGAGCGTGTAATAAATAATGAGGTAAACATCTGGTTTAGGGGATCCCCCTCCGATTTCTTTCGTAATAGGCTCATCCGACGCGCTTTCGCACGCGAAACAATTTTTCCTCTGACAAAATTGGGGGACGTTATTTATTAAAAAGTTATTAACAAATAAAGTTAATAATTCATATAGCTATTTTCCTTATACCAGCCAGTCCCAACCATCTTGTCCTTCACATGTGTTGTTAAGAATACCCCCTGAGTAACATACAAAAAGTTTTATCCGTCGCTCATTGTTTGTTAAAAAGTTATTAACAAAAGAAGTTTCATAAATCAAACATGAAATACTTATACTAGTGTATGGTGAACAGTACACGTATGAGCGGGTTCGCTGCGCCGCCCTTGCACCCCCCACACACCAGCCCAAAAACAACCCAAAAACAAACCAAACAAACCAAGAACAATCGAAAACAACCCAAAAACGAACCAAACAAACCAAGAACAACCCAAAAACAATCCAAACAACCCGTAAGTATAGTAAATAGCACATATATCCCTTGCTTATACGTATGCTGCTCATCATACGAATACAAATATACATGAGTAAATGAGGGTGGGAAGGTGAGGAGTCGGCGGGTCGCGTATGGGGTGGGGGGTTGTTTAATTTGTTGTTTGTTATTTTAGGTTTGTTTTTGGGTTGTCTTTGGTTTGTTTTGGTTTGTTTGTGGTTTGTTTTTAATTTGTTTTTGGTTTGTTTTTGGATTGTTTTTGGTTTGTTTTGGGCTGTTTTTGGTTTGTTTTTGGTTGGTTTGGTTGTTTTGGGTTGTTTTTGGTTTGTTTTTTTTTTATTTTTGGGTTGTTTTTGGGCTGGCGTGAAGGGGGTGCACGGGGGGCGCAGCGAACCCGCTCATACGTGTACTGTTCACCATACACTGGTATAAGTATTTCATGTTTGATTTATGAAACTTCTTTTGTTAATAAGTTTTTAACAAACAATGAGCGACAGATAAAACTTTTTGTATGTTATGTATTCTTAACAACACATGTGAAGGACACGATGATTGGGACTGGCTGGTATAAGGAAAATAGCTGTATGAATTATTAACTTTATTTGTTAATAACTTTTAAATAAATAACGAACCCCAATTTTGTCAGAGGAAAAAGTTGTTTCGCGTGCGAAAGCGCGTCGGATGAGCCTATTACGAAAGGAATCGGAGGGGGGTCCCCTAAACGCGATGTTTACCTCATTATTTATTACACGCTCATCGTCTGTATTTTTTAACTGGGATGCCTTTATAGTTATTTATTGATCCTGGAATAATCAATGCACAATCTCCTCACCTATTGTACTTTAAATTTCGTTAAATATAAATCACATTGGTTTTTTCTGTAACCTTTACGAAACTATTTCATTTCTTTTTGTTAGTATATTATAAAGTCAATATAATGCTATTCTATGTTCTTACTTTTACAGATTGGCAGTAATTAAAAGTTTCATAAAACTGTTATTTAACCATGACGCGTGATTACACTCAATTACACCGAGGGTCATGTGTATATTGATCGTAGGTGCCTAGCTTCAGCAAGGTTCCACGTACAGTTTATTTCTTGCTCACTTTACTCGGACCAACTTGCGACCGCAGCGACACCTTTTTTGCTGAATTTTTTAGGTCGCTTTTTTCGGCCGTTCCCATTAGAGATCGGACTCCTTTACTCTAGGCTCCATGGTTCGAGACACAGTCTTGTATACAGGCTTGGAGCTCCCACAAATTTCAGCGGCGAGGGGCGGCCCGTTAACGAAGTAGTTTTTAATTTCTGCAGCAGCCACTAGAGGAGTTACTTACGATTTTAGTGCGAATTTATAATGTCAGCAGCACGGTCTTATAGACAGGTCTGGGCACTCCGGCTGTAAAACCGTGCCGAAAATGTAGCCGATGTTGTGAATTTCCGCCACTAGCGCTAGTGAGGGAGAGGCCTACTAAGTACGCATGCGCGGCAACTGTTTCTTCATTTCACTTTATTTACAATCCGTTAACCTCTTTCGGCAGTTCACTCAGTTTAATATCTGCGCCAGTATTTTATTACTTATTCAGTATAAATTTATCGTTATGTGTTTCGAAATATTTATTTAAAAAAAGAAAAATGGGTAAAAAATGTGTTATTCCGGGATGTAAAAGTTTGTTTAATTTCGAAAATTTTTTTTTTGTTTAATTTCAAAAAAAAAATCTAAAAAAATTTGAGTGAGTTACAAATAACCATATACAACTTTTTACTTCTCGGGCATATTATTTTAAACCCCATCGTTTTCGAGTTGCGCTGCATTTTTCGAAACCAGTATTTTTTTACAAAAAACTAAATATCTCTGCGGAAAAAGATCGCAGAATTTTTTTTTTAAATCCAAAATAAAGCTGGATTTGTCCCCTTCAAAACGCCGCTTATTAAATTGGATTATCATTATTTTCGAATAAGATATTCAACTTTTTACTGACAAGTCAAGTGTGCTACGTGTTATTTAAATGGGAAATCGATAACTCGGTGTTGCGACCTCGTAGGATTTTTTTACTGGTCTGAAACGATGCATGGTGTTGTTTGGGGTCGCAAACTTGAGTTTGAGCCGGTGGGAGAGGAAAAAAAAAGTTTTTTTTCGGGTCACCCTAATATATATATATATATGTTTGTGTATTTTCCAAATATGTCAAATATATATATATGATGAAAATAGATTTAAAATATATAAAATATGAATTATATATTTTACTGCAGAATAAGTTATATATTTTCACATAAAATTTTTTCCATACGGGACTCTATGTATCTGAATGTGACTCACTCCATTTTCAGTATCCCTGAAGGTGATGTGAAAGATATAATTGCGTGAAAGATCAACCGAAAGCATGTTTAACACCACGTTAATTCTTATCCCATGACCTCTTCTTATTACAAAAATTATAGGAATAATTATTAGAAGGATTTCCTTTGTATGTTGACTGCTACTACTAGCGTCTACATTTTTATTTGCGTAAGATGAAATAGGGAAGCTGGTATCATTAGGTAACAATACAAACATACTTCTTACCATCTCGTGTTTTTGTTATGTTGAAATTTCAGGATATCTTTGCAAGCAACTTCTCAGGTACACTACATGCGACGTCTGTAGAAATGCCATCAAAAATGCAGATTCATATTCGCAAGAAGCGAGTGCACAGCTTGTGAATTTAAAAACTCGCGGGGGGCTCATCCATCCGAACAAAACATTCTTCAATCTCATCATTGCTTTAGAGTCGCGCTTTATAGAAAATTGTCATTTACCAAATGTATACAATCGAACTATCGACGATATGTTAATGTCATACAAATTTTCATTCCCGTGTAAGGAGCATGCAGATAG
The DNA here is from genome assembly GCA_958009045.1 of Oxytorus armatus. Lineage (NCBI taxonomy): Eukaryota > Metazoa > Arthropoda > Insecta > Hymenoptera > Ichneumonidae > Oxytorus > Oxytorus armatus. Next base: position 14,553,530 of record OY253748.1, read on the forward strand.
CTTTTTATCGTATGCGATCCATTATTATTTGCGGCTTCGTATGCGGCAATTTTCTGCGCAGCAAACCAAATCGCTTAAAAAAAAAGTAGCGAGAAGAGAAAACAAGCGAAATTTCACAGATGCTAATAAATAAGAGTTTTGACACTACAATGTAATATTTAATTAATCCCGACCGCACCCTACAATCCTATTTTTAGTATTCTTTTAAATCCTTCAAAATGTTATTTCATATAGTTATGATAACTCATTTCGCCACACAGTAGAAACATTGATATAGCTGGCTAATAGAGTAAAATAAAATATTTTGAAAAATTCAGAATCTGCGGGTACAAATCCAGAGCTTTAAAAGTAAAAACGAATAATTTTTCATTCCTATATATAGCAGGCTTGTACGTTGGCACTTGGTTCTTCGGCTTGCGATTCGATTTTACGGGTTGAATTCAATTTACTATTGATGCACTTGTAGTAACCTTTTTGTTAATATGAGTCTTAATTACGATCTGAATTAGAATAAATAACCCATCAAAACATTATACAAATCTGCAGCCTAGCACGCAAGCGCACGGAGAAAAAGACGGCTGCCCTATATTCCTCTCTTTGTTGCACACCGGCTTCGGAGATTGCAGCGCTCCGGTCTTTGGTGCACAAATTGAGAAACACAGGCTTGAAAACGGTCACGCTGCGTTATATAGGAAGGGGCTTGGAGTGCCCAGACCTGTCTATAAGACCGTGGTCAGCAGACATAACTTGAAAAGCCCGCGTTAGCTCTCGCGGGGTTGCCCTTAATTATAATCGGATTTTAAACACTCTAACTGGAACCGAGCGAGATAAATAAGAACTATTTTAAAATATCTATGTCATTTAAATATATATTTGGCAGAATACTTGTATACCACTTGATGGATCGATCTCCGATAGATTTTTGATGAGTAAAAATAAATTGTTTAATTTTTCTCTTTATTTGAGTTTCGTCGATATTCCGAAATGGACAGGATTTAGTGACATGCCAAAAAAATAGTACAAGGTGAGAAACGATATTATTGAGTTACATTTCATTTACATAAGATTTTTTCATTGATCAGTATCGGTGCCAGCCGATACCGCGAGGGGCTGATGTTGCAAAAATCTAACGAGCGGTGGGGAGAGAGTCGACGTAGCGATCTGAAATGTGGTAGATGAAGGATTGTCGACTCACGTTAATTTGCTATAATTGCTAATATTATGCATTGGTTCTTTTAACTTTTTAAGTGAATATCGGTTTGTAACATATTTTGAGTCGAATAATAAATATAAAAAGTACAGACGATGAGAATGTAATCAATAAGGATGTCACGATATTGTGTGTATCATCTTATTGTAATATGAAAATTACAATGTACTGAGAAAAGTTTATAACATTCTGTATAATAATTTGGGAAGTTTGCGATGCTCGTTGGTTTTCTGACGCTTCGCATCGTTGTGGCATTATAAGATCTGGTTATGAAATGTTCGCCCATAACCAAGTAGAAGTCGATGATTTTGCGCGTGTGATGTTTTTATGCTCGTGGCAGTCAACCATTGGCAACTGTTGAATTTTTAGAGGCTTGTTCAGGATCATGTTCATCATATTCACTTTGACTTGAAAACATTTCTTTCTCTTCCTACATTACAAGACTCGTACATTATAAAATCGATATAATGCAATTTCATCTCTTTACCTTTACAGATTGACAGTAATTAATACTACTATTTGCGACAATGATTACGCGTGATTACACTGAAGAGTCATATGTGTATACATGTGCATACATTGCCACAAATAAGGAAGCAATAACTTATAATACAACATACAATAATATCGTAACGCCAAGCGCTTAGAAATTTTCGATCATGTTCAGAACCAAATAGGTATCACCTATTTTTTCAGATACGATACCTATGAGTTTACCACTGATGCTCAAAGGAGTACCGATGTCAATCTGAAAAACAGAAATCAATAGACACAATTAGGGGTGGCGAAACATGTACACATGGTGTAATTAGGGGTGATTAAATTCATTAAATATTCAATTTGAATATGCGAAAAATAATTTCTGTAATCAGCCTGTTAATCTTCCGTAATAGTGTTGGCAAGCTCGCTGACTAGCGTTTTTAACCACTGACAGAGAAAATGGAGAGTGTCATAGAAATATAAGTTATTGATATTGTTTGTTGGGCTGAATACATTTTTTTGTTTTCTCGAACAATTATTTTCGTTCGCAGATATAATTAACAGCGCAAAAAGCAACCCAGACAATTTTACATGGACTTAGGTTGATGTAAATTGCTCCCTTATTGCTTGAGTATTAACATTACATTTTTCAGGAAGTTAAAAATGTAATAAAATTATAGCCCCCTTTGCATTCACGTGCTTTTTTCAGTAATCCAAAAAATCCACAAAAACTGAGCATTTTTATTAATTGTTAGAAAATTGCCCAACGCAAGACAAATCTATGAAAATTGCCTTAATGTATTATAATTGTTCGGATCTTCATAGAATAATGGTCTGGGACTGGATTATGTGCACCAGTTGGATCCCAGTCCGACTGGAACCGCTAACGGTGACAGACGTGTTTCTAATCGTGCCTACCCCGGTATCAATAACAATACAATCAAATATAAGTATAGTGCGTAAAGACACAACACCTCACAGTGACCAGTGCCGTTAACATGGACGAGGAAGACTCTGACGATAACCAAGGCGAAAAAGCGAACAACCTGCACTCTGTGCGATCTCTAAAAAATACTAGAGGCCAAGAGCTAAACGAGAGATCCTCTCCTGAGCAGGATCGCGCAAATTACCTAACCGGTCGATACAAACAAGTCCCAAATATATGCATAGCACGTAAATCACAGACGACGAACCAGCTCCAAAAATCACCAGCGTGGCAGATAGTGCGCCCGAGAAAACGACCAAGAAGAAACTCAATTCACTCCTCGAATAGTGAAGATGAGACACATCTAAATCTCAACCGAAATCGATTCTCAGTATTACAATCCTCTGCCTCGAATGTAAACACGGATGTGAACGATCAGGTAAACATGGATGTGAACGATCAGGCTGCGAAAGACAATACCGAACCGAAACCACCTCCAATATTCATTCCAGGAGTACAAAATATCGAAACTCTCACGAACGAAATAAACAATATCATAACCGTAAATGATTACACTCATAAAACGTCCAACAGCGGTCGATTAAAAATAATGGTAAAAAACTCTACTGCATACAGAAAAATTGTTCACTTTCTGGAAGACTCAGGTGCCGAGTACCACACATACCAATTAAAGCAAGATCGCGCCTACCGTGTTGTTATTCGATCTCTACATCACACCACCTGCACGGAATACTTAAAAGATGAAATCAATAAACTAGGCTTCAAAGTTCGGAACATAATGAACATCAAAAGTGGAAAAACAAAACAACCGCTCCCACTCTTTTTCGTCGACTTGGAACCCTCCCCAAAAAACAAAGAAATTTACAAAGTAGAACTACTAGCAAATGCTAAAGTTCAGATCGAGCCACCTAAAAAAAATAACGAGATCCCCCAGTGCGTGAGATGCCAAAGGTACGGCCACACGAAAACCTACTGTCGGAGACCCTACAGATGCGTAAAATGTGGCGACGAGCACAAGACAGATGAATGCACAAAGAGCAAGGATACGCCAGCTATATGTGCCTTATGCGATGGTGCTCACCCTTCAAACTATAAGGGATGTGCGGTATACCAAGAAATACTCCAGCAGCGAAACAACACCGCACAGCGACCTCACTGGCACAGGACCAACGCACGCGAACAACAACCAAGCACACGAACGGAAATAAATCCAAACAATGTGCGTGTCAACACAAGCTACGCACAAGTAACCCGAACTAACACTGAAACCCACGCTAATCATTTAAACACACAAGCGAATCTAACGGACACACTTGCAAACTCTTTCGCCGAACTGAAAACGCTCCTCACACAACAAACGGAGCTCATGAACTCCCTAGTCAAACTAATAACAACATTTATCACGAACTTGTCTCAAAAATGAATTCCTACTACCGAATTGTACTATGGAACGCCAACGGCTTAGCACAAAGGCGTGACGAATTAGCTGTATTCTTAAATCTTTATAAAATAGACATAATGCTCATCACAGAAACACGATTCACGACCAAAAACTACTTCAACTTGCGTGGATATAATTTCTACGATACAAAACATCCGGACGGTACTGCCCATGGAGGTGCCGCGGTAATAATTCGTAAAAACATAAAACATCACGAACTCATCAAATACGAAAAAGAACACATACAAGCAACGAGTGTTGAGATACAAGAATGGAACGGCCCCCTAGTCCTGTCGGCAGCTTATTGCCCACCTAAACATAAAATTAAAGCACAGAAATTCATCGAATACTTCGAGACTCTAGGCCCGAGATTTATTGCCGGAGGAGATTACAACGCCAAAAACACACTGTGGGGATCCAGGCTAAACACAACAAGAGGTAACGAACTTCACAAAGCTATTATAAACAAAACAATGGACTATATTACTGCCAGGCAACCCACATACTGGCCAACTGACCCTAATAAAACCCCAGATGTTTTGGACTTTTTCGTCACGAAGGGGGTATCAAGAACCTACACTAACGCGGAATCGAGTCTCGAATTATCTTCGGATCACACACCCGTAATTCTCACAATAAGTACTGAACTAATATATAAAGAAAAGACTCCTAACCTGCATAATAAAAAGACAGAATGGGAACTCTTCAGAAAAACAATTGATGACAACATCAATCTGAATATATCTCTCAAGACTGAAGCAGAAATAGATGACGCTACTGAAACATTCACTAGACTGATCCAAACAGCAGCGTGGGACGCAACGCCGAGTCTAAAAACCAAAGAAAAAACTTTCAACTACCCTCTGCAAATCAAAAACAAAATCACGGACAAAAGAAGACTCCGGAGAAAATGGCAAACAAGTAGACACCCCGTGGATAAAACTAACTACAACAAAGCCGTCAAGGAACTCAAAAATATTATACACACATACAACAACGATAACTTAAGTAAAAAACTAGAAAATCTGACTGCGACCCAAGCCACCGAATACTCACTATGGAGGATAACTAAAAACATGAAACGGCCCCAAACGCAGATTCCACCAATCAAAACTGCAGCCAACCAGTGGGCTAGAAGCGAAATCGAAAAAGCAAACGCCTTTGCAGAGCATCTCACAAACGTCTTTACACCAATAAACACAGGCCCCAGAGAGAACGACAGAAGAATAGAAGAGTTCCTAAACTCGCCTCTACCTGTCGCCCTCCCAATTAACCCTTTTTCACTATCAGAAATCCTCCGAGGCATAAAAAACCACGTCAAAACATCTAAGTCACCTGGCTATGACCTCATAACCGGAAAAATTCTAAAAGAACTCTCAAAAAAAGGAATAGTATTCCTTACAACGTTGTTCAACAATATCATGCGCACAACATTCATACCAAATCAATGGAAAGTTGGACAAATCGTGATGGTACCCAAACCTGGAAAGCCACCAACAGAAATAACGTCATACAGACCAATTAGCCTTCTTCCCATAATCTCAAAACTATTTGAAAAACTACTCTTATCACGTATGAATCCACACATAACAAACGACAAACTGTTACCCGAGCATCAGTTCGGCTTCAGAAACTCACACTCAACAATAGAACAAATAAACAGAGTACACACCGAAATCCTCAACACCTTGGAGGAAAAAAAGTACTGCTCAGCCGTGTTCCTGGACATTCAACAAGCATTTGATAAAGTCTGGCACGAAGGATTACTATACAAAATCAAAAAAAAGATGCCTCAATTCTACCTCATTATAAAATCGTACCTCAGTAACAGGAAGTTCCAAGTACGATATGGACAAGAAATAACAACTCTACACACAATAAAATCAGGTGTACCCCAGGGCAGCGTCCTAGGACCGGTTCTCTATACGCTTTACACCGCAGACCTTCCCACCGGAAATGACGTCACTTTCGCGACCTATGCAGATGACACTGCAATGCTAGCTAAGCATGAAAACCCCACCGAAGCGTCCCTGCTACTCCAAAAGGCGCTAACGCAAGTCGAAAAATGGCTAAACACATGGAAGATAAAAGCTAGTGAAAGTAAATCGGTGCATATAACGTTCACTCTACGAAAAAACAACTGCCCAACAGTTACTCTCAATAGTCAACCCTTACCAACAAAAAATAGCGTAAAATACCTTGGGATGCACTTGGACAGACGATTAACTTGGAGCAAGCACATTAAAACAAAAAGAAAAGAACTCGACATCAAGTTTAAAAAAATGTACTGGCTATTCGGAAGAAACTCCAAAGTAACAACAGAAAACAAAAATCTACTATATAAAGTAGTACTCAAACCAGTGTGGACGTACGGCATCCAACTCTGGGGGACGGCCAGCAGATCGAATATAGAAATCCTTCAAAGATTCCAATCAAAAATATTAAGAACAATTACCAACGCCCCATGGTACGTCAGCAATAAGACCCTACACAACGACCTACGAATAACAACGGTAGCAGAAAACATCCAAATGTTCAGCACGCGATACGTGGAAAGACTACGAAACCACCCTAACACAATGGCCCGAGAAATCCTCGACAGAAGGAATGAAATCAGACGACTCAGACGCATCAAGCCTTTGGACCTTCCGAACAGAGAAATATAACACCAACAAACTCTTCGACATCAATTGTGGGTTTGACAACGGTCACTCCCCTAAACAACGAACAACACCTACATCACAGCTATTGAATGTCCCGCCGGGACAGATTATAGCTACAAGCAAAAAGAGAAAAAAAAAAAAAAAAAAAAAAAGTTGGATCCGATAAACGGATTTTGGCAACCTTATGATTGATCGATTTCATAGTACATGCTCACGACTCATAGGCCAAAAGACCATTGACTAATTGTAAGCATAATCGAAGATTGGTTACCAATGGCACATCCTCGTTTTCACAGAATCGAATCCGGTCGGTGCACATCATCCAGACCCTGGACGTTATTCACATTCGAATCGAATATTTGGAGTGTACGAATTATTGGTAATTTGAAGCTAAAATTAAGTTAATTAAGCTACTGTATGACATTGGAGCTGAGAAAAAATTAATGTGTCTAAGTCTAACAAAATTTATTTGCAAATGACTGTGACTCGTCCAGGTTTTATTCAATGCAAATGCACTTCAAATTCATATTTTAACAAATCAATTAATGATTAAGATTTTCGTATTGAAACTATTGAAAAACGATAACTCACTTCGCAAGGTGTCGTACAGATGGATGAGTAGATCTCAACACAGAAGTACAGGTCACTTAATATGACAGAAGAGAGTTCGTCGCAACTCCTTTTTAACTTAAGCGGGATATGCACAATAGTGTAGTCCTCTGAGACGGGGCGACTGGGGACACCGTGGTCGTTTGTAATTGACTGCAATTACAGAATTATCGATAAAGTTCATTATTTATTTATTGATTTATTCGCTGCTGAAGAAGCTCTTTACTAGCTTATATACGAGTATAATTCACCATATTATACGAATAGTATAACATGGTGAGCGGAAGTAGCCCTTTTCTTGTCAGGAAGAAGGCTACTACTACCCAACTTATTGGTTATAGCTATGAATTCCGCGTTCAGAGTGAGTCAGCAATTAAGGGATTATGTCGTTAAATTCGAGACTTACCAATTTACATACTACGTCGAAGAAGGTCTCGGTATCAAATGGTACATGCGAATCATTGTTGGGTTGGTTCAGGTTTGAAATCTCGTTCGAGGCGGCGAATGGTTTTGACAAATAAACATAAACGAGAGGGGCGATCCTAGTAAATGGACAATGCTAGTTATCATAGTAATAATGTTTCTGTTTCAGTAAATATCCTGTATGTAAAATATTCCACATCAACCGTGCGACCTATAGACCTCACAACCATGGCTATTTTTGCAATTCGAGAATGTTATACGTACTCGGACAAACAAACAATTAAGTACATGCATGATGATTCGACGGCTTTATTTCTTAAAGCTGGCGTACCTTGAAAACGACTAATCGAATCGCAAGACTGCTATCATTTCAATGGCGATTTTCACGAATTGAAAACGAAAAAAAATTTCATCAACACAATTTTCTGTATTCCATAACGCACATGTATTACAAAATATTTAATACGAAATATAATTATGAAATTACAAAAAAAGTACTATTTTTCGTTTCGATTCTACGAATTTGTTACTTAAAACTTTGTGCCAATGGATAAATTTGAAATTGAATACTCTGAAATAAATAAAATTAACGCTTGCGGTATCAGAAATCTGAAAATGTAGAAGTTTCCATGATTTGAGGTCTAAAGGTGGGTGAATGAATGTGTAATACTTCATTCGGTAATAGCAAACATATTTTCTATTGAGGGTATTTTCCGTCAGGTAAGCGCTAAAACAGAAACCCATCGACTTATAGAATTTCCTATAAGTTATTGTTTAAATAATACAGTAGAACAATCGTGGAACGAAGTTACCACATATTCTTTTGATAAATTATCTTCGCAAAGTTCGAGGTCAAAGAAAAGTGGACGGTAAAAGTTCCATTCGGTTTCCTACGTAGAAGCCGAAATATCTCGTATCAAATATAGTTACATGCGGATTATATATATTATTTAGAGCAATTTTCGTAACTTTGCATTCGTATATTCAGAAAATTAGGTGGTAAATCAGTTTGTTTTTTTACCAAGAAGCACCCGCCAAGAACATGTAAAAAAATCTGATTCGTATTTCGGATAGGCCCTCATAATACACTCATACATTTGAATGCTATCCCGACGACGATCTATAGATCGGCAGACAATTCATTTCTATATTCATTAACTAATAAAGTCTCACCTTGGAAGAGTGCTATGAGGGCTAGGAGTACGAACGCCAACTTCATCGTTGCTGGATTCTAACAAGCGGGGCCTCTACCGCTACGAATATCAAATAGATGGGAGTAGAGATAATAAATACAATACCTCCTGTGATTGATAAAACTACGCACATTAACAACATATACGAAAGGATGTAGTGCTACTAAAGAAATATAGAAAAGTTTCTAATTATTATTGCCTTGTGATTACCATGTGTTCAAAATGTGTCAGAACGTCGGAAAATCACATTTATAAAGAAATATCGGGACGTGTGTGTGTCTGCTATAAATGGGGATCGATTTGAGTCACAGCGCTGCAATTTCGCACACAAGTAAAGCTGTACGTTAGCTTTATTTTCATACAATTTTTCTAGAAAATTACGAAGTAGCTCAGTCATTTTATGACTTTTTGGAATTTCTCAATTTTGAAGATATCGGGCTATTTTTTTAAATAAATAGACTATCATTAAAGAATGATTGGTATTGGATATGGCGATAATCGGTAGAATGGATCAGATTTTATGAAATATTGAATTTTAAGATAATGTTTGTGGTCCCTGTAACCTCCGTAGATTTTCAAAAAATTTCAAATATCGGAGTTTCTTTTTATATAGAGTCTCGTTAAACAACGTTCGATACTAAATTTGGCGAGAATCGGTCGACGAGAAAGGTTCGGGTTTTATAAAATTATGAATATTTAAAAAATCGCCGCTGATACTTCTAGTTTCCGCAAATTCTGAGATATCGCACGAAAATTCTCCGTATGAATGAAATATCATTGAATGTGCATTATTATTGCGGCAATCAACTACCGATATGGGCCAAGAATATTGACCAAGAATTGATGCAGGGCAAGAATCGATGTGACCGTTCAGAATTTATGAAATTTTCCAAAAATCTGTCATATAAACTTTTACAGGTTTTGGTAGGCACTAAAAATTTAAAGATAAATTGATTATAACTAAATGATGGTTAGTATTGAATTTAGCAAGATTTGATAAAACGGCTCCGATGTCATGAAATTTAAAATTTTACGAAAAATCTAGGATTGACAATACATACAGGGATAAAGGTGCAAGGTGGGATTAGCTAATTGCTTCCTCGAACTTGCACATGATGCTTAAAACTTCCTTTATGAGGAAGCCAAAATTGAGAAACATATCGTTGGGTTTCATTATAGAGGGTTCTTTGAGCATTGCGTGAAATTTCGAGGAAGCAATTTGCAAGTTCCACTTTGCAGCTTTTCTGTAAATAATTGGGTAGTTGGGAGTTTAAAAATTTTTCTATATATTTTTCGTATTAGTCTTCGTCGAATGTTCGAGGCGATCGGACGTGTTTCTTGTAACCAGTATTACAATCTTCCGAGAATCCAGAATATCGACGAGAATCGTAGCGATACCCATACCAACATACGCGAGAGTGTAATTGAAGTTTTCCGTGGACAAAGTGAGGGTGTGCTAATAAAGTGAGGTGCGTCGCGACCATAGAGTCGCACGTCGCGGCGGCGGCGGTGGCGGCGCCGACGAATCGCAGTACTAAAGCCATAGCTAACAAACCAAATTCGAACGGCCAAACCGCGGAGTCAAATATGTCATGGACAGCGATCGATTCGCCAACACATTCAGCATCGATATCAAACGAGACACCGAAATACCCCCCTCTACTCGTCGCGCGTAATCACTCCGGCGAACAGACAGGCAACACATGGCAAGTAATCAATCACCAAAACAATAACAAACGACGTAAACGAGGGAATAACGAGAGCGTCGAGTCGCTACAAACTTCAACAAATATTTCAAATCGCTTCTCCCCGCTACGAGAAACTGAGAATGAAATCACGATCGAACAAACCAACAGAGAAAACAACAGCACTGACAGAAACGTCAACAACACAGATAATACCGCAATTCCAAAACCACCACCAATTTTCGTACCAGGTGTACAAATCATTCAAAAACTGACTGAAGAAATACAAAACTCAATAAACAAGGACGAATACACATACAAAACAACAAATAACGAGAGACAGATAAAAATAATGCCCAAAAATCCTTTAGCGTATAGGAAAATAATCCAGGTGCTCAAAAAAGAGCATGCTGAGTACCATACCTACCAACTAAAAGAGGAGCGAGCAGACAGAGTAGTGATTCGATCACTCCACCCCTCAGTCCCCTTGGAGGACATAAAAAGCGCGTTGAACGAAACAGGACACCAAGTACGCAACGTAGCTAATATATATCGCAGAGGAACCAAAATCCCATTACCGCTATTCTTCGTGGACCTAGAGCCGAACACGAACAACAAAGAAATATACAAACTTGACGTTCTTCTGAATGCTAGGATCCAAGTAGAGCCACCCAGAAAGCGCAACAATCCGGTGCAGTGCACGCGTTGTCAGCGACACGGCCATACAAAAACATACTGCAACAGAAAACCGAGATGTGTAAAATGCGGCAACGACCACGACACATCCGTATGCCAGAAGACTGCAGATACACCCGCGACATGTGCACTATGCAATGGCGGACACCCCGCAAACTACAAGGGGTGTCTCATTTACCAAGAAATAATTAACAAAAGGACGAAGAAACCATCGCAAGGTCCAACTCGACAAAGGCCAGGACCACAAACGACCAACACCTCAAACGAACTGCCATCTCAACCAGAAGCGTCAAGCCTCACTTCACCTGACCGAACGTATGCGCGTGCAGCAAGCGCCCAGCAACGTGCAGACAATGGTTTAACAACAGACAGCAATAGTTTCGCCACCACCATCGAAAAAACCTTCAACGAATTTAAAGTAATATTGGAACGCCAGACACAGCTCATGAACAGCATGCTAACCCTACCGAACACGGTAATCACAAAGTTTACTCAAAAAAATGGATAATTCCTATTTAATAGCATTATGGAATGCAAACGGCCTGGCAAACCACCACCAGGAATTGCAAGCCTTCCTCAACATCAATAAAATCGACATCGCTCTTATTTCCGAAACTCATTTTACCAACAAAACTTACTTTAAAATCACTGGTTACAACACCTACGAAACGAACCATCCTGACGGAACAGCGCATGGCGGGACCGCCGTACTTGTACGCAGCTCCATAAAACACCACGAACACTCAAAATACGTAACAGAAGAAATCCAGGCAACAAACGTCACAGTTACAGATTGGAATGGCCCATTAACAATCTCAGCAGTGTACTGTCCACCAAGACATAGAATAAAAAAAGAACAATTCGAGGAATTCCAACAATCATTAGGCCCAAGGTTTCTAGCTGGTGGAGACTACAACGCCAAACACCAAAGACGGGGATCAAGACTCACAACTCCGAGGGGCAGAGAAATCGAGAAAGTATTGGTAGCCAAAAATTACGATCACCTCTCTACAGGGCAGCCCACATACTGGCCAACGGACCAGCAAAAAATACCCGATCTACTCGACTTTTTTATTACAGCAGGGATCGCGAGAGCATACTTAGACATCGAATCAAACACTGACTTATCCTCTGATCACTCGCCGGTAATAGCTACTGTCAGCACCTTCTTGGAAAAACGAAATGCAAGATGCTTTCCCTATAACAACAAAACCGATTGGCAGACATACAAAGAAAGCATAAAAAACGATATCAACCTTAGACGACCCATGAAGACCGAGGAAGATATAGACGCTGCAACAGAATACTTTACACAACTAATGATAAAAAAAGCCTGGCTAGCAACCCCGCAAAAAACGACAAATACGACAAGAAACATGAAAAAAATTGACTACCCGAGACAAATTAAAGAAAAAATAGCAGAGAAAAGAAGAATACGCCGAGGCTGGCAACTAAGCCACAATCGAAACGATAAAAACAACCTCAATAGAATCACACGAGACCTAAAACAACTGCTATTCGAATTCAGGAATGACTCTGTGCAGCAATATCTTCGCGAACTGACGAATGACAAAGACTCGGGCTACTCGTTGTGGAAGGCAACCAAATCACTGAAACAATCGCAGAAACCAATTCCTCCCATTCGGACGAGCGATGGTAATTGGGCTAAGAGCGACAGAGACAAAGCAGAAACGTTTGCACTACACCTTGCAGATGTCTTTACCCCTCCACCACCAACAGGAGATATTGATATTGACAATGAACAACACGTCAAGCAGTTCCTAGAAAGCCCTCTACCAATGAACTTACCGATACGACACTTCACACCATCAGAGGTTAAACACACAATCATCAGAGACCTCAACCCGAAAAAAGCACCGGGATACGACCAGATCACAGGACAGTTACTAAACGAGCTACCGGAAAAAGCTTTTATATTCATCACCGCACTTTTCAACTGCATAATACGAACATCACATTACCCGAGCCAATGGAAATATGCACAGATCATAATGATACCGAAGCCAGGAAAACCTCCCAACGAGGTCTCCTCATATAGGCCAATTAGCCTACTGCCGATTATGTCGAAACTGTTCGAAAAGCTGCTCCTAAAAAGAATAAAACCACTCCTGGACAACGAGAACGCTATACCAGAACACCAATTTGGATTCAGGAGTCAGCACTCAACCACTGAACAAGTACACAGGGTAGCAAAAACAATTTCGGAGTCCCTGGAAAGAAAAGAATACTGCTCTGCAGCATTTCTAGACATTCAGCAAGCCTTCGATAAAGTTTGGCACCTGGGCCTTCTGTATAAAATAAAACGACAACTGCCCCAATATTTTACTCTATTCTCATCTTATCTCAAAGATCGCCGATTTCAGGTAAGGCACGGGCAAGATATATCCAGCATTTACGACATACAATCAGGAGTACCACAAGGTAGCGTTCTCGGGCCCGTACTGTACACCCTACATACAGCCGATCTACCAGTGCGACGAGGAGTCACTGTGGCAACCTTTGCCGATGACACAGCACTAGTAACTTCAAATAAAAATCCGACTACAGCCTCAAACACCTTACAAGAAGAGCTGACAGAGATACAGGACTGGCTTAACAAATGGAGAATCAAGGCAAGCGAAAACAAATCCATCCATGTCACATTTGCACTACGAAAAGGAAACTGTCCACCGGTCAACCTTAATGGTCAACCACTTCCACAACATGACAGTGTGAAATATTTGGGATTGCACCTCGAGCGAAAACTGACATGGAAAAAACATATAGCAGCGAAAAGAAAAGAAATCAACCTCAAACTCCATAGTATGCACTGGCTACTCGGAAGGAAATCGCAGCTATCACTCAACAATAAATTACTACTGTACAAATCAATAATAAAACCTATTTGGACATACGGGATACAACTATGGGGGACAGCAAGTGAGAGCAACATCAACATCATTCAACGCGCCCAATCTAAGGCACTTCGCACGCTACTCAACGCCCCATGGTATGTCTCTAATGAAACCATCCACAACGACCTTCGAATCAACACAGTCCGGCAAGAAATTCAATGACACAGCATCAACTACCTAGAGAGAATCCACACCCACCCCAACAACCTCGCCACGCAACTACTCGAACGGCGTGAAGAAACAACGCGCTTGAAGCGCCATAAACCCCTGGACCTCCCACGTCGCTTCCAGCAAAACTAAAAACTACGTAAACCAAATAAACCAAATAAGGGGGGGGGGAAATAAAACGATATTAAATAACCAACCACAACTAAACCATAACCGCATTATGTAGACGCGTCACTGGACGCTACCATAGTTTCACGACCGTTGTAAATACAATTCAATTACTTATTGTCGGGAACACAAACGACAGATTGTAATTTTATAAAAACAATAAAAAAAAAAATAAAAATAAAAAAAAAAAAATATTTTTCGTCATTGATCATTGAATATTCAGGGTGAATAGACTTACTGAGGTGACAAGAACGGTGCACAGAATGATCGCGAGGTATGTAAGTTAAAGATGACTTGTACTCACGTAAATATTGTTTTTTAATCGATGGCAGTGTAGATGCGTTTCCGGTACACGTTAGCACGATGTTTTAGTATCAGACGTTGATACAAATTGATACGGCGTTATATTGGTGGATACAGATTTGTATGACTAATTTTGTTAAAAATTAGATTCAGCGTAGAATATGGAAGATATTAAATGCGTATGGATTGGAGTGTATAGGAGACTCCTCAGTGGTCGAGACTTGTGCGTATATTGAGACGGAGCTAGTAGAGTTGAGATGATGTAGCGATGGCCTGACTCCTTCAAGATACAAATTCGCACTGACTTCACTCGCGGCCAAATGTCGCCTTTTTATATCAGGATTTACTGCCTCCCTCCATAGGGGTATTATCTCTAAAGATTCATCACCGTTAATCGCTTGCGAGTGAGTCATACATAACATATATGGATGGAAAAAAGTCGTGCCACTTTTGCGTTATGACAGATATATGTGAATATCTTGAAAAAATAACATGTTCATCTGATCCCAATTTGATTTACTGAATCCGAATCGGGAATCAAAATATGGCTGATAACAATTCGCAAAATAATAGGGTATTTACGAAAATTCCTACCTTATGGTGTTCGAACTCACGGATTTCGAATTCGCCTTCTGACTCTTAGACTCTAAAACGCGGGTTCATCGTATCAAACCAAAATTTCGCAAACAATTTGTCCGATTTCTTCTACAAGGATCGTGCACTACTTTGGCTTCTTCCTAGAGGAAGCTTTGAGCATTGTGTGAAAATTCCAGGAAGCAACTTGCGCGAGGCGTGCCATCCATTCGCGCCCCCTATGTCATTCCGGACTTAACCATGCACGCCAACTTCTTATCCAGCATTTCCGGTAGAGTTCTGTGACACATAGATTGTACTTGTGGCTAATGTATAAAGGGATTTATTTATTTTGTAATACCAGAACAGATATGAGGAAAGGTTTATTAAATCGATGTAGCACATTTCTTTCAAAGATTTTTTAAGTACATGGATCTAATTTTTTTAATACATTGAACATTTAATACATAGTTTTTTTAATACATTAAACACATTTTCACCAAGCTCCGAGATGTAGTAAACTGAGCCGACGGTGAACAGAGATCAATTGTACACTTGTGCCAATAACCTAGACGTGAAAAATACGCACGAAGCGACAATTTTATCAACCTATAGAAATGGAATTATTATTATTAATATATTTATAACTTCTCTTATTGACTCAGGGCGGTGTATATCGAATTTTATCTAACATTTGGGGAATATGTGGCATTTCAAACCAAAGCAAGGAGTCCTCAGCATTTTCATTTTCTGTTCTTTTAATATTTTTTAAGGCGAAATGAAACAACATTTTACACCAATTTTAATCCGTAAATTCGTTCGGTTATCAATAAAAGTATTAAATCAGCACAGTATTGGACGTTATTGATTTTTGTGACACTTTTAAGAAAAGTCTTGGCTATAAAGCATGATTAAATAATTTAAAACAGCTCTATGAAACAATGATAATAAATATGAATAATTTTGAATACCAAACAAGTTTGGGCAATTTTTTACTTGAATAATGATGACGCGTCTTTGATCGCATTTCTGTCGTGAAATAACCTTTAATATATTAAACGCTATCGCCAAAATGAAACATATAAATGTCAGAAAAATCGATATCGTCCCAAAAAGTTAATATAACACTTACTTTCATTGACAGCGACCGATTCAATTTGCTAAAAAGAAATCTAAAAATTAGTGTGAAGTGTTATTGTTTCGTGGCACTCTCGAAAATATGTACTAAATTAACTGAATAAAATCTTGAGATGAGTGCAATTGTTGCATTGACTTGTAATGCTCCAAATATATGCATATACAGTGGCGTGCGAAAGTTTTGGGCCACCTGATTTTTTTCAGTTAAGTGATAAAATATTTAATTTCTCTACACGTCAATCATTTCAAATCCTTAAGAGAGCTAGCAAATGGATAACAGCGTAAAATATTATTTGTTTGCACGACGTATTTATTGTGTACAGCGTGAAACGAGTTTCATCGGTGTACAAAAGTATTGGGCCGTTATCTCGCCGCGGCTCTGTACGCACGGTTTGTTTACGTTTTCTTCCGTATTAATTTCAAAACATGCTTTACAATGGAAAATCAGTCTTATTCCTGCTGCCATGCCGAAACACACGAATATTCAGGTCCGTCAAATCGTGTTAAAGCTTTCTGCAGAAGAAAGCTTTAACACGACAAATAATTGAAATTTGGATTGGTCGGAAAAAAGTACTTTTCGCCATAGATCCGCAAAAAACTGCTGCAGACATTTCACGGGAATTACGAAGTGGAAATCTTGCTGATATTAGTCGGAGTACGGTATCTCGGCGTCTGAAGGCTGTGGGACTGATTGGTCGTATTGGTGTAAAAAAACCACTAATCAGTAAAAAAAATAAGAAGGCTAGATTAAACTTCGCAAAAAAATATCAGTATTGGACAGCATCAGATTGGCGAAAAGTACTTTTTTCCGACCAATCCAAATTTCAATTATTTGGAAGTGACGGTCGGAAGTACGTACGAGTAAAACGTCCAGCAGGTACCAGATACAATGTGAGATACCAAATTCCTACCGTAAAACACGGTGGTGAGAACATTAAAGTTTGGGGAGCATTTTCTGGTGACGGCGTTGGTCCGATGGTGGAAATTCAGGGCAATATGGACGCCACAATGTATACAAATATATTGCAAGACCATATGCTTCCATTTGCAACGAAAAATATGCCGCGTGGTTGGGTTTTTCAACATGATAATGACCCCAAACATGCTTCGCGTCTCGTGAAGAATTTTCTTCAAAGCCGAAAGGTGCGCCTTCTTAACTGGCCATCGCAGTCGCCGGACTTAAATCCGAGTGAACACTTGTGGCAAGACCTGAAACATCGTGTTGGAATGAAAAATCACTCTAACAAGACGGTATTGTGGAACAATTTGCGTCATGCGTGGGAAAAATTACCACAAGAACGGATCTCGTAATTAATTGCGTCGATGCCTCGTAGGTGCGCGGCATTTATCGCTGCTAAGGGCATGGCAACAAAGTATTGAGTCAAGTGAAGAAAGTCAAATCATATTTTCTTATTTTTAGAATTTTTTGTTACTATTTTCATAGACAATAGTACGCGACCCGATACTTTTGCACCCAGACATTTTGGGCAACGAAATTTAAACGTGGCTGTACCAGCTTTGAAGACGATGAATGTTCGGGACGGCCAAAAACTGCAACCACTGACGATAATATCGCTTTAGTTCACGAAATGGTGCTAGACAACCGTCGAATTAAAGTTAGAGGGGGGTGCCGCGTTTACTCACTTTGGACCAAAAACGTGTTCGAATGAAATTTTCCAACGGTCTGTTGGCGCAGTTTAGGCGCAATAAATCAGAGTTTTGACGCCGATTAATTACTGTAGATGAAACTTCGAAATACCATTATACTCCAGAAACAAAAATACAGTCAAAACAGTGGACTACGAAGGGGTAATCGGCTCCAAAAAAGGCAAAAGCTGTTCCTTCAGCTGCGGAAGTGATGGCGACTGTTTTTTTGGGATATTCATGGGATAGTCATCTTCATCGATTATCTTCAAGAAGGAAAAACTATTACAGGAGCATACTAGGCATCATTACTTGACAAGCTGAAGGCAGAAATTGCGGAAAAACGGCCACATTTGTGGAAAAAAAATTTTGTTTCACCAAGACAATACGTCGTCTCACACGTCAGCGGTTGCCATGGCGAAAATCCACGAATTACGATTTAAACTGCTTGACCACCCTCCTTACTCATCAAACCTAGCCCCAAGCAAATTTTCTTTGTTCTCTAAGCTAAAAGTTGCGCTCGGAGGACAGAGGTTTTCGTCGGGTTAAAGAGATGGGAGCATCGCTGGGAGAAGTGTATACACTTACAAGGAGACTATGCAGAAAAATAAATTCGAAAAAAAATGTCTGGTTTCTATGTTAGGTCCTATTCCAACGACGGCAAGTGATTTGGTCGTGCCCGACAGCTATCGGTTGACTTTGAAGGGGAAGGAATTTTTAGTTTACGATTCTATGAGTTTGCATCGCATTCTAGTTTTTTTTACGAAGAAAAATCTGGCGTTTTGCGGCGGTGTGACATATGGTTCGCTGATGGCACTTTTAAAACTGCGCCTACTATTTTTGATCAGTTGTGCACGATTCCTGGACTTGTCACGGGTAAAGTGTTGCCTCAGGTGTATGTACTTTGCTGTGATTGTCGAGAACGAACGTACGTTGATATTTTGAACAAACTGAAGAAATTGGAAGCACTTCCGGCCGCATTTCTCCAGATGCTGATGTGAAGGGGTGTCTGTTTCACTTTGATGAATGCGTATAGCGTAAAGTGCAGGAATTTGGGCTGCAGCAGTTGTAGTGTAGCGATAGCTACTATGCATTATACGTGCGAATGCTTATTGCATTAGCGTTCGTGCCCGAGGAGATGGTGAAAAACGCCTTTGATGAGCTCGCGGTATCTGAATATTATGTGGAGTATATGGATTCATTGGCACCTCTTCTCGATTATTTCGCGGCTACGTGGGTTGGTGTATTCCGTAGGAACAAACGACGACGTGCTCTACATTTCCACCGGAAATATGGAACCATTATGCGTCGGTGCTTAATGATTTTGCTCGAACGGATAATGCCGATGATGGGTAGCATAACGCATTCCATGTGACAGCACAGGCATCTGTCGTTCTGAAAATGTATTACTTATCGAAATCCGCGCAGGGCGTCGTTGAAGGGCCGTACGCGCAAGGCCACGCTGGTGTGCGTGCTGTCCCGCGGAAACGAAAGTATCGCGACGTCGATGCCCGGATTAAAGTCATTGTTGAGGGTTTCAACGAAAGTCGTATTTTGGTTATCGAAATATAGAGTATTGTTATGTATTATATAGATATGGTGTTGTGCTCTTTCTCCCTGTGTTATATCGAATTGTGCAATGTAATGATGAAATGTGTGAGGTAGTAATCATGATTAATGATAATATGATAGTAACAACAATATAATAATAATACTTGGAATAACCATATGATATATTGGATATGGGAAGCTAAATAAACGTAGAAACACAGTAGATCATATTTCTTTTATCTTTGGTTTATTCTTTGTACGAGGAAGGAACGTCTGTTCTGTTCTAAATTCTCCAAGAGACTAAATGCTGGTCATGAAGACCAAAAGAGTATTGCCACCTAATGACAAAAGGGTGCTATGTACTATCGGAAGAATTTTAAGTATAGCATTTGAGACGTACGGGAACTCGAGACTGGTCCAGGGTGCCATAAACAGAGTTGGCCGCGCCGGACAGACGGTCACGCTTATTACTGCAAGGCCCGCTCTCAGCTTAAGGGTTTTTCCCGTTAAGTAGGAAAATTTGGATAACATAAAAAGGAGCCTTCGTAAAGAACCAAGCATGGTCACTGAATACCCACGTGTTAACTCTCTACATCGATTCGTTTTTGAACTCGTAATTTATGCGTAAATTCCAACATGATATAAGTATATGATATAATTTTTCGTGGAGTGTTCTGTGCACGGCTCAATATTGTTTGGGTGGAGATTTGATTCGGGAGGGATTTTGACCGGGGAGATTTTGTCCAGGGAGATTTAACCTGGGAACCACGAAAAACACAATTTTTAAAAAATGAAAACGAAACCTTCTTCTATCAGGAAGGAAAATACTCAAAAGTTGAATAATTAAAAAGAGCATCAGCAAAGTACATATAGTCTGGGGCGGTTCCCTGGACGTTAGTCCGATTGTAATTGGATACGCTTCTTTGCAAGTTGTGAATAAATAATACACGTTTTTCGGCAAGGTTTGACTTGCAATACATTTTCTATAATACTAGAATCGATGTACGCGATTCGCGTGCTGCTTTTGTGGATTAGGTTCATCGTGCGATCTGTAATATGCACAAGAACGATCTCTGAGCACGACAGTGACAGCCAATTATAATGACGGTAGAGTAACATTTGTGAGCATGTCACAATCCTGACACGGCCCCTATCGCGCGTGAACCGACTGTTCAATAGTACGTGTACAGCCGCAACATGCCAATGACGATTAAAGCGCAAAAACATCGCGATTAGACAATGAACGTAGTTCCAAGTCCTGAGGTTCTCAATCAAATTGAGGGACGTGACTGACTAGCAAATATTTGAACGAATAATACACGTGGGTTTCTTGTAGCTATATCGGGGCGAAGAAATTTTGAATGACATAAATGACTGTTGTTCGTTGATGTTCTGATAAATAATTTATAAAGAAAGTCACGAATAAATAGTATTATGATCATTGTTGTTAACTGTTTATTGAACAAATGGAGAATAAATAAATAAATTGTCCATATAAATTGAAATGATTGTTTTTATTGGTGTTATTATTATTATTAATACATTTCGTGACGGTCATCTTTGTGTTTATTTCGTTACCGGTATTATTCGATAATATTACATAATAATTTATAAGTCTTTTTTACGAGGATACCAATTTTTTCGTCCAAGTCTAATTGGAATGCGACATAGTAGCGCTTGCGTGACAGTACTCCAAAATACGCTGGCAAACATGTGCCAAAGGTATTGACATTTTTACGTATAATAAAAACACGTGTATGAAAGACACTAGATTAATTTGACGAGAATTGATCGAACACTTCATATTATATACTATTCAAAATTTTGTATGGCATATAATATGAATTGGTCCACCGATTCTTGTCAAGTTCAATACTAAGCAGTCTTAAAGGGGAGAGGCTAATGTTTGAGAGTAGTAAGTATATGCTTTGTTTTTATTTTGATCCAAAAAGGAACTTATTCAAGAGGCTTTTCTGATCACGTGAGAAAATATTCAGCTCGGTGTATAACAAATTAACGAGGAATTCAATTAAGCACTGGAAGTACATTAAAATGTATTATAGCATTTAAATTCAAACATAAAATAAGTTCGTAGACAAGTACGAAAGTCCTCGAGCGTTAATACGACGCGATTCGATGTCAAATGAGCAAACAAACCCAAACGACGAAAAATATCAAACGAAGAATAAAATATAACGGTTTTGCAAAACCGACAACTGTACAAGCATCATTAAACGCCTCTTTTATACAGCGCCGTAAATAGGACGGTCTTACGTCATATAAGGAAAACACGCGTACGAAAGATACTAGATTCATTTGACAAGCACAAATACCGCTTGAGTTGAACGACGTATCGGTATATATGTACTAGTTTTCATGAAACCACTGGAATAAACGAAATGAGAGGTCCGTGTGTCGAAAGCATATCATACGTTCGTGGATATATATTTTGCTGCGTCGTTTTTTGAAGTAAAACTTTTTATCGTTCGTAGGAGTAAATCTGACCAAATGGTTACGAAAAAGCGACACCGACCACGTGATCAATCGTGCTGCATGAGTGTGGGTAACGCACTACTGCCACCCATACAGTATAGTATTCCAAGCGAAAGTCCTCGACATGAAACAACGTTAGCATTCTGTGATCGCACATGAGGCGAAGACGACACGCTGGCCGTGCACCAACACGTAGTGCCAGCCAATCACAGCGATGCTTGGTATCCGGCCAGCTCGTCCGTGATCCAGCAGCGCTGCCACGTCGTTTCATGTATGTATATATATACAAGCGACGCCGAGAGAGTGGGAACGTGATATCTTTCTATATTATATAAATATATTACCGCCACCGCGGCCGTCGCCGTCGCCGTGTACAAGAGTTGAGGAGAGCGAGTGGGATCAAGTAGGCTTTGTGAGGGGATCGGGGGGGGGGGGCGCAGGGGGCAGAGCCCCCTAGTATATATATATCTCCATTAAAAACTTAAAAAGTTAAAAATAGACGCCAAGTAATCAAAAAATGTGTCCAATCTAGAAACAAAAAACTTACGACTTCAAAAATCGTTTTCTAATATCTAATAAAAAGTGAAAAGAAATCATTTCATAAATTAGCCAAGTAAACTACTACTCCTTCCGCCAATCAACCTGCCCCCTTTTGTACGGTATGCCACAAAAGTCTACTGAAAATGCTGTACAAAAACTTGGCGTGCATGGTTAAGACAAATAACCCCGGAAAGATCCAGGCGTGATGGGCGGCCCGGTGTTCTTTCCGGACAAACAACAAAATCGTTTAGTGAGAAACCAATTTATTTAATGTTCCTACATATTTTTTTCTCGGATATGGTGATATAAACGTTCAGTTTATGTCACATTGGAACATCTAACCAAAATTGAACGCCTTGGAAATCGTACTATCACCAAAGAAATAAAAATTTGATCACAATAACCGATTATTCACTTTGCCATATCTATCAAAAGATTTATTATGGGAGAACGGGATAATGGCGAATACCTAAGAGCAGTGTTGAATATTTCCGATACAATTCAACTATTTGGATGTTTTCATGCAGATAATGACGATTTAATAACTTTTTCTTGTATAATGTATGTTAGCCCAAGCAGTTGTAATAAACGAAAAATCAAATTTTGTTATTAGAAAGATAGAACGCAGTGGTCGCAAAATTTTTGTTCGGGATCATTATGTATAACGCTATTACACCATAATATGAATAGAGTGAAAAATATTTTAAAGTTTTCAGAATGAAACATAAAACGTCTTGAAAAGGGTATTGAGCCTATGCCAACCTTCCATGTATAACGCCATTCAATCCTTTCGTACCCAACTTCGATGATACCGCCGCGCCGATCTGACTCCCGTTGCGTTCAACCGCCATGAAAGATCACTTACTACGGTAATTCTCTCGTACTCGTAGGACCTGGACACGAGGTGGTTTCGAATGATGTTCACACAAATGACACGCGTTAGATCCGGTTCAATCTACTGCAGGTACAAAGAGGCGGCGGCCCCTTCGCCGAGCTTATTGTTCTTAACCATGCACGCCAAGTTTTTGTACAGCATTTTCAGTAGACTTTTGTGGCATACCGTACAAAAGGGGGCAGGTTGATTGGCGGAAGGAGTAGTAGTTTACTTGGCTAATTTATGAAATGATTTCTTTTCACATTTTATTAGATATTAGAAAACGATTTTTGAAGTCGCAAGTTTTTTGTTCTAGATTGGACACATTTTTTGATTACTTGGCGTCTATTTTTAACTTATTAAGTTTTTAATGGAGATTTCACTTTTTTTTGAAAGACCTGATAGAAGTTCAGCATTGAACCAACATTTTATCAAAATAGAAAACATATTATCCAAAGTGAAATTAAGAACCACTTTCAAATATCTCTGATAAAACGATGCGTGTGGATGTTGTATACCTATTTTTTTCTTTTCACTTTTCATTAGATATTAGAAAGCGATTTTTAAAGTCGGAAGTATTTTGTTTATAGACTGGACACATTTTTTGATTACTCGGCGACCATTTTTAACTTTTCAAGTTTATAATAGGGATCATATCTACCATTGATATAATGAAATTAGGCCTGAGTACAGGAATTTTTTAATTGAAATTAATGCGCAGAAGTTATACTCATTTACACAGTACCTCATCTTTACGCAGTAATAATTTACAGTTCATGAATGCAAACATTATTCCAATTTCAACTTATCCTAAAGTTCAAACTGCCTCGATGAACTGAATTAGCTGTGCAAAATCGCATTATCTTTTTAAGAAAATTCTTTCGGGTCTGAGTGTAGGAATTAAAAAATAGAAATTCATGCACAGAAGTTATACTCATTTACGCAGCAACTTATCTTTACGCAGTAATAATTTACAGTTTATAGATACAAACATTATTCCATTTTGAACTGAGCCTAAAGTTCAAACTACCCCGATGAACTGAATTAGCTATGCAAAATCGTATTATCGTTTTATGAAAATTCTTTCGGGTCTGAGTGTAGGAATTTTTTTATTGAAATTTATGCACAGAAGTTACACTCATTTACGCAGTACCTTATCTTTACGCAGTAATAATTTACACTTCATGAATGCAAACATTATTCCATTTTCAACTTATCTTAAAGTTCGAAGTGCCCCGATGAACTGAAAATTGGCTTTGCAAAATCTCATTAACTTTTAAATAAAATTCTTTCGGGTCCGAGTGTAGGAATTTTTAAATTGAAATTCATGCACAAAAGTTATACTCATTTACGCAGTACCTTATCTTTTTTTCATGGGAAGCGATTGGTATACGGGGAGTAGTAAAAACTAGCTAATTGCACAAGCATTGGCCAATCCCCACGCAGTATTTAAAACTCCTCGATTGTGATTCGTCAATTCGATTTTCGCACTTTATGTTGGCTACATTCTTATACGGTGCTGGGATTCTGTACTTGACTACCGACAACTATCGGTGTCGTTAGCGAGCGACATCCAATTGCAAGGAAGATTCCAGCGGAAAGGCGTGACTCTCATAGGCTATCGTTCGCTAACGACACCGATAGTTGTCGGTAGCAACTACAGAATCCCAATGCTGATGTATAAGGCAAAGCCAAACACCGTCTCGTTTACTCCTACACTTGATCCCTATGGTGCTATCTCTCTCACATCCCGGCGACCGTACGTTAACATAATGTGAAGTACATTGTGTCTGTATCTCTATTGCTTTACCGTGAAAGCCACTAACGTTACCTTTGTCGCATTCATATCTGTGGTAGAATTTTGTTATTCGCTATCGATGATTTTCAGTATAGTTAGCGAGCGATATCCTATGAGAGTTGTCTCTTTCCCCTGGACCTTCCATGCAATTGGCTGTCGCTAGCCAGCGACAGCTAGAAAATTACAGAATCCGGGTACTGGTTCACAACTCCTTAAAGGAAGCGAATTTTAAATGAGCATAAAAATCGCTGATCCAACCAAGGCACAGTGTAACACTGTACATATTTCTGGTGTATTCCTTTGTTTGGATTGGCCGGTTACTCCGGAAATGTGTACACTGTGTCGCACTGTGCCTGAGAGATTGAGATAGAGACAGGCGCATCAGCATAGCATCTGACGCAAAACCGAAATAGCCTATCAGAGTCGCGCCATTCCGTTAGAATCTTCCTTGCAATTGGCTGTCGCTCGCTAACGACACCGATAGTTGTCGGTAGAAAAGTACACAGCTGACAACTCCACGTGCACTGTCTCTCTCTCTCTCTCTCTCTCTCTCGCACAGTGCGGCGGCCCGGCCGCCGGCACCAATCAACTGATGGCGTAGAGCACGTACGCGCAACGAGACCGCGCAGCATCGTAGTGAAGAGAGCGACGAGCTCGCAACGAACATAAGTGATATATATATCGTTTTTGTATAATTTGTATGAAAGGGCGTATAAGTTATACACCGTACTAGGCACATATGCCACTTTGTCGAAAACACGGGAAGAGAAGAAGGAAAATAATTCTCGAGAAAAGTTGCGTGAAAAATCATGGCAATATTACGATATCTCAACAATGCGTGGATGGATCTAAATAAATCTAAATGCATTCGAAAGAAAAAAATAACATTACATCGCAAAAATTTAGTCAGATTTGTTATAACTCAACACGTTTGCGGGTGAAGTCGATTTAGAGTTTGAATATAACGGTTTTCAGGCCACCTTACTGTATAGATACATCGGCACGTTTAAAAACTTTTTTTTAATACTTGGCGTCAACACGCTGCCGCGTCTCTTGATATATTAGTCCGAATTAAAAGAGAGCTGACTTTATAACATTCATCCACCGTATTTTGCTTGAATATACACCTGTTGGTGCTACAGAGTTAGGAGACGATTTGGCTTCAATGTCCATGATTTTAAGTGGTGATTTTAATATAAATTTTGTATCGGAAGAATCACAAGCGCTTGTACAATTTTTAAAAGACAAGTTGAATTTAACAATCAATAATAGTGTAAACTTGTAAACGGACCAACCACAAGATCAGGCATCACGATTGATGCTGTGTGTTGCAAGGAATTTAGGCAATCTATAGTCCAAAGTATTTACATCATATTTTTCATTTCATAAACCTATTATTTCATTTTTGGAAAATTTTACTGATGAAAAAAAAAAATTTGTAAATGCAGATCAAAAACGAAATTTCTTTTGTCATTTATTACACCCCCACCTAATCTCACTTCATGAAACGAAATTTGGATAAAATGACTACAAAATTTACGCCCAGCAATGAGATGGAAAAGTTTCACTTCTAACACGCGGCATTCCACGCGATTTATTTTTGCTCTTGACAAATTGATCCAGTGTCGTTCATACACGTGTTGTCCTCATATGGAGTCGGCCATCCTATACTACGGTGTATAAAAAGACGTATGATGATGTTTGTACAGTTGTCGCTTTTGTAAAATCGTAATATCTTTTCCTTCGTTTGATATTTTTCGTCGTTTGGGTTTGTTTGCTCATTTGATATCGAATTGCGTCGTACTAACGCTCAAGAACTTTCGTACTCGTCTACGAACTTATTTTGTGTTTGAATTTAAATGCTATAATACATTTTAACGTACTTCCAGTGCTTAATTGAATTCTCCATTCAATTTGTTCTAGACCGAACTTAATATTTTCTTACGTAATGAGAAAAGCCTTTTGAACAAGTTCTTTTTTTTATTAAAATAAAAACAAAACTTATATGTACTACTCTCAAACATTAGCGTCTCCCCTTAAAGACTGGTAAGTATTGAA
The DNA here is from genome assembly GCA_958009045.1 of Oxytorus armatus. NCBI lineage: Eukaryota > Metazoa > Arthropoda > Insecta > Hymenoptera > Ichneumonidae > Oxytorus > Oxytorus armatus. Next base: position 14,581,098 of record OY253748.1, read on the forward strand.
TTTGACAAGAGTCGGTCAACCAGTTCCTATTATATGCCTAACAAAATTTTGACTGGCATATAATATGAACTGTTCGACCGATTCTCGTCAAATTAATCTAGTGATTAATTCGACGAGAAGCGGTATGAAAGACACTAGTCTTTCACACGCATATTTTTATTATACATAAGAATGTTAATACCTTTGGCATATGTTTGCTAGCGTATTTAGTATTATTCTCTCGGAAGGGCTACTACGTCGCACTCTGATTAGACTTTGACGAAAAAATAGGTATCTTCGTAAAAAAGACTTATGAATTATTATGTACTATTATCGAATACTACCTGTTACGAAATAAACACAAAGATGATCGTCACGAAATGTATTAATAATAGTAACGACGACAATGAAAACAATCTGTTAGGAATCGCTGGGTTTGATAATTTTCCACTGGGGATGTGCGATGAACTAAACAATTTATTCAGTAAAAAAGAACATTGCAAATGGTAACGTGACTCTCTATATATATCAGAAGTGGCTACGTAGAAAAAACAAAAAGCGAAGGCAGTTTGGCAGCCTGCCTTCGGGTAGGGGAATAAAGGATCGGTCGGTAAAGACAATTTCTCCAACACTCCCGCTTTGGCTTTATCGATTATTGTCGATTTCTTCTTTCTTCTTTGGCTCCATGCTCATCTCCGCGGACCCCCATTTCTTCGCGGTTGCGTTGGAATTGCTGCCGAGGCAGCGGCTTCGTCAGGATGTTCGCCTGTTGCTCGTTTGATGTAACGTACCCCAGCGAGAACTCTCTTGCAGCGTATCGTTTTCGCACGTAGTGGAAGCGAACGTCGATGTGTTTCACGCGCTTGTAAAATGCAGGATTCTTCACTGGGCATATAGCCCTCTGGTTATCTATATGTAACATCGTGTGAACGTCCTTGACGTCTAGAAGTTCCTTGATAACAGAATTCATCCACGCGATCTCTCTTGCAGTCTGGTAAGCGGCCATGTATTCCAAATGCGTCGTCGACAGAGCAACGGATCGTTGCCTCTGTGTATTCCATGAAATCGTTCCCGAGGCGAATTTTAGGACGAATGCTGTAGTCGATCGTCGCGTTTCCAGTTCTCCCGCGTACTCTGCATCGCTGTACGCGAGTAGCTCCCTTTTCTTGCCGCATTCGAAATGCAGTCCGTATCCAATGGTGTCCTCGAAATACTTGGCGATTCGCTTTATAGCTTTCAAATGTGTCGTGGAATTTTCCAGATATCGACTTGCTTGATGCACCGCAAATGTGATGTCGGGGCTCGTTGCCACCGACAGATACATAAGACTTCCGACGGCTTCACGATACGGAGCCGTTGTCGTGTTACTTTGATCTTCCGCTTGAATGAGAGGACTCAATTCTTAATGCGGATCTGCTGGAATAGTCACTGGGCTTGCTTCTCCCATGCTGAATCGCTCCAAAATCCTTTTGGTGTAGGTTTCTTGATGCAGAAAAATCGAACTGACTCCTGCTCTATTGGCATGCCCAGAAACACGTTTGCATCGTTATGGATTATCTCAAATTCCGTCTCGAGACCGTCGAGAAGTTTGTCGATCAGCGTTTGATTCTGCAAAACGATGAGTCAGTTGTCTATGTAAATTGCCAGGATTAATTTCTCGTTATTGTATTGGCTTGTGAATACGCAGGGATCCGCGTTTGTTGCCTTCAGGTTGGATTTCTGCAGAAATTCAGTGAAGCGTCAGTTCCAGTAACGAGAGGATTGTTTGAGACTGTATACGCTTCGTTTCAGTCTGCAAATTGTTCCGGTTCCATCCTTGTACCCTTCCGGTTGTTGCATGTGAATCATTTCCTCGATATCGCCGAACAAAAACGTCGTTTTTATGTCGAACTCCTTTATCTTCATGCGATCGCTCGCAGCTAAGGCGAGGATAGTCCGAATCGATTCGAATCTGACTACAGGACTGTAAGTCTCTTGGTAGTTGATTCCCTCCCGCTGCCTGAATCCGCGCGCGACGAGTCTCGCTATATACCGCTGAACGTTCCCGTCAGCATCTCTCTTCAGCTTGAATGTCTACTTGCAGTCTATTGTTCTTGGATTGTCGACGGCTTCCACGAGTTCCCATTCGTTACTTCGAGGGAGGGACTCGAATTCTTCGTCCATGGCTTTTTTCCATCGTGTCGCTTCTTTGCCTTCAGTAGCTTCGCGATACGAGAGAGGCTCCTGATTTCCAGCTAGAAATAGATTATCGACGAAGTCGCGGTATCTCTCGAGAAGTCTCAACCAGTCATCGTCATGAATTATTTCTTCCACTACTCTTTCAGGTTCAACGTGAGGCTCGACCCATTCGACCTCCGGTGCGGCTTGTTCCATATCGTCATCGTTGTCTTATTACTCGACCTCTTGTCCACCGCCGTCCTCAATCGCATCGGCGTCGTTCTCGGAGTCTTCTCGTTCGTGCTCCTCGTTCAACCATACCTCGCCGTCTTCCCGTGCCACTTTCGGGATTGCTTGGTCGAATTTTCCGGAGAAGACGACGACTCTCACAATTGCAATATTGTTGTCGTTAAGATACCATACTCGATATCCTTTAGTTTCTTCCCCGTAGCCGATGAAATATCATTTTGTCGTTTTCGCGTCGAGTGCTCGACGCTATTCTTTCGGCACGTGCGTAAAAACTTCTTCGCCGAAGATGTGGAGATCCTTTAATGTTGGTTGTTCCGGTCAGGTTCAAGCTGGCTACAGCCATGTTGATCGCTTCTAGCGAAATTCCGCGCCGAAATCTCTCGAGAGCATCAGCGTCCTTCCCGTTTCCTTCAGAGTGCGATTGTCGCTTTCTGCGGAACCATTTTGCTCCGGAGCGTACACAACCATGCGTTGATGTTGGATTTCAAGTACATCTGTCAACGTTTTCATCTCGCTGTTGACAAATTCGAGTCCATTGTCCGTACGAAATACTCGGATCCCTCCTGGGCAATGTTTCTCCGCCTTCTTGAAGAAATTTCCTACGCAGCTCGTAGTTTCCGCTTTGCTCTCGAGGAAATACCCTTCGCGGTAGTGCGAGTACTTGTCCTTCAACAAGAGAAAATATCTCGATCCGTCGGGAGATTTCGTAGGCATAGTCGCGCAAAGATCGGCTGTATAATCTCATCAATGCTCTCGGATTTCGACGTGCTTTCAGGAACAGGAAGTCGGTGCATTGTGCCGACGGTGCACGCCTCACACAATGAATCTTTCGCTTCCTTCACGGGTATTTCGAGCCACTTGAGGATCTGTGTCACGTGACGGAAGTTTTGGTGAGCCAGTTTCTTGTGTCAGTTTTGTAGCGTATCCGTCGAGCTCACGTGCGCCTTTGACGAATCTTTTCTTCATCTCGACTGCGGTGGCTCCTCGACTTCGAACTGCATTACGTAGAGTTTTCCTCGACGTATCCCCTTCACGATGGCGCGTCCTTTTCTTATTAATTCGCAGGTTGTGCTCGTCAATTGCATCTCGAGTCCCTTGTCGAGCGCCACGCCGACTGAGAACAGATTATTCCTCAATCTTGGTACATAAAGTACGCCAACGAGGTGATTCTCGTTCCAGATTTTTCTGTTGAACATATCGACGTTGATACAGCCCTTCCCTAAAGCCTCGATGGGGGAAAAAGGGGAAAATTGTAACGAAGAGAGATATATGTAGAGAATGAATGGGGGACAGAGAAATATTAAAACAAAATACTACAACCTGAGAATTCGCCTCAGGGAAAATTAGGACGAGATTTAACAAATTTCCGGCGGAAGCAAAATGACGCGAAACGTAACCGAAAGACAATACGAACAAAATTAACCTGAATTTAATACCGAACAACGTCACGGGTTACCGACTTACGTACCAAGCGACAAAGACAACCAAAGGGGTAACGGTGAAGATAGCCGGAATTTACGATAACCAAGGGGTAATGTTGGCCGGAATTTAAGATAACCTCTGGCAAAGGTAAAGTTAGCCGGAATTTCAGATAGCCTCTGGTAAGAGTAGAGTTAGCCGGAATTTCAAATAGCCTCTCGTAAGAGTAAAGTTAGCCGGAATTTCAGATAGCCTCTCGTAATAGTAGAGTTAGCCGGATTTTAAGATAGCCGAAGCGGTAACGGCGAGGACGTTGAGCGAATCCGAAGGTTCCCCACGCCACTCACACAAAGATAGCCCAAATCCAAGATAGCCACTGGCAAAGGTAAAGTTAGCCGGAATTTAAGTTAGACAAGGGCAACGATAAATATAGCCGAAATTCAAGTTAACCAAAGCAAAGGTGAAGATAGCTGGAGTTTAAGGTAGTCAAGGGCAACGGTAAAGATAGCCGAGATTTGAAATCTCGCAGGTAATGGGTAAGGGGAAAACGCAAATAATAACCACGGGTACGGGTAAAGATAGCCGAGATTCAAAAATCTCGCAGGTAACGGGGCAAGGAAATAACGCGAATAATAACCACGGGTACGGGCAAAGATAGCCGATATTCAAAATCTCACAGGTAACGGGGCAAGGAAATAACGCGAATAATAACCACGGGCGAATATTGTAACGGGGTTCGAGGGTACGGGCAATCGAGAATCAAGGTAGCGGTGCGGTAAGCGGTAATACCCAGTCTTGAAATTAATGAAGCAAGGAACGCGACGACCAGAATAAAGAACGAAAATACGAGAAATATAACAAGTGGCGATAATGGGACAGTAATTTCGTTTCGTGGTCCGAGAAGCGGTTCGTATCCTACTAACAAACTCAAACGAAACTAAATCTCACAAATTAACAAAACACCAAAAATCTAAATTACCAAAATTAACAGCCACACGGTTAAACGAGAGAGAACGAATTTACTGTCCGTACAAAGAAAAAGGAGGAAGTACCTCACCGAAGATTCTCTGCCGCAACGCAAGGAACTCGTCCAAGATGATCGCAAGATGGCGGTGGATGTCAGATGCCGTCGTTGAACGATGATGAAGACGGACAAAGGTAGCGTTGATATGGATGGCGACACTCGAGAGAGCACTGGGTTTAGGCACGTCACGCGATGTCACAGTCCGAACGGTAATTGATTTTCGATGTGCGGTCCTTGCTCTCGGTGGGTCGATGGTTCCCACTCTTGACCCTTTGATCAAGTCCTGCGCCTACTCGTGCATTTCCGGGGTCACTCGTTGTCGCTCGGGTCACTAGGTTACGCCGGCCTCTCTTACTAGTGCCGGCACCTCTCGTGTCGACTCGACGGCTGCGCGAGGAGAGCGGTCAAGCCCTGCTTGGCGAAGGCTAGAGGGAGAACGAAGTGATGGCGAGGCTCACGGCGAATATCGCAACAAAGACGAAAGCGAGTCGGTGTCCGTACGGCAGTTTTTTTATGCTGTGTCTCGGCCGTCTTCCTCTAGGACCCGGTCTCCGACGCAGGTAAGGTCGGGATACCGCCCGTGGATGGTGGTGGCCGCCAACTCTCTCCACGCGGATCCCAGAATCGGCATCTTGCCACCTCACAAATCTACGACGGACCCATAGGCCCGTCATGAATGAGGCGCCGGAGGGTATCCGGACCGCGACGGTCAAGACGACCGCAGGCTGGTTCAGCGCCAGGCTGGGAAGTCGTACGGGAGGAGGGTGGCTCAGTAAATTTCGGCCGTTTCTCCAGCTCGCTCCCTGGCATCTATTGACCACGGGTGCAGATGTTAGGCAACCCGCCTGCTCCTTGAGGACGAATTCCCGACTCTCAAAGTCCCTAACAAGCCTAACCTCGGGAGATGATCTGTCTCCCGAGTACAAAGAAATAATGTCAATGCCGAGGTACCCGCCGATCGCCTACCGGAAAACGTAGAGAGCCTTAAATATTCGTTAAAATATAGAGAGCACAAAATTCGAGACCATACGATAACAGGCAGAGAAAGCCAAACCAAAAAATAGGGGACGCAAATATTTATTGAACTCAACCAGAACCAAAATAATTTCTTAAATTACGAACGAAGTACTTGCTTATAACAGAATTTAATGATTCGAATATTTACTTTAACGGGACGCTAAGAGAGCAGAACGAAACGGGCTTGAAAAACAGACGCGATAATATAATAAAACAGAAAAACTCTAATATTCCCGTTCGAGGCGACGAACAAGAGGGTCATAAACTCAGAGAGCCAAACAAAGTCGCTGAACGACAGATAGCCGCAGAGTTGCCAAATTGTCAACTCTCGAGGTAACCTGATATTTCCAAATTTCTCCGTCTCGGATGCGCGACAAAGCGAGCGCCCGTCGTCCCAGGGTCGTAAATCCGACCCCCTGAACGAATAAACTCCGTACGGGTGACGAGACGCAAAATGTTTCGTCACATAACGGAGATTGAGTGGTAACATTTTTGGAGATCGCTCTTCATTTTTTTTGACCCGCAGTCAGAGTCGCGCGAGCATTATCGGAGTAGCAAGAAGTTTTTCGGGACCGCCAAAAAGAACAGGTAATTTTTCATCTCTGCAACACCACAGATTTTCTTTTATTTTGCCTTCTCTGAGATTATATTTTTATTCCTTCTCTATGGAAACGAGAAGCATAAGATCTTCGACGTGACAATTTTGTGTTAGTGGAATAATAAACGATTTGTGAAACAAAAACGGGTATTAATATTCAACGCCTGTGCAATCTTCCACTCATTTTACCTTTGCTGAAAAGAGAAAAGAATTCTGATTCAACTACCACTGCTCGTTTCGGACATTCATCACCAATTATCAACCATCAGCAAGAGTCTCAGAGGGTTTTCATTGATTCCTGTTGGAGCATCTTTTCGGCATTTACCTCGATTTTCATTACATCATTTTTATTCGCATTTTTGTTTAATCGCACGAGTAAGTACGAAAATGGTTTTTTGCAATTTGTTTGTTTCAATCTGCGCCATGTCGCATCATCTCTTTTCCCGGATGGCAACCTCTCCCGTGAGCAATTTTATCATTCGCAATGGAAAAGTCTCTACGGAAGGTTTTGAGATGTTATATAACTAATTTAGAGTCAATGTTCTTTTTCTCGTTATGGTTTTGTTTTCTTCGCGCGTGATTATTCGCGATTCCTTTAATTATCATCCATTTCCCTCGCTCCGTTCGTGTTTTTGTCGTTTGTTAATTCTCGACGTGTCTTTCCATATTTGTTACCCGTTAGTTGCTCTGATGCGCCGAGCATGCACCCCCAAAGCCATACGGTGTCCGAGAAGTACTTGCGCGCTTAATTTTACTCAGCCTCGAGATTAAATCTGTTGTATTTTGGTTTCCGCGATATTGTGACGGCGAATTTCCATTTCTTTCCTGTTATTATTGAATTATTTCACCCATCTATGTCCAATATGGAGGAACTCCAAGTTCGAATGGCCCTCGTGGCAATACTGATAATTCTAATGGTTGCCATTATTCTGATGGGTTGCATTTAATAGTGTGGTTATGAATACTATGGTTTTTCTGGATACTTCTTTAAGGATTTTCCGGCGATTAGGTCGTAGCCGGGAGATTTTCCACGATAAATTTCTTTTATTATTGTTCGTTTGACTTCTTCTGGGGAGAAGTGCTTGATAGGTAAGGTCATAGATAGAGGACATTCCAGTTACTGCAACATCTCCGCGTTGTCCAATTGAGTTGGCAGGGGTGTGAATACTTCGGCTAGGTGGTTGTCAAATACTTCTGCCTTTTCGGTGTCGCTTTAACCCATCACCATTCGGTTTTCTAATCAGTGGGCTTTGTTGTTGTGGCTGGCTCAGCCTTTTGGTTACTTTCCAGAGAGAATAGTCAGTGCTAGCTGCATTAGTTGGGTTTAGTAGATTTTGTTGCACGATGTTGAAGTCGTTGATGAGTTCTTTTAGTTCGCGGGTTGTTCTATTGAGATCGATTGAGCTCCTAGTCGGTTGCCATACTCTTCTAAGTCTTCGTTTTTTAATTATTTTTTCTTTAATTTCTTTTGGGTAGTTATTAATTATTTCTTTCGTGTTTACTTCAGGCGTAGTCGCCCACGTTGAATCTTGTATTGTTTTCATAATTTATTCTGCAGCAGCGTCTATTTCGTCCTTGTTTTTTAGTGATACTTTGAGTTGTATATCTCTATTCAGTTTATCTCTGAAGACCGTCCAGTCCGTCTTTATTATGTATAAACGGAGATGTTTGTTTGTAGATAATGCCACTGCTTACCGTTAATATCACTGAAGTGTGGTCGGACGATAAATCTAGACTGGGTTCAAGCTGTGTGTGTATTTTTGCTACGCCTTTAGTTACAAAAAAATTCAGCACGTCAGGGATTTTGTTTCCATCCGTAGGCCAGTAGGTGGGTTGGCCAGTCGACAACTGATCGTAATTCTGTTCTGCCATAGCTTTTTGGAGTTCTTTGCTTCTAGGGGTGGTGAGTCTTGCCCGAGGGTCTAGGTGGGCAGTATGTTGCTGATACAACTACAGGGCCGTGTATCCAGTCTTCAATTACAATACTTGTAGCTTGTAAGTAATTTTTATCGAGTCCTATTAGTTCATGATGTTTGATTGAGTTTTTTATTATTAAATATTAATTATGTTTGATTGAGTATTTTATTATAATTGCACTCTCTCCGTGTGCAGTGCCGCCTAGAGTTTTTGTGTCGTAGATATTATATCCACGGATTTTGAAGTAACTATTGTCGGTGAAATGTGTTTCTGAAATTAGTACGATATCCAATCTGTTTGTATGTATGAACGTAGTTAATTCTGAGCGATGATGCGCAAGTCCGTTGGCATTCCATAAGGTTCATTTGTAGAACCGATTCATTTTTTCGAGAGCTTGATTAGTACTGTAGTCAGTAGATTTAACACATCTATATTGTCAGCGGCAGTAGGTTTTAGTGTGCTCATATCTTTGACACCTTGTGCACTGGACGATTATTGTTGTTTTTCTCGGTGGCTCGATTTGAATTTTAGCGTTCAATAGCAAATCTATCTTGTAGATGTCTTTGTTATTTGAATTAGGTTGTAGATCTACGACGAACAGTGGTAGGACCTCCTGAGTTTGCCTATGACGTTTATTTACTATATTCTGTACGAGGTCTTCGAACGCGGCTTTGATTGCTGTCAGAAAAACGGAGGGGTGGAGAGGTCTAATGACAACACTGTATTCGCGCTGTTATTTTAATTGGTACGGTGAAATCAACCATAGAAAATGTACTTATTAAATATGCTTTGAACTTATTGATTGTCAGAATGTCAGCTGTAGCAATCACGAGATTATCAACATATAAAACTGCATAAATATTTCTTGCAAACACTACCTCTGTCAAAATGGAATTGCAAGGATCATCCAATGAGTTTTTAAAATCTCTTTCTTTTAGAACTTGCTCAAAAACTTCAAACCAGCATCTTGCTGCTTGCTTAAGTCCATATAACGCTTTATTTAATTTACAGACATGATTACTTTTGCTTTTACTTCCCTCGGGTAATTTCATGTATATTTCTTCTTCTATTGTAAGTTGCCATTCAAGAATGCAGTTTTTACAGCCATATGATGAATCAATAAATTGAGCCGATTATCAAAAGCTATTATCAATCTGAAGCTTACAATTCTTGCGACAGGTGCAAAAGTTTCATTATAGTCTGATAAATATTCTTGACTGATATCTCTAGCGAAAGACGAGCTTTATATTTCAATAGGTTTCCAAATTCATCATGTTTAATTGCAAATACTCATTTACAATCTGCAATATTTTTATTCTCAGGTCTTTCAACTATCGCCCACGTTTTATTTATTAATAATGAATTATTTTATCTCTATTTTCGCTGACTTTAATTTCATGATATGAATTTGGAATTTTGCAAACTGTCGATTGAGCAGATAAAATATAATCATCAAGAATATTATCTTCATTATATGCAATAAGGGGCTAATCTTTTATCCTACCACTCCTTCTAGGTTCAGAACCTACTTATATATTGCCACGAGATGATGAGTACCCTATTTGTATATACTCTCCATTTTTATTATGATTTCTATTGTTATTCACTATAGCAATTTTATCAGGTTTTTCACCTGTTTTACCTGTATTAGTCATCATTTTACCCCTGACCCCCATCCCAACTCCTGATTAATCATTTTCAGATTTCCTTTTATTTATTTTTTTTATTTTTTATTTTTTTATTTTTTTTATTTTTAAATATTTTTATTCAATGTTTCGGTTACATTTACAGTATGCCAGTTAGGCTTATATTGATCAAACAAGTGTGATGAGATCCTTATAATTCTCGCAGATTTGTCTTGCGACAGTGCTGTGTTGTTTATTGTTTTTTAATAACTTGTTTTGTTGGTGCGTTTTATAACTTAGAGTAGTGGTGGTGATGGTGTGGGGTGAGATTTTATTTACAAATGGTGTAATGGATGATGGTAACGTGGTAAGGTTAGTACAGAGTTTTGCGGTCGTGGGACCTCGTTGTCAATTCCAGTAAGATTTTGGTCTAATGCTGCTACCCTTCCTAAGTGACATTTGAAGTTAGTTTTCGCCCTTTCTCTGAAGCTTACTTCATCGAGCATTTCGTACAGGTCTATTGTTGGGAAGCTCCTAGGTAGGTTTCCTGCTATTTTAATGACTTTTTTGTAGGCTATTTATAACTTATTAAGATTGTTTTCGCTGTACAGTGGATACATGCAGCCTAGGCCGTAATCTAGTATCGGTAATATGCAGGCTCTGATAAGCTTGTATTTTATGTGTTCGTCTATTTTGCTGTTCCAGCTTAGGATTCCGGACAGCATATATGTTGTTTTGCGTGCCTTATCTATGATTGTTTTGGTGTGGCGTGCCATGTTCAGTGTACAGCGAAGATCGATGCCTAGGTACCGGATGCTATCACGTAGCGGAATGTGTTCGTCGCCAATTTTTATTGTTCGTTGATTTTGTTTGCGTCCTACAATCATCGCTTGTGTTTTACTGGCGTTACACTGGAGTCCCCAGGACTCGTAGTACTTTATGAGAGTTCGTGTTGCTTTTTCGGCTTCCAATTTTGCCAGTCTCGCGTTCGCTGATTCTGATATTATGCACGCGTCGTCGGCATACTGCGAGAGCATACTACATTCTTCGGGAATATCTGAGATATACGCGTTAAAAATTACAGGACCTAGTATCGAGCCTTGGGGCACACCGCATCTTTGTGTCTTTGGATCGCTGAGCTCGTTTAAATATTTTCCTTGAATTTTTCTGCCTTGCAGGTAGCTTTGTAGTATTTTAATGAGTCCAGAATCTATTTCTTTCGTCATTAATTTTGTGTTCAGTGCGAGATGGTCTATGCTGTCAAATGCTTTAGATAGATCCAGCGACACGACACATGCGGTTCTGCCTCTGGACTTTACAGTTTGTATAAAGTTGATTGTTCTTGTTAGTTGGGTTGCCGTACCTAGTTTTTTACGAAAGCCGTGCTGAGAGTTTGGCGCTAGGTTTTTTATTGCATCCATTCTGTCGAGAATAATGCGCTCGAGTGTTTTGCCTAGCAGATTGATGAGTGTTATTGGCCTGTAGGATGATGGGTCTGCGGGCGGTTTCAGGTGCTTATGCAAGAATATGCATGTCCCTGTTTTCCATTCGTGAGGGAAGTAATTTGTTATGAGACAGAAGTTATAAATATTTCCGAGTGTGATAATAATGGTGGAGTGTACATTTTTTAGAGGTTTGGCTGTAATGCTGTCTGGACCTGGAGCTTTGCCATTTTTGAATTTGGATATTGCCTTCCTTATTTCTAGCGTGTTCGTTCGTTTCAGAGGTTTGCTAGGCCAAAATTCAGTGTCGGTTTTTAACTCATCCTTGACGCTTGTATGCGTGATCATGGAAGCGTCAAGGAGTTTTGTTGCTACGTCTTTTTGAGAGTTGCAACTCGGGAATATCGGGGCAATCGTGGGCGGTCTCTTCATGGCTCTTTGGATTCTCCACAGTTTTTTGTGGTGGTTTTCGTTTGACTCTATGATATCCGACCATTTTTTATTGTTGTGTTCCGTCAGTCTCGCCATGCATTCTATCCTGAGCTCGTGGTAGGTGTTGCGAGCTATGTGAAAGTCTTCGGGGTTTTCGTATTGAATTTTCATAGCTTGTCTGGCTCTATTTCTGGCACGGACAATATTTTTGATTTCCGGGGGCAAGGGTTTCCTCTTGCCTGCTGTTATTTTTTCGCTCAAGTCAGTGATTGTTCTTTGAATCTTTTTTGTGATTGCGTCAATGGCAAAGCTCAGCTCCGTGTTATTGTTAACTTCTAAAGGAGTTATTTTTGTTTTTTCTCGAAATTCTGTCCAGTTTACATTTTTCAGTGATCGTCTCGCTGGTTGGGTTCGGCGTGTCGCAATGTTAATGGTTGAGGGTGTTGGCCGGTGATCACTGCCGACGTCTGTCAGTGTTTTAAAGTCGCCCTCGTCGTCTGTACACAAGTCTGTGAGTGTGAAGTCGAGTATTGTGTTGTGCGTCTGAATATCTGGTCTGCTACCGTCTAAGGGGCCTAGGTAATAAAATCCGCGGTTGTTGATGGCGTTTAGTGCTATTTTCCCTCTGTTTGTGTCTGTTGAGTGCCCAAAATATCTATGCCTAGCGTTCCAGTCTCCACAGATGATGATGTCTGTTTTTCTTAGGAGGGTTTCTAAGTCTTTTGTTATCTTATTGTATCGCTCCGAGATAGATGGTTTGTATGGAGCTGCATACATTCCTACTACGGTTATTTTTCTATTATTTTCAAGTTCCAGTAGGATAATACATGACTCGAGATATCGCATCGACGCTGTTTGGGTCCAGTGCAGTGATTCGTGTATATACATGTTTGTGCCCCAATTTTTATCTTTTTGATCGGTGATTTTGCAGTAATTCGGAATGTGTGCTTTCATTTTGGTGGACTGTTTTACTTCGTTTATTATTATTATGTCAGGTGTATGCGTGTTAATTAAGTCTTTGATTTCATGCAATTTATTGCTGAGACCTCTTGCGTTGATTTGCATTATTTTGAGTTTTCTTACCATACTTTGGCTATTGCTGCTACTATTGTTGTAATCGTGCCCAGCGCGCCTGTAGTTTGGATGTTTTTTAATGCTAGGGTTAAAATGTCCATTACTTTTAGCACTGTCGCGATGTCGTCGTTAATGATTTTTGTAGTTTCCAGTAGGCGGAATGTTGCCTCGGTAATTTGTTCCACGTTTTTTTTCCATTTGTCGAGTTGTGCCCGTCGATCCGATGGTGTTGTTATGCGGTTCACCTGTTGTTGTGAGTTTGCCTGTAGCTGGTACTGTGTAGTCGGTACTAATATGTTTTGCTCTGCTTGCGAATGTGTGTGAGACTCGTTCTGCTCTGTCGTTCGGGAGGCTCGCGCTGTGTGTAGCGTTTGGTGTTGACGTTTGTTTTTGTTGATGTTTGACTTAGGTCTTTGTTGTCTTGGTTTGGAGATGGCTTTCGCAGCATCGGCGTAGGACTTTTCGGGATCGTTTGACATGCCTGCTTTCTCGATAATTCTCCTCTGCAACTCTTCGCACTTGGTTGAGTGTGCTGCGTGCCCGGGTTTATTGCATGCCGTGCACGTTAGCCCGGATTGCGTTGTTTCGGATGTTTTGACTTGTTCGTACTTGCAGTAGGCGGCACGATGCCCGATGCGTAGACACTTGCTGCAAACCAGTGGACGTCTGTTGTCTTCTTGTTCTTTGTACTTTTCGATGTGTACCTTGCATGCATCCAAGTATTTATGTTCGTAGATGTTATTCAAGTCTACTTCTTTTGGCACGACGATGAGTGTTGACATGCCAGAGGAGAACTTTATGACTTTGATTGGTTGTACTTGCCAGTATTCTGCGATTATCGTTTTTAGCTCTTCTTCGCCATAGTCTTCATTGGGGAAACCCTTGATGATTACTTTTTTGGTGCGATCTTCTTTCTGACCGTACGAGTGGTGTCCGATGTTCTCTGTGACGAGCCAGTTATCCATGGAAACCCATTGGCGTTGCGTTTCGCAGTCAATTCGCCAGTTGCCTTTTCCGTCAGTGCGAAATGTGGCGTTTATCTTTTTCCCTTGCTCGTGGAGGGCAGTGCGTTTAGCCCTGTCCTTTTGCAGGTCAGGTTTTTGAATTATGATTGGGGGTGGTCTTCCCTTGTATATTTTGTTGTTGGCTGTGTTACGTTTTTTCGCTGGAGTGAGATCCGGATTTTCTGGATGTATCGATGACAGTGAGGTTTGAGATCCGCGGACTTTGAAATCCATTGTGTTTGTGTTGGCTATTTCGCCTTTTCTTTTCCTCCGAATTACGTTTGTTCTGGTGTTTATTACGATTGGGCTGATTGCGTGGTTTTGTTTTGTTGGAGGGACTGCACTTATGGCATCCATATCGGATCCGGTGGAAGTCCCGTCCCATTTTTCAGTTTCACCGTCGCTTGCCACTGTGTTACTTGTTTTGATCGCGTTATGTTTGGTAATGGTTTACCCTTTGATAGCTCGATTGTATCGTGCTTCGAGGTATAAACTCACTCAACCGGGGCGCTAGCGAGAGACGTCCGCTCTCGTTCGCTGTTCGATCAAGACTCCTTTTATTTATTGATTTCGACACACGGTCAGAAACATCAGTTTTATTCTGGGATTGTACAATCTCAATCCCTTCAGGCTTTGCACTCGGCCTGAACCTCAGAAAATTTCTTTCATTGAAAATTACGTCTCTGACTATAATGAATTTTTCTGCTGCCACATCCTACACTTTGTAACATTCAGGTCATATCCTACCAGTATTCTTTTCCGTGTCCTTTCTTCGAATTTCGTTTTACTAGGTTTTTTATGAACATAAACTGTCGAACCAAATATTTTCAAATATTTAAGTTCAGGCCATTTATCATGTCATAACTCATATGGCGTTGCAGTTTTATTTAGAGTTTTAGTGGGCGTCAAATTTATTAAATAAGTAGGAGTTAAAACTGTCCGACCCCAACAAACCTTATCTAAACTAGAACCGGCAATCTTCGTTTTAGCTCTTTCTGTTATTGTTCTAACCATTCGATGAGCCACACCATTTAACTGTGGTGTTCTTGGAACAGTCAAGTGATAACTGATACCTTTTTCAATACAGAAATCTTCCATCTCATTTGACAAATATTCTCCACCATTATCGCAATATAAGTTTACTAATTTCGAGTTGAAACGAGTTTCACTCATAGCAATAAAATAGCCAAAAACCGAGAAAACATTGGGCTTGTATGTAATCAAATATGAAACACAAAAATGTGTATATTGATCCACAAATAAAACGAAATAATTTTTATTGTTGACCTTAGTTGTGCAAAAAATCTAAACAAACGACCATCTGTTTTTCGACGCACACAGTTCCGGAATTTCACGACTTTACCGATTGACAAACCGAGGTCATTTTTAAGCACGACATAAAATCATTTGTTTTAGCGGAAAAGCATAAAATATCATGTAAAACTTTGAGCTCGCTATTGTCACCGTGTCTAAGCTGATGAAAAAACCAAATGACATGCAAATGTATATGTAAACGAATAAATATTCGAAAAATTCGAAATTCTATACGTTCAGAAATGCTCGATCGGTTTCCTCCAAATTCAATAGGCAACAGTAATCCATCATAGTCTATTTGCGTAGAAAGTTTGGACCGATCGGTGAAAAATTGCAGGAGTTAAACTGTTAATACAATCTTGATAAACTTTATAGAATTCAAAAAAATTGTTAAATGCGATAAAAAACGTAGTCGACAAAGGTCTATTACTGATTGACTTGTGCACCAAACTTCAGCTTGAAAGCTCAAACCATTTCGGAGTTTCAGAGTTTCCAAATTTCCACCTCTATACAAACACACACACGCATCTATCTTTAAATTGTGCAAAACGTGATTTTGCGATGAATGAAACATTTAGAACACAATGTCACTAAAACCGGATTTAAAAGAAATGAAATCGAAGCCTCTATGAGGAACGATATCTTTCTCAATATTGGCTTCCGCACATAGGAAGCTTTTCAGCATTGCGTGAAACTTCGACGAAGCAACTTGCAACTTTTTTCCCTACATGAATTGTAAATGGCGAACATATAGAATCCTTTGAAATTTCATAAAATCGCCATCGTTCCATCGATTCTCCCGAAATTCGACCCCAATGACATTTCAATGACATATTACCCATTATAATAAAAGTAGATGTACTTGCACGGTCAGCGCATTAATATGAACCACCAAATATGCTGTTGAAATCGTTTTTCAATCGATTTTATATTTTGCGAAAAATGAACGACCATCTGTTTTCCGACGAAAACAGCTCTGGAATTTCATAACTATGCGGAATGATAAACTGATGTCATACTTAAGCACGCCATAAAATTATTTATGTCTTTGTGGAAATGCATAAAATGTTACGTAAAACTTCAAGCTCGCTATTGTCACCGTGTCTAAGCTGATGAAAAAAACCAAATGATAATTGTGTATATGTAAATTAATAGATGTTCGAAAAATTGGAAATTCTATACGTTCGGAACGGCTCGATCTGTTTGTGTAGAAGTTTCGGACCGATTGGTGGAAAATTGTAGGAGTTGCGCTGTTAATACAATTTTTAGAAATTTTAAAAACTAGCTTTGATGTCTTTCTCACCCTCGTGATGAATCTCAACTCGACCCTATAGGTGGAAATATAGCCTACTTCAACTAACCTCCGACGCCCAATTATTTTTCAATCGTGTTATTGTTATGAATGACTGGTGAACGTCGTCATCTGACTACTTGGACAAAAAAAACAAGTTCGACAAAAATTAATATATTTGATCGGCTAACTTAACATTGTTGACTCATCTCTATATTACAACTATTTTTCAATCATGTTATTCCAATGATTAACTACTGAACGTCGCAATTAGATTCCCAATCATCACCAAACGATTCTCCTTCAATTACAACTAATTGGAACAAAATTGGATACAAAACTTTACACTATCAGATACCTTATCCCCACTACCTAGACGCAAATGTTTTTTTCCACATTATTACATAAACTACGGACCATCAAACTTTCTGAATAGAATCATCGTGACCACCAAACGATTTTGCATCGAACGAGCCTCTAATGAACTGAATTGGCCGATCATTTAAAAAAATGTTCGGTCAACTGTATGGTAAAATTTTAATTACTGAATTTAAAAAAACTACCAATCCACACCAAGAGACCACCAAACGATTAGATAAAGAAAACATTGTTAATCCCAAAATTGTCCGATCCACTTCACGCTTTCGTATACCCGATCCATCGCGAGATAGCATATGGTCATTTATATATTCCAATCAAACCAAGTCCCAACAAATATTCTAATTCGATTATTAGTAACGTACAAAGTTCCTAGTTCATTTGGGCCGTATACAAGATTATGCGTCTATTAGACCCCTAGAAAACTTCAGTGCGATCTGAATAAAAATTTTCTGGCCAAGTTCAAACCACATTTTATTTTTGATTTCCTATAAAAACTATAGACCAACCAACTTTTTTATTAAACTAATAAACACCTACAAACGACCGACAAACGTCGAAGAAAAAAAATTTCAAAAAGTCAAAATTGACCGTCCAGGTTCAAAGAGGTACTGTTCGAGACGTCCTCAATCATAGAGACTAGAGTCTAACGAGCGGTTTGAATTCAACTGAGACTCTCTGGTCAAGGGGAAATGCTCATCTACCACTTCTGGAAACCGTCTCAAACGCGAACTGCCTTTTCGAGTCTAACCCTTCGAAAAATGACTCAGGATAGGTCCTGAGGAATGCTAACGATTTGATGTTTTAGGGATTTTTAATAAATATTGAGCTAGTCGTTGGATAATGATTGTTTTTCCCCACACACACAAAAATCGTCGGATACAGAACACTGGTTAATTTTGCACCGAATTTGGATTAATTGATGATTAATGTGCAAAAATGGATGAAAAGATGAAAAGCAAAACCAAAAAGGGAAATGAAATAAAAAATGTTACGTACTTTTAATTCGAGGAAACTGGCTGGAATCGACAAAATTGACCGCGATTGAAACCCATGACTTCCGGATCCGTTGAGACATGACGGGTTGAAGGGAGAAATATTATCGAAGACTGCGATTTATTTTTACTGATTATTTCCAGGAGTATATATTAACTTGCGACTTTGAGATTACAGAAAATAATTCAAATTATAATTAAATAAAAGTAAAAAATGTAATCCGAATAAAAAATGGAATGAATACGAAAAGTGGATGGGCACACTGATCTTTCCTCTGAAACGTATGACTTGAGACGGAATAAAATTCAAACTCTCTTTCGTAGAGGACCGAAGTCGTTCGAAAGAGACACGAACTCGAGAAAAATTCTATGTCCGAAATTCTCTTCACACCAAAAGATTGGCAGAGAGCAAGAGATTGACTCGGCGAAAAAAATTTTACAAGTCCCGTTTAGACAAAGGAAAATTCAGTGTGGACGCGGTCCATAGTTACTCGTCGAAAATTTGTAGGGCAAGTGCCCGCGATCCTTTTCTTGGGGGGCCTATATACCCTCATTTACCTTACCGTGTGGAGATTTGACATATGCAGTTCGGCTTCCATATCCTTGATCTCATCGTGATTTACGACAGGTCAAAAGGTTAGTTTTCTAAGGAAAGGCGTATGTATCTGCGGTAGAGTGAGTTAACCTTGGCTCGGAGCGAATCACTCGAGGGTACCGTCATGATCTTTTTCCCGTTGCTACCGTCTTATGCACGGGGAATTTGCTTAGATCCTGACGTCACATGAGATTTTTAATTGAGAGACAGAGACCGCGTATCAGGCCACGTGTTCCCCTGTGGATGGGGGATGGGGTACCTTAGTCATTTTACGAGCTTCGCGGGACCTTGAACTACTTGCGGTGTCTTTGTTCCTCTACAGATGATGGATACCACTCTTGTGACGTGTCCTTCAACTCCAATTTTTGTCACTCAATCTAAACCCGGGATGATTTAATTTCTCCCAGGTGCAGGTCATTATTTTTACAGGTCTTATTTAATTCTTGAAACGCAGTATCTATCTCGAGCAATGTTGTTCCACTTCCACCGCCATACTCTCATTCAACTACGGCGCCATCACCTGATAATTTCATTTTTCTAGAATTCGGGCCATCTTAGTAATTATATCAGTTTTCGTTTTTCAAAATTCGCATGCATTATTAATTGAATATCTTTACTGATTCCCTCGCAAGTTCCAATGAATTCCTGTACTTTTCGATTATGGATATTATATAAGTTTATCATGTTTGTTGATAAAATATTTCGTTAACCCTTAATGGGTTATTTTATCAATTATGCATTAATTATTAAATGCTTGGCTCCGAAAGAAATGGTTGTATGCGTTATTATATTTATATCTCTAATAGAGAACAGTATTTGTATTGAGAGTATCGTATATATACGATACTCGTATGTGTATGATCTCTAGTCGATCTTACTTATCGCTATAGGAGAGAAAAGAGATAGAGAAAGCGTGGCATCTGTTATCCTTCTTTACATTATCGCTATTTGTTTCGGGTGCTTCTAATTCATTTCGGTGGCTTCATAGGCCTTCGTTGTTGAGGAAGGGGGAGTTCTTATGTCCTGCCTCACCGGAGTTAAAGAGCTACTCGCACGCGAGAAATTAAAGTGATTTTCGTTGTTTATAAGTTGACATCTTATTCAGTGGTTCTTTTATGATTTTCCTTATATTTTAGTGGCTCTATTACTTTTCTCTTATTATTTTTAATGGCTGAGTAGATTCACTAAGAATCCTTCCAACAGAGCAGAGAAGACGAAAAGTTATTATTAAAGAGTGCAATTTATTAAATTCTCTGCGGCGAAACACGGCCCTTTTTGCTATCTGCAATCCGGTAATTAGAGCAAATAACTGCTGAAAAAAGTGAGGATGAATCATCATCCTATATGGTTAACGTGAAAATCGGCAATAGTTCTGAGACCAAATGAACTCCGTTGCTGGGGCCATCGCTCGCGGGCGCCACTTTCTTTTCTTGTATATGCAGTGTCGATGCTCACGATGTCCCATGAGTGCGGCAATATACCCTAAATATCAAGGCTAAATGCGCGTCTCACGTGTCACCCCAAGTAACTATGTTTCCATGCGCCGTCACTGATAAGTCTGCCTTGGATCTTATATCCAGAAATGCGCTCGATAATTTGGCCGGTATAGAAGGTTCGAAAATCGATAATTTCGGCGAGAGCCGTGAGACGGAATGGCGTGATCAATAATTGCTTCATTCCTTGGCCTCTGAACCATACCCCTCACATATTGCCATATCTGGACCGAAACTCGGGAATCACCGTCGGAGGCGACAAATTGTATATATGTATATATTTTGAAACTGGTTCACGAACGAGCCTTTTCTCAAAACAACACCCTCGTTTGGCTTGAGGCTAAAAGAGTTTGCAAATTTAGTTAATATGAGTGTAGCTAAAAATTATTGAACGTTACGCCAGGACGTAACAATAGCGATCTGAAGTATGGTAGATGAAGGATTGTCGACTCACCTTAATTTGCTATAATTGCTATTGAAATAAGCAAAAACAATACGATATTATTATTGAACTATATAACATAGAATTATTATACTATGAGATCACACTTCCTGGAGAGACCGTTTGTGAGGTCTTACGACGAACTCCATACGAATGTTTACTAAATAATATAAACACATGATAAAGCCTGGTAAGAAAGAAACCATGGTATATAGACTGTGGTCTTTGTGACTTCGTCGTTCTTTATTCAGTTGTTCTCCGACTGCTCTCGAAGTGAGAACACTTCTAATAAAATATAAGTTCAATTGCTCATATATAAGTCTGTCATTTATTCACCTGGCTTCCACACAAAAACCAATAGGTTATGGGCCCAGGCACCGATTTGAAGTGATCTGGATTTTTATGTAATTTGATGTGAAGTTTTGTTGTGGTGAAAATATAAATTGACAGTTTGACTTAAGTGAAAAAAAAAAAAAAACAAAAAAATTAAAGTGACAATGGGTGACGATAAAAAGAAAACAAAGAGGAACATTAAACCCTTTGATGGCGAGAAATTCAGTATCTGGAAATTTCGAATTCGAGCTCTCATTGATGAAGAGAATGCATTACAAGTTTTAACTGACGATCGCCCTGAAGCACTAAATGCTGCATGGGAAAAATCTGAAAAGATTGCAAAAGGAATAATAATTGAATGCTTAGATGATTCCATGCTTGGATGTGCTAAGGAGACTGATACGGCAAGAGA